>JAEAOA010002113.1:0-712551 GCA_016746295.1 Potamilus streckersoni | reverse complement strand
ACTAAGGAAAACCAAAGCAAAGAAGTATCAAAAATCTCATACGGATTAAGAAAAATTTAACTGGGTCTCAGGATGAAGTTTGGGTGTATATACCTAATGCTGAAATATCATATATGTTATAGATAGATAGATAGATAGATAGATAGATAGATAGATAGATAGATAGATAGATAGATAGATAGATAGATAGATAGATAGATAGATAGATAGATAGATAGATACATAGATAGACGACAGAAAGACAGACAGCCAGACAGATAGATAGATAGATAGATAGATAGATAGATAGATAGATAGATAGATAGATAGATAGATAGATAGATAGATAGATAGATAGATAGATAGATAGATAGATAGATAGATAGATAGATAGATAGATAGATAGGTAGGTAGATAGATATACATATATCGTGTGCTGAAAAATGGCTTTAAGCCCGACAACAACAACAACATTATATATATATATATATATATATATATATATATATATATATATATATATATATATATATATATATATATATAAAGTTCTACATGACATAGAGATTAAGTGCCAATCAGCCCATATAATTGGTTATCAGAATTATAGTTACTATATGGTAAACCTGAATTTTAGCTTGGAATTTGACATTCTTACTGCATATATTTTGTCAAACTCCTCATTTTGTGCAACTGTGAACCAATTCTTCCAATCTCCAACTTCACCTGCAATAGAAACAGCAAAATGCTTGTATTAGATCCTTTCCACTTTTTCCACATGAATGCTCCGAAAATAACTCCAATAAAAATCATGTGTTTTCAATTTTTCAAAAATATCTTACCACAATATTCGAATATTCGTTTGCTAAATTATATTACGTATAATATAAGCCATTTCAATATTTTTCTGCAAGGAAAGTTGTAATCGACACGCCTAGATGCAAACTGATGAATGTTATAAACATTGCAAAATATATGGAGAACCAGTCTTTCACACAACTGCGGACACAAACGTAATTACCACAACAAAAATGAGTATGTCCACAAAATGTGCTATCTGCAGAGTAAATGAACGTATTTTCTTACACTATTATTAATATGTGTTTACTAATATGTGTGTAGGTTTATTTTAGCAATATTGAATAATGTCTTTCATAAATCGTATTCAAAATGGTTTTGTACATCAAATATATTTTAAACTGTACATGTGCACGTATATATAAACATAATATAATTGGACTTAAGACATAATTAGATTGTCAGTCTTCTCCTAATATTAATCATTGCTTCAGACGTATATACCTATAGTTACCTTTACGATATGTTTGTGGATAGTAGGGAAAAGTAGGCTATTAGGACCTGTCACTTAATATAACACTTTATGTTACTTATGTAACATTTTGTCACTTAATGTAACACTTTATTTCACTTAATATAAACTTTATTTCACTTAATGTAACATGTTATGTCACTTACATAACACTTATATATAACACTTTATGTCACTTAATATAACACTTTATTTCACTTAATATAACACTTTATGTTACTTAATGTAACACTGATGGTAACTGGTAAATGCTGCAAACAATGTAAAATGGAGAAGCAGATATTCGCAAATCTACAAAAACACAAATATTGAGAACAACCAAGTTGAGGTATACATCCGCCTTATTTAAAATATGCAAAATGAATGAACTTATGTTCGAGCTATGTTTCTTTTTTAAATTTATCAACAAATAGTTTTGTATATCGAAGTTTCAAATTGTACATATGTTCGGGTGTTCGTATATAACTATCATGTATATGGACGAAACGTTAATGAAGTCTAAATGTAAAACGTCTCACACAATCAGTCTTCTATTGCCATTTTCTCAGAACGTATCTAACTATGCTTACCTTTACGATACATTCGGGGTTTCTCGTCCCGCCAAATCTTCCTCCATTTTTCGTTTTCAAGCCCCATTTTGTCATTCACCATGTTATGAAAGTGACATTTTTCAGCTATGGCCTCGATTAGGTCATCGCTGAGAGGAACTCCAATGAATTTCGTCAGTTTCCTCACTTCTGCAACACTATCCTAATCGATAAGCGTAATAGCTTTGTTTTAGAAAACATGTAAATTTCAACGCACGAAGAGAGAGAGAGAGAGAGAGAGAGAGAGAGAGAGAGAGAGAGAGAGAGAGAGAGAGAGGAGGTGTTAATGAGAAGTCGTGTATACAACCTGATGTGTTTGCCTTGCTTTTATTATTTTATTTAACACTAGGTTTGATACAATATCGCTATATCATGCTGAAGAAGTGGGAGCTAAGTATCTTTACCAAGAATATATCAATGCAAGTGTTATAGGAACTTGCGACTCTTGGATTACAGTTCTGAGCTACTCAGATCGCGTAACATAAAGAAGACCAACCACACACAGAAATAAAGACAGAATTATATTAGGATGTGAGAACAATACTGGCATACGAATCTTTACTTCTACATCTAATACGTGGAAAAGTTGGGTTGGATTTTCTGACCGTTCAACTGCTCCTCTTGATGTTATGTAAATTTCAGATTTGACTATTTTTCTACTTCCAAAACAATTGTTTGGCTTTAGAGACCTCGGGCACAACATACATGGTTGTTTCGTATCTTTTCGTTAAACAAAACGTACTATCAGAATCCAAACTATTACATTCCATGTAGTGTAAATGACCCATTAAAACTCACGAAACATGTTTACATTGTTTGCCATTTTTCAAAATATTTACTGCCTCCCATTTTTAAAAGAGTATTTGTGGTATTTTCTCTTTTATTCACTTTTCTTCCCTCATAAGTCTTTTTTTTTTTTGCTTGAGGAGTTTGGTTGTTGTCATGAAGAGTTATTATTCCAAAAACATAGGCACATTGTAAAGCATTACTGAACACTTTTAATCAGGATCACACGAACGCATTTGTGTTTATCAAAAACACAGAGTTTAACTCAACATACACCAACACAAATAAAATGGAAGGTGATTCAATGTTCTCAACCAATAAAATATCTTGGCTTGTACGATATTGAGAAACAATTTGTTACGTCCGCTAACTTCTTCACATATGAAGTGAATAAAGGAAGACAGTCACAAAGAAAGACAATGTTATCCGAATGAAGGCAACTTCACATTCCTGTACCTTTAAATGAGAGGTCAAGCTGTAAACTTCAGGATCAGTTCGATAATAGTATCTTACATGTCATTAGAATTCCGAATACTTATATTTACCAAAGACCTGTAAATATGCGTTTTATAAATTGTTCTAACGACATATTGGAGTTTTAAAACAAGATATCATCTTATTATTCTACTCTGACAGTTACATTACGCGTTATGCTCAAAATGTTAGGAGAATATTGAAAACCTAGATATATCATTCAGTGCATAGTAACATTTGTCGAAGTCCGTGCACATCTTCAATTTATTCGCGTGTTACATTTTTGTGGTTTATTTACATACATTTTGCGAGATTTAAAAAAAACGACTTTCAGACCTATGCAGGAAATGCAAAGTATAAACAAAAACAAAACATATCGTTAGTACGCGATATATGAAACAATTTACAGATAAATTATTATTGTTGCAAAGATCCCAAACCCAGACCGATTTCCGACACAAACAGCTCTATCTTGCTTTGCGCGGTAAACCAATGCAATTTATGACAAAAAAGTAAGACTATAAAACACACTTCACTCAAAATGCAGTTCCAGTTTTATAAAGTCCAAATTTTATTACAAACCTATCCACCTAGCTATCCCAACGTGTTTCAAACACAGAATATATGCAGGAAATATTATTTCCAGTCAACATTATACCACTCACATGGATACTGCTTCTGTTCGAAACGGAAGGAAGCTATGTCAGAAATTTAAATGTTTCTCACCAGGAGCAAAAACAAGAAACACGTGCATACATCTTCCTGTTAGAATATAGATAACATAGCTATAAAGACCGCCTGTGTGAAAAGATCAAGTACAAAAATTCCAATTTATACATTCATAGCTAGATTTTGTATATAGAGACTTGTTGCAGAACCATGGCTAGATTTTGTATATGGAGACTTGTTGCAGAAACATTTTGAGCTCTTCAAGCTGAGTATAAAATTATCAGTGTAAAAATTTTAATCACCTTAGAGAAAAGTTTTTTTCTTTGGGAAAAAAAAAATTTCGTGACTGCAAATCAATTAAAGAAAATTTATAAACATACAAGCTATGGGGGCTTATCAAATCCCATATCTCGACGTCCCATATTATTCATTTTCGAGGTAGGACAAGTAAAGATTTGCAAGATGCTTTTCTGGAACAAGTGCTTTACATTCTATTTTTAAAAAAGTCGGGCAAGCTCTATTTTTCCGTCTATAATAACCTTAACTTTATTTATTTGGCCATTCATGTCCCCGCCAATTTCTAATCTTGAATATTTTTCAATTATTTTTTAAAATACGCCGGAATAAACCCGGAGCCCCAGGTAGTCGAAATCCGGGCCCCTCGCAAATGATCCAAATAATAAATAAAAATCAATTCAATTTATTTGGTCCTTTTGTTATTTTTAAAACCGCAAAATATTGTTTTAAAAAATTAGAAAAGCTAAGATCAAAATATTTTTTCAATGCGGAAAAAATAAGTGATTAATTTTGCAAAAAGGTTATAAATAAATTTATAAAAAAACCCCTTTATTTTCAATTTTTTTCAGTTTTTGGGTTTGATCCCCATCTAGGCTTAATTTTTTTTAAAATTTAAATTTTGCAAGTATTGCAAATAATATTTTTAAGTGGCACAAGATGGAAATAAACCGGCGTGTTTGTCCGTAGAACTATACACTCGGGATCGAACCAAGTCTCAGTAGAGCTCTGGACACCTGTAGGACTGACCCACACAAAATTTGTATGACACTAAACCATTATGTTCCGAAAATCTCTAAAATTATATTTGCTGACATTCTATAAGGAAAGGGCATTTAAAATGAAATTTGAAGGACGAAAGGGCAATCCTTCGAACCCCGCACAGACCCGTTTAGAAAAAAACGAAAATTTAAAAAAATACGGTTACAATCAGAATAACGGTGTTGAATTTGTGTGTTACAAGAATTTTCACAATCTAAGTATTCAATCTTTCAAAATTCTTGAGAGAAAGTAGGAAAGTCTAATGGAAAATTTCCCTTAAAGAAACGTTTTACAACCTGCGAGTAAAAAAGTTGTTATTATATCGGAGCAGCGTATACTGTCTATAATATACTTTTAAGACTCGGACAATGAAAATATAAGCCATTTGAGGAAATATGTGCCATATGCGTTACTTCTTTTGCTTCTGCAGTGGATTAATGTGCATACATCTCATTGAATCTTGGCACGTAAATGATATTTTGGGAGAAAGGAAAAGATAAATGTGATAAGTGAAATGTCTGCTACTGCTTACTGCTGAATAAGTGAATGAAATTAACATTTTATAAGCCGTAATTTGAGAACGTTTAATAATACATACTGATTTCATATCCTCAAAGTACATAACGTGGATTGGATGTGTTGGATTTTCTTGAATTGTCTGCTCCCAGTCGAGGACATAATCGTAGAAAGACCCAAAGTCTACTGCAAAGAGTGGGGAAAATAATGTATTAGCTTTAGAAACTTAGTAGTAGTAGTAGTAGTAGTAGTTGTTGTTGTTGTAGTAGTAGTAGTATACAATTTCTACTACAAAAAGAAGCACCAGCTTTCATGAAATTCGCGGAAGCCTATTGTACCTGTGAAAGAAGAAGGTGAAGAAGTAGATGATATGGAAAAAGAAGAACAATAAAAAATGTCAGAGGATCAGAAGGAGAAATAAGAAGATGAGTAAATTCTTTACTAAATCTTATCATTTCATATTATTATTATTATTATTATTATTATTATTATTATTATTATTATTGTTGTTGTTGTTAATAATAATAATAATAATAATAATAATAATAATAATAATAATAAAAAAAGAAGAAGAAGAAGAAAAAAGGGAAAAGAAAAAATAAAAAATAATAATAATAATAATAATAATAATAATAATAATAATAATAATAATAATAATAATAATAATAATAATAATAATAATTCAATGAATGATAAGGATTTGATACATTATTTATTTAATGTTTCCAAGCCTTTATTCATTGTAGGATTATGCGTTTAACATCTTATATCACGTATGACATTGTTTAATGATATTAAAATAAATTAGCATATGATAAATTGTTTTAAAAGATTCATATGTCGCTCACAAATTGTCTTTATAGATGGTTCAGTAACATATAATAAATCAATAATATATTTCAAACATTGATTACAGGTTGTGCTATCAGTAAGCGTAACTTCGAAAAACAATAGACTTGGGTAACGGTTTCCCCCCTTTATTTGGGGTCACGGTTAAGTTTGATTCAGAAAACGTAAGGCTTAAGACTGCCACTGTTATCAGAGAAAATTTAAGCACAAATGATAACATGTGAAATTCCTCTAAATTATATTAAAATTATTTCTTCTTTGACTTTTTTTTCTTTAAAACTATTGGGAGAAAATTTCCTTTAAAAATATTAGATTAACTTTTTTAATAGGCTATATATATTTTATAAGATTGTTTCCTTCAAATAGACTAGTCTCATTCTTTATAGTAAATTTACTTAACAAATGATCTTTAAAAAAGGAAAAAAAATTTCCTCTATAATAGACAAGTTTTGCTGCATTATACAGTAAATCTAACCCACCATAAAAGAGCAAAATTTTCCTTTTTATATATTTTTTCAAAACCCGGCTAATAAAAAAAATCATGACAAAGTTTTTTTCGGGCCCTACTGTCTGACCCTACAACTTAAATTTGGGTTGATATAAAACAAAGTCAATAAATAAAAAAAAAATTTGGGGTTCTTGAGGCAAGACGGAATTTCAGTTTGGGAGCGGGTTGCACGGTAATGTCAGTGTATGCCCCAAAAGGGCATGACCAAAAAGGTTAAGGTCCCTTTGACTAAAAAAAATAACACCCCCAAAAGCCGGCCTCTCATTTCCGTTGCTTAAACATAAAAATATCCCCCTTTTGTTTTTACGGGGTGAGAATGGTTAGTTCTAAAATTTTCATAGAGAAAAGTACCTTTGAAATTTAAAAGTTTAGGGATTTAAACTTCCTAAATCAGTGTTTTTGTGATTTCCCTTTTTTAAATTTAAAATTTTTATAAAATAATGAAAAAAATTTTTTGTTTTTAAAACTATATACGTTTATTTTATGTAAGGTAAAACAATTAAAATGGTTCCCGACCATGTTGATTTAATTTAAAAATTTTAAATACCTTTAAATAAAGAATAATGTTTTGAAATCTATTCAAAACAGCTTTTTTATCCCAAATTGAATAATATGATTCTTAAAAATTGAATTGTTGCTTTAATCGCAATATTTAAAATTTTCTTTAATTTTACCCAAATTTTATCTGTAACAATTCAAAAATGCAAAACGCTAAAAATAAAAGTTGGAAAATTTGAAATAAAAGTTTTTAAAAGCATTGTGAAAATTTTCAATGTTAAGGTTTTTGGAAGGGTTTACCTTTAAAATTTACTTTTATATTTTTGTATTAATTATAAAAAAAAACGCTTGATTTTCCGTTCCTTTTTGAGAACTCTTGAAATTTATTACAAAATTTTTGGGTACCTCTTCGCTTGCCGAGCATCCCCAAAGGAATGTGACCGTGTCTACATTATCATGCGTTACACCTTTTTCTCCTTCTCTCTATCTCTCTAATCATAAACAGAGCCCGGTAATAAGAAATGCGTAATTCCTTCTCATAGCAGGAAAGGAGAAGAAGATTATGATAAAAATCCTATCATAATAGTCACTATTAAGCAGGCCAACCAGTCTATCATAGGCAGGCTAATAAATCATATGGAAGCATTTAAAATGGGAAGTTCTCCGTCACATATCAACTAACCACTACAACTATGTGCCGTATAAGTCTTGTGTAAACATTCTAAAAAGAATTTTCTTGATTTTCTTTTCTGTAACAGTTATCATTAACGTCTATTTGAATACCCTAAAAAAATGTTCATCACACCCTGCTGGGAATTTTTCAAAAGGGATTTATCATGATCTAGTTTAAAATATCCTGAGCAGCAGGGAGGGTGAACCCTACACAATTTTTGCTTGTGAAATTAACCTGAAATAAGGGTTCCTACACAGGCTGAAAAAAGGGTCAATAACCCTAAACCAAAATATCTAACTTTTATATTACCGTACGGACGGTTATAAACCGCATAATAAACCACATGAGGTTGGCTCAGTTTTGTTATACTATTATTGACTTTTTTACCCTGATTTTATTGAACTATTTTTTACGTTAAAAACTCGAGCAAAAATTTTGTAGAGGTTCACCCTCCCTGCTGCTCCTGACTTTGTCACCTGACTTTGTCAGGGTATTAATATCGGGACTTTTAACAATAGATTTTGGTTTTTAAACAGACATACAGTTCATTAACAGATAGTCCTGACTTTGTCACCTGACTTTGTCAGGGGGAATTAACCAAATATTTTATCCAGACCAATCTAGGATTGTATATATATAAATTAATATATAACGTCTCCCCGCGCAGGTCCACAATATTACCATCTTGATTTGTGAGTTTGAAATTCATTCTTGACAATAACGGATTATGTACACGCAGGTAAACTTGATTTATTGGCTCAGATACAATCAGCCAGCCCAGAGGGGATTGGATACTAGATGAATATAATATATACCCCTGCTGAGCCTGATTAGACTTTGAAATATCGACATGGTAGCTACTATCAATTATATCGCAAGTTAAATTCAGTGCGATGGTGGATGTTATATTAACAATATTAGGCGAAGTATGACGACCTGCACCAAATTGGTTATTATTATATTTCAGAATTACTGGTGGCGGGATTAATTTTTTTTCATGAATCGCACATTCCTTTAAAGTGTTCATCAATAAGATCATTGATTTTTTTAGCTCCTCAGATTCGAATCCGGGGATGATGAATGTTGATAGCTGTTGTGCGTTTTTTTTAATAATGTTTCATAAACAATCTCGGTGCTGAATAATTATTGAAAAAATTCATAATAGTTTTATGGATAAGATCAAGGTCTGCTTCAACGGCGTTTAAATGATGTATTGTTTCCATTATTTGCATTTTCACACCCTCAGAATAATGTTGAGATATAGAAGAAAATATTTTTTTAAATTGTTATAAACATTTGCAAATTCAGTTTTTACATCATCTGAGTATATCTTAAAGAAATTTTCATTAACTGGGTAATCTTTGCCCGTAAATTGTGCATGATATTCCATATTAGGTATTGTAATATAGTTTATTCTGAGACCATAATTATAACTTCGTTCGGTCTTTTGATATTCTGGTTGTTTTAAAAATATTCGGTTATCCGTTTCAAACTCTTCGATTTTGGGTTCTGGTGGAACTTGATAATCTGGCGCGACTTCAGGCCATCATATTACAGCATAGTCAGGAGAATTTTTTTTCAATCACCGACGATAATGTTGGTTCAAAAACAGTAATTGCTTTTTTTAGACTTTTCCCCGGGTTTAAAAGACTTAATTCGCCGGTTTTTCCCATTAATCTTTCAACTGAAACTGCCATGGAAACTAAAAACTTCCCAAACGGGAGTTCCATCAATTTATTTTTTTTTTGCGAATACTAAAAATTTTTTGGGTTTGTTATCCAAAAATGGTTTGACTAATATTAGGCCAGCAAAAAAAACCGTAATGGCAAAATGCTATCTCTTTTACGGGAAATTGCAGTTTGAAATTAACGCTAAATCGGGATTGGTCGAACTTTTTGATATCAAGATTTTTTGAAGGGAGTTTAAAGTGCGATCTGTGAAAAAAAACTCTCTCGACCAGACCTGACATTATTGTTATCTTTATTGTTTAATTCCCCATTTTTTTTTGTCAGACATTCAACAATTTCAAAGCTTTCATCGGGGTTTTAGTTAAATAAAATCCTCTTCAATATTTTACCACACTGAGATACGGGGAAATAATCCAAAGTTAGGTATGTTGTTGTGCTGTGGCAATTTTATCAATCTACGCAATTTATCTTTCACACATTGCTATCTTTTTAGCAAAAATACTAAAAAAAACCCCGCTATAGTGGTAAAGTTAAACAAAAATTGTTAAATTGTTTTGGAGCTGTCTCGTTAATGTTGAAAATATTAATCCGGATCCAGCAACAATAGCAAAAACTGAATACAAAATTTAAATTCAATAACGACCATACCTACGATATTTTTTTTATTTTTACGTATATGGTCGTGGATTTTTTTTTGGGGCCACACATTCACACGTTTGAGAACTATGACGTTGACGTCGATAGATGAGAGTTATTGACCAAATTAATTGTTAAGTAGTTTAATTGAGTTAAAAATTCCCAAAACCCAAAAACCATAATTTTAGGAAAATTTCATTCGAGATGCCAGTGTAAACGTTCCTTCAGAATCTTTATCTATCAACACAGATATAGTTTTAAATGAATTCTCAGTCGATGGATTTGTAGTAGATATTCTAAAATCTGCAACGCTAAGTACGGACATCCTATATATACCAGTAATCTCTGCAGTATGTTTGATGGTATTATTTTCTGGAGTCCACGATCCAAACCCATATGCAACTGTATACACAATATTTCTTATCTGATTGTTAGGAATTTTAACCAGGCTAGTTTTTTGAACAACATTGTTGAGTTTTGTTTTAATATCAATAGGTTTTATATTAACATTTGGTTGACTTCCAAACAATTTGGTATTAATTCTGTTAATGTTTTCGCGAAAACTTAAAAATGTGTTCAAGTGACTGGTAAATTAATTTTTGAGCGCAGTTATTTCATTATTGATTGGAACGTCCTGATCATCGACGTATTTTTTGTAGCAGCATCAAACTCAGATTCTGGTGTTTTTAAATTACTAATACTATTATTATTCATGTTGAGAAATGCACGCATTATACCGCCATTGTTTAACACGTATTTTGATTCTTGATCGTCAACATATTTTTTGTTGTAGCATCATTATCTGTAGTTGGATTTCCAAGATCTGTAATTTTATTTTTGTTTATAATAACGTCTCCATTAAATTCACCGCCAGCCTTTTTTAACAAAATCATTAAATGATTTACCAGAATCCTGTATTTTAACCCGATCAATAAAAGTTACGATATTATCATCAACTGCATTATGAATTCGTGTAAGTACGTCTGACAGTTGTACTTTACTCGTCTTTAATCGTCCTTGTTTGTCCTGAAAAATAACCAATTCATTTGGATCCACACTTGCAATATTTAATAAATCATCAGTCTCATTTCTAAGTTGATCGAGGGTTGCATATTTAGATAAGTCACCTAGTTCCTGAGCTTTACCACGAGCAGATCTTCCATAAATATCTACCATTATTTTTACTGATGTCTATTTAAATATGACATCATGGTATATTCATGCACGATCTTTATAATGTTTGTGTAGGTAACGTTGAATACCAGATTGGTGCAGTATTATTACTGACATAATGAATAAATTCTTTTGGTAGCGCTAATCCATATGAATCAAAATAAATAATTCCACGTGGATCGATTGCATAAGCTACCCAATGGGTACCTGGGCCAGAGTTTGTATCGAGATTTATAATACCTGTTTCAGTATTATTTGGTTGTTTTGGTAATTGATCGCGCATGAAAACACCTCTAAAGTTTTTTATTTTTAAGTTTTTAACAGCATCGAGTAAATCAAAATTAGACATAGGCGATATCAGTAAACTGTCCCTGGAAGTCTTAGGCCTTTTCCGTACCACGAAGTTGGGCTCCCTGGTAATCTGAGACCTTTTCCCTTTTTTAGATGTTCGTTTTATTCCCTGTCCGGTCGCTTTCTTTAATGCCATTCCAGTGGCTGTTCCAATGGCGCCTAATGCAGCTGCTTTTGCAAGAGCTGGGGCTGCAGCGGCTATTTATGCTGGTATAGCTGCGAGAAGGGGAAATATACCACCAGTTTGAAAAGTATCCTTAATAGCTGCCGCAGAAAGATCAAATTTGACACCTTTGATTTTTTTTGCTTTATTAAAATTTTTGAATTGACAATCAGTTAACGATAATTTATTTGAACCACTCATGTGTTCCTTTTTTAATGATATTGTTATTCCACAGTTATTATTTAATGCTGATTGCAGTCTTTTGATCTGGAGTCAGGGTAATATTAACGTGATTATATGACATTTATAATAATGATAAATAATCTAATTACATATTTTCAACTGGAGCATCAACGACTCTCATTCGTCCACCAACACCTTCTATGAGCATTGATTTATCGCTAAGTATAACAGCAATTGCTCTATAATTATCAATAGCTCCTCTACTAACACTAGCTCGAAAATGTATATCGACTACTGATTGTCTGGTCAAATCTAAATGTTCGAGCAAAAAGTAATAAATAGGATACAAACTTGTAAAATCTAGTTGTGATATTTGTAATCCAGGATCAACATTTTGATCACGGCCCATGAACGACATAAGATGTGCTACATGATTTTGATCAAAATTAAGTAATATATCCTCGGATGGTTCTTGATGTCCATTTATCCTTAACGAAATCGCAGAAACACCGAGTTTATCAAATATCATAATACTACGCGTTTGGTCATTTACTCGTGCAGCATTTTGTAATACAATAAATATGTGTCTTGGTGCAGAAACACCTTGCTGAGAGGCTATCTGCCATGTAAATAAACCGTTAATATTACTCTGGATAGCATCTGTAGTCATTGTCAGCCATGATAGCATTGATTTACCGCCTTGACTCAAAAAATAATAATCGTTGTTCTTCAGATATTGATGGGATCATTACTGACATCAGAGACTAAGTTTTGTAAGAATTACCATACCAGCATCACCAGCGGGTCTCCATATTGCATCATCATCTGCAGCTTTTCGTACTAGTACAACTGTATGTTTGGCTCCGAAAATGACTTTTCTGACATTTCTACAAAATCCAAAAATCTATTTCCTTTTAACATCGCTCGACGTGTTGTAAATCCTAAGTTGAAATTTGCATTCATCGATAATACTGCAGGGGTAGTGTTGTTCCCGGTGGCATTTCTCACATTACCAATAGTTACGTTTCTATTTTCTGGAAAATCAGTTGTATCTTTTGCAAACATCATTGATGGAGCAGCTGATCTTGAATAATAGTCACTGTATCTTGCAAGACCATGTATGGTTGTAGCTACGTCAACATCTTTTGAATTGATTCAATATTTATTCCGTCAATCATGTACGTAGCGCTATCAAACAACGCCTTAATACCATTATTAACAAAACCAACACTAATTTCGGCTTCATATTCAGTATTATCGGTTTTTAATATTTCACCTTCGACCTCAATAAAAGCTTCTGAGGGTAGAAAATATCTACTTGTATCATGAGCCTGAAGTTCAATTCTTCCTCGTTGATTTGGAATTCGTGCTTCATAAGAATAATACTGATAATCGTGTACAGACGGGGTCACTCATACGCTTGAACATATTTATTATAATTATTATCGTCTAAAACGAAGATCATTTCGGGAAGTGAGACCACTTCCTGCTATTAGACTAGTGGTTATGTTTTTCTCTTTTTCTGATAAAGGTGTATCAGCCATAGATGGCATCGCCATTGCTGCTAGTTTTTGATTAGCGGCTTGATTTATTATTTTACTTAAACTTGCGGGCATCACTTCAGTACTGGGTAATTTCACCGACTGAGGTTTGGCTTGAGGTCTACGTATTAATTGCGCTAGAGTATCTTTAATCGCTGAGAATGCTTTACTGGCAAGGTTACCAGCAACACCTATACCCTTTTAACGAACAACATCAATAGCTTTCATACCCAACTGCTTTGCAATTGGTATTGCTTTTGGGGCTATCCTTCTAAACAAACCCTGAACAATATCTCCTAACCCATCTCCGTAGGTTGCCCTGTAAATCTGTATTCGAGAAATAATTGCCCTGACCATGGTTGGTCCACGTTGAGCATTGTGTATTATCATTTTATTAGTAATTAACTTTATCACTAATTGCATCTAATCTATGTGACTTAGTCGCTGTGACTTAGTCACTATAATAGTCATCGGCAATTTCATTAATAAGTGATCGATACACATCAATATCCATAATACCGCCTCTAAATAATCTTTTACAACTATCTGCTGCTTCGTTAATGATTTCTGGGGAATTATTACCAGCTCGTTTTCCTCCAATCAGAATTTCTAGTCGTTCAACATCAGCAAGGACGTTGGTACGACACTGAGTAATAAGACCACTTCCGAAAGAGGTATCCGCCCCCGGCCCTTCTTCACTTTTTATTTGGGTTGGTTGCGGTAGTGGTTTTAATAATATAGGCAATTGTTCTGGAAGTGATTATTGCTGTGGTAGTGGTAACAATACTGGTGATCGTGGTAATTGATGTGGTGGTGTTTGTTGTTGCTTTGGTGGTTTTTAATTTTGTGGTAACTGATGTAGTGGCGTTTGTAGTTGCTTTGGTGGTTTTTGTATTTCTAGCCCGACTAACGTTATAGTGTATAAGAAATATCCATTTGTTCCAATTATCACGACTTACAAATTTATCGGCATATTCAGGATTTAAAAACTTTTTTTATCACTAAAACTTTCCACAGCAAACGTAACTAAATCTTCTACATTTTTAACGCTTTTAATATCAGCAATAAAATTACGCCAAATTTATAACCTATGTTAGATAGATCACCTATTTCAGCACGAGCTTGGTCTGCATCTTCAGGCATTTCTAGGACTGGCATTGCATCAGCTATTTCTGCTGGAAGTGTTTCGAGAAATTTTTTAGTTTTTTTAGTTCTTTTTTCTATTTTCTGAATTGCTTTAGTTGTTTGATCTAACACAGGTTGAATATCTTTAGTGGTATCTGTTATCGATTTAAATAATTGTTTTGTATCCTCTGCAAATTCAACTTGACTTTCCTGACGTTGTTGCAATTGTTGATTGACAGTATCAAGGATAGGTAAATATTTTTCAAGTGCAGGTTCATTAATACCTTATTTTTATATATATTTTTAATTAATATATATAAAAAAATAAATAAATATATATATAAAAAAATATATAAAAATATTTTAAATATATATATTATATATTGTTTTTATTTTTTATTTATATTTTTAATTTCTGATAAATTTATTAATTTATTATTTTTAATTATAAATATAAATTAAAAATATATAATATATATATATATATTTAATTGTCTGTTTTTTAATTTTTTAATTTTTTTATATTTCTGAAAATAATTCATTATTATTTTTAATTAAAAATTGTTTATTTTAAAATTTATATTTTTAATTTTTTTCTGAAAAATATATTCCATTTTTTTTAAATTTTATTTTATATATATATAATATATATATATATATAAAAATAATTATATATAAAAAATATATATATATATATATATTTATATTTGTCTGATTTTTTTTTTTATTTTTAAAATTCTAAACATTTTATTCCTTATTATTTTAATTTATATATAATAAATATAAAAAATAAAAATTAATTACAATTAAATAAAATATTTGTCTGTTTTTTTAATTTTACATTTTTTATTTCGACAAATATATTTTATTATTTTAATTTATAAAACAAGCCATTTTTTTATTTTTTTTTTTTTAATTCGATAAAAATTTTTTATATTTTTTTTTAAAATTTTTAAACATATTGCTCTTTTTTATATTTTATTTTTTTTAATTTCGAAAAATAATTCATTTTTTATTAATTATATATATTGTTGATTTTTAATTTATATTTTTTTATTTCTTATAAAAATTTTCATTATATATAAAAATATTATATATATATATATTATATTATATATATATATATATATTATATAAAAAATTTGCTCTTTTTTATATTTTATATTTTTTATTTGAAAATACATTCATTTTTTTATTATTATATTGTCGATTTTTGTCAAAAAATAACATAGCGATCCTAGGATACCCTCTTTGGGGAACCCCTCATAGCCTGTGTGTCTTTTATGAAGTCCTAACATGTTTGTCTATCTTATGACTTACTATGCGCCACTTCATAATACTGTTACTTTTGGCTAGCATTCCTTTCTGGAATGTGTTATTTTGGGGGTTCTCCATGGGGCAGAGAGCTCAAGGCATGCTACTGATTATTTTAGGGGCGGGATTATTCTTATAGACACATCCCCTGGTGAATTTCTAATTGACGAAAGGCGAAATATTAGAAATTCAGAGGATTGTCTACGCATTGCGGTTTCGATAAATAAAACCCTGTGAAAACCCTGTGGATACACAAAAATGTACTCACGTGGCTGACACAGTGAAATATTTACCGAAACCTGAGGCGTGCCCTGCCCATAATTATATATATATATATATATATATATATATATATATATATATATATATATATATATATATATATATATATATATATAAAAGGCATCCCCGGGACCAAATCCATTTCGGCGAAATCTGGAATCGAACCACAGATGTATAGATTTAGAGTCCAACGATCTACCTCTACACCATGATGCGTTCGATGAATATAAGTTTTAATTATTACTATATTATGTAATGGTTTTACAAATATAATTTTATTACGATAGTTAGCCATTTATGTGTATGAATCTAACTAAAATATATAAATAAAATTACAAGCATAAAAATGGGAAAATAACCCATACCGAAAATCGATTAACGCGTTTGAATAACCCAGATCTGTATATATTGAGAGAGTGTAATTCATTAAATTGTAGTACTGTTTGTGCAGTCTGCAGCTAAAATACATCAGCCGGATATATGAATTATGAATCGATAAACAAAAGTAAGTCTTGGTTTGTTTATAAAGGTAACTGTTTAAACCTGTCTGCTTCAAGCTATTTAATTCACCAGGCCAATGTAGTACGCTTTGCTGTAGATTACGATATCGATCTTAAGTTACCACACTATACAAAAAGGATTCAATTACGTCTGTATACATAGGTAATATTACGTCATCCAAGGTCAGTAGGTATATAAACAACCGGCAAGGGAACTAACCGTTGTTTGGTTTCTAAACAGACAGACAAATAAACACTTAGAAAATCTACAGATTTCTGAAACATTTACAGATTTTAACATAAATAATAATTTATTTTAATTTTTGCTTGTTAGCGTAATAATATTAATATTTTATTTTGTTTTTTGGGCCTAATTTCAGATTTTTATAAATAATTCATGTGAATCCTAGAAAATCTACAAATTTCTGAAAGAATATGACTTTTACAATCTTTAGTTAAGTCAATTTAATGCTATTTTTTATTTTAAACATATATATATATATATATATATATATATATATATATATATATATATATATATATATATATATATATATATATATATATATATATATATATATATATAATGAATAATGATAACATTAATAATATTATTTCTGATATTAAAAAATTAAAACATAAAGGAATTCAGATATCTAATAATCTTGACTCTGAAAAAATTATGTATGAGTTTGAATTGTTGCAGCAAAAAAAATTCAAAATAAATTTACATTACCATCTGTTTATAGGTTTATCAAATCCATTTATAATTCTATGTTAGAATCTTTAGCTGTCGTGGATGAAAAACACATAAAGAAAGCTATTCATACCTCTTGCACGCTCAATCGAAAAGATCAAAAATGCACTATCTCATGAATACGAAATTAAAAAACGCACAGATGGCCGAATAATGCAACTGAGAAAGCTTATGCTTTTTGATTCTGCGATAAATGACACTAAAAGTGAAGTCGGTAATAGTCTGGAAATATAATTGTAGCTAAGCAGGACCCTTGGCAATATTGATAGTCAAATTTTATATAAAAAATGATATTTTTCTGAGTAAGGGTACACAATTATACATATTCAAATATAATCCTTTGGTCATACTTTATTGAATATGCAGACTTGTATACATGATCAGCCACACGTTTTATTGAAGGCACGCAAATATCAAAATATCTGGCAGCTGCATGCATAGAATTAAAAACCATTTTTTCACCAGTATCTGTGTTGGTAGAAATAACTGTCTTAGGAGTCTTAGGATAAATACCAGTATTTCCTACCTTACAATTTTGGCTTTGTGTAATTGATTCTAAGTTATTTAACTGGTCATTTTGGGGATTTCCGTCCAAATGATGTACAATTCCATCTTTAACAATCCCAAAATGACATTCGAATATAAATTTATGACAACAATAATTTTTTTCCACTAATACTAAATATAAAATAACCATTATTATTAAGATTACCGAGTGGTTTCTTTAGTCTACAGTGTCTAATAACACCATCTCTGGATGCCTCGTAATTTGTATATATTGGATGTCTTACAAATTATTTTTGATCCATTTGTGTATAATATTTATTTGTTTAAATCATTATTTTTGAAATCTGGTTAGATAATCATTTTCTGTCTTTATAGGAGATTTACCTGTCGATGTATCTTTTTTGTCATAATATCGTTTAAGTTCCCTATATTTTTACCCCCGCAATTTACACATAATTGAGTTTTTCCTCTAACTCCAATACCACATTGAATACATGGTTTGGGTCCAGTACTTCCATGTCTGATACTCTGCATATGGTAACCACAGTATTTGTTTACGCATGACTTATTTCAATAAGAAATATGTCCAATTTTTAACCAAACACATTTATTATCTGTTTGAATCATTTTATATATACTAAATTTCAATTTGAATATTTGTCTTAATTATAATAATGGAAGAATTATCAACAATTGAACCATCTGCTACTAGATTTGATCTTGACAGACTATTAGGATATAAATTTAGTGTTTCGATGAAAGATCTAGCTTCAATAAATGTAGATATAACTAAACGTATCCATGAGGCCAAAATAGAATTTCGAGAAGATGGTGCTGTGCATGTTTGGTCAACTTTTAGAGTTTGAAAAGTTATTAATGTGATGAACGACAAACGAGCAGAAGTAATTATTAACCACCTTGATAATCAAAAATATCTTATTTTAATAAAATTTATTGTGAATACAGACGATAATATTTGGATATTTCGTGACAAGAAAACTCCTATTCATATACAGTCTGGAAATAATAAAATGATATTATTAAGTAACAAATCCAAACCTGGAATACTTACTGGTATTGATAGACCGTATTTTGAGCGAGGGTATCCAGTTACTGCTGTGGTATATGGATTGTTTTTACTGAATGATAAACCTAATATTGAAGATCTCAAACCGATGAAACTGTCAGAATTAAAAATAAATTGCGTGACTGAACGAATTACTGAACATTTTACAAATGAGATGCGTGGTAATGGCTTAACAGATTTAAGATGCAAAAAAATACGTGAATGGGGGGAGGCCGTTAAAAATTCGGGTGCATCTATTAAGGATGTTGCTAAGCTAGAAAAGTTATTAAGATTTCCAATAACAGTAAAAACACTAACAGGAGAGATATTATACAAACCAAAATATATAAGAAATGGAAACCCTATTACGATTATTGATCATAATGCACATGCATGGACTGATGCAATAACTGTATTTCCACGAGACAGAATGATTAAATTTTATAATGGTCATATATTTGATTTATTAAAAATATCAGTACAAATGATCCTGTATCTATTTGGTTATTTCAGAGTTCGGAACACGATTGTCATGATCAATTTGTACGTCCGAATGGTGATATTTATCGTACAGAATTTGTTTATGAAGAAATGAGAAATCTTGCACTAAAATATACTTCTGACGAGGTCAAAGTTAGACAACTACTGAATAATTGTTTTACCGTACCAGCGGTAGCCGCCCATTTCGCTCAGGAAAAAAATTCATGGAAACCTACAAGATCAGAATTTATTCAGGATATACAAAAAAGTTGCATAGAATATGGACACGGTGGATTATGGAATACTAAATATGATTATAATGATGTTATATCAGTTGATATGGCTGCATGTTATCCTGGAAGTTTTCTTGGATATGGTGAGTGTTTTAAATATTTTAACAGATTCGGACACCCCACACATGACACGACCAGAGTTTCAATAAATGGACCCTTACCAGATTTTGACATAACAGGATTTGCATATGTAGAATCATTTGAGTTCGCAAAAAATCTCCATCCTATTACCTGTGTTTGGTTTGGAAGACATTGTTCAGAAAAATGTTGGGCTCCAATAGTATTATTAAGATATATGCTTTATGTTAGAATATTAATATCGTTAAAAGTTAATGAAGCGATTATATCCTATAATGCACAAAAGCAAGTTTGGTTACCAGAACCTGATAGATTTAATATTGATGATGCCAGAAAAGAATTTCCTGATCTTGCCGAAGATGACATTATTAAAATTACTAATAGTATACGTAAATGTAGAGATGAACATGACGAGAAGCGTGCAAAAGATCTTGGTAGAGAGATAATTGGTAAATTTACTCAGGGTAGTTCATACGGTCATAAACGACACTGTGCAAGATTGATTATGGACGATGCTGAGTTAGATTTTATATTTAATGATACAACGGAGAAAAACCCATTTATAAGCCGAAGTAATGCTTATTTATCGGATGGGACCAAACTGGGTACTATTGTTAGCTATATTGAGGGCGATTCACCTCAGTTTACTAATTTAAGATCTTCAATGCTAGCTTATGTTTCTATAAACCACAGTCAATGATAACTAGATTTCCTCGTTACGCTGTTAGAGTTGCTACGGATTCATTTTATATAAACAAAAAAGTATAAGGATTTATTAAATCCGCTACTTGGTAATGGTGAGTGGGGAACATGGAGGATAAAGCAAGAAAATATACTTAGTTATTCTGAATTTTCTGACGTTCAAATTAAGGAAATATATTACAGAAATAATAATCAAATATTAGAATCATTTGCACCATATGTGTATGATCCTGTGGCTAGATATAAGACCGTTTATCTTAATGGGTGTGGAGGATCAGATAAAACAACTCGTGTGATTAAATTATTTATGATCAACTATTCAGATATGATCGTTTTGACACCTACACATAAACTAGCCAGAGAGATAAAAGAACGAGGTGTAAAAACTTGCACATATCATAGTTTCTTTAGATGGTGTGGAGATACGTGGATTTCTGAGCGAATGGGTGAAAAATATATACCTAAGTATATTATATGGGACGAAATATGTACGGTGTCGTTAGAAACACTAAAAATATTACTTGAATGGTTATTAACAAAAAATACTGCTGTGATTATGTGCAGTGATCATGGTCAACCACCACCTTTTGCTTGACAGTCTCCACATGAATGGCTAAAGAATAATATAGATTATTATAAAGAAATATATGATGATCATAGAGCTATTGATGAACCACTGAAAGAACTTAAAAGATTAATCAGACTACAGCCAGATAAAATACAATGTGAAATAATGCGTGAGATAATTCCAGAAACTAAAATGAATGATTTTTGGGTTTTATGGAGACCCACTGATTTGATAGTCGCAAGTAGAAAAATAGTTCGTGATGAATTACAAAGGAAATTATTTACGCTACATAAAGAAAAATTTTCACATCTACCTGTACCATTATGTTATGGTCCATCAGATACTCGACGACAGAATATTGATGTTGAAATTCCCGGTGGAGATATCCGAGTACAAAATCTAGTATTGAATGATATTATTTTGATAGATATCAATTATGTTGAGAGCACATTGAGTATAGATAAATCACCGTGGATGTTAGGATACGCTATAACGATTCATTCGTCACAGGGATTAACTATATCTGATACAAATATCTGGATTGTAGATGACCGGATCGAGTGGTCAAATTTAGTATATCTTGCCGTATCTCGCGTCAGAAGAATAACTCAACTACATAGAATTGTTATAGATTATTTGATAACTGAGGAGATTACTAATGACGATGTTGTAATAAAGAAAAAATTAGCGTCTTATAAACAATGTGACAAAAAATAAACGTGACTTTGATATTGATACTGAATTTATTATAAAACTAAAACAATTACAGAATAATCACTGTGCAAGTTGTAACACAATAATGTTATGGCAATATTCGAATAATAATCCAAGACAATTTACCGTAGATAGAATAAATAGTGATCTTGGTCACACACGTGAAAATGTGATGCTGACCTGTCTTGAATGTAACCGACGTCGGGGTGCTAGACGCCCTAGTACTAATTTACATAAGTGAACGCGGAGGTAATTGTGTATCCGCAGGAATTACTTGCAATTGTTCACGCACAAATCCACGTTGAGGGGCAGTAGAATCTAGTCTGTATATGGGTGGTCTTCCAGTAGATCTAACCACGCTAGAAATTGTATGTGTGGTCACACTCCAAATAGGGTCAGTAGCTCGTCTTTTGCCACCCTCCAACTCCCCTGGTTCATATAAATATCTCACAATCACATTACCTAATACTGGTTGTTGACCTCGTTGTCCGTATTCATAGCTACGTGGTATATATTTTTTGTTATTGCATTAGAAGGTTTCATGGAAGTTGCACGAGTAATTTCATTATTTAATGCAGATATCACACTTGGTAACCTTGCAACCCATTCACGAGATCGCTCACCGGACTTAAAGTCAGCAGATATTTCCTTCGCATATTGATATCCAAATAACCGCTCAGCAAGTGTTCGATTAAATCGTTCAAAGATTGCTTGATCACGATGAATTTCAGTATGCCCTCGTCTGATTTTGACATTATGCTTTTTCATCAAAGATAATACTGCACCAAGAAATTCTTTGCCAGGATCTACTTGTAATAACTGTGGCCATTGTAGACCACCACGTTGATAAATTCGCTCAAACGCAGATGCAACTTCAAATGATGTTTTTGTTAATAATGGCTCAGCTACTTTATATCTACTTGCAATATCAACAACAGTCAATGCGTATTTGTACGTGCGTGACTTACGTCCACGTGTTTTAATAGTATCATGTGGTAAAAACAAAATATCTGCTTGATGAACTTCGTTAGGAACACTGACATCAAAATGTGCATATTGAATTGTTTTTGGTGGTGGTAGATAAATTTGCCATATTGCCTATCGTGCCAACCACGCTGCAGAAACAGAATGTGAAACTTTTGCTGCTTTAGCAAGTTTAGTGATCGCTGCTTTACCCCTCCAATACCCCCTAGGATTATAATAAATAGATTCCATTATAATAATTATATAATTAATTACCAGCCCCTAACATTATTTTACTTTTCATAGCGGATTTTATTAGAAAACTAGCGAGTTTCTCTCTAACGGATTTATTGGGTATAGAATTTAATGCATGAATCAATTTTACATCTGCAAGATGCCGTTGTTGCAAATCTGGATTTTTATAAGCAACATCGTGAATGTAACATGCTTGATCAGTTTTATTTACTGGATACTCTCCTGGTCTTGGTTGATCTTGATCATCAAGTCGGATATTAAGTCGAGTTCCAGGACCACAATAATTATATCCAGGGAGGTGTTTCTCACCAACATATTTAGCCCATGGTAAACCGGGTAATTTTCCTAATGATGCGGCTATATCCCCACCTATCTTTGTTGTCTCTGAGATAAATTTATATTTTTGTGTACCACATTTTACACATTTACCTGTTAATGCATGTCGTTTATTTTTTGTTATTGTTGTTGTCAATCCAACGGTGGGTGTAGATGATCTACATCGAAAACAATATAGACTCATGTTATTAATAATATGGATACAATAATTGATTTTTCGGCGACACGAAAACAAGAACCAGTAAAGCACCATCCAGCATTACCAAATTCGATAAAAATGATTATAATAGGTCCATCTAAATCGGGTAAAACACACTTATTATTAAATTTAATAATGAGATGGATGAGATGGAACAAACTATATTTAATAGCACCATCTGTGGATGATCAGCATTGTTACGAAGTACTTAAAGATTTTAATGAAAAAGCAAAATCTGTTAATAAAGACGGTGAAGATATTATTGACTTTATCACAGATATAGATGAAGCCCCATCTGTAGATGATATGGATGGATTCATTAATAATCTCGTAGTATATGATGATGTAATGTTGGACAAACAATCTAATCCAGTTAGAATATTTTCTCGAGGTCGTCACAAAAACACAGACGTCATTTATGTTACTCAAAGATATACACAAATACCTAGAGTGATCAGAGAAAATTGTAATATATTGGTTGTGTTTAATGGAGTAGATAATTATACCCTACGAAATATTTATTACACATGGTGTTCAGGGGATATGGACATAATTAAATTTAAAAATTTCTTTTCTAAGACACAATCTGTTCCGTTCGGATTTATAACGATAAATTTACATGATCCTAGATCCAGATATCGTATAGGTCTGGATAAAATATTTGGTTAATTCCCCCTGACAAAGTCAGGTGACAAAGTCAGGACTATCTGTTAATGAACTGTATATCTGTTTAAAAACCCAAATCTATTGTTAAAAGTCCCGATATTAATATCCTGACAAAGTCAGGTGACAAAGTCAGGAGCAGCAGGGAGGGTGAACCTCTACAAAATATTTGCTCGAGTTTTTAACGTAAAAAATAGTTCAATAAAACCAGGGTAAAAAAGTCAATAATAGTATAACAAAACTGAGATAACCTCATGTGGTTTATTTTGCGGTTTATAACCGTCCGTACGGTAATATAAAAGTTAGATATTTTGGTTTAGGGTTATTGACCCTTTTGTTCAGCCTCTGTAGGAGCCCTTATTTCAGGTTAATTTCACAAGCAAAAATTTTGTAGGGTTCACCCTCCCTGCTGCTTCCTGTCATAGTGATCAGTGGGGAATCATATTCAGGGTTAAAATAAAAAAATAAACATTTAACTGAATGAACAAAATATTTCATCATGTCGTCATAATCGTATAATGTATGCATTTAAAAAATAATATAATGTACACGCAACTTGATCTTGTATGCCCATAAATTGTCATTGTGCACATAATATATAATACATTGCACGCACAAAATACTCTGATGGGCAAAAGCGCACTATTTTGTAGTGTCTGCGTACGTTGACTATTATGAGCACACGATATAGTATTTGGTGCGCATAATTATGTTCCACTTTTTCCAGTTTCCATTGTAGTCTATACAAGACAGCCAGTATAGTTGAATTAGATAGAACCTCAAAGAAGTAAGAACCTTACACCCAAGGGAAGCTACTAGAAAGCTTTCCCACAAACCAACGTTCGATGAGCAGAGACTCGAACCCAAAAGGACAATGGTGATATGTCAGTGATATGTCGAATGTCAGTGATTCCAACTTTAATATCTTTGAATGATATTGTAACATAAACAGATATAGCTCACTGGCGATTCTGTGTAGAACTGACTACGACCTATTTTCAATGATACAACATTTTACAGAAATTAACTAATCATATACAGGTTACTTTACATCACAAAAAAATAATTTACCTTTTTGCTCCTTACCTTTGCCATTGTTGAATAAAGAAAGGTAGTTTTCCCATTTTCCTTCGTATTGGTACACAGTGACAATACCACTGTGATGGTGATAGAAGGACACTGCTACGTCTTTTGGATTTCGGAGAATCAACACAATTTTGCACCGCTTCTCAATCATATCACGCGGCAACTGCGAGAATTTCAGATGGGTATTAAGAACTCGAGGCGAGGGAAGGGCTGCCAAATGATTTTCAGGAACCATTTCAATCATGTGGTTTTCCTTAAGGTCAGGGATCGTCGTAGCGCTTCCTTGTAGAATCATGCTGATCACTTCCCACATCCAATGGCATCCTATAATTACAGACGGTGATATACTGTATTACAGTGTGTGTGTGTGTGTGTGTGTGTGTATATATATATATATATATATATATATATATATATATATATATATATATATATATATAAGAATGATCTAGTTTAAAATCTCCTGTCACAGCTATAGTGATCAGTGGGGAATCACATTCAGGGTATATATATATATATATATATATATATATATATATATATATATATATATATATATATATATATATATATATATATATATATATATATATATATATATATATATATCAAGATTTCAACTGTTTTTCATATCTACTTGAGAGTGTAAAATATTCATTCACTTACGAAAATCCAGAAAGAAACAAAGACATACCTGACTTTGGGTAATTACAGAGAAGTATGTCATCCGAGCGTGCTTTTGCATAAGCTAAAGATCGAATCCAATTAGCTTGTTCTACAACTCCAACATTCGGATACAGTGTACAGTCGACCTCCAGTAACCGTATGTGATCTCCACCAGCGTCTGGAAAAGTCACCACAGACATGTTGCTAACATTATACTGAATAATGATTCAAACTACATCGTGTCGTGGTTCAGTGAGGTAACCTTGGATTGGCTCTGCTGATCATGTTATGCAACGCATAGTTTCGATAAGCTCCGCCCACTTTACTACTGTTGCTCCGGCTCACAAGCTATAGCTCATTTCATACTGGATTTAACCGAGTTGCTCCGTAATTATCCGAAAAACCTCCTGAGTCACTTTATACTCCAGCCAATCAAACGCTGGTAGGCATCTGTACATAACAAAATGGCATACATTGTTGTTTAAACGTATCAGATTAAAACAAATTAAGAAATGCCCGCTACCTGCCCGCTAAATGCCTGGGACTTCTGCAGCTTTACCGTCAAAAAATATTCCAGGTTTGTTATACTGCGGATTAATACGAAAACTTCCTTTTATTGGTAAACGAAACTCGATTTATGAAATGCGGTGTTATGGTAAAAACAAAGGGATTAAATTTTTAACATCGACACTGTTTCCATACTCGCATGTACATGTCCAGATGTAAAACAGCTCATAGATACTCTCCCATATGGCTATAAAATCCAGAAAACAAGACAGGATTGTTCCAATATTAAATTTCGTCAATATCTGTGGCATCATCGCTGTTGAATAGACATTTTAAACTCTATAAACGAAGCTGAAGTAGTTGGAACAGTTGATGCTAATGCTGAATTGTCCGCCTTGTTTTGACCACTAGTCTGGTCCCCTGCTTAGTATGCTCCCTGCGATTCACTCCGCTATACTATACTAGGAAGCATACTAAGCAGAGGACCAGACTATTTGCCTACCAGCTATCGATTGGATATTGCGGTCAGTTGACCACACGCCACGTGATCAAAATTCCGAGCAAATTACGAAGTTCGCCGAAGTCTCCATGAAATGGTCTATACTAAATATGATATATCCAATATCATCAGCAACTGATTCATTGGAATGTTTTAGATAACATTTCTGAAACGCTCCTACCAGATTGCAAGATTTTTTTCTAATAGTACGCTCAGACTGCGAGCCTATTGGGAAAAGTAAAATTATAAATTACAATGTCTGTTTGTATGTACTATCCCGAAGTAACCAAATAAATCTAAAATTAAGGCAAAAACGATGCAGTTATCTCTAATTGAACGTTAAAATTACCTGTTTTACAAGTTCCCAAATTATAAAGACCTACTATACACGGCCTTGACTTACGATACATGGTTATTCATCATTAAACCCTACTGTACATGGCTTCTCATTATAAACTTTCTAAAATATGTCTGGTCATTTTAAAGCATCTCATAAAATAATAATGTTGTTATGATTTACATAGATACTACCATTAATGAGGATGGATTAAGGCGTTTGTAAACCTAAAATATATGTTCAATTAATAATCATTTTTCCCAACATAATTAAGATCGCAAGTTTTGAAAAGGATAACAAAAAAAAAACATCTCACTGTGTTGCGGGGCGCACACGTGGCCGGTGCCGAGGGAAAACTGATCAAATTGCTCTTCATTTTGTCTGACCTTGACTATCATATCGTGCACTACCTGTAGTAGTCGCAACCTTTTGACATTTGTCTTCAGATTATATGAACCCAGATGTTACCCATTTATTGTCTACTTACAATGCATACACCCAAAGAAAGATAAAGCCGATCTTTTTGTTCTTTACGACGAAACAACAATTTATTAGTATCTCAGTGACTTGGAGAAAAGAGCCAGGATTACATTCTTCAGTGGCATACCTAAGTTATATTTTTTTTAGCGAATTCTTGAATAGATCTAACAAAATTTGATATGTTCGGGTAGATCTAAATCCAAGAAACCTATGTTTATGCTGACCACTTTAGCAAGATTTATTTCTTCTCTGCTTCCCGACGGTTCCGGTCGGTGGCTCGAAATACCTCTCAGTTACGTTTTGTTTGTGACGATAGGAGGGATGACTCGCACTAAATATAAGAAACGCCATTTCACATATCATAGGTTGAAGAATAACCAAATAACATATTCTAACAAAAATGCAGCTGAAACAGTCCACTGAACAGGTTAGTCATGTTCAAATCAGAAACTGCACACACACACACGCACACACACACATTTAAAATAATGATCACAGCTTCCTTTATGGTAATTACGTGCCTGCGTTGATGAAGGTTACAACGGAAAATGCGCGACTTCAGAATAGATTCACGAATCCTTCCGTCAGGAAAATAATAGATAGACTTACCACACTCAAAAGTCTGATCGTCACCAAATAAAATTATGCAGTCCATTGCACATATAGCTATTTCATCAATCATGACATACGATTCTACACTAATTATAAACCAACAGCAGCAATATTCTTCAGTCCTGATGCACACAACTGTTCCAGATCTACACACCCACACCTACATATACTTCTTCGGCTATGACAGCATCATCTTAAGACAACCAAGACACCAATTGATCTCTTTTCGAGGAATGTTTTTCTGGCGCGTTATTTTATGATTTTACCCTCAGTTTCCATTGATGTATTGAGTCATATTTTCTTTGCATAAATGTTTGTTTCTCATATCAATATTTCTTTGTTTTTCTTTGGTTACATAACATTCCAATCTCATTCATATGCTAAGTTTTGTATACGCGCGCTTTTATAGTATTAGAACAGTGCATATTAATGCGCGATGCTCATGTTTCATTTATAGATTTAGCCTCATGTAAAATATGAAACAAAACTAAATAACTATATTGTTTCAATTTTCTTATTCCTTAAATATAATAGAAGGATTAATATGCTTGCTATAAAGTATATAATGAAAAGATTATTGACTGAGTATTAAAAAATATTGGTAACTTGTTCGTGCGGCCTAGGATGCCCTCGCAAGCGCGACACATTGAATCGGTACCAATATTTTTTTTCAATACTCTTTCAGTAACCTATATATATATATATATATATATACCACACGACGTCACATCGCACGAAACAGATATTGGAACAATAAGGCCAATTTTCGATGGGTGCTAAGAGGAGGTAACCCTGTGACTTTTTTTCAAAGAGGTAAAATCATTTCGTGTGGATCTTGATAT
The DNA here is from genome assembly GCA_016746295.1 of Potamilus streckersoni. Lineage (NCBI taxonomy): Eukaryota > Metazoa > Mollusca > Bivalvia > Unionida > Unionidae > Potamilus > Potamilus streckersoni. Next base: position 683,060 of record JAEAOA010002113.1, on the reverse strand, counting down.
TCCAAATGAATAAATTTACGTTTGCTAGACATTAAACAAAAATTTAATTTTAAAAATATGCAAATAAGAAAATCTTGAAAATCAATGTATTAAATACGTCACTAATTTCTCCAAAGCAAAAATCTGGCACCAGTTAATGATTATATTGACCAATGAAAACATACAATATTCCATGGTCTTTGTAAAATATTAAAATAGTTATTTCTGATTGGTTATTTACTGAACTGAAGTCGACAAAACAACAGAGAAATGTTAAGAAACGGTCACTGGGGTAAATACACTTGTATTAAAATGTCAATTGTTTTAGTTGTATGTTAGTAAACTTCATTGTGTGGAACCCTTAAATATATAAAATAAGGAAAAGGTCCATAATTCCAATATGCCAAACTGTGGCTGACAAGAAGGGTCTCTTAGCTTTTGAACTTCACGAACCTTGTCTAAATGTATGTATGTATGTATGTATGTATGTATGTATGTATGTATGTATGTATGTATGTATGTATGTATGTATGTATGTATGTATGTATGTATGTGTGCTTGTGTGTAGGGGGTGGGTGTGAAGGGTTGATGTTGAACCGTAATCATATATGTAATGATATTGTCTTCCTCAGTACATGGATAGAAATAGACCAGTAAAAAGAACATTTTCAATGTATTCATGAAATTTTATTTTTATTTAAATTTTTCAGCCAGTGATCGGTAGACAAAGACCAGAAAATTTCTTTGTTGGAATGCTATTGCTGAAAAATGCTGTCAAGCGAAGAATAGTTGCGAATTAGAACATTTGTTTTCAATTCATATATAATTTTAGTCTGGGAATATAAAAATTATATGTTTCAAAATATAAATATACAGATATATTTGTGCTATTTATTGTACATAAATTTTGGCTTTGCTTTGATTTTGATATAATTGTCTGTAATTGAATGTCATAAAGACACGATTGGGCTTTAAAATGTTCAATTTGTTTCAAAGCAGACGGAATTGATAAATATTCGGATAGATTTAACCATAGCTTATTCATCTATGTTCTTTCTGCTCGGTTAAAAGGCATAGGGGTTGTGTTTGACAAACGAATATTGCGTGGGCAAGGATACTTATGAACTACATGTATATATAGAGAGTATTTCCATTTGTACAAATGTATTTATCTGCGCTAATTATCAATGGATTCAACTACTCACGAGGCCGTTCGTACTGTTTTGTCTGTCTCAGGCATTGCTTTTTGCTTTTGGCTTCGGAAAAGGAACAAACTTCATAGTTTTCTAATGTTTCAGGATATCGGTCATCGCTGTCCATTTTTAAATCCAACTGTCTTTTACAAAAGTTTACATTTATGAGCAACACATTATTGGTAATATATACTCTCTTCCTATCCTTTGTAACTTTTTATTAGTGATAGCGATACTGATATCCGCTGTCCTTTTGTAACGTTTAGAAATAGTACTACTAATAGCCGCTGTCCTTTGTAACGTTTTAGAGTTACGAAAACTGATATCCGCTGATCTTGATACTCTTCTCACAGATATTTTATTTCCCTGAAATAATGGAAAGTGAAAAAAAAGTGACTTTATGGAATGAATGAAGTAATTTTCTTAGGAACTCAAACATCTTATCGATTACGTACAAAACATACATGCATACATACATACATACATACATTAAGCTGGATTAGAAGTTGCTTACTCCAAAAGGCAATTTTTATGTGCGAGACGTCTCGAGTAATCAAGGGATCCAGTCGTATATAATGTCCTTTCCTACCCAGGTAACTTCCATATATTAACGAGTTTTTATTTTAGAAATACGAAGCAAGTAGTGATACATTTGTATTTGATGTGTTTTAGACTGACATCTGAATAATGGGTCAAGGGATATCTATAGACCGTAATACATCGTTGTAATAAATAGTATGCTACATCGATAGTCATGCTTCAGTAAAATTTACACTCAATTTAATCTTTACGAGAAAAATGTCTAGGTGATATATATATATATATATATATATATATATATATATATATATATATATATATATATATATATATATATATATATATATATATATGTGTGTGTGTATGCATGCATGCATGCATGAATGCATGCATGTATGTATGCATGTATGTTTTGTACGTAATCGATAAGATGTTTGAGTTCCTAAGAAAATTACTTCAGTCATTCCATAAAGTCACTTTATTCACTTTCCATTATTCCAGGGAAATAAAATATCTGTGAGAAGAGTATCAAGATCAGCGGATATCAGTTCATATATATATATATATATATATATATATATATATATATATATATATATATATATATATATATATATATATATATATATATATATATATATAGATATAGATATAGATATATATATAGATATATATATATATATATATATATATATATATATATATATATATATATATATATATATATATATATATATATATATATATATATATATATATATATACCTCGTGTTCGAATTCGTCACCATCGATGCCTCAGGACTTCAAGCAATGTGTACATAACACTTAAGAATAATATTCCGACTAGAATGAATAGTTCACCACAGATACACAATTTAAAATGTAGTCCCATATTCTAACATTCATTTGTGATGTTAACAGATAGTATTAGGTGCCACACCACAAAGAAAAACCAAAAAAAAACTGTTCTATAAATTGTCTGAAAGGTTACTTCGGATCTCTTTTCTGTCTGATTGAAAAGTTAAGTTTTAAAAAAAAGATTGCATTATGTGTTAAAAAAAGACAGAAAATCGCATTTACAGGTCTGTTATGTACATCTACATATTTTGTAATTTTGGTTCAGGGTTGTAACCTATAGTCTGTATCTGCAAAGCAATGTTCGTACATAGATACAGATTATATCTCAAGATATTAAGAATGCATGCAGATTGCAGAGGATATATAAGTAACTGTAGTCAAGTCGCTAATAATTAAAGATGTTTAAACGTTTGGACTTATTTATAATTGAATTAGTCAGTTAGGTTGAATATTAAGTTACTACCCATTGGATGAGTAGTTCTTGTGGGTTCTTTTACGATGTTGACTATTAAATAAAACTGTCACCTAATGAGTTGGAGAAAGTTACGTTTTGGGACTCTAAATCTGTAAAAAAAAAAAAGTAGGTAAAGATGGAGAATTAATTCATTCATATGTCCTATATTCCTGTTGTAATTTTAGTCTGCAAAGGTATTTGGTGTATCGTGCAGGTCATTTGACAGGAGACATATTTTATGATTATTCTATGGAATTGCAAAGTACTCATTGGACAAAAATATTATTATGGGACTATTGCGAAATTCCTAAATAGAATCATGGATACTGCCATTGTGATATCCATACTGTTAGCTTACCAATGATCTGGAATTAATGTATTCTTTTGGACTGGTGTAAACTTTTTAAGGATTATTTTAATTGAAATCCATACATTCCTCTTATGTTTTAATTTTATTACTCTGATTAAATTGGATGGACTTACATAATTGATATGGAAATGAAAGACGTCATAAGACTTTCAATAATTTGATGAAATTATTTAAACCTTATACAATATATTCTCGAAGATGTAAAACTGTTTTGAGTCACTATTGTAAGCGCAATATAAAGAAAGTAGTTTATTGTGAAATTGGATCTTGAGAAATATTCAATTGTATGTTTTCCTGTGTGACATGCGATTTACTTATTTATTTTATAATTTTTGTCTTTATTATCTTTGTGCCTGCGAATGTTATTTATTAGACGCCTTCGATATGATAAAAGAGAGTATTCTTTTTCTGACAACTAGTAATAAGCAATGACCTATTACATTAGTTGATAAAGTATCCATGGTTCTCTCAGAAAAATTATATCTCTACCTCAGAGAACATATTTCATTTTGTGAAGTTCACCAAACACTCTTTTTCGCATTTAGCTCATTTTTGTAGATACTCTTGCATGTTATACTTCCTGTAAGTGTCAGATTTCTGTTAACACCCCAAAAAAGATAAACTGTGGTAATAACGAACAATACTTGCTAAACTGGCTATGCAAAGCTTTTGGAATATATTCTAATCGGGCAAAGGTGGGAATACAATATTCAGCTGAATATCTTAATGGTCCATTGTTTTCTGACCTCTTCAAACTTGTATCCTTTTATATTTGACTAAAGGGAAAAGATATTTCATATTTATCATTTCGCGTGTCATGTAATATTTCACCTGTTTGTTTTCGATACCAGTTCAATCGTGTAGATACACACGATACCTGGTTTGTGTGTGTGAATTATAACTAGGCACCAAATGATAAAAATGGAATGAAGTGCTCTCCTTGACCTCGTGTCAATAATTAATATCAGCCAGGTTTATGGGAAATTCAACAGAAGGTACATTGCACACACACACACATACACACACACTTATATATATATATATATATATATATATATATATATATATATATATATATATATATATATATATATATATATATATATATATCGAATAACAACCCTTTCAAGCGTACTGGATCCACCAAGGGATCACGTGTGTCAGGGATTGATTAAAATAGATGCAATAAACTGACGACGAACAGTACGAAACTAGTAGCTAACTAGCCTAAGCGCTTTCGACTCTTAATGAGTCTTTTTCAAAGGCAAATACAAAACATATATACGACAAACAAATAAACTCAAAAACGTTGTGTTTGTAAACCTCTACATGGCTGTCTCCACATGTGTTAAAACTATAAATACAACCAGCTTGTATAGACTAGTTGCGGAAACTGAAAAAGGTGTATAATTCCCTAAAGTCTACAAGCCAAAGCGACATCTATTTTTACTTTTTGTACATTTATGTAACGCAGATTATATCCAGGATATTTGATTCTATACCGGTTATTCTTATAGTAAAAATTGAAGGATAATAAGAAGATTTAGAAAATGTTAAATTCTACTAGTGCATAGTTTTCATTTTCTAGTCTTCTTGGTTTAGACCGCTTGGTTTCAATGTTCTAAGGCGGCGTATCCAGTATGATTCCTTTTCCTTCCTGGTTTCGGAACTCCAGCTGTGGTTGTTAGCAATAGCGATAAGTATTATATCACTGAAAGTGTGGCCAGGGGAGGAGAAGTGTTCTGCGACCTGGCTTCTGTACAGCTTTTTTGTCACCCAATCAGATCATTTTAGGGAATTATACACTGTTTTCAGTTTCCGCAACTAATCTATACAAGCTGGTTGTATTTATAGTTTTAACACATGTGGAGACAGCCATGTTAGGCTAGTTAGTTACTAGTTTCGTACTGTTCGTCGTCAGTTTATTGCATATATATATACATACATATATATATATATATATATATATATATATATATATATATATATATATATATATATATATATATATATATATATATATATATTCATTTTATTATGTCTGCTGTTTAAACTATGCTTTTGGGCAAGCTAAATGAATATATTAACATCCAAGCATCCATATAATTCCATATTTAAATATTTACTCATTTAATTACCTTGTTCTAACAATAAAACCGGTCTAAATATAAATAGTATGATACCAAATTTAGTCGTTCTATTTGTGTATTATAGCACAGCCTGACCCAGTGATTTTGTAGTTACACGTAACTGTTGAATCGCTCCGACTCCTAATTAACAGTCTGTATTAATAGATATCAATGCAGATTATCTCTGTCTCTTTCATTCAAACGAATACTTTAAGACAGGAAGCAAAATGGACAGTATAAATGTGTGCACAACTTCAGCAACAAAAATATTGTGCTACTTAAAGATTAGAATATTACATAATAGTACAGAATTCATTATCAGATACAATATTTAGTTGTAGCATTGTACAAATTACTGAAATTAAAAATGGGTGTAATTTTACTCAAACGTTTACGATTCATTACACAGATTTGCTATATATTTTTTTGTTTTTCATAGTATTATATCATATTTTACTGGGTTTATGATGCCCAGAAAGGTTTAAATTAGATATTTTAAACAATAATTTTAATCATAATATTTTATATATTTTTAAACCATACAGTGATGCTTTTCCAAAAACTCATAATTTACTTGACATCTGCGAATACCTACTATCGAAGTTTAAAAAAAATGTAACAAATTTAATTTTCAAAATTATAAATGCAAAATTGAAAGGAACTTGTAGTATTATGAAGTGAATCCTAAATAATCTTGACAGAGTAATATTAATGCCCAAATGAATGAAACGTTCCGTATAATTTCAGAATTGGAAATGCAGTTGTCCCTCAAACATCATGCCGTTGTCAAATTGACTTTGCCCGGAACTTCTTTAATCAATTCACAATAGTTCCAGAATAAAATTATTATCCAGACCACTGGCACTTCCTTTTTCCACTGATCAGTCAAAACAATTGTTTTTCCTTTGAACTAATATTCACGTACAACATAAAACACGTCTGCAGACTTTATGTTACAACAGGAACACAAGAAATAAAAATGACTATGAAATAGAAACAAAAACTGATTTCTCCTTTATCAACTTCAAGAGTATATTACGACTATATAACGCAACATGTCCCACATGACAGATCTTACTATTCAATCGAATATTTCAACATTTCGAATCATATGACTTGATCCAACAGGACTTAACTTATTTCTTCTAACATACTACCTTACTGATTTGTCATCTGTAAAAAGGCCCAATCTCATCAACATATTTACTATTAATTGCATGATCAGTAACTATCAATACATGTGTGCAAGCATCTGTATATAGATTCTGTGCTATTTTACATTCTTTAATTTATTACAAATAGGACCTATGCACGTACGAAATCCAGCTGTACTTAAAGCAATGGAGAGGGTGAACCCTACAAAGTTGTAGAGACCTTATGTTTGAAAACTAAAGGTTCCTACGAAGGCTGAAAAACGATGTCGATAGTGTTAAGACAAACACTTCTCTAATTGGGTAAGATGATTTTCCGACATTCATTTTTGTTTTCACGTGCTGGTCACATGTGTTGGTCGTTCACCCTCTCTGATGCTACCATTCATAGCCGTGAATAAATATTTCAAAATTGATAGATAAAATCATGTGCTAGAAACTACAAAAATACAGATACAGTAAAAATCAATGAAATGTAATGTTCTCAAAAATTAATTAATTACAATAGTTATATATTCATGATTTTAAAGCAATTAAGTTTTATCTCTGGTACACTTTCTGCTGAAATAAGAGATTTTTCTAGGTGTGATCGCTTCTCTGGAATTTAAATTGTATTGGCTATGCCTAATAATTTTCATAAGACTTTTATATTCTACTCTTTACCAAGTCCTTCAGTTGATGTCAATAAAGCACTTTTTATCCTTAATACTTGCAAGACAAGAATATTGTAATTCCTTCCTATCAGATGTAAAGACTTAATAATGCTTACTTACTTAATTATCATCGGCATTGGTTTTTTATTATAAGTTCATGGTGTTGTCCTTGTTTCTCCATGCTGTGTTATCTAATATTGTAAAGCGCTCAGAGATTCTAAAGATTAGGAGCTTCACTAAGTCACCACTATTAATATTTAATTGTTTGGTCACATTGTTTCTTCTATAAATTTGCTCATTCCAATCCAAATAACTTTTCATTTGAAACAAAAAACTACATGGTGAACCAAGGTCTGATGGAAAATTGTTAACTGCTTTAATGGAAGATCTGAACGAACGACTGGAGAGTTATGCAGTATTACAAATGTCTCGTCTAAGCACCAGCACAAATTATCTTTCATCATAAATATACTGGTATTTCTCTTATATTCCTGAGGTATACGAAGAATGTCTTATTCCTATAATAAATTGGTATGGTGATAATGTGTCTCCGTGGCGGCATTTTTTCTCTAATTTAAATAACTGCATCATATGACCGTTCTTAATGACAATGCATTTAGGCCTGTCGCAAAATACAATGCACCGCTGACGAATATAATAAAACGTACTTCCAAAACATCATGCTCCACAGGAGCAAACGTTTTTTTTTTTTCAAAATCAAGTATTAGAATAAGTCCAGACTGATCTGTGTCGCTGAGTTGGTTCATGAAATCATACAAAATTACGGTATTTTCGTAAACATTTCTTCTTTCATAAGCATTCTGATATTAATTGAAGAGTTTAATAATTACATCAATAATGATGTTAAGACCTATCTTGATGAGGAAAAAGGGGAAAATATTGCTCCAACAGATGGTGATTATTTCTTGTTTGTCAATACGTGTTATATTCATGCTGCACATTTACGAGTCAATAAAAAAAATCACAACGTTTTCAATCATTTGTATTGTCCTAAAATTGAACGTGTTATTTTTAAATAGTGTATATCATGTCAAATATAACCAAATCCCATTCAGAAGATACTTTAGGTTCATCTGCAACCTGCTGCGACATCTCACAAACCAATTTGCACAGTAAATGGTATGCTGTATCAATCACATACCAAAACACAAACCAGGCAACCAATACTTGTTGAATATAATGCATGCATTCTCAACATTTACAGAAGGTCATTCCTTTCAGAAACATTGACAATAAGACCCCAGCATAGACTTTCAAAAAGTTTTTTTTTTACACTTGTTGGTCTTTCCAACACAAGCAACAACAGTAAATTTAAAGATTACTTTGAAACTCGAAGAAAATTCTTTGGTCAGCTCTGTGATGCAAAGCTGACAAATAATTAAAGGTAAAATTTGTTTAGCGTGCTTGTTTTACAGTTTTCGAACATATTGTTCAATACGGTCAAGTAAAACCCTTAACAGTTAAGTCCAAGGTCATGTTTGAATTCCCAGAACTTGTTTGCAAAACACAGAAGATGCGATGCTTGGGTATGGCTGGATACTATCGCCAATTGTGTGAATATTTCACCATAATTTCTGACAGATTTGTCTGAATAAAGATAGGGCTCTTATTCTAAGCCATACTTAAAGAGTGTCTGTCCTTAAAAAAAAAACAATGAAGAATTAATCCACTGGCTTTATCACCCTTTGAAGTGTATATTTAAAAATTTTTACAGATTGTTTTGTTCAGAGTTCACAACCCCTTCGCTATCAACGGAAAAATAAAAACAACCATCACAGACAGAGGTGTAGGAATATAACTTGATTATTGGAACGTCAAGGGAAATGATAATCTGATTACAGATGCTCTTTCACCTGTATATACATCTTCCAGTTAAAGTTTAATTATTATAACATGTTATAGTTCACTAAGATGTAAATGAAAGGATTATTACATAGCGTTTATTTATCTTCACGACTGGATGTGTTACTTTCTTTTCAAATATATAAGGACAATAATATACAGCCTGAAGAGAAGTTTGAAGTAGAAACATGGCAGCTAGACCAAAACGTATTCTTCAAGATTTAAACAAATTATTTCTAAAGCCTATTGTCCTTCAGGATGACCTACATAAGATTTAAACCGTTTGATGCCTCGCCTCTATCATGCATAATCACTTAAAAAATTCCAAATGATAAATTTTTACCTTTTAACAGACTAGACAAATCTGAAAAGGGCAAAAACTTTTTGAAAGAACTTTGTGCAACTTTAAACTACGTTTTTTGTTTAATAGTTCACAAAGGAAGTGCGAACGTAAATCTTGTAGATTCATATATTATGTTCAACAAATATCGATTGCCTCGTGTATAGGTAACAACATAGTCTACTATTATTCTGTCAGATGCGTTAACAAATGCAAGAATATGTTGCAGATGAGCCTTAGAATTCTTCTAAAAGAGTTTTTTAACCAGTTCACATGTGTGACGAGATCTACATTATTTACAAACAACAACTGAATATTCCACCAATCAACTGATTCAGTATCCTCTGATAGGTCTTATTACCTTCTAAAGGTCCAGTCAATGAAGAACAATTTGATAGCTTACTGATAAGGCATCACCCGTGGGTACCTTCTGTGGTTTACATTTTTTCTTCTTACGGACACAAACTAACAAATTGGAACCTGTATAGATTTACTTTCAATAGTGTTCGTCTGTCAAAAGGAGAGATCAAGATCTTGTTCCTTTACGGCTGTGACTGGTTGTCTTTTCATTCCCTGATTCAAACAGAATATATAGTACATATAGGATTACTGAGATCACTGCTTCCTCATTTATCAATACTAGACACAAATATGAGCTGGTCAAGAGTTTCACCATTACGTGTGTCAGTCAATGGACAACATTCCAGATGAATCATTTGTAACAGCTCTTTTTGCCATAACGATAGGGTCCAATTCCTGATCCAAACAAAGCCTGCCAATTGCAAGTTGAATATTCAGAATATTATCTCAAACCAAGCCATTGCCTAATAGGAAGTCAGTAGCCTCAACGAATAAAGAAATTGTCGCTCAAACTGTCACGACTGCTGAGATTAAGTCTGAGGAACATTAACATGCCGCAATCTACTACCTGAATGAATACACTTTCACTAGAGGAAGGCTTCTCAGATAAAGGAATAGCAGTATTATAGTAACTATTCCTTTATCAATGATAAACATGTAGCATTCAACAGATAATTCATTTCTCTAGAACAAAAATAGGAAAATTTTAAGAGGTCTTACAGTATTGTGAGTTTCATCCCAAGTAGTTCTAAAAGTTCTATCACAAGTGAAAACGTAATAGTTTTTTAAATGACTTCCAGTGGTTTTCCGATCTTGTTTTTGCTGATGTGTCACTAACCTGGAAAGTGTTGATGTGCTAACAGTTACCATATATTATAATGATATAAGCGAAAATGTTTTTAATTGAATTACCATTACCAAAATAATAAAGTCGATGAACACTTCGTAAATTGAATGAATAATTTTAAAAAAAAATAAATACTCTCAAATTGCACATGAACGCAACTGAAAGACTGATTTCACTTCCGATGTTAAGATAACTAAGTAATTATAAACATAAATAACTTTGTACTCTCCCCAATTTCATGTCGGTTTACTTAAACATTTAGAAAATCAAAATGGCAAATGTATTGTAAACCATGCGTTTTATATGAGAAAGTAAATATCCTGACCTCAAATTTTAAGTAAACATGTTAACCATATTAAGTTTTATTGACCTTTAAAGATAATCTGCAATCATAGACTTAAATAAACTAGGTAATAAAATGATTAAAAACAATCCATACAATCTATAATTATGGACAAAATCCAAACACACAAAACAAATTTAAACATAACATCTTTTGGGGTTAAACTCCGGTTCGGGAATTTTTAAAACTGGATTATATCATTGCAATACATCAAACAATTCAAATATATTGAAATGTTCAGGACATATTGTACTTTTGGAGTTTTGACAGACAATATAGGATTATCTGTGACTTCATTCCAAATAATATAAATTGTCTTTTGAAACTTCACTTTGTATTTTAGGGAAATGCTTTAATTGTACACTTTACTATACTTAATGGGATCGCTTCTTTTTGTTACATAGTTTAATTTCTCTCACACACACACACACACACACACACACACACACGCGCACATAAGGCTTCATTTATTTCTTGCAAATCCATCTGGATCTGGTTAAAAGCAAGCCTATTCCTCGGTGTCAGTAAATGCCCTTAACTAGGTTGCACTTGACTGAGAGTTAATAATTATAATTGAACTAGTTTGGAGCCTAGAGTTACTTTATTTTCTCTTTTCAGGTTAGTATTAGGACTGGTCGTCCTGGTGTCAGAATAATGTGATTGGGTGGGACATCCTGCTACAGGTCTACGGTATGATGACCCAGTGCTAGACATCACTATAAACTGCAAGACTGCAGACATCGTAGCGATATGACTAAAAAATTGTTAAAGCTACGTGAGAAATCATAATAACATCACATCTTTTTATCTTCTCTGTATCAATGCAAATCTTGGTTGATGGTAGTTTGAGCTTTACCTTTTATCATACTGTCACACTGTAATTTTTAAAACAATGAAAAGGGAAAAGTATAATTTTATATGTATCTCATGTATTTTAAATATAAAGGCTTTATAAGTTGTATCTCTATAATGTAGTATTATATATCCACATATATTAATTATTTAAATTAAGTCGGTCAACAAAATCAGAGCGAGTCCGTTTTCTTTTACAGCATCCACTACTTTCGCAATGACAAGCGTTCCCCTAAGAGATGTAGCCGTATCCACACCATTATGCGTTACACCTTCTTAAGAGAGTCTGAACTTTTTCTTCTCTCGCTCTTTCTAACCATGGAGCGAGCCAGGTCATAAGACATGAGTAATTTCTTCTCAGAGCAAGAAATGAGAAGAAGGTTATGTTAAAAATTTCTTATTATAATAGGCGAATATGAGAAATTCCTAACTCCTAATATTCTGTACTCCACCAGGCGTTTAGACATAAAATATGAAGTTCGCATGGCTTCATTTAGACTACCGCCACTACTACCACAATAATAATAATAATAATAATAATAATAATAATAATAATAATAATAATAATAATAATAATAATAATAATAATAATAATAATAATAGCATAAAGGCAACATCAATTTTCTTTAACTCTGTTTTTGATTATGACAACTTCTACTAGCATCTCTTAATAAATCCCCTTCCTCTTTTGTCGCGAATAATCTTTAACTGCAAATGGAAGTTCTCTACTTTGATCGACGTGTAAATGTTGCGCTTTTCTGTCATTAAGCAGATATGTAAATATGAATTTACATTGAATCTGCTAATTTATACTGCTTAAAGTTTTCATCACTTTTCATGTTATCTGTATTCTCTGCCTTTGTGTGACAGACCTGGTTCGGACCTGATTCGGACTTTGTGTAACAGACCCGAGCCCCGACTACAAAACGACACACACACACACACACACACACACACACACACACACACACACACACAAACGTACAGTCAGTCACTTGTCACTTGAAATCTGTCCATTGTTTTATTTTTGCGCATGTCCATAGGATATTATACGCACATGAGTAAATAGACACATAGACATTTCTCTGGTGACCTCGCGATTAAATTATGGGCCTTTTTGAAATTTTGGAAACCCCAGCAACATTAACAATATCATTCAACCTAATCCGGCTTTTCAAGAACGTTCGAATGAAATTCTTCATCACGTCTAGCCAGGTATGGGTACTTAAATTAAGACAACAGTGGATCTCACAGATGAAGGATTTGTGATTCACCTCTCGTGACGCTTCTCAATCACTCAAAGAAAAAAAAATATTTTTCCTGTAAACTTACTGGGGAAAGTGCATGAAAAGAAAACTACATTAGACAATAGAGCGATTGTAAATTTGGAACTGACACATACAAATAAATAACGAGCAAAATTTTGTCTGAAAATATGTTGGAAACCAAGTATGAAAAATGTGCCATAGAGATTTATGAAGACTGTCATTGGCATCATATTATCAACGTATTTTAAGCTATTCATAACTTTTCAATGCACGATAATAGTTGCGTCTTTAGTAGTCAAATACCATTATATCTAATTTGAGACAACGATATCTATTCTATTAGCAAGATTAAAAGCTCAAAGAAAAGCTGCCGCCAATGCAAAATCAAATTTGATAAACAGACATTTAAAATGCATTTATCTGTCTTTGACTAAAAGATAGTACTCTTGCATGCAACTTTTTTCTGGATTTGAATCATATATTTCATATATTTTGCAAACTAAACAATTTAACGTAATTGTTATGTACTTTGCGTCATTATTGAAAGGGCGAGATATAAACAACATAGCAAAAATATACAACTCTTTTTATATAAACATAAAAGTTAACCACAACGCGAATATAAACCAATTTCCCAATGTTTAAAGCTAAACAAACTCATCGTCAGATATAAAAACAGAAACACACTCGCCCCCCCCCCAAAAAAAAAACAAATAAGCTAAACACACAGGTCAAGAGAAATTCTACACTTCATGTTTGAATGGCAAGGTCATTATACAACGGATAAATGAGAAGAGAAGATAGAGATCGCTCAAAGGTCATAAATGTGTACCGCAGTTGTATCATAAAAAAAAATTATAAAACCATGACGGTCATAAAAGTACTTAATAATAGCTTATGTATCAGTAACCCGTTAACGAAGTGGAACAATATTTTGTTCAAAAATCGGTGAAGCTCAAAATGTCATTATCAGAGAGATCACCAGGGTTAACAGAGACAAAGCCCCCCCCCTGAGTCTATTGTCATACTACACGGCCATTTTTTAATTATACTGAAGCCGTATGTACTGATATGTTTTTAAATAAATGGCTAAGAACATGACATCATAAATCTGGAAATTATCAAATGTAAATCTATACTCATTTTAACTGGAATATTTTTTTTTAGAAATAACTTTCATTTAAAATGCTATAAAAAAAGTATTAAAATGAAACAATAAAATGTATTTTTATGGTCAGTAATTGACAAAACTTCGTAAAATACCATAATCAACAACATAAAGAATCAATTATCACACTACCACCACACAAAATATTTTTATCAAGTAAATTCATTAGAAATGGAGAAAAATGTTATAGTTATGACTAATAACTATATATATATATATATATATATATATATATATATATATATATATATATATAGTTTAATACAAACAATACTATCATACAGGTTAGAGAAATTAACTTCGTATTCTACGGAGTTTCGAACCCAGGTCCGAGAGTAAATGACACAAATCGCCTTACCTGCAAGCAACAGCCATTACACCGTCACGACTAAGCACGCATCACAAAAATGATGGCACTGAATCGGTGTTATATAAGCTCGTGCGTAGCAGACACACTCGCATGACGACCTAGTAAAAAATTCTCAGATATATTTATATATACACCCACACAATCGTTCCAGATTCCTATGAAAAAAATCAAGGTATATAGGATTTTTGTATTACAAATAATTATAAATATATACCAGACCGAACAGACAGTGCTATCCCTGATTTCTGTAGTAGAATCTTGATGATAGTGGGCAGAAATAATAGCTTAATACAAACAATACTATCATACAGGTTAGGGAAATTAAATTCGTACTCTACGGAGTTTCGAACCATATATATATATATATATATATATATATATATATATATATATATATATATATATATATATATATATATATATATATATATATATACACACACATATATACACATATATACACACACATATATATATATATATATGTGTATATATATGTGTGTGTGTATATATATATATATATATATATATATATATATATATATATATATATATATATATATATATATATATATATATATATATATATATATATATATATATATATCTGTCTATTAAAGCTGAAAATTTGTCACAAGTTTCTGTTAAAAACGCTTAGTAAATATTAGTTTTAGACTGCTTAAGCTCGGAACTACACACCTAACTCTTTCGACCGTTATTGACGTCAACCCACCCGACCCCTCCTTTCGTTTTTTTTAAAAATCCAATTGGCGCCCATGCTTACAAGTATTCGCTATTTAAGGCCCGGTAAAGTTCAAATCGGTAGCCAGAAAGCCGATGCAGAGCGTCTGAAGCCCAAATTTATCTGGTGTTTACAGCAGCACGTAACAGTCATGTTTTAGAGTCAATTGCGTGTCTAATTTAACTTAATATTTCAGTTATTTCTGTAATTGACTCACAATCTATTTTTGAATTATTTTTATCGATTTAACAATTTCGCTGGAAAAAGAATTTTAAAATACATATAGGTATAATGTTATTTTAATACTAAAATGTAGAGCTTCAATTTCTCGCATTATTCTAACATTAATAATTTCGTTACTTTTGCGTTTCATCTATAATCCATTTTCATGAGTTTGAAATATTTATATATTCGACTTCTAGTACCTGTTCTTTAGGAAACTTGTTTTCAAATCCCAGCTGGATAAATTAGTTCGTCTTGAGATCGGGATGCATTGCAGTTATCCAACTTCGTCTGGGTAACCATCGGAAACGTTTTCACGCTACATATTGTCCCTTTCTTATATAATTGTGTGTGGTCATTGAATGAGTGCAATTTCTCTGTTGAAACCACGCTTTTACTAATATTAATGGTCGTTGAATGAGCCCATTTTCTCTTCCATACCAAGCTTTCACAAATAAAGTTAGTATGATCAATGGATGAAAATAAATATCTCCTCATATCACATCAATTCAATTCTATAAATGTATGTGCGATCATTGAATGTATAGATTTATATTTATATATCAAACTTTCTAAGAATGAAACTCCCAATCTGATGAACTTATATTCGTTCGTCGGGCGAACATTATTGCACACCAAACTTCAATTTGTAGTCGTTTAGGACGAAGCTCAAGAAACACAATTCTCTTCCCTAATAGTCATATATAAGTTGTCTCCCTTGATGTAATGCAGTCTTATTAATAGTGAAGAGGTCGTTTCTGCCCAAGATTGTACATGGCAATAGAACACAATTAATTTTACTATATTCTCTCTACATTTGTTTCTCAGTACTGAACTTTCCACTGTGTGACAATCAATAAAAATCATATGTAAATCTAAAACACCTTCAAAAATGACTTTACGGTTTAGTTCTTGTCAAGGGTTGACCTGCATTTTTTTTGAGAGGCTGAATTGTAAACAAAACAAAAGGCAACGGAACACAGATTTCACTTCCGGATCATCACACTGACTATTCTGGTCCCCTGCTTAGTATGCTCCCTGCGTTGCACTCCGCTATACTAAGCGGAGTGCAACGCAGGGAGCATACTAAGCAGGGGACCAGACTACACACTGACCTTATTACTCAATGTGCACTGTCGCCGAAATACACACAGACAACCACACCATAAACTCACATTTTACAGACTAAACAATTGCCTTTAAATCCTTACCAAGAATGCCAAAATCTAACTCTAGTATCACCACCAATTTCAGACAGGAAAAAGTGATCTAAAAATAGACTGGGACTACATTTGTGGGTACTGAACCGGATTTTATTAATTGTTTACTGATTCCATATTGGAGTGAATGAAGAGAATCTTCTTAGTAGTACCCCCAATCCCCCATCCACACACACATTAAGGAATGTGTGGATGGGGTATTGGGGGTACTACTGAAATGATATTTAAACCTGCACATCAGGAGAAAAAAATCCACCGCACAAGAAAAATACAGGAAATGTCAGACCCGATGTTAAATTTCAAATCTCGACCACCGTGAAATATTTCGGTTAATCTAGGCGATCGCTGTTAATTCAGTTTATTGCTGTCAAATATATTTTGATTTTGCATCTTAAAAATAACGTGTATAGTATGCACCAGAAGGTCTGACTCTGTCAAACTTTTGATGCGTGTGTGTTTGTGTTTTGTTTTTGGGGTTTTTTAACGCTGCTTTAAACATTTTCCAGTCGTATCGCTACGATTTCTGCAGTGTGGCAGTCTCTACTGACGTCTAGTATTGAGGCATCCTGCCGCAGACATAAAACATGATGTCCCAATCGGTCATATTATCCTGACACTAGGCCGATCATTCCTAACATTAACCTCCTAATGCTGAGCGCCTAGCGAGACCGCTGTAAGTACCATTTTATAAGTCTTTGGTATGACTTAGCCGGGCTTCGCAACCGCGACCTCCCGTATCCTATGCGGACGCTCTAACCAGAAGGCCACCGGACACCGTAGCGGTCACTTTTGATGTAGTTAATTGCATCAAGCGTCTTTAACAAATAAAGTGTCAGTAATCTCTGGGGTTCTAGTGAGAATCAAACGGGAAATAAAGTACCGAACTGTCAAAAACATTACAAGATTTTTTTTAAATTTCAAACTGACTCTCATGCTAAAAGTATCTTTTATTGGAAATAAGTTATTAGAACTTTGAAAAAATATATTTTATTGAAGAAGATACGTTAATCATAGAGATGTGGTCATAAATGAATCTGGTCCAAAAACTGCATCCTGCTGAACCCTAACACAATGCAAATTCTAACAGCGCTCAAATTTATTACTTGCTATGAAATTAATTATTTTCTGATTGAAGTTTACATTGTTCTGATTTAAGTAAAAAGATGTATAGCATACAGAGGTCAGTTTCACTAACATTTACCATAATATGACAGTCTGACGGGCTTTTCCCAACAGTTATCTCCCTGACGAGGTTGTGTGTGTGTGTGTGTGTGTGTGTGTGTGTGTGTGTGTGTGTGATATTTAAATTTTTTAAATAGTTTTTAAAAAATTGTAGTCATATCGCTACTATGTCTGCAGTGTGATAGTTTATAGAGATGTCTAGTCCTGGGGCATCATTTTGAGATGCTACAAAATATGGTGTTAATTAAATGAAAGATTTCAGAGTTAACAAAATGGTATAGAGTTTTAAAACCGCCTGCACTGCAATGAACTCAAAGATATTCAAAATGTCACAAACTTATGTGCCATTCAGGACCCGTTTTGGTACTTTCTCTAGTAGGTCAGTTTACCGTATTAATGCACAAAAATAACCTTTTCAACATTTGATGAAACAATCAGGACTTCATACACTCTAAGTGAGTTACTGTGTGCGGGAGGTTACAAACGGTCCATCGATTACTGTAACAAATTTACAAGAATGAATCTTTAAAATAAACTACAAAATAATTGTTGCAGAATGCAAAATTCATTTTCAAAACTTAACGACTAGACTAATATGTCTCCTAAGTATATTATTTTGATTTGTCATTTGTATCATTTTATCTTGTCATTTAAGGTTTTCTAAATATTTTATATTTTACGTTGTTCAGTATTAACGTTAGAAACAATTATGATGCCGTTTCTTACACCTCAGTTGCAAATAAGGTTGTTTCAGTAGTAAGGTGTAGTTAGATGATGGTGTTTTCTTGTTATCCAGTAACAGAATAAATGGTCAAGCAATATTTTCGTAATCACATGCTCGCAATGATGGTGTTTCTCAGTATTGCTTTTCTGAACGTTTTCTAACCGGACCTGCCATACTGACACATTCTTCAGCTGGTCTTAGCATTCCTGATCCATATCCGTAAAGTATCTGACGCACGCGTTCGCTTACCCAGAGCCTAGCTTTTGGATCCTCAAAAGTTTCTTTGAACGTGTCATTCGATATGCACTGTCCGTCACTTGCACAACATGAAAGTATCAAGCGCACATGCCCCGTGTGCGGCGTGTATCTGTATTACTCTTTGTAGGCTAGTGTAAAACGACATCAACGCATTCACTTTACTGAGACTATTGACAGTGAGAACAATCAAAAACTGGATGATGACGTATGCAAAGATGTGGATACTGAGACGACAGACCAGCAGACTGCAGATAATACTGCTCTGCTTAAGCATGACATTGCGCCTGTTGACGATATTCCTATAATACGTAACCTGTTTGACCGTTTGAATTTTAGCAGACGCTAGACAAACTTTTCAAAGTTCCACAGTTTATTCTTTGACGCAGCCAGACATTCAACGTCGGTGGATTATCTGTTTAATTAAACACGTTACTATTATTAATTCTTGATCGTTTACGCGTGGATGAAATATACTTAATATAGGACTTTCTATAATATTAAGAGGGGGTAAATGTGGTGACGGGTACGTACGCGGGGGTGGGGCTTGTAAAAGTATGCATGTGTACATGGATGAGTGGAGGGGTCAAGCCTTGCCAGATTTTTGCGTACGCACTTAATGGATGTCGCCTAAGGTGTAAAATACTGTCTCATCTGGAAGTTTTTATCAGCGATTATTTAACACCCAACACTGCCTTTATTATAGTCTGTATTTCATATGGATGTGCTCTATCCTTATGTATTAATCAGTTCTGAAATTTGTATTGGTTCTTACATATACCATTATGGTGTGATAAGTATCTATGAATTCATTATAAGATATCATTCCAGCAGATCCGACAGGTGAACAATAAGTGGAAAGAAGTTTTTATGTTTGGAAGTTATAATATCCTAGATGTTGGACTATGTGTGCTTCATGCTAATTTCTCTTATGTAATCTAAGACAAAAAATTGTTTTATCTTTCTGAAAGAGGGTATGGCAAAGCCAGAAATATGTTAATTGGCTTTAATTTAGAGATAGCGGTCATGCAGTTTGTGTTTTTACATAAACCGTGTTATATTAGATCATACGGAACCATTTGAAGAATCATATTTTCGAATGAGACTAATGTTATTAATAATTACTATCGGTTGTTTCTTCTACAGAATTTATTATTACATTTTTACAGTGCGAAGGAGTGGCTGTCATTTGGCCAAGACATGTAAACGAGGTTTTTGGCCCAAATAGAGAGCTTGTTTGTTTTCTTCTCTCCTAAACGCCAAAAACATTGTTGAAAAATAGTCAATTAGTGTCGTTGTTTGAGAATTCAGACCTACTTTGATGTAGGAGTAGACTAGCACAGGGATGTTGATACATGATTGAGAAAGGATCCAACATGTATTTGTTTGTTTGTTTTATTTACTTGTTTGGGAGGGGATAGTACTCTTTTTCTTTTGCTCTAAGATAAACTGGGTTTATTACTAAAGTACATCCAGGAACACCAGAGAACATGTTATCTCAAACATGTTATCCAAAAATGAGCAGCTTTTATTTGATGAGAGTATTCTGAATCGCACTGCGAATAATTTCAATCGTTTGTAGGCTCGATCTCGTGTGATTCATATACATGTGCATTTGTCCACTTAATTAATGATTATATAAAAAAGATGTATATGTGAAAATAATTGAATATATCATTTCAGTAATGAAGAAATGTGGACAGATAATAACTATTAGGAAATGAAATTTTAACTAAACTAACAATGTACTAATAATGTTTAACTTATTTTTTGTTCTATTTCATAGACAGGAATCTGCACATGAAGGAAGTAAGAGACAAGGACATCGTAGGGCTATATCACAGGACGATACGCGAAGTGGGCAGGCCTGAAGAGCCTTCGAAAATCCCATGTGTAGCAAAAAAAAAAACCAAACTTGTTTTTGGTAATTTTGGATAACACATAGCAAATATTTTGAAAATGCAAAAAAAAAAGTGCATGGAGTAACATATTTAATAAATGAAATGTCTACACCCTGCATTAAGAAAAAAGTCCCTGGAAGTAATATATATATATATATATATATATATATATATATATATATATATATATATATATATATATATATATATATATATATATATATATATATATAAAGAATACAAATCATATGGCGAATAACAACCCTCTCAAGCGTACTGGATCCACCAAGGGATCACGTCTGTCAGGGATTAATTAAAATAGATGCAATAAACTGACGACGAACAGTACGAAACTAGTAACTAACTAGCCTAAGCGCTTTCGACTCTTAATGAGTCTTTTTCAAAGGCAAATACAAAACATAGTTACGACAAACAAATAAACACAAAAACGTTGCGTTTGTAAACCTCTACATTTCTATCTTCACATGTGTTAAAACTATAAATACAACCAGCTTGTGTAGACTAGTTGCGGAAACTGAAAACGTTGTATAATTCCCTAAAAGTCTACAAGCCAAAGCGACATCTATTTTTATTTTGTGTACATATGTAACGCAGATTACTAAACCTAATACTTCCGAACAAACCTGTAGTAGCTTACCGGAGACCAAAAAACCTAAAGGACATCCTAGTCAGGGCCAAGCTAACAACAATCGCTAGTCAAAACCAACCTAGTCAATCTGGACCCTGTGGCGATAAAAGATGCAAAACCTGTCAACATATGATAGAGACCAAGACATTCACTAGCACAGTGACTAAAGAAAAACTAAACATACATGGTCCAAACAAAACGTGCAAAACAGAGAATGTGATTTATCTCATCACATGTAAGATCTGTGGCCTTCAGTACGTGGGAGAAACTGAAAAGCTACACATAAGGATAAACCTTCATAGATCTGATTGGATGACAAAAAAGCTGTACAGAAGCCCGGTCGCAGAACACTTCTCCTCCCCTGGCCACACTTTCAGTGATATAATACTTATCGCTATTGCCAACAACCACAGCTGGAGTTCCGAAACCAGGAAGGAAAAGGAATCATACTGGATACGCCGCCTTAGAACATTGAAACCAAGCGGTCTAAACCAAGAAGACTAGAAAATGAAAACTATGCACTAGTAGAATTTAACATTTTCTAAATCTTCTTATCCTTCAATTTTTACTATAAGAATAACCGGTATAGAACCAAATATCCGGGATATAATCTGCGTTACATATGTACACAAAATAAAAATAGATGTCGCTTTGGCTTGTAGACTTTTAGGGAATTATACAACGTTTTCAGTTTCCGCAACTAGTCTACACAAGCTGGTTGTATTTATAGTTTTAACACATGTGAAGATAGAAATGTAGAGGTTTACAAACGCAACGTTTTTGTGTTTATTTGTTTGTCGTAACTATGTTTTGTATTTGCCTTTGAAAAAGACTCATTAAGAGTCGAAAGCGCTTAGGCTAGTTAGTTACTAGTTTCGTACTGTTCGTCGTCAGTTTATTGCATCTATATATATATATATATATATATATATATATATATATATATAAAGAGGGAAACGACACACCATTTTCACCAGACAATAGTATTACTGTTTTTTAAATTGTAAAATTTCAAATTTCCAAGTTATATAAACCTTTTTTAAAATTAACTAAAATTATCTGATAAAATATATAAATATATAATAAGTATGAATGGTGTGAATGAAAGGAGTGTGAATTTAATATGAGTAAAAGAGATAAAATATGCATATAAACTTTTTTGAATTATAAAAGTGGGGAATTGAATTCGATTTAGCGACTGTCAAAACAAATACACTATATAGCAACACACATTATAGGACAATACACATAGCACACATAGGACACCCTTTGCCAAGGGCACATAAATGTGAACAAGGGGAACGACCCCGATAAGGTAAATGAAACGTTATCGGATGAATGAACCTGTAAATAGACTAGGAAAATACCCCATCAAAAATTATTAAAAATAAAATTTTTGATCAAAATTCATTTATAGTATACACATAGCATCACTTCAGGTGGAAAACTCAAATACATAAAATACTTTACTTGGGATGGGGGCATCTGTCTGGTGCCCCCACCCCCTCAAAAAAAAGGAATATATATAGCCCATATACTGCTGAATATCGGACCAGAATTCGAACTTCATTCACATGCCCCATGTTATTGCTGTATACTCAATACTTAATTTTATATCAAATTTCTTTGTAGTAAGAATGGGCTGTAGACAAGGAGATCTAACCAACCATACACATTTATACAATGTGCTGAAATAGCGTTAATATTACTAAGATGTAATACATATGTTAATTATATAGAAGTTAAAAATGAAAGACACTAAATTTACATTATTTTCGGATGATATAACACTTATCATTGACAGTTCCCAGAAACCTTTACATTCCTCTCCGAATCTATTATATTATTCTTATTCAATGCCAGGTCTAAAATGAAATCATGATAAAACCAAAATGATACAAAAAGAGGCTAAAACTTTAATAAATATGAACTCTATTGCGCATGCTGAAAATTAATTAATACGGGAAAATTTTCAGTTTAATTTAATTTGCTTTTAAGTGGACCTCAATAAGATGATAGATATTAATTAACAAAAATACATTCCAAATTTAGCGCATTTGAAAACTGTAAGGCAGAATTTAATATTAAAAATGGAAATGAACTGCATCCTCTGGCTCTTTGTAAAAGTATTATTTTTTAAAAATCCAGAAAAAGTAGCTTTAATTTCTTCGTATAATTCATCCTTCAATGCCGACCATATTAGGATAGAACTATAAGTTCAAAGGTATGTAAATGTAGATACTGCTACTACTTCTACTACTTAGATATTTCTAAGATGATAATGTTACTATCCTAATACATTGTATAGAGTGTGTGTGTGTGTGTGTGTGTGTGTGTGATTTAGATTTTTAACGTAGCTTTAACAAATTTTCAGTCATACAGCTACAATGTCTGCAGTGCGACAGTTTATAGTGATACATGTATCTAGCACTGGGGCATCGTGCCGCAGACATGTGACATGATGTCCCACCTAGTCACATTATCCTGACACCAGGCCGACCTGTCCTAACACTAACCTGTTAATACTTAGTGCCAAGCTTGGCAGCTTTAAGTACATTTTTAAAGTATCTGGTATGGCTGCCGAGGTTCGAACCCGCGACCTTCCGGCATCCGAGGCGAACGCTCTAACCATTAGGCCACCGGAGCGGTCACTTTTGATGTAATTTATTGCATCAGGTGTCTTTAACAAATAAAGTGTCAGTAGTGTATGTGTGTGTGTGTGTGTATGAGAGAGAGAGAGAGAGAGAGAGAGAGAGAGAGAGAGAGAGAGAGAGAGAGAGAGAGAGAGAGAGAGAGAGAGAGACTGGCGTTGTTTAAATAGATTTAACTACAATACTAGCTTGTGTAGTTTATGAACCAACAGGAATCATACTGGATAAAACCCAAAAACAAAGACTCGAAATATATAGAACCGTTAAAATTCTCTCGAATTATGACATTGACTATAGATGCTACCCGATAAGGTCCCTGGCCATTTTGAACAAGGAACGCTGAAGCAAAATCGTGTATACATTAGAAATATAGATACTAAGAGAAAGCCTGATCTGCGTTTTCTTTGTATAGGCTTATGCAAAAGAAGAATATGTAAGACGTTGTTGGCGTGACACCAGAGGAAGCAGAGCTAAGGACTTTTAATTTGTAGCATGGGATCTAGGTTAGCTCCCCGTCGTGCGCTTCGTGCACTGTGACTGCTCACTCGCTTATTCACGACAATCACCTGAGTCATATACCCGCACCTCATGTGTAAATGGCTCCTGACATTGAGCATGTGTCTACAGCATAAAGATTAAAAGAACCAATAAACAATTAATAGCTACACATCATGTCTTCTGAAGTAAATAAAAGTATAAAAGCATTAATCTATAACATCTAGATTTTAATGCAATTATATATATATATATATATATATATATATATATATATATATATATATATATATATATATATATATATATATATATATATATATATATATATAAAGAATACAAATCATATGGCGAATAACAACCATTTCAAGCGTACTGGATCCACCAAGGGATCACGTGTGTCAGGGATTGATTAAAATAGATGCAATAAACTGACAACGAACAGTACGAAACTAGTAACTAACTAGCCTAAGCGCTTTCGACTCTTAATTAGTCTTTTTCAAAGGCAAATACAAAACATATGTACGACAAACAAATAAACACAAACACGTTGTGTTTATAAACCTCTACATGGCTGTCTCCACATGTGTTAAAACTATAAATACAACCAGCTTGTATAGACTAGTTGCGGAAACTGAAAACGGTGTATAATTCTCTAAAAGTCTACAAGCCAAAGCGACATCTATTTTTACTTTTTGTACATATGTAACGCAGATTATATCCCGGATATTTGAGTCTATACCGGTTATTGTTATAGTAAAAATTCAAGGATAATAAGAAGATTTAGAAAATGTTAAATTCTACTAGTGCATAGTTTTCATTTTCTAGTCTTCTTGATTTAGACCGCTTGGTTTCAATGTTCTAAGGCGGCGTATCCAGTATGATTTCTTTTCCTTCATGGTTTTGGAACTCCAGCTGTGGTTGTTAGCAATAGCGATAAGTATTATATCACTGAAAGTGTGGCCAGGGGAGGAGAAGTGTTCTGCGACCGGGCTTCTGTACAGCTTTTTTGTCATCCAATCAAATCTATGAAGGTTTATCCTTTTGTGTAGCTTTTCAGTTTCTCCGACGTACTGAAGGCCACATATCTTACATGTGATGAGATAAATCACATTCTCTGTTTTGCACGTTTTGTTTGGACCATGAATGTTTAGTTTTTCTTTAGTCACTGTGCTAGTGAATGTCTTGGTCTCTATTATATGTTAGGACTGCTCGGCCTGGTGTCAGGAAAATGTGACTGGATGGGACATGGTGCTACAATTATGCATAATGCCCCAGTGCTAGACTTCACTATAAACTGCCACACTACAGACATAACGATATGACTGAAAATTTAGTTTAGATACGTTGATAATCCAAATCACACTCAAATACACTAATTGGAAGCAAAATGAAATCCTTTTGATATTTCTTAATTCAAACTTTTTCTTAAAAGAAAAAATAATCTTGTCTTTCCATAATTATGAATTCTACGTACCCTTGCAACAGGAAATGCTTCCCTGGGTAGAAATGGTGACACATAATTAGGTTTGAATAATAATTAATTAGGATTTCTCCTATGGAATTTAACTAAATTTTGTCGATATACTGCAACCAGTACATTTCTTTTATGAGCATGGCCTATCATGAATCTAAACACTTCTTTTGGATTCACACATAACATGATGCTGGGTCGAGAAGCGATTCTTCCTACTGTCCTTAGGGTTGACAAAACACCAGTCGAGGCCCCAAAGAATCTTTCTCGATTTGTGTCATATTATAGGAATGCAACGTGGGAGGTTTGTGCTTTGAAAGAAGCAGATCTAAATACAGTTAGATTTGGAAATAGGTGAATGGAAGATCTTGCCTTTAGCGTTAAACATGAGTATGTTGAATGGTGGCTTATATTTATGATTGTTTGGATGTTGGCGGACTGTTTTCCGTCTCTGTAGAATTTGTACGAGTGGTGATATAGATGCAGGAAGGCTGCGTCAAGGCTAGCTAGCATGGACCTGTGGACGTCGATTGATGGGGCTCCAGTTTGGACGCTATAAGTCCTGATTGGCTTTTATGTGTCCTTAAATGACGTGTTATTCTCCAGAGAAAAACAAAACAAAACAAAAACATTCTCTGACCTACGTTTTGTCGTGGTAAACAGGGATGGTCCTGTGTTACATTTTTATTTTGACGTGTAAAGACTTGCCATTTATGATGCTTTTCATACAGTGTCCTTGGAAAGCTTTTGGCTATCATCCTAGCAAGAGTAATAGTCACCCGTGCATAGAGTGCATCTTCTGCTTGGAAAAGATCAGTATCCATTGAGAATTTCTCAAGGACTGTTCATTGCACGTGAAAATTAAGTATTCATCATCAGGGACTAGAGATTAATTATAATCATTTATATGATAGTATTCGGACTCTCCTTGCTTTCGGAAGTAAAGACTCATGTAACCGTTTTCCGGTCGCTGAAAAAACTGGTTAGTTGTGAGTTTGATATACAGCTGACACGCACTAATGAGGACGAATATATTTCGCTTTGGTACGCTAAGGTCTATTGGAAAACGCAGTCTCCAGCTTGGGTCCGACTTTGTAAAGATGGATGATTCTTTGTTACATTTGTTTGACTTACAGGCAAAATGAGTCTTAAAATTATGATTTTACGGATCGAGGGATAAGTTAAGAAAATAGTTCCTTGCGTTTGGTATTTTGATTTGTATGTATATTTTAACGGCGTGAAGTGCTGGCGCTACGTTACGGAAATGTTATAAGGAGAAAACGGGCAGTTGTGATGTTGCCATGTATTAGAGACAAATTATTTGAATGCGTAGGAATTTCTAGTAAACAATGGTTGTTTACGAGAAAAGGAAAAACAAGTAACTTCTAGTACAATTCGCGCCAGGGTTGGATTCGCTTGAAAAAGATAATCCATTGGCTTATTTCAGACTAAATATCAATGAATTATCATTTAAAATGATCTGGACCTGCGTTCCAATCATAAATAAATAATAAAATTAAAAAATAATAAAATAAAATAAATTCGAAATTGACTTTGTTCACAGCAACTTATCCTGTTCTTATTTGAACAAATTATGAACATTGCGATATCTTCGTTACTTACTTTCAAAAGTTGAACACAATTTTGGATGTATACACCGGATTATTTTAAATTATTGTTAATACAAGTTAAAATGTACACAATCGATTGCCTTTCATTGCATAGTTTGCTTGTTGGAGAGAGTGGGTGGGGAATAAATGTGTTGCATATAGCAGGTATTTGAACGTTTGAGCTTTTTTTTTCCATTGAAGTTCCATAACTCGGAAAAAATGCAAGACTTCGTTCCTCGGAAACCTTGCTGTGAATACTATATGGTGTATTTCTGAACTGTCTTTAGGTGAAGTTGTTCAGTGGAAGAGATCATAAATCACATGGTTTTTTCATATATCACATCAATGCAGATGACTGCGTGAGAAATTATTTGGTTTGAGAGAGAGAGAGAGGGAGCTAGCTACCTTGCAGATTGGTATCCATACCCTCTCACTTGTTAGATACCAGTCACAAACTAGTGCGAGAAAAGAAACCAAGTAAAAAAAAAACAAAATAACTAATTAAATAAATAATATATAAACAAATAAAAAATAAATAAATATTTAAAAAAATAAATTAATAAAACGGAAATAAAGAAAATAAAAACTCTCGAAACGCATGCGCACATACTCTTCTGCACTTCCTGTTGTACTAGGTAATGAAAGGAAATTGCTTCGAAGCTAGCTTGTTGATCTAAATTTGCTGAAACGATATCCAGAAATAACGTAAGCATGCATTACTTAAATTTTTACTATTATTATTGGGTCTCCAAAGTTCCTAAAATAGTTGTTTTATTATTGACGGGAGATGAATGAAGGCTGATCGTTGGGTTTTGGAGGACTTAAGACTGAGTTGCTGTACGTACCCTATTACAAGATGCAATACTTTTATTTGGTGTTTTACAGCTCAAAAACATAAATTCGTTACAAAGTGCTGATGCAATGGGAAAGTGCCTTGCCCAAGCAGACTCAGGTTAGTTCAATGGTTGTAATCGAGCTTATCCTATAATGTAAGACGTCTTCTCTGAAAGTTTTTTTTTTTTTTTTTTTTGTTCAGGACGTTTTAATGACTAAATTAAACGGCGTTGTGCATTATGCTGCATTGGTCGACTGATAGGGGAATGTGAGGCCAACATTTTAGAAATCTCTCACATGGCAGACAATATTGACACTTTTTCACAAATTGAAGTCCTTTTTAATTTGGCGAACTCAGATGTCTTTTTCCTAATAGATTCAAATTTTCATTTGAGCCGATGGACGCGTTTATAGGTTCCGTGAACATAATTTAAGTTTGTTGAAGTCTGACTTGAGGAATGCTAAGTTTTAATTCGAAATATTTTCTTAATGAAACAAATAAAAATGCATTGAAGAAAGTTATATTTGCAGTGTCGAATTTAGCAAAGGAAAAGTTTGTTAATGACGTGTTTGCCTATCATTGATTTAACAAACTGTAATTTCAAAGTATGTGTGCAAAGGATATAGACTTTAAACTCAACATTATGGTAATTATCTGGCATTTAATGAATAGTGTGAACTACATTACAATATTGTCTGAGGATATCAACTTAACCATAGTTTTTGCAGCAAGCCACCATGTTAGTATGGTAAGTCCGTTAAGTATGAAAGGCACAGAAAATGCCATGTTAGGGCCACTGGTCACATTCAGGTTAGAAATTATATATCAAGGAATGAATTGACCAAATTCTGTGCACTTTTCATCATATTAAAGATTATCATTATTATTAAAATTGGTAGATGTGGGTACAAACAAATGTGGAGATATAATCAGACTATGTCAATGGAACTTGGAACTTTGACCAGTGGGCTACCAGAACAATATATAAATATTGTCATATTGGTGCTTTCTTTTATGGAAATTAATAAATTTCATTTAATGATTTTAGAGGATTTTTTTTTTAAAGTGCTCTTAACCCATTTTATCCTGTTTACCAATTTCAACTGCAGTGCAAGATTCCCGAGAAGCAATTCAATGTGCAATTTCTTATGAAAACTTGTGTCAAATTAATCCTAGAAATCTTTCAGTAAGATAAAGGTCAAATTAATCCTAGAAATCTTTCAGTAAGATAAAGGTAAGTAATCAGTACAATTTTTGTCCAACTTTTGAAGTCAGCATCATCGATATGGGCAGTAATAAAAATATTACTTTAATTCAAATCCTGGTTGCAACTGAGGTGAAAAATCATTCCAGAACCATTCCTCTTCCTTCATCATTCAGCTTCATTCTGAATCCATGCATCATCTCTTTCATCAACTTGATTCAATTCTAACCCATCATTAAGTCAATATTATCATCAAAATCATCCAAATTGTCAACTTCAGTGTCACTACCCTTGCTATAAACATCTACATTTAGATGTATGTTGTCCATCATTTTTGTGATTTTCAAACCAAGATTTTTCCAACCACTTTTTTTTTTAAATTTCACTGCACATGTGCTTTTAACAAATCCTGTGTTGAAGTAGACAAATATTTGTGATATATAATGTTTGTTTCTAGAGATGCTACACACATTCCTCAGATTACAACCAGTCATATTCAGGCTAAAATGGGATACTACGACCACAGGCGTATTCAGGATAAGAGGTATTACCCCCATACTAAAGTCCCCCTCTTATACAGCCACCCCTTTTGAACCAGGTAAGGGGCCTTATAAGACAAGTGGCCTTTCCAGAAGGGAACTAATTTTTTTGTGAGATTTCAGTGTAATGTGCGTAGTAGGAAAGCTTCAAAAAGCATTTAATATCTTCATTGAAAAGCAACATTAATTATTATATGGCTCTTGTTATAATAGTTGACTTATTTCAGCTGAATATGCATTAATAGTTCTTATTCTTGGCATAAGCATGATATGCAAGCAGGTGTTGTTGTGCATTTTGCAAATCCATTCAAAAAATTCATTTAAATCTTGGTACATAACTCAATTCTCTTTCCATTTGCTCCATTGTACCACTGCTGCTGAATAACTTCCTCATCAGTTATGATGTTGTTTATTCAAGTCTTTTCAGCACAAAATTGTTTTATTAGTCCTTTTTTATATCTAAAATTGTTCAAGTCCCCCCTCCCCACCTCACCCAATGTCATAGACTATAATAACCATTTTTTCAGAAATAATTGTCCATTTATTTGATGACATTTTAATGTATGGTAATAATTTATTTGGATGTTTGCTGATTGTATGCCTTTTAATTATGCAGATGAAACGTTTGTTGAGCTGATAAAATGGAAGGTACAAGTGTTTTGTCATGTAATGTTTGGGTCTTTGATACCCTGTTTTGTTCTATTTTTAGCCAATGCTGATCCTTTGATCTTGACAATTACATCTTTTTATAATCATCATTCTTGCAACTGCAAGAATGATAAAACAACTTATTTCTGCATTTAAACAAAATGCCACCTGTTCTTAAAGGCAGTGATTGTCATGTGATTCATTAGTCCAGCAGTCTGGTACCCTGTTGTTTCTACATTTATTTCTTGACACTCAATATGTACACAGATTAAACCTGAACAATAGCACCCCACTGCCCTTAGAATTTGTAAACTTGACAATTATTGTCAGAAATAGCCATAAAATTATGGAAATGAACAAGCTCAGCATCTTGCAAAGGAAAGCCATAAAGGCTATCAAACTATTTTCCCACTGACTTTCTATATTGTACATCAATACTGCCACTTCTCAGATGTTGCTATTATTATTATTAATAAGTGTAATCTTAACAATTATCAGTGGCTAAACCAGACATCTTATGATAACACCCCATAAAGATAATCTGATTACATGTACTTACCTTTTTGTATGGATTAAAATTTGAATCTTTATGGAATAAACATGGCTTCTCTGAGGTGTAAATGATATAATATTAACCTTAGTGGTACATGTACTTTAGTCAACACTTTCATGAACAAAGGCCTGACATCAGGAAAGAGAAATCTGATTAATTAAACACACACCATGAATAAATTTGGTTCTGGGTACATATAACAAAATAAAATGCACCCCTTGTGAGGGGTAGATTTTATATTTTTGTACAAATATGCTGGTCATGTTAGCCAGGTGGCCTTTTGTGAGGGGTAATTTTTAACACAAATTTGTTGATGCTTTCGGATTCTGGTTGTAAAGAGCTGGTAGCTGCTGGTCATGGGCTGTTCAAGAGGGGAACTACTGTAGTCATATTCAGGATAAAAAGGGTTAACTGAAATAGGTTTCATAAATGTCATTTGAAATTGAGAATCACATGAAATGATAATGCAGATTTCTCATTCATAATGGAATTTAAAATGATGTTTCCCTTCATGCACAGTTGTGCATCAAGGAATCCACAAAATTTTTCCCTGCGGTTTTTTTTTTTACACAAAGGATTTTCAAAAATACAATCAGGATTTATTTAATATCCAATGCATTGGATCAGGAGTGGCATCATGTTTACTTCAATCATAGGCATATTCTGGTTTCCCAGTCTTCTACTCCCTGCATTGCACTCTGCTACATTGATCATACGAAGCAGAACCAGACAAGCATAGGCTATGTTATGAAAGAGTAGCTTCCCCTAATCTTGTGAGCTCTCATGTGATTATATCAAGCTTAGTAAGATGTCGTCCAGATGTTTAACGTCAATGCCTGTTGCACTAAAATGTGATTTTAAGAATAAAGCTGTGCACTAAGAATCATTAGTAAAGAAAGTGAAAGAAGCAGAACAGGAAAGAGTAAATGTGGATCTGACTTAAGAAAAAGTACAACTTTAAGCTAAAAGGAAAATGAACTAATAAAATTATCCTTTGAATGGACAGTGCATTTGTGTTAATTGTGCATGTTTGTTTATTTGTATTTGAAAGAAAGAGAATGTTGTGCAAGTTGCAATACATGTATCCTATTTCAGCTGAAAAAAGTTTTGATCAGATGAAAATTTGTACATTTTTTTGACCCCTACATTGTTTATTTGACCCCCAATTCTGATACAAAGGTTTTTTTTTTTTTACTTTCATTTTTACACTTCTAGGGGATACACTGTAAAAAAGAAACATTTCAAGAGCCCTCAAAAGTCATGAAATTTCTCAAAAGTTTGCAAAGTTTTGGAAAAGACTTGGAATTTCCGACAGTGGTATCTAACAAATTGATAACTGGTAATTTCATGGAGAACTGAACATCAATTAAAAACACTCGTTTCATACAAAATACAGTTTAATTTCATATAACAAGTGTCCTGGAGTTTTATGAAAAGGTGCTGAAAAATGTTTATAATGGAATTTGTTTTTGTTAAGTCTGCGGGTACCCTGGATAATAGTAATAATAGTAATTGCAATAATAAAGATGATTATTTGTTGTAGCAGCATAAAATGTACTGCTAATAGTAGCACTTGTTTAGTGCTATATTGCTTTCTCAAACCTGCTAACCCTCACAATTTTGGTATAAATTTCATGGCTCTCTATTCATAGATTCACATCGCATGCAAAAAAAAAATCATGAATTCTCAAAGCTAATATAATTTTTTTTAAAAATACACCAAATGAAGAGATTTTAAAGTAGGAATTTTTCAGATTTAGATTAGAATGTATCATAATTTGAGTTTTTATTTTTCAGTGCATGCAGACACCACTAATCATTAATCATTAATGTTTCATCGTATGGATTAATACCATTTCATAATTAATTTAGACAACAGTTAAAATATTTTCACCTCCAAAGAAAATGATGTATTACACAAAAAGTGAACTACAGATTGGAATATACCAAAAATTGGCTTTGCATTCAGCCATCAAACATCAATAAACATTAAGCTTGTCATATAGTAATATGTATCAAATTTTAAAATTGGGAATGTGCAAAAAGGCTTGTGTCATTGCTTATGATTGATAATTTCTTAGCAGGTATGTGGGCAAATGGAAAAACGATGTGAAAAATCAAATAGCAATAAATATTGGTAAAATGAGGAACACCTAGCAGATTTCAGCTCAGACGTACTTTAAGCCACCTATTCAAGTCCTGCAAGCTACCACTGCTGACGTTTTCTTGTTGATCATAACCTGTCTTTCTCAGCAGGAGGACAGTGAAAGATTTTTTTTCCTATTGTAAGGAAAAATAAGACAAACTTAATTGCTTCTTTAGGTGCTGAAATTTGGCAACAGTTTTAGTCACATGATTAGCCTGCAGGCAAGAAGTCTGAATTCTTTTCAAATCAAATTTACCTTAGATCAGTTAAGGATGTTCAAGTCTGCCACAGCATCATATTATGATAAATTGCTTAAAGTTTGTGTATATCAGTAAATTTGGCTGCAAATAAATTTGTATTTGAAATCATTGTAAATAATATTTTAGTTTTATTAGGGGATTCATATAATGCAGTACTGACCATCAAAATGGATGGAGCTAGTGTCATTATAATTTTTTCACAAATTGTGTTCAAAATTCACTAATTTTTATCCTTTTTTTCACTAATTGAGTCTGGAGGGTTGGCAGCTCTGCTGCCTTTTAATCAGTCTCTAACTGCAATCATATACAGTCTAATAATTACAGTCTTGTTATTCAAGGGAGTTGTATTACATAACATTAAATATCCAAAAGCATATGGTAGCTGTCTGTCAGAGAAATAGGGAAGATTTAAGTTGTGGTTGTTGTTGATGTTGGGCTTAACACCATTTTTCAGCAAACAATATGCTATTCATGGCGGCCAGTATTAATGGTGTAGGAAGAAACCAGAAATCACTGGAAAGAACCACTGACCCACGAGAAGCTACTGGCAAGCTGTCTCACATATCCACATTCGTGGAATCCTAGACTCTAATACAAGCAGACAAAGGTGATATGGCAGTGATCCATAACATACAGGGTTCCCAAGATTTAAGTCTTGTACATACCATATGTATTTGTACTTAATATTGCTATTGCATATTTGACATGAAAGAAAATTCATATCAATCATGGTCATGCTACCAGTTGAAGTGGGTGACTAAGTCACCTAAATAATTAAAGCTTCACCCTTTTTTGTTAGAAAGCTAAGATGTTCAAAGACTAGTAAATTATAATATGTATGCAACATACCCAGGTGAGGATCATCTACTTAGCATTGCTTCTGTCCAAAGCTGTAAATTTTGCATACAAAGTGAAGTATATGACCTATGAATGGTTTACTGTTACTAGTGTTCACAGGGCGTTAACATATATATTATTCTAAAGTACCAGAACCAGTCTATTGGGTATGGGAACTGTTCCAGTAATAATTGCAACTGGTGCAGGGTTGTATGGACCACATAAGAGGAATATGGCGTGTGTGTGTGTGTGTGTGTGTACATAACAAGCTGTTAATTGATTACCTTATTGTGGTTAATATGTAGAACTTAGGCCAAATGCAGATTGGTTTTTAAGGTTCATAAGTAAGAAAGGGTTAAAATCTGGTCTTGTTGGTTCTCAAGTCTTTGATTAAACATTGGTTGTACATTTGCAGAGGGGGCCCCGAGTGGTCTAAAGCGCTGTCCGTTACGGATCACTGTCATCTCACCTCTGTCTGCGTGAGTTCGAGTCTATGATTAGGCGAATGTGGATATGTGAGAAAGCTTGCCAGTAGCTTCTTGTGGGTTCTTTCTGGTGATTTCCCGGTTTCTTCCTCCACCATTAATACTGGCCGCCATGAATAGCCTATCGTGTGCTGAAAATGGCGTTAAGCTCAACAACAACAACAACATTTGCAGAGTTGAGACAAAAAAATAAACAGACCAAAAATGATTTAGTTAAAAAAACACTTAAGTATTTTGAATTTTTTTATTGCTCCTATTTAATTGCTAATGCATTGTTTGCAACCTTTCAATTTACAATGAATAATTAATAATTCTGCCATCCAATGTTCACACCTACAATGGTGTTAAGAAACATTAAATGTATTAAGTAACACTTATGAACAGCATAAAAAGTGTTAACAACAATTTTATAAACCATGACACACTTTAGATGATGAAAATAAATACTGTTGATGCACAGAGTAAGACGGGCGTTGTTTGAGCAACTAGGCAATCACTGACCTTATTACCTGTAGGAAACATTACTTTATGTGAGTTATCAATTATATACAATTCAATTTAATATGATTTTTTTTATCTTTTTATATTTGAAGTTTGACAGTTGCAATGTTTTCTGTCAAATAATATTACAAAAAGTCAATTTTGTGCATATGGAATTAGGACTTGTGGAATTTGAGTCTTGGTTTGTGATCTTTTAAAATGTGCCAGTCCAGGCCTATTTTAAACTTTTTAATTATTTGAGAACTGCATATTACTGAAAATATGTCTGATTAAACCCAAAATTGTGAACAGAGGTTACATTACAAACATTATCTTTTTCAGCTCAGTCAGAGAGAGAATCTCAAGAAACAGACATGAGTAGCTCAGAAGAAGTGTCCTGGATCTCCTGGTTTTGTGGACTGAGAGGAAATGAATTTTTCTGTGAGGTAATGTAACTTGTGGTATTAGCAGTCTATTAGGTCTGCAAATTTGTATAATCCAGCCTAATGCTTAGGGTTGGTCATTTCTATTGTTATTCTGTTGTATTGTTTTATTACTGGGCAATAATCTTTGGGAGGAAATCCACAGAATTTCTATAGTTTCTCAGTACTCTCAATAGCATAGCTGCTGTGGCCCGATATACATAAAATTCAGGTGTGAAACTTGATGTTGGCAAAGTATATGGAGTTGGCTTCAACATTTAGATTTTGCATTTGGTTCATTTTTGGGTTGCTATTAGTTTTACTGCCATAAAACTCTAGGTTTAGTCATGTTGCAGTCTACTACTCGCCACAGGCAGAAGTAGGTCACAGTTATCTACATTTCACACTACAATTTTTTGTTTTTGCATTTACCTCAATCCCTCTGGCTATTATATCTAATGGAGTGAAGCTTGATGGATCTGTTCATCTTGGAGGCTATTACTTTACTCGCTACTGTATTGTAAATGTAGGTTGTAATAACACACATTTTATCTCAATATTTAATTTTTTGTATTTAACTGTATTTCTGACTGTTATCTGTACAATCATGGGTGTTACATTTTCAAAGGGTACATGTCACTACAGGCAAAAGTAGGTAACATTGACCTTATCATTGTTTTTGTAAATTTTCACAAAAAAGTTTTTTCTGTAAATTAATAAATGTAACATGCATTCAAGTATAACACATACTCATTTATAACCCACAACTTTTCTGTTTCTGTAGAAAAAAATAATTACCCAGACATTTTCATACGGAATAATAGATGACCAAAATCTATGTTGACTTCTTTTCATCCGGTTGCCTAAGTGGTTAGAGCATTTACCTTGGATGTGGCAGGTTATGAGTTCAGACCCCAGCTGAGTCATAACCAAAGACTTATGAAAATGGTATTAGCAAATGTCTCGCTGGTGCTCAGCATAAGAGGCTAGTGTTAAGACTGGTCAGCCTGGTGTCAGAATAATATAACCGAGTAGGACGTGATGCTAAATGTTTGTGACATCATGCCCCAGTGCTAGACATCATAGCAATATGACAGAAAAATTGTTAAAGCTACATTAAAAATCTAAATTGTGTACATACATACATGTGCACACACACACACAAACAGATGTGCTTCTTTCATAAATAGTACAAATTGTTAGGGTATGGTGAATCAGCGTTTCTGTTACAGGGTTCTCAATAGATATCAAAACGCAAGGGTCAGTCAACCCTTGTCAACAAATCTCAAGAGTCAAAACTTAAATTTCAAGAGTCAATTTTGTCTGACAGTCATGAGCTCAAAGCTGTGATTCGAGTTTATTGGTGAAAGCAAATGATGTTTAAGATTAAATTGCTTCGAGGTGCCAGCTATCTCCCCCATATATTAAATGT
Source organism: Potamilus streckersoni (assembly GCA_016746295.1). Classification (NCBI taxonomy): domain Eukaryota; kingdom Metazoa; phylum Mollusca; class Bivalvia; order Unionida; family Unionidae; genus Potamilus; species Potamilus streckersoni. Next base: position 645,356 of record JAEAOA010002113.1, on the reverse strand, counting down.
TATAATTGGATTATGAAGTCAACCCAAACATCTCTAGTCATTTTAATGAGTAATCTCAATAGTTTCTTCTAAGTGGTCAAATACTTCATAATAAATCTTTGTGCTCATTAACATTACACAAGAAAACTTTTGAATGCATTTGCAATGACTTTATGAAATGGGTATTTTTGGCAAAAATGCAGGCATCATGCATGTACTTGTTAAAAGTATGAATCGATGTTTTGATGCAATTTTGATTTCTTGAAAGAAGCAAATATTTAAAACAAAATATAACTTCCTGAATCCCGAGTGGATTCTTGATTTGAAATACCTTGTCATATCTTTTAGATTACTCTATATGTTTACTTTGCCCAATCGTTGGAATTCTTTTCCTATTTTTATATATATTTTTTCAAATGTGATTCAGAGTCAGGTACACTACTTTGCTATATACATTATATTGGTACTGTAGCCTTGTGCTGATGCACTGTAAAACCTAAACTCATCATCGTTATCTTTCTGTTTTACACTTACACATGGAGAAAACAGAATTCATGAAATGAAATGTTAAGACACAAGATTATTAAATATGTTGAAATGCATTCTACAACACATTTGCAAGACATGTACCAAGATGTTTACATAAAAGGTATTCAGTAAATCATATTACATTGAAAATGTACTGATATTATTTGTCATTTTACTGAACACATCATTTTTATAGTCAAAATTTTATACATAAATTTAGCCATTCTTTTACATATTTCGTAGATTGTCTTAGATAATTATGATAGCTCATTTTTTATGTCATTCCACTTTAGCAAATTGTGTTTTTTAAGCATTCATCTAATATGATGTTGCAGTAGTCCAGATGAAGTTGAGTACAACTTTTATAAAACATTATCGTGTGGTTTAAGGCTAGAAGTTGTTACATTTTGGATAGTAACAGTTTTACAAAAGCATTACATTTCTTTTGGCAATAGTTTAGATGAGCTGATATCAAGGTGGTGTCATCAGATCAGTGGCTAGTTTAAGTGTATACTGTATGCAAATGACCAAAAGATAATTTATAAGCACAATGAATAGTAGTGGCAACAAAATAGATTTTACTGTTGATATATTTCTCTCCTGATATCTCATTGCCCAGTGTTGTGGTTTTATGTGGTCTTTATCCCATTGATGGTATATTACTGAATGATATTCCATTGCCCAGTGTTGTAGTTTAATATGGTCTTTATCACATTGATGGTATAGTATTAACTGAATCCAATAAGATAAGATTTTTTAATGTGATCATGGGGTAAAACAACAATATAACATAAACTCCAATGAACTTTTACCAATATTAGACCCAGTGTTGTACTTCAATATGGTTATCACAGATCTGGAGATAGTAACAGCTTTTCATGGCTTTCTGCAGTGCTGTAGCTTTACCTGGTCCTTGTCCCATTGATTACATAGTGTTGCCTGAAATTCCAAGGCCTAATGTCATTGTATGATGTAATGTTTACAGACTTGATGAAATATTTCACTTGTGTTTGATTGCAATGAAGGCAGATTGTGGGCAAGTTATCATATTTGGTATGCAGATTGAGGGAATGTGATCATACTTGATAGTGATGGAGGGAAAGTGTTCATGCATGGTATGGACATTTAAAGTGGTGTTACTGTACTTGGTTTGGTGATTGAGGAATGAGAGATATAGGAATATGATTTAGGAAATGAGTAGATATGAATGAAGGTTTTCGGTCAAATACAGACACCAGGGGAAGAGAGGATAGGGATGAAAGACATTTTGTCATTGGTAATGTGGACTTGAACATGTAATAACTTTTTATGGAAAGTGATCAGTGACTTATCTCTCATTTTCTCTTTTACTCAAATATGCTAATTTATTCATTTGTACCCTACCTTGTACCTAAGCAAGTAATCATTCAGTAAACTTTCAAGTTCTTCTTGTATGTTTATCATCAAGAACTTATAATTTACACATGTGCTATGGTAAAAGTTGAACATCCAGTTTTCATCAGTTTCTTATTTTCTCCATCAATATATGTTCCTAAATGTAAATCTGATATTGATTAAACAATTTACACATACATCACCTAACTTTAATAAGTAGCAGGGGTAGGAAATGTGTGCAAAGTAGGTGATATTTTAGTTCCACAAAAAGAACTTGGGTGCCTAGTTTAAATCAATATATTGTATTTCCTTCCTTTGGGTTATAAAGTAATGAATTCTTGACTTATTTTCCTTTCAATGCCTTGGTTAAATCTTTACACAATTTCTTCACCATTTTGTAAAATCTCTGTATATAATGGTGCTATTTTTATCTTTACTAGGTTGATGAAGATTACATACAAGATAAATTCAACTTGACTGGACTTAATGAGCAGGTGCCCCACTACAGACAAGCCCTAGATATGATTTTAGACCTTGAACCAGGTAAGTATGGCAGTGCCTTAAATACATTGCCTTCACAAACATTGCATTTTAGCTTTATAGCTTGGTTTATGTACTCTCTTGATGAGTTCAGCTTTGTCAAGCCCATCATGGCAGAGGTATTACATAGTGGTCACTTTGTTAAGACTAACTTGAAGGAAGTTTGACATAGAAGTCACTTTGGCATCCATGCATGCCTCCATCTACACTCTGGATTAAACTGGGTGTGCAGGTATTTAATAAGTCTGTTTTAGCTAAGTGTCATTATCAAAGCTTGGGAATAGGCACTACTTGCAGGTTTTGATCAGCTTCTGATATTCAATATATATATGAACAAATTTAAGCACAGATGAGCCACCCATCTTAGATAAATCAGCCTTTAATTTTTCAATGTATCTAACACATGAGGCCCACTATTTTCTTGTAGAGGTTGCTTCATTTTTTATGCATTATTGGCACTTTCAATTATTAAGATATGCTGTAGGGTCTATTACTCTTGTACAATTGTCATGTTTGAGATAACAAGAGCATGTGTGTATACTAATTTTGCAAATTTGAGTACGTTTTTCCACTGCATTTTCAGTTTAAGATGATGAGATATGTGGTGTTTGAAAATTGAGATATGTGAGGTTTGAAAAATGTCATCTAATTCATAATGCTCACAATCACTGAAAATAAAGTCTGCCACATGCTGTGAAGAAAAATTCTTTGGCTTGTTTAAATTTAAGCAGACTTGTCACTTTCAGGGTTCCTGCCAATTATTTCATCATTTGCTATGAATTTATTATTTGTCTATTACATCACTACAATTGACCGTAAATTCCTTGAAATTCCTTCATTAATTTATAAATACTGAACATGAATCTACCTAGTTTGGAAAATTAGTGGCCCACTTTCCTATCCAACACTATGCGAAATTAAGAAAAACAATGGATCATTTGAAGATTTAAAGGGCCAATTAAATTTTTGATTTTCTGTGCATTTCTTAATTTTGCAATTGAAGAGAAGAAAGCAACACTCCATTGAGTCTTATAGGGGTCCCATTAAAAATAAATGAATTCATTTTAACTGTATCTGTTATACATTTCTTGCAAATTGATGTCAGCCCATTTCTGAGATTCTTTAAAAAATCTCATTGTTAAATTGTTTTCACAATTTTAGTATAAGAAAATCTGCTGGTAAAAGTTGAATTAACATGGTGTATATACATGTAATTTCAACCTGATTTCATTCTTTTTCCTTTAATTACTGCATAGTTGAAAATAAAAATGAAGTCTTATTGGGGATCATTACCTTGTGATTAGTCCATTTTCTTCCTTCATTGCCCACCGGTGATGTCACCAATTACTGTCATTAATTTCAGTTTTAATTAATTTCTCAAGGCTTCAAAATTCATAACACTTTGAATTAGTGTAAAATAATTAACATTTTCCAACTGAAGTATTTGGCATGAAAAAGTCCTGTTCTTGGCTATTTGCTTATTTAGAGCTCCATCATAGCTTGAAATAATACTGATCACTGAGAAGCTTATTGGTGGACAGAGATAAAAAAAAGCATCTTGATTACTTAATGTACTTAATAAATCTAGCTTTGTTTAGTAATTGTGAGCAAGCAGGGATGTACAAAGTAGATAGATAGCATGATGTCTGGTACAAGTTGATGTTTCTGTCAGACCAGTTCCCGACAGCAAGCATCTATGACAAGTGCAGTTTTTATTAAAACCTCCAGGTCCCAATTTCATTTGCAAGATCTGCTTTGTTTTTTCTGGTACCATCCTCTTCTGGAGCAGCACACAAACTTTAAACTGTGGCAATAAATGCAGTCTGGAATTTGACTTAATAGTATTGTTGATAATGCATTAAGAATATGACACACAAAACACATGGTCTCAGACAATTAATGGCTTTATTTATGCAGATTGGAATACAATTATTGTTTCAGTAAGATTCATTTCAGTCTGCCTGTTGCTGGTAATGCGTTTCCAGGGTCAGATATCTCCTGAACTCCAGGTAGTAAGGGAGATGGTAATTAATTGGTTCATTGAAAATTGTTGGAGTCTTGATCCCCAAAATCTTAACATTTTCCCAGAAATTATTAACACCCTAATACTCATTCTTGCATTTAATCTCTGCAGTTTTAAACTTTTAGATAATTGAGGTCTTGGGGTAATATGAACTGTTTCGGAATCCTCAGCAAGTGTACGAGTGTTTTGTGGTCTGCAATTAATTTAGTTGGATTTTGCGATTGAAAATTTGTGGTCATTTATGTTTGTACCAAACTGGCAGAGACTGCTGCTTAATAACACCACTGACAAACCAAGCAAAGCATTCCAAAGATCACTTGTATCTCTTCTGCCAATTCTTTGTAAGAGATGTCTGTTGCACTTGGTAGAATTATTTTGTTTTACAGGACTGTACATATATTTATGTATTCATTTAAAAGTTGGGTCCAACTGCACACATAATAGACCCTAAATTGCAGTCATGCAAAGTGAGTTTTAGATCAGGGTTGTTTTGTTTGTTTTGCTGATTAGTCCAAATAAACTGCATATACACATATCTGTCAGCACACCATATGGGACTAGAATCAATGTGGATTGAAAACTAAATTAGATTTAAGGAAAAAGCCAAAACTAAATTAGATTTAAGGAAAAAGCCCTTACAGCTACATCTAAAGCATCTTAAAAAATGTATGTATGCATGTGAAATTCAGGAAAGATGGTACAATCATAGTAGATGTATTTTAAAGAATCTTTTGATAAAATGGAAAACAAATGCTGTCACTTCAGTCTTTGGAATGGGTTTTGTTAGGGCTGTTCCATTAAAACGTGCTCGGGACCCAGGGAAAGCATTTTTTGACAATTTAGAATTTTCTTATCATTTTAATATAAACTATGAGAAATCAAAGTACCCTAGCATATATTTTAAAGAAAAACTGCCTTCCCTTGGTACCATATATGTTTAAATGGGAATAACCCTGAAGAAATCAGCTCTAAAAGTCGAACGTTTTCAGCTTTAGCATCAGATTAATTAAAGAAGTGAGCAAACTTCATTCTTGTCTTTCTCCATTTAGATGATGAGTTGGAAGACAACCCTAACCAGAGTGACTTGATAGAACAGGCAGCAGAGATGCTGTATGGGTTGATTCATGCCAGATACATCATGACAAACAGGGGAATAGCACAAATGGTAAAATACATTTTTACATTATATTTTAGGGTTACAAATCTCCAGCTTTCTTTAATTTACTGTGAATTCACATTTTTTGGAGGGGAGAATATCATTTGTATTAGATTTTGTTTTTAGTACAAACTGAATTGAAAAATCCAGCAAACTGATCATTAAGTGGAAAACAAACTCATAACCCAATTAACAATATTTTATATTAATGGTAATGTAATGAAAATGTCATTATTTGTTTGAGGGGATCTATGCCTTATGGCATGGTGTCCATTCACTTTTGCCAAAATAGTTTGCTTTGCTTAAAATGGTCCAACTAAAATTAATAACAATTGAACCACCAGCCTTAAATGCAAGTTTTATATGTCAAGGGAGGCAATTCAGATTTAGGTAAATTATTAGGCCTGAGAGTAGTTATCTTCATCGGATATTGTTACACTGATGGTAGTACTTGAAACAGCTATAGAAATTGCTTTTAAAAGAAAATCACTACAGTAATTCATCAAGTAATGTTTCAGAATTTAATTTATTCTGTAATGACATACAAGGAAAAGAGTTCTATAAAAATATTGTTAAAATTTAATTTTTATTATCCCAGCCACACATTATTTATGGCAGTATTTTTACAGCAGTTAAAAGAACCATTTAATTGTGTACATATTAATATAATTTCAGTCCTCCAAGTCAACAGTATTCTCACTAGTTTGAGTTGAGAAACCATGAAAATTTGTACTTGTGAAAAAAAAGGAATTTATAGTATGATTTGTCTATGTAAGGAGTTGAACAGTGGTGGGCATTGTTTTTAAAATAAGTGTGGTGAGCAGGATACATGTAGCTCTGTATCCTGACCAATTTTGCATTAGAAGTGAAGAAGTTCCATCAGTGCATTTATCTGTAAGAGAGCTTGAATATTAAAACTTAGATCACTGAATTGCTTGTAATGCTAAAATGAGTGTTTAGTGTCGGGGATTATGAACTGGACTAGAAGACGAGCTAAATCATTCCTGTATGTACTCTTATTGAAAATACATAATAAATCTTTCAGTGAGTATGACATGTGCTTTTCCATTTAGAATTGTTTAATTTAATTAATTTGTTCTGTGATCCTGTGATTCCTTGCCAATTTAATATGCAAGCTAGGTTCTTATTCAAGTATATTGTTTGGTTATGTTACAAATCTAGCAGTCTTGTGCTCTTTCAGGGGCTTTATAAAGTCTTGCCAGTTTTGTGATCTTGGGTCTTTGTGATCCAATTAGCTTTCTCATTATAAGAGAATCATATGCTACTTTTCTTCTCACTCCATCTTCCACATGGGTGATTATTTTCCGTATTGGTTTCTTTTGCTTTATGATATGAACACCATCTTGTCTATTCTGATGCTGATAACAGACCCTAAAAGGGTTGATTATGCCATGAAATGAAAACAAAATGCAGTTAAATGTAGAATGAATGCAATTAAAATAAAAATAAATTTTAAAGTAATTGAAAAATTCAAAAGCAAAATGCAAAACAATGAATGAAGTGTATAAAAAAGTGCATTTCATGATTTTTTAAAAACACATTTGTTTTCAGGCTGTCATTAAATTTAAGTCAAAAGTCATTCACGTGATAATTTTAGGATCAAATTCTTTATGCTGACCTTATTTCCATTCCAGACAATGTGTGGCATTGTTCTTGTTGAGACAGATCACTAATTTAACAAATAATAAGTTGGTGCCACAGATTTAACAGTATCACTGTTGGATTAACATAATTCAAGACATAAACTTCCTCATTACCGGACATAAGCAGTCATGATGTGTCATATGTCATTGCAAGGGAAACATCATCCTCATCTTTGTTGTCACTGGTAATGACAACTGTCACTCTGATGTCTAATATGGCCACAACGTGCATTGCTACATATAAATGAAAGTTTTATCAAAATAGTTTTCACCAAAAGACATTTCATGTTGTTTAGTTGATCCTAAATGAAAATGGTACATGCCAGTCTGACATCTATTATGGATACCATGACAGCAATCATGAGAATATTTTTGCTACATTATATGTCCCAAATGGAAAGTCTTATTGACTTTGGGTTTTCATGGAAATTCCCAAGTTTTTTGTCTAGTTTGGAGTAATGACATTATGAAAATCTTGTTGTTTCACCACCTGAATGTATGGTTATATTCGCGTGAGGTTTTCACAAGAATACCTGTAGTGCTAAGTTGGTCCTTTACTGAAATGGTGGCAGGCTTGCATCCCATATAGTTGCCATAACAGTTAATTTGAAAATATTGTAATTGCTTAAAATATGAGCTTTAACACTCATCAGTTTCAAAAAATAAATTAGCTTATGTTGAATTAATGGAAATCCTTTTCAATCAGCAGGGCTTCACCCATTTGAGGGACTCTTGTTAAAGTAACTATGTTTTTCCAGTAATAATTAAATTACCTGATCTTAAAATGGATAATTTCTCCTAAGTCTTATTTGACAAAGTGTGCGCCTCTACATCAGTACAAACTGGTGAATGTTGGATGCCAATTCCTCTTTACATTTTTATAAGCCCAAAGACAGGAACATTTTTTTCACCTGGGAGTTAGTGAAATGACTATTAACATGCAGTATTTTCAAATTTTCAAACACACTGGGTTCCTGCAGGTCATGGAATCCTGGAAAAGTTTTGGAATTTAAAAAATAAATTTCAAGGGCCTTGAAAAGTTTTGGAATTTGTCAAAACCTTGCAAAGTTTTGGAAAAGTCATGGAATTTGTGACAATTGAGTTAAAGAAATTGATTACTTCAGATTTCATAGAGCACCGAGAACCGATGAAATAAAATGATAAAATTACAATCGATAAATGGTTTCAATTCATATAATAAGAGTAAATTCTCCTAATGGAAGTATCATGTGATTTCCGGTGTAGTTCACTAAATAAAAGAAAGCAACTGGAAAGTAATGTTTTGTTCATATTGTAAATAGGAACACATACAAAGACTACATATAATTGTTTCCTTTTTTCTTTTGAATACAAATTACATTGATCATTGGATTATGACATGAATTACTACATAAAGTCAAAGTGTGCTAGCCCAGGTAAATTTAAAATGTACATATTAAAAATATTTGTTGTTAACTTATTTCTTTTTTTAGATTGAAAGATGTCATTCTTTGTGTTCATTTACTTGACAATGCAAGATAATGCGGTCCTTGAGTTTTATGAAATGGCCCTGGAAAAGTCATGGAATTTGTTTTTGTTAACCCTGAACAGGAGGGATTGCTTATTATAAAACATAGGCTTTGTAAATATTTACCAAAAGTTTGTACAGGTGGGGTGGGTGAATGGTTTTGTCATCATGCATGGGCTTATCAGACAGAGTATTATGATAAGATATAGTTGAGGAAAAAGGAACATTTTACTTAAAAAAAGAGATATTTTTGTTGTAATGTTAGCTTGTTATGCTTGTTATCAAAGTATCTTTTTTAACTTATTTTTTTTTTGTAAATGTGAATTATTTTTTGAAAACTTGAAAATATGGAATGTGATTGATCTCAAAGACCATCATTGCTCTTAAACTTCCATCTTACCCATGCCTTGAGTTAACAATAGAATTTGAATAATTTAAGGGAGACAGTTGATATAAATACAAAGAAAAATGTTATTTTTCAGTCTAGACATGGCCACTAACAAGCGCTAGGAAAATACTCTCACAGCTGTTGGATCTAAATGTAATGCCTGTGTCATAATTTAATGCCTCTGATGAGCTGGAACTTTCCAAATTACTGTCTGTCCTTATTTTTACAAGACAACATTCATGGAAAGTTGTCATCATAACTCGGGTCACATGCAGGACTCCATTTTTTCTTCATAACTTGAATACAGGATTCAGGATTTATTTTTCACATCATTGCAGATTGAAAAATGGCAGCAAGGGGACTTTGGATACTGCCCAAGAGTTTACTGTGAAAACCAGCCTATGTTACCTATTGGTAAGTTGTGTTATATCAACCAGTAGGTACATTGTATGCATTATGGTAGATCGTGTTATATCTGGTATAGTTTGTGACTTATGGTAGGTTGTGTTTTATCTAGGTACACCTTAAGCCTTTTGGTAAAATCTGTTGTTACATCTGGTATATATTGTCTTTTGGTAAGTTCTATATTTAAATCTGGGGACATTTTATACCTATCAATAAGTTGTGCTGTTACATATAGGTTCATGTTAAGCCTTGTGGTAAGTGCTGTTGTTATATCTAATTATGTTCAGTGCCTTATGGTAAATTGTTATATCTTTGCCTTATGATATAAGTTGCATTCTTACATATAGGGACATTTTATGCCTTAAAACAAAGTTGAGTTGTATTATGTCAATACATCATGTTATATGTTAAGTTGAAAAGGTACCTTATTTCATTATGTTGGTTTTGTGTATCACAGATTTAGACTCTTCATAATAACTCTTGTTATTTCTTTTCTAGGTTTATCGGATGTACCAGCTGAGGCCATGGTAAAGTTGTATTGCCCCAAATGTCAGGATGTATATACACCGAAATCATCACGACACCACCACACAGATGGGGCATACTTTGGCACTGGGTTCCCACACATGTTGTTTATGGTCCATCCCGAGTACCGACCCAAGAGGCCAGCTAATCAGTTTGTACCAAGGTACTGTACATTAATTAACAGCTCTGGCTTTTTAGCTCTCCTGGATATAAGCCAAAAAATCTTGATGTATGGTCTTTTGTCTGTCCATTTGTTTGTTAATACAAGTTTGTTATCTGATTTATGGGTTTAATAAACTGGTTTAATGCCATTTTTCAGCACATGATAGGCTATACATGGTGGCCATTATAACTAGTGAAAAGAATTCAGTAATGCCTCGGGAAGAACCAACCCACAAGAAGCTACTGGCAGCTTTTCTCACATACCCACATTGGCTGAGACTAAAACCCATGCAGACAGCAAGCTGGCAAAGAACAGGAAAGGCAAACTCCTTAGACAACTCGGCAAACTGAGGGCCCCAAGTTTACTGGAGGTTACTTTGAAAATTTACATGCATGCAGTCATCTTATGGTCTAGTTGGTCCTAAATGTTCTTGAATCATCAGACCAGATGATTGTTTGCATCTCTAAGTAAAACACTCTTTACAATAATGGAAGGTCACGATGACTTAGATTTCATTTTTTGCTGGCCTTTGTTACTTTTTGCAGTTAATAATTGGTTAGATTTCTGGCATACTTTATGAATAATACTAAATTTGAAGAGGCCCTAAGTGGTCTACAGTGCTTACTGTTACAGATCACTGCCATTTCAACTCTGCATGGGTTTGAGTCTCAGGTTCTGCCAGTGTGTGGTATGTGAGAAAGCTTGCCAGTAGCTTCTTGTGGATCTGTGGTTCTCTCCAGGATTTTCCCTGGTTCTTCCTCCACTATTTATACTGGCTACCATGTATACCCTATCTTGTGCTGAAAATGGTGTTAAACCCTACAACAACATCTGGAATCATGAAAATTGAGGTAAGGCATAAAGATAAGACTGCTGCAGTGGTTAGAGCATCCACCTCAGATGCAGGTCATGGATTTGAACCCAGGCCAAGTCGTACCAAAGACTTTTAAAAATGGTACCTACAGCTGCCTCGCGTAGTGTTCAACATTAAGAAGTTAATGTTAGGACTGGGCAGTCTGGTGTCAGAATAATGTTACTGGGTGGGGAGATACATAATGCTACATGCCTGTGGCATTGTGCTCCAGTGCTGGACATAGTAAACTGCCAAACTGCAGACATCATTACTTAAATTTTCTTAAAGCTATATTAAAAATACAATTCTCATACACACATCTAAATGAGTTACACAACCTCATTACAAAATTAGGTGACACTCCCATATTTTAAGCTTCACTGTATTTGATTAAATTTTTTTATTTCAACTATTCTTCCTTGAATTATTAGGCACTGTGACTTATATTTTACATGTTACTTGCTTATGTTAAGATTTTGCATTTTGCTTATGACAAAATAGGTGTTTTTGTATGCCATGTACATGCAGTCCTATCAACACTAATGAAAATTAATGGGAGATGCATCTTGAGTAATTTTTCCCCACTACAGAAGTAAGTCATTATTATCCATATTGCACTTCACTGACTTAGCTTATGTTTTATGTTCATTTTTTAGACACTTTTCATGCTAGAGTCAAGAAATTGATGATATACATACTGATGATTAACACACCAGTACAACAAAAGCAGATCAATGTGACTTGTATTTATATTTTTACTGACCTTGGTCAAATTTTTATATTTAACTCATGACTGCACATTTTCAAAATGCTATATTTATACTGTCTTTACTTGAAACATGAAACTTCTGTGTGAGGATGCATATAGATAAACACTACACTCTTATTATAAATAGAGGCCTCTATTACCCATGTTTCCTACTTCTGTAACTTTGCTGACATTTGTGTTTAAAGTTCATTTTTTGGTTGTTGTTAGTATTAAAATGCTGAAACTTGATAATGAAATAAATCTGTTAAGCCATTGAAGGTCACTATGATTGATGTTTTATACATCACTGTCATAGATTAAATATTTGTGTTTAGGTCATGACCATAGATTTTACCTTGCTGTTTTAAATCCCTTTGTGACCAGTACAGTTGGATAAATGGAAATAAATGTTTATTCAGTGTAATAACTGTACATTGTTATGTTGTGGTCTGTTACCCTCAATGGGTTCGGCTATTGTACATTCATACTATTTTAGAAATTAGATAAGTGGACTATATGTATTTCATTTAAGACCAAAGTTGTAGTGGCTACTCATGATAATTATTGATGCCTAAACTCTGTTTCAGATAGCATCAAACTGTAACGTTGCTTGAAACCTGTCACTTTTATCCAGTAAAATTTGGCTTCTAGTGATGGAGATTGGTAATATCTTCAGAAGCAGATTTTCAAGAATAGAGATTTTACAAATAAAATGAATTAGATTTTTATCAAAACATTGTTTGTACCTCTAGTGTCATCATTTTGTTTGCATTGTCTCTTATGTCCAGCCATTGGGGCAAAAATTTCGTTGTCAAGATCATTTTGCTTAAATTTTATTTTCAGTATGTTTAATGTTTGCATCACTGCTGGAAACTACTGAAAGCTTCAGAGTTGAGCTATGTAACCATTAATCACAATCGGGTTTCAGCATTTTTTTTTTTTTAATTTTTTTTTTTTATGATATTCCAACTTAGAAGTGGGCAGCTTAAGGGTTGTCCAATATAGGATGTCTGCAGATAATACCTGTTTTCCTACTCCCCCTCTCGCCTTGTCCACTTTTATCTGCATGTGACTTAACACCCACCCACCCCCACCCCATGCTGTGGACGTCCACATCTAGCAAGACTGATATGTGGGCCATGTAATTAACCCCAGGCACTGGGAGCCAAACCTATGTATTAATGCCAACCCATTCAGATATATTCAGTGGCACAAGTCATACAAATTAAAATTAATAATTTGTACATATGGATGACCCATAAAGGACATCGACAAAACATACTGGAATACACAGAGTAGGCCCAAAGCAGCTGTTCAACACAGAATATCAACAAAAAATACTAGCTTGCTGATGTCAGCAAGGTCCTTTACACCCCCTTCCCCTTTGTCCACATTTGAACCACCCACCTCTTCCCCCATCTTTGCAGATGCCCTTTGTGGATAATCCCTTATAGGATTCATTCCTTAAGCAGTCTCCTGTCAACCTTGTCAAACGTAAAGAGCCTACAGCATGTTAGATATGCCAGTGGACTGTTCGTTTTTCGGGAGTCAAGTAACATACTCAATGGTCAAATATGTGGAAATGACATGGTCCATAACATTTAGAAAATATAAATAAGCAATAAAAATAGATGGGTGATCAGTTGTGATGCACCAATCATGGATTTTTTAATCTCTGCCACCACCAATTCTTAATTCTGAAACTTGGTTATTTTTCTCTATAGGTTATATGGCTTCAAGATCCATCCCCTGGCGTACCAATTGCAATACCAGGCAGCTGCCAATTTCAAGATGCCAATGAGAGGACTTGGACATAACAACAGTAAAAGATGAATATCCCATCTTGAAGAACAAGAGAATATTCAAGACAGAAAGAAAAGACTTTGGCTGGCTCATCCTTAGATTATCTTGAGCTGATAATGGACTTTTTTCTATAAATCATGACTTGTATAAAGATTGAGTTTTAAAAAATAACTTATATAAAGAGCAATTTGTGACAAAACCTTTTTAGGCTTTGTTGATATTTCAAAAATATTTTGTATGCTCTAGTCCTTCTTAAAAAGACCTAATTGTTATAATTCATTTTTTAGTACCAGTTTGAAAACACAGAAAAGTAAATTATCTAATTTTATAACAACTCGGGGAAACAAAAGTATAGTAGCAAGAGAGCTCATGGTGTGTTAAATTGAATGTTTGCTTTGTTTAATGTTTCAGATTTGGCATTACCATTAAAGTGAAGCAAGACTTGAAAACTTGTTGTTATTATTATTACTATTTATTATTTTTATTAATTTCCATAGTCCTCTTCCCCATGAAAATTTGCTGTAGATTCCAATGTCCATTATGTCATCCATTGTGAGATTTAACTAGTTTCTTCTTAAATATATTGCAACAGTTAGAAATTTTACACTAGTTACTGCAAGGCATGCAGCTCAAGATTACATTTTAACTGCCTGTTGCCTAGTGGTTAGAATGTCCTCATCGGATGTGGGAGGTCGTGGGTTCGATCCTCGGTCGAGTCATACCAAAGACTTACAAAAATGGTACTAACAGCTGCCTCGCTTGTTGCTCAGCATTAAGAGGTTAGTGTTAGGACTGGTCGGCTTAATGTCAAGATAATGTGATTGGGTGGACATCATGCTACATGTCTGCAACATGATGCCCCAGTGCTAGACATCACTATAAACTGCCACACTGCAGACATCGTAGCAATAAGACTGAAAAATTGTTAATGCTATTTTAAAAGTCCAAATCACATCTTACATTTTGTATCTGCAAGTAGCAAAATTATTGCCCAGAACATTTATCAATAATGCAGTAAATTTCCATGTGGCAAGTGAAAAAGACACCACCACCACCACCCTTGTCAATATAACCTGAGCAAGAGCAAAGCAACAGAAAACAAATATACTGGTGAACCAGTATACTTGACAGTATTAAAAGACTTTAACCATTTTCATGTACACAAACAAGATGTCCATAAAATGAACATAGAAAATATAGTCAATAGTTGATCAAGAATAATACTCATTCACCCATATATATTTTCATTTTCACCTGAAATGTCAGTAGGATGTGCCTTTTGGAGGCTACTTCAGTATGCATCCAAATTCTTTTGATTCCATGTTGTTTTTGTCTATCTGGATGCTTATGTGTATGAAAGACTGTGTGGTTTTGCTCATCCATGTGCAGGATAAAAATTGGACTACACAGCTAGACATAATAAGAAATTTTTTAGTGAAAACCCTGTGATGTTGCATCCATCCATTCAGGGTGGGGCTTCCTATTGGCCGAGTATTCTAAAGCACTCATTTTTACTGATTTGATAAAGCATTGCACATGTTTTATATTGCTGTTTGAACAAAAAGTGGATACAATTTGATAAAGCATCAAAATTGCCAATGTTGCTGTTGAACAGAAAATGACTTGTATTTGACATGAAAACGTTTGACAACACAACCAAATTTTATTCTGGCCTTGCTGCAAGCTTAGTAATACAGAATATACCTGATGTACCACTTCATGTGGTAAGAGATGAATAATGGTGGCAGGATCTGTCTTAGCTTAGTGGTCAGTACACTGGAGTCATGAAGGTTGCAAGTTCAAATTCTACAAATGCATCAAGTTCAGGTGGCTATCCTGGTGTGTCTTTGGACAAGGCACTTGATGGTAATTGCCATAGCACTAAAGAATCTACTTGATGGTAATTGCCATTGCACTAAACAACCTACTTGACAGTAATTGCCATAGCACTAAAGAACCTACTTGATGGTAATTGCCATTGCACTAAACAACCTACTTGACAGTAATTGCCATAGCACTAAAGAACCTACTTGATGGTAATTGCCATTGCACTAAACAACCTACTTGACAGTAATTGCCATAGCACTAAAGAATCTACTTGATGGTAATTGCTATTGCACTAAACAACCTACTTGACAGTAATTGCCATAGCACTAAAGAACCTACTTGATGGTAATTGCTATTGCACTAAACAACCTACTTGACAGTAATTGCCATAGCACTAAAGAACCTACTTGATGGTAATTGCCATTGCACTAAACAACCTACTTGACAGTAATTGCCATAGCACTAAATCTACTTGATGGTAATTGCTATTGCACTAAACAACCTACTTGACAGTAATTGCCATAGCACTAAAGAACCTACTTGATGGTAATTGCCATTGCACTAAACAACCTACTTGACAGTAATTGCCATAGCACTAAAGAATCTACTTGATGGTAATTGCTATTGCACTAAACAACCTACTTGACAGTAATTGCCATAGCACTAAAGAACCTACTTGATGGTAATTGCCATTGCACTAAACAACCTACTTGACAGTAATTGCCATAGCACTAAAGAACCTACTTGATGGTAATTGCCATTGCACTAAACAACCTACTTGACAGTAATTGCCATAGCATCCTATTTGTTTGGCTGTGCTGTAAAACACAAAAATCATCTTTGGTTAATTTATTTTTGTTCATTTTCATTAATATCTAGGAATAAACATATGTGTATTTCAGCTATGTAGCTTTAAAGTTGCTTTGAATAATCTTATAGAGAAGAGAAAACTAAACTAAGAGAAGAAAAACCAACCTGCAAATGACTTAAAATTTGTTTACAAAATCTTTCTCATTAATCTTTTAGTGTTTTGCAACAAAAGCAACCAATGTCCAACTGCCCAGCAATGTATGTTAAATTTTAATGTATTTTACTGTGTAAGTTTTATCTTTGCTATGGATAAAGTTGCACATAAATTGTTCATATTACCTTTTCCTTTCTCTCATTCTTGCACTTCATAAATTGTCAGCCTGCTTGCCTTTGCATCATCATTGGACTGAATTAAGGTTGATAACACTAGTATGAACATTGCATGACATGATTGAAAAATTTATTACATATATTACAATGGCTGTTTATGACACTACACTACCTAACATGTAGTCCTAAAACGTAAGCCCCATCACCCAGATATTTTTCACCTGGATGGGTGATGGGTCTTGCTGCCTGACTAATGGTGCTGTGAATCGTGTTTTGATGTCAATTAACAGTAACAAAAGTCAAATTTTCAGGAGTATCACACACAACTGGCAACCAATAATGCCTTTCCACAAATTATAGTTACAATGTTTTTGTCATATTTTATTTACTGTAAACAAATTCTCACCAAAGAAATGGTCCTGTTTTCAAGTTTTGTTGTCTCACATTTCAGTTGGCTGGAAAGCGATGAAAGCCAGGAATACCGAAATTGGGTTAGGTTGAAATATACTCTAACGAAATGAATAAAAAATATAAATGCCTAATGGAACTATAAGTAATGTTTTGTTTCGTTCAAGAAACACATACCCCACATGAACCTACCTGAACATACATCGGCATACCTTGACTACTGATGCATTGCAACAAATTCATGTCAACGGAACATAAAAATGCATCCGTTTACTAGTGTCATATTTTGATTCCACCAGGATAAAGACAGCACAGTAAGTATATTAATTACACATAATGTAGTGGATGACTAGCTATGTAAAGCATTTATTAGGGTAGTAAGACAGCACCAAAATAAAAACGTGCTATGTCTTACATTGTAGGAGTGCCTGACATGAGGCTGATATTGTTTTAATACATATGTATATTATGTGAAAATATTTCTATGCAAATACCAATCTCAGTTTGTGTGTGTAACTGATATTTAAGGAAGAGTGATTGTTGTATGTAGAGAGCATATTTTTAAAATTATAAATTAGCTACAATTTTATCATTGGTTCTTGCTGTTTTTTTAACACTTAACAAAAATGCCATAAAACCCTTTTTAACATTTTCTAATGCTTACCATAAATGGGGATAAATTTTTAATTGGTTATAAAATCTCAAGTCTAGGGTGGGTTGGTTTCTGTTTATACTTAATCTTAAAATAATATGGCATTAAAACTATGCCATATTACCTAAACCTCCTCAGTGAATAATGGAACTGCATGAAATGTACACATTTTGTTTATTTTAACGATTTTCACTGTATGTAGCTGCTATGATCTTGACTGGTTATCTGTTACTCCACCTTTCATAGACCTACTAAAAGACGTAACCCTACAACTGCAAGGGATTACTTTTGTACACAAATTTCATTCTGCATCGATCAGCCCGATACAAAATTCTAAAAAAGATGATGCATAAAAGTGTGGTCAAAATAATTCATACTTTCGGATATCTATAATATCACTCACTTTACCTGTTAAGTCAATGAAAAATAATAATAAACAAGTTTTTTGTACCAAGCCCCAAAGTTACACATACAATATTTTTTTCATATCCCAAGAAAATTTTGATGAAAGTGATGCTCACAATATAAATGATAGACCTTTCCCTGTGTGATAGTTTGGAAAATCATTGTGCACTAAGCAGCATTATGCAACTGAAAGTAGTCTGCATACAAATTGTATCCAGGATTTTCTACTTGAATCCATGTGTCTACTATTATGTATGGCTAGCTGTTTCCTGGCCATCTAGTGATATTTCACTGTCTAGATGCTGTGGATGGTATAAATCATACATCGTTTTAAGGGTCAACATAAGCCAGAAAACCTAATTCTCAGATACATGTCTACTATTAAACATTAATAGCTTGTCAGTCTCATCAGAGTTTCAAGTTAAAAACATGAAAAGATACTCCATGAGACCTTAAACATTCTATTTATTCCAAAAATACAGTGTGGAGGAGGAAATTTGCTGATTGAGATGAAAAACATTTTAAAGTGCTGTCAAACAGTATCGGGTTCTGTGACTTAAGAGTCAAAATGCATTCAACAATGTTTTGATCTGTTTTCATGGTTGACATGATGACAAAATTCAATCAACTGCACTGCTTATTTAGCCTTGTGCAAAATACTTGTGCCCAATAGAAAGCAAATTGTTATTGATCAGGTTGTAGGGTTTACGCCATTTTTCAGGACACAATAGGCTATACATGGCGCCAGTATTAATGGTGGAGGAAGAAACCGGGAAATCACTGGAAAGAACCACCGACCCTTGAGAAGCTACTGGCAAGCTTTCTCACATATCCACATTCGCCGAATCTTAACTCGAACCCACGCAGATAGAGGCGAGATGGCAGTGATCCATAACGGACAGCGCTTTAGACCACTAGGCCACTCGGGGCCCGTTATTGATTAGGTAAATATCAGTTAAGATACAATCCATTTGAGCCAAAATCTTTAACATCGATAGTCTTTAAAAGTTGTTTAATTCTACAACCATTATGTCAGAAGTCTTCATTACCAAAAGTTCACTTTAACTCCAAAAACTATGTGTGGAGCAGGAATTTTATTGAATTATGTCTATGGCCACCATAATAACCATCTTGAAATCATATGACTACTTCTGGATGGTTGGACTTTTTGACATTGTACTTTTGGCAAAACACTTCCTAAGATGGCTGGTCCTATTCCTGGAACTTGTACCAATCTGTTATTGTGACAATGGCAATCATCTTAAAAATTCTCTTTATCATTACTTATGCAGAATGGAAAGTCATCTCTACAATTCTTTTTCATCTAGTCAGTCAAACCTTATGAGGGTCTTGTTTCCTGCTCTTTGCAAAATGTTAAAAAAAAATTAGCAAACAAAGTATCAAAAGCTCATGTACCAAATCCACACTTATGTCTTAGGACCAATTTAGGGTAGTTCATTATTCATTCTGGTTAGTCATACAGTGTAAGCCCTAGACCCAACATCTGGGTTGAGGGCTTACATTGTAATACTAAAACATAAACATTAGGGTCAAAGGCTTACATTGTAGGACTGCCATTCTGGTCAGATATGATCCAGTAGCTTTGAAATGTCTTACTTAGCTGGTATAGTGTGGCAGCCAGACTGAAAAATGAACGCCACAAAACGTCTGTCCCTATTGGTAGGGTTGGAAAACTGAAATATTCTTCTAACACCAATAAATACAAGAAAGTGACTCTTTTCAGTCATATTCTTTTCTTTAATTTCATCACAAATGAAGGAAATAAAGATTTTCACCATATCTTTCTTCCACTTAAAGCAAATGTTTTAAATTTAAGTTGATGTCACTCCAGTGTTCTAAGACTTCTGATTTCCCCATAGTTAAGATTATTTCACGCATAATATCATCTCAGGGCATTTGTGTGAATAAAAGCAAAGTAATGAAATGCTTACTGATGATATGAAAACTATTCTATCTCATTTATTGATGCTTCTGTCCTGCCTATACATATTAAAATATTATGAGACAAAGGGCTTCTCAGTCTTTTATTATCATGTACTCTGCCTTTATCTGAGAAGTATTTTCCTCATGAAAGTGTTTTATTTCAAGGAGTAAAGTGTGGCTTTGTTAATGTTCCTCTCCTTTGTGTAAATTTAACATTAGACTTAGTCTCATGACCCCTGACTGTTGGAACAGTACATCTTTACCCAGTGTAGATAATCGTTTATTACTAAGCAATGACTTGTATGGAGATAAAAATTTATGCTAATTTGACCTGCAGATTAATATTGTTTTAATTTTGGACAAACTAGATATTCAAATGAAAACCTCATGTAATCATGACCTTTCATTTGTCTCTTTTGCAATAATTGTTTTTGGTGAGACAACAAGTGATGGATAAAGAAATACACAAATAAAGAAAGCAAAAATCAAGTGAGACAATTGAATTGGGCCACCTAAATGTACACAGAAATCAATGTTAGTCTTTTGCCTTTCAACATTCCATTTGCCCATATCATTCTGAGAAAAATGGGAGCTAAATACCTTCTCATAATGATGCACAGAGGCAACCCCAGCTGGCCAATAATATATTAAAACTTGTAATCCTTTCATTACAGTCCAATGATCTACCAACTAAATTATTAGTACCAGTCAATGCTTATCTACTGAATCTGCATTAGTCATGTGCTTCTAGAATAATGGTGTCAAGGTTTATTACAAAGTCCCAGTTCAAACAATTAACTTTGGGTCGATGTGAACCTGGCATTATTCACATTGTTGATATTTGCCAAACTGCAAAATATATGAGCCTTTTGCAAAAAAATATTGGTCAGTTGGGTGCTTTATGTCAAAATTTCTTCATTCTGTTAACTGGATATTAACAAAAGGTTGTTCAAAATCTTTTCTTGTTTCTTCTTCAAGTATCTAATACTTATAATTGACGGAAGATAAACATCAAATTTGTATGATAGAAGTTAGAGTGTATGCCGATGCAGTAATATATACAATTTTTACATACCAGTATCTTAAATTAAATAATTGTTTTTCAGAATTATTTAATAATATACTTCAACCAACATCTAAACAATCCATTATCTGAATGCTCTGCTCCTTCACTGTCATCAATGGTGGCCAGTTACTACGCAGGTTAATGTAAAGAGCATGTCAGCTTTAAATGTCACTCTGTAGGGTAATATGAAACTTTTTCAATATGCACAGCTTTCTTTGTTACATCACAGCATGCAACATTTAAACTGATCACACCTTTAGGTTGACCCCATACAACAATGCCTATTCACTTTAACATTGATTTGTGTTTTTAGAGAGCGTAAATAATGACTTTCTAAAGGAAATCAGGATCCAAAATAAATTAATAATCACCACTTAAAGTATATGAAATCGAATTCTTGGTGTTTACTATAATGCAATGATTATTTCTGTTAAATTTTATCAAAATCTGTTTATTTGTTTTCAAAGTCATTTTAAGGTTTTTCAAGTTTTAGTAGTGGTGATCATATTGAAGGGGACGATTTGCATCATTTATGATAATTTCAAAACCTACATAAAAAGATGGTCAAGGTAGAGTGAGCTGCCTTTTAAGTTCTATTTTTAGTAACAGCAGCCATACAGTAGCAGCATGATCTGTCTATATTTGGCCGTCATTTTAATGTGCCAGGATGCTTTATGTCATATTTGGTCTAATTCGGTAGAGTTGCTGTTGAGAAACTGTTTAAAAGTTGTCTATTTGCAATAATGAGTCATACTGTTTGGTTAATCAGCATCATATTTTGAACAAAATTAAAAGATTACACGCATGAAGAATTTTTCTCACATTTGATCAAATGCAGTGGAGCATTTTGTAATAATTTTTTTTATTATTTTTGGGGGGTTTTAGTTATGAGAGCCATTTTTATGGATGTCAGACTGGCACTTGTACAAAAGCTGAAAAGCCTATCTGTGGGGTCTAATTCTGTTGAGTATTTTCTGAGATGTCACTACAACATTCTTTTTTAATTTTGACATTTGTAAATGTTTTGATGGCCTGCATATCTGGATGCCAAACATATATAAAATTAGTCAAATTTGTGTTTTTGAAAATAGTAAATGTTTATGGACAACACACAACACATAATGAACACAACATATAGGACCATATAATGAACTTATTTAGCCTTAAAACTTGGTGAGTTAAAAATGAATGTGTAAATGGATTAAATATATTGGTATAAATATCTCATTAGGTCATCTATATATGCATGCCTACAAAATTTAATTTGTCAGTGCTATATGGGGCTTTTTGTCACTATGTTTATGTATATCCCAGCATAGGCAGTAGTTTAGATGTAGGCAAAGTACACACACATGTTTGACATGATACCAGTAAACATTGGCAGGTGACAATAATTAGAAGACTAATATCTATCAAAAGGTACACACTTTTTTCAAAGGGAATAAGTTGAAAAAGAAAATGATACAAACCAAAATTGAGCCCAATGGTACTCGTTTAATAACATTTTACATTGATAGAATAACCATCAAAGTACATCCAACAATAAAAATTTAAATTGATATTGCATAATTAACAACTCTGTCCCAGTATCACCTTATGAAGTTTGATGTCAAATATGAAACATCTATTCCTATTCATAATATATTATATATGCTAGAGTCTCACTGCATATTGCACATACCCAGATCTAACATTATATAATGTGTCAGCAAATCTAAATCTACACAGTTTATTAGGAGTACAGTAAAACCTGTCTTGAGAGACCACTGTTATGAGAGATCACCTGTTTTGAGAGACCAGAATCTCCATGAACAGATTTATTGATTATATAGTGTTACAACCTGTTATGAGAGACCACCTGTCTTGAGAGACCATTATTTCTTGGCAAAAGGGGTGATCTTTCAAGGCTCGTTCTACTGTAATCAGTAAAACAACTCATTTATTGACTGAAGCATTATGGTATGGCAGACGAGGATGCATGTTGTTTGTAGTCAGACTTGATTTGTACACGAGTACTTACTGAATATCAAATTATGTATCAGGAATGGAAGGATTTTCAATCCCAGGAAATTATTTTCTGCATTCAAATCCATTTGTAACAGGATTCTCATCATCTTTTGATTAAGAATGAAAGACATAAATCAGTGAATGATTCATTAAACTATAAAAACAACAACATTGGCTACAAAAATTTAGAAAGCGTAGTATAGCAAAGCTAAAATACAGCAACAAAATTTTCTGGTTTGGATTAAGCATGCATTTTAATATACTTTCGTCCGGTCTGAAGATAAATAAATAAATGTGTGTGTCTGTGTGTGTGCAGGTGAATATCAGGAAGAAAATAGCTGAAATCTGAATTAAAAGATTGCAACCTTCAATATATAAAAGGCTGAAATATTTTAATGCATGTTTCAATAATCATACTAAATTTGTTTTATGTCAATCAATACACAGTACCTACTGATGTCTCACTTTATACTTTGATATCATTCAGTACACTGCACATACTGATGTCTCACTTTATACTTTTGCCATTCAGTACACTGCACATACTAATGTCTCACTTTATATTTTTGACATTCAGTACACTGCACATATGGATGTCTCACTTTATATTTTTGACATTCAGTACACTGCACATACTGATTTCTCACTTGATATTTTTGCCATTCAGTACATTGCACATACTAATGTCTCACTTTATATTTTGATATCATTCAATACACTACACATACTGATGTATCACTTTCTACTTTGATGTCAATCAGTACACTGTGTTGAATTTCAATGTTATTCAAACAAAATTGGGAATGAAAATATTGGTCATTTTCACAAAAGTGATCAGCATACAGAGGACTGATTGTATTAAAATGGTTTTAGCAGGACTAAAATATGCCACTATCTAATAAAATGCTCCTCAGTATACCTTTATCTCTCATGTTCCTGAGTATACTTCTATCTCATTTAATGTTCCTCAATATACCTTTGTCTCTCATATAATGTACCTCAGTATATCTCTAATAAAACATTCCCAGTATAATAATGTCTCACAAGAAATGCTCCTCGGTATACATCTATTACATATAAAGTTCCTCTGTGTACCACTGTCTTATTCAGTGCTCCTCTGTATACCTTTGTCTCATACAAAGGAGCCTTATATGAGACTTAAGTGTACAGAGGAGCATTTTAAGTCAATGGAATACTGTTGAGCATTATACAAGAGACAAATGAATAGTGGGGCAGATTATGAGGGACAAATATACAGAGGAGCATTATATGAGACAGGTATACAAAGGAGCATTATATGAAAGATAAAGGTGTACAGAGGAACATTATATGAGACATTGGAATAATGAGGATCATTATACGAGACAATGGAATACTGAAGAGGATTATGAGGGACAGAAGTGTACTGAAGATTTTTATATGCTCTAAGGCATAGACCATGGCTGGTGTTTTACTTGTACACATATAGGTGGTAAAAATGTTTTAACAATTCAAATGAGCACACATTGTTTTTGGTGTATTTTTGTTCAGTATTCTTTACAGAGAGGGAAACTTTAACATAGGCAAATGTAAAAAACTTATGAACTCACAAAAGTTTTTTTCCAACAAGACCATACAACATTGAACACATGAAAATAACAAAACCATAGAATGTGTATTTTGATGCATCTTTCTCTTGTGATGTTGCATGTACAGTTTGTTAAATTTTTTTAAAATAAATATTGGAGATGAATCACAAAATATAAAGTTTTGAACACCTCTTCCTTGACAGTCATCCACAAACTCCAGGGATGCAAGCTGAACATGACTTCCTCTTGCTGTTTGCTACCTGATGGCAACATAACTTCAAGAACTTTCATATGAGATGTGACATCAGACACACTGATGGACTAACATCATCAAGGACTGTTGATTCACACATTCACTGATACCACAAAATTCCTCACATTAAAAAAATCAAACAAAAAACATTGGGATAAAAATAAAATTCCAATTTTTTCTACTCTTGTGCCTTGTGTTTTATATATATCTATAAATATATTAAAGGTCTTCGTCACTCCCATTTGCCTGCAGTGCAAGAAAGTATTAGGAAATAATCATTAAATACACTCAGTTCATTAAATTTTTAATATTAGATGATAGCTGCAGTCTGCATACCAAGAAGTTTAAAAACTGGTATACCAAGTAACATATGAATGGCAAAATGTATGTGAGAAATTAGCCAAATAAATACGAGGCTCAAGTGGGTAAGAAATTGCTAATCTGACTGACAATTATCTAATCAACATAAGTTGGATAACAAATATGGATTAGAAAGCTGCTTTTTATTGAAATTTCATGCAGTATTATTTATTGTATATCTTATGAAGATATTTTAATATTTTGTTAGTTCTTCTATTTTGATTCCCATCTGACAGCACATCAGCATTATTTGCTTTTATACTGAAAGTCTTGCATGTGAGGACACTTAGTTCCAACATCAATCAAATTCTGTAGTTTTAGATCAAGTTTTGTAAAAGTGGCAGACTGGCACCATCTGTAACACTTTGAAAGCTCTTTATGCCAGGACACCTTCAAAAAGTTTAATAGCAATTTTTCTTTTTATAAGTTGATTGTGAAAGTGTTGTTTTACTACTTTTACCAACCATGGCAATATTTCATTGTAGACAACATTTGTTTAAAACTTAAAGTTCTATATATCAGGATATGTTCTGGCCAATTGTGTAGAATGATTCTTGTGCATACATCATTAAAATATTTTTAAAAATTACTTTTAGTAATGGTTACCAAATTCCATGATGGATAAGAATCAGTTTTAAAAAGATTTTTAAGTCTTCCATGCCAATATGCTTTCTGTCAAATCTGGCAAAGTTTTTCTAAATCAGTGACATTTTAAGAAGTCATTCAAACATTTTTCAAATTGTAATAATAGACATATTTCATGTTGGATTGCATCAAATTTCAAAATCTTAAAATGAGATCCAATTTATTCTAAAAATATGAAATTCTGTGGCTCTAGCTTTTAGGCTTCAGCTTGACTTTCTTGTGTAATAAGTTTGAGAAATCCTTGCTTATCATGGCACCAATTTTGGATATATAAAAATGTGCAATAAGTTAAAGAAACCCTTGCTTATCATGGCACCAATTTTAGATATATAAAAATGCAATAAGTTTGAGAAATCCTTGCTTATCATGGCACCAATTTTGGATATATAAAAATGTGCAATAAGTTTGAGAAATCCTTGCTTATCATGGCACCAATTTTGGATATATAAAAATCCCAATATCCATAAGTTTCAGTTGAATACAGTATTTTATATAACTATATGACTTTAACATTTTCTAAACAAGGTCCATAAAACAAATGCCAAAGTTGAGGACAACAATGATGACATTGCTGTCAGAAAAGTAATACCCAAGTTTCACCATTTAAAGAGACAAATATATACCATATGTAATAAGTGATATATCTATTTTTGTACAGGGAATGCCTGTATAAAAAAAGCTAAACAACACACTTATTACCCCACTATAATATCTATCACTATAACCGTTCCTTGTATTAGGCAAGTATGATCATGTATCCCATTTCATTAAGTGGTAGTAAAGCTATGTATTATGTCCTTCATTATAAAGTGTTTTCAATATAAAGCAGTATACTTCATAACTCCAACTGAAAGCATTATAATGATGGGGTACTCTAATTATGTACTTCATTAAAAAGTAGTCTTACCATAAGGCATAATACTCTATGATTACCATGAGTAGTGTTCTAATGAGTACTGTATCCTGCACTTCATTATAAGGCAGTCTCATTATATAGCAGTATACTTTATGGCTCTCATGAACAGCATTATAATGAGGGAATATCAAAATTTACAGAAGACAATAGAAATGAGAAGAAAAATTCCAATTAGAAATTGTACATCAATTTGAATCTGTTTAGTTTAAAATTGTACCATAAGCTTATGCAAAAGAGGTACCATCTACACTTGCTTATAAGTCCATGATTTTAAACTGAAAATTTGATTTATGTAGAGTAGGGGTCATCTTACACAAGATATACAAAAAATTCTCATTAAATGATGGGTAGGTGGAGTTAGGAGCACTAGATGTTTGTAATACACAAAAATACTGTAAATTAAAATGTTTTATGTTTTCATGAAACTATCCCCATTTAGAAAATGTTCTTTATGGTACGCACTGTTTTTATTTGTTTCATGCTGGTATACACTGCACAATACTTGTATCTACAGTTACTTGGATTTTAATAGTTTGAAAATATTGCAGGTAAATTAAACAGTATCCACTGCAAAGTGAAGTGTGTTTCCCACAAACATATTGCTTCTATTTTGGTACAAGTCTGAACAACCTGTATTTGTATTCATATTTCTGTTTTGCTGCATAAACACTGTTTAATGCAATAAAAGTTTTGATTTTGATTTAATTAGTATTTTCCTTCCATAAAAAGATTTAATTTTCATGTGATATTTTCAACCTTTTCTGCCAGTCATGTGACCCAACAAGCTTTTGGATTGTAAAGGCAGCACTCACTTTCAGTTTGACAATACTTTTGATCAAGCCACAAATTTAATACATGTACTTGTTTAGTGCCAAGTAGAGTTCTGTATCTTCCAGTAAGTGTTAGATATTAGCTTGTTAAGACAGCACCCTCTGTTTTCTGATATGACAACCCTTTGATCAAACCAGGAGTCTGATACTTGGTCAGTGTCAAGTGGATGACTATTTGAACTCCATGTGACCTTGCTGCATAATTGACATATTTGATTTAGAGCCTTTAACAGATGTTGCAGATTGCATGATTACAGTGTCACTTACAGAGACAAAGCAGTCTCCACATAAGCACCCACATATGAGTTTTTATGACTCTATGGTCTTAACTAAGGTAATAGAAAATATCAAAAACCAATACATATTGAATAATTCAACAAATAATTTTTTTTCCTAGAATACAAAGTGAAGATTTAAAAAGACCTTACAGCATTGTGAAGTAAATCCCAAAAGGTCCTAACAGTTCTATCACCAGTCCAAAGGAATCAAATTCTAATTAAATTCCAAATAAGCCCAAACACTGAATCTGTTGAAGTGCCTGTAGTCTTGAATGCACTAAACTGTCAGTGACCTGGAATGTGGAGATGTGTCAACAATCTTTATAGATATCACACTAATATTATCCAAGATATCATTGTCTGAGTTCACTCTAATTCCAAATTAATGTAAGCAAAATATTGAGCAGCTTGTACTTTAACTGAATAATAATTTGTTAAAATAAATAATCATTCTAAATTAAAAAATGAATAATAAGAATAATTCTGCTTCAGATGCTAAGCCAAGAATGAGTAATTTTCAAGTAACCTACCAAATATAACAATGACAAAAATCATAACCAGGATGAGGGTCTAAAGTTCATTTCTAGAAAACTAAGGTGTCAACAAGACAATGTCTATTACTAAAATTATGACAAAAAACCTGGCCAACATCAGGTACCATGGGAGACTACCAATGTCTTAGATTCAAACTAATATAAGCCTGTTCATCTCCATTAATAATGATCCTAATAGTTAATCCATACTCACAATGAAATATTAGCTATATATTATGTTGTTTACAAAATCATTGTCCCTAGTCAGGTACATCATGAACTTGATTTTTATCCAAGGTCAATTACAAGTTACAATACAATAACATAAAGTCATAGAGAAAAAAGCCTTCAAACAATACAAATTAATATGTAACACTGAAGCCAAGGAAATGGGTTCATATGATATTAAGGATGATCAGACAATGATGGAAGATTTGAGAACCTTATCAGTCAAAGTGAATGAATTCCTGGACTTTGTATCAGATGGCATCAGATAGTGACATATAAATGATACTGTCAATCACCAAAATTTGAACTGAACTTTCAATGTTTATTTATTTGTAAGATGCATGGAATTAACATATTACAAGATATTGTGAATCGGATCATTCTAATTATCTTGATGCAGGCATGTGACCTATAACTGAATTCATGCATTTATCATATAAATAGAATTAAAATTTCAAGTATTAAGAATTTTAATGGCTTTAAATAAATAAATTGAAGTTGTCAATCACATTTTTTCCTCAAAAATTCAATTACATTTTACATTGATCAAGAGGAGTTATTTTTTCCAATTTATCTATCCAATTTGGCTTGTTTATTTTTCCGAAGTGCAATTCTGACTCGCTCACTCCAAGTCACCCATCTATAAGGATCTGATTTGCAAAATAATCCAGACTTATACTCTATTCAAAGAGAAATGAGCTTTGAGTAACCCTAAAAATGTGTGCTTGTCAACTTACAGTTGATTAAACTTATAAGCAAATCTATATAGTACATAAATAAATAAATACTTCCATTAGTGACAACAGTAACAAAAATAATGTGCATTGTCTCCTACACTACTCCATTGGAAGTTTTAATTTTAGCTTTTTGGAAATAAATGGTTTCCCACCTCCTAACGTTTAAAAAACACAAGAAATAATACACATTTCTGATATATCCCTCATCAAATGGATTGTAATTATCATCCAGATATTTTAGGTACGTGATTTTCTCCCTTGAAACACTCTCCCATGTTGTTAGGCCATTTAACATCAGGTATGAATGGAATCCACATAGCCCCAAAACAGAAAATCCACCAAAAATCAACACAAGAATATCCAAAAACAACAGTAAGTTAACTTTAAACCATTCACTCCACTGGACTCTGGATTCTAAAGCTTTCCTGAAATTAGATGGGAAAAAAATGTAAACATTAAAATGAAGGCAATCTGAACATTGCTTGGCTTAAAATATAATCATTCAGTTCCTCAAAATATGTCATCAAGATAATCATTTGTCAATTTCTGCTTACTCTTCTGATTCAAAAATTTTTTATAATGAACTACTAGTTTATTTCCAAAATGAAAAACAACTGCAGATATAGCAAATAGAAATGGGTACAAGTCCAATGAGAGCAGAAAAATCTGTAAAGTTACTATATTGGCATAAAAATCAAACCACCATTTCATCGATATCTGCATACAAACATGCATACTAATTTTCTTTGGTCTACTTCAAGTTCTTTTTTGTAAATTGTGTTTACATTGTTCTTGCAACAAGAAAAGTGAAAGTAGTAAAAAAAAAAAAGTAAAACAGAGCATCGAATTAGTAGTAGCTTGCTAGCCCAAGGCTAGTATATATCCTGTGCCACAAGTGGTTTTCATAATAACCCAATGGATAGTTAATATTCAGCAGGGCAAGTAAACTCATGATTCTAGTCCTTCTGGCTACAAAGAGATCTATACTAAATAACAAAAGGATAAACAACATGTGCATATCAAAAGATGGACAGTAAAATACAGTATGCCACTATCACTCCTGCTACTGCACTTACAACATAGAAACTTATTATTATAAGTTGACATTCATTATTATCTGCTGAAAAGAAAATGATGAAGCAATTTTTGTAACTGCTTCATATGAGAAAAGAAAGCTAAGCACTTGTATATCTCTTACATCTGAAAACAATATAGTCAACAAAAGGTCCTTATATCATTTCTAGTCAAGCTGTTCACTGCCATTAAGAAAGTAGTCTTTGGCATTCAATTTACTAAAACATAAAAAGCATAATTACATCTGAACTCATGTAGAGATCCTCAGAATAAAATAACAAATTATTACACTGTTATTTGCCATGTTCAGACATTATGTTGGTGTTCAAAGTGTAGAAATTTTATGCCAATGTTATAAGTTTTACAATCCTGTATGTCCTCGAAAAAAAAGTACATGTTTACCTAATTCATTGTCAGTCATAAAGACACTGCACCAATTGGCATTCAATTTACCAAAAAGCATAATTACATCTGAACTCATGTAGAGATCTTCAGAATAAAATTACAAATTTTTACACTGTTATTTGCCATGTTCAGACATTATTTTGGTGTTCAAAGTTTAGACATTTAATCCAATGTTATAAGTTTTACAATCATGTATGTCCTTGAAAGAAAAGTACATGTTGACCTAATTTATTGTCATAGACATAAAGACACTGCACCAATACATTATCTGACAATTTCAAATATAAAACATACAACTTGATATATGACTGTACATCACTAATTTACTTTCCTGCTTATCCCTGATTTCGCATAAAAAAAAATAACCTAATTTATCTAACAATGAGAAATATCCAAAATTCTAATTTTCTTTATGAAATCATTTTTGATCATTTAAATGAGACAGGACTGTATATTATATACTTACAATTTTAATGTGACAGGACTGTACACTATATTGCAATATTAATGAGATTGGATTTGAATTTGGATTTTTTTAATGTAGCTTTAACAATTTTTCAGTCATATCACTATGATGGCTGCAGTGTGACAGTTAATAATGATGCATAGAACTGGGGCATCATGCTGCAGATGTACCACACAGTCATATTATCCTGACACCAGGCCAACTGGTCCTAATACTAACCTGTTAATGCTGAGCATCTTTGGTATGATTTGGTTTTGTATGAACCCTTGACCTCCTGCATCTGAAGTGGACACTGACCACTAGGCCATTGGAATGGTCAAATGTAACAGGATTGTACATGATACTTAAAATATTAGTGAGAATAAACATAATAATAAGACAGATCTGTACAAAATACTTACAATATTAATGTGACAAGATTGTACATGATACTTAACAATATTAATGTGTCAAAACTGTACATGATACTTACAATGTTATACAGAAAGTCCAGATGATGACTACAGACATAACAAACAGAAACATCAAGAAGAATTTGTGATTGCGCTCTCCAACACATGTCTCCAGCCATGGGCAATGATGATCATATTTTCTGACACATCTTTTGCAATCCTCACAGTGTTTACTTCTCATAGGTTGCTGAAAAAGTTTCAATTCACGGTCAAAAATATGACACTTTTAATGGTAATTAAATCTGTAAATTAGGGAGTCCTAGTGTTTCCATGAGAGAATTATGATAAGTTCTTGTTTTTTTTTTATTACAGTATCATTATTGAGTTCTAGTGTTTCTATTATGTTTACAAAGGAGAATCGGTGTTTGTTTAGTCATAGTGTTTCCATGGGTGAATCATTGTTTGTCATGTCCTATTGCTTGTCAAGTAGAAGTGTTTCTATGTGAGAATCACTGTCATGTCCTTAAATTAATGTTCGTGCCTACTTGGAAACCAACTCTTTCTAGTAATTATATTTCATTGATAGTTCTTACCTGATCATAATACCTTAGGAGAATTACTACATTATAAATCTAGCCCATCGGGGCATTTCAGCAAAGATGCTATAGTTATCTTCCCACATAGGTGGCAGTTAAAGTGATCTCTCCATGATACAGGAATTGGCACCAAATCTTATGAATACTTTTCTGCTGTTACTGGAAATTCTAAGAGGCTGTAAATGCATTATTATCAAGCTCCAGTAAGTATTAAAAAAGAAACAAATTTTACAATAAAATTAGATTTCTTCCTTTAATATGTTACCCAATCATAGTAACTCAGAAAAAATAGGTTAGAGGTGGAGGGAGTTGCATCCCCTTACCAAAGATAGGCCACTCCTGGCATCCTAAAGCATGTGAGGCTGCATCTAATAAATAACATGACTGAAGTATACAGTCAATATGTCAAGTCCATTGTAAACTGCTGAAACACTAAGGAAGGTAAATGTTTGCCCTGACAATATTTCCCACCTGGCATATCCAAGTCATTTTAAGATGAAAGATCTAATGTACAAGCTGGAGAAAGTGGACTTGACTCCATCCCATGGCAGCTTAAGGGTCAGTTTTGCTCATAAATATTGTTTGTTGTGACTGCCCTAATTCCATGAGCAAAGATGAACTGCAATTTCATTTGTTCTTGGGTTAATTTTCAGTATGCGCTGATGTCACCGTTTCCCTCTGAGAGGTTGGATCCGTAATGGTCTTAAAAGAAACTGCATAGGATGAGGATGTCACTGCTACACTGAGCAAACCTTATTGGTGAAGGACTTCTTGACCGAGAGACTGTCCCATGTTATCAATGAAACCTCTGTTACCTGTGCTATGAACCCCATAATAATGAGTTAGTATGAGGTCAAATTTTTCCTTGTTGACAAGGAATTCAAGTTTGAGAAGAATACTAACAAGGGATGTTATATCATGCTTCATTATGCAACTCACTGGAAGCAGGTGCTGCTGTTGTGGGGATGGTCTTAACATGGGTCATTTCCCTGTCCATCATGCAAATGAACATGCTGAGACCATACAGCAATGCTCTGAACAGGTCAATGGCATCTTTTTATGCAAACTGATGTAATTTCATGGAAGATTTGTGAAGAATGAAGGTTTAAGAATGCTGTTGGCCTTTGGGACCAAGGAATGGTCTTGAATAGATATGGTGCTAATCCATGTATTAAAGGAGATCACTCTAACTGCTACCTATGTGGGCAGATATGTTGTGTGTGTGTGTGTGTGTGCGTGTGTGTGTGTGTGTTATTTGGTTTCTAACAGCTTTAAAAGTTTTCAGTCATATCCTACAATGTCTGCAGCGCCATTTTATAATGAAGTCTAGCACTGGGGCAAAATAATGAGCAC
The DNA here is from genome assembly GCA_016746295.1 of Potamilus streckersoni. Lineage (NCBI taxonomy): Eukaryota > Metazoa > Mollusca > Bivalvia > Unionida > Unionidae > Potamilus > Potamilus streckersoni. The sequence goes on along the minus strand of JAEAOA010002113.1, from coordinate 611,617 downwards.
TGGGAATCATGCCACAGACATGCAGCATCATGTCCTACCCAGTCTATTTTATTCTGACATCAGGATGACCAGTCCTAACACTAAGTTCTTAATGCTCAGCACCAAGCGAAGCAGGTATCTGTACAGTTTTTAAAAGTCTTTGGTATGACTCAACCAGGGTTCAAGCTAGAGTGTTTTAGCCTGGTAGGACTGGACATGCAACACAGTAGTAATTCTCCTAAGGTATTATGATCAGGTAACATCTTTCAAGAATAATTAATTGACTCTTTCAAGAATAATTAATTGACTCTTTCAAGAATAATTAATTGACTCGTTTCAAATTGAACATATCAACAACTGAATAATATTATCACATATATACTATTGTCAAACAGTTAATGTTAATGATAAGGACACACATTATGCAATTATATATCCTTATGCAATTATATATCCTTAGGTAATTATATATCCTTATGTAATTATATATCCTTATGCAATTATATATCCTTATGCAATTATAAATCCTTATGTAATTATATATCCTTATGTAATTATATATCCATATGCAATTATATATCATTATGCAATTATATATCCTTATGTAATTATATACCCTTATGTAATTATATATCCTTATGCAATTATAAATCCTTATGCAATTATAAATCCTTATGCAATTATATATCCTTATGTAATTATATATCCTTAAGTAATTATATATCCTTATGCAATTATATATCCTTATGTAATTATATATCCTTATGTAATTATATATCCTTATGCAATTATATATCCTTATGCAATTATATATCCTTATGTAATTATATATCCTTATGTAATTATATATCCTTATGCAATTATATATCCTTATGCAATTATATATCCTTATGTAATTATATATCCTTATGCAATTATATATCATTATGCAATTATATATCCTTATGTAATTATATATCCTTATGTAATTATATTATGTAATTATATATCCTCTTCTTCCACTGACAAACAGCTAAACATGCAGTATCATGTATGTGTAATGACAGTACCAAAGTAAATAAATGCATAGTTATCTCTCTGTTTGCTAGGTTAGGATCACATCAGCAGGATGCAGCATATATTATCGGTTTAACTTGGATATAACTGCCAACTGCATAAGCACAGATCTGCCATTGTATAATGTGCCATCAGATCTAGATATATACAGTGTGTTAATAATTAAAACAAACAACAGAGACCCTGGTCTGTTAGTGCATTATACAACAGCAGATTAGGATCTATGTTTGTTTGCTGTTGGAACTCATTTGTAAGCAAGCATTTACAGTATTTACATGCCTTTATCATATATGCCAGCCCCTGGCAAGAAAAAGGCGTAATTTAAGTGGGCAAAAGGCATTATCTGAGCAGAAAAAGCATAATCCACATATAAAATACTATAATACAATGTGCAAATGTACAAAATACATATATTTTGGCATCAGGAAGCATCCGTTTGAACAAAGGACAAAAGTTGTATTCTACCTCTAGTTGTAGTCTGTGTTCTATTAAGAGCTCAGTAAATAACACCCCTGCATTTATACAATTTGTATCAACAATTTAGTTCTGCTGTAAAAAAGAAGTTACCTTAGTATTGGAGTTAGTAAAATGATCTAATTCAAGGCATCTGTTTTACACTATGACCAATATTAAAATCCTTTCCACACAGCCTACAATGGGTGTGAAGCTACTCTAGAATGGCACTGTATTGTGTTATTAATGTATTCATCTCCGAGTAGGTTTTTTTTCATTTTTTTCTTTCTAATCCATCTGTGAAATCATTTGAGAAACAATTTTGCTGTAAAATATGCATTGACTAGAATAAATACCGCCAAAATCCTACAGAATGGTTCTGTACCTCACATTAATTTTAACAAGGAATATGTGAGCAAAGATTAAAAGTTAGAAAACCAGTCTGTTCTGTCTTAAGCTAGACAACTGCAATAAATAGAAACAGAGGTCTTCCTGGAAATAGGGCAGCTGTTATAAATAGAACATACACATAGGAAGGTCACCACTAGACTACAGACAAGTGTACTTTTATGTCAGAGTTACACAGAAGCCATCTTGTCTAGAATATGTTCTGTACAATTAGTGGATGTTAATAAAAATGAGGAAACAAATTATTAATTTTTTGGGAGGGGGATATACCAAAGAAGCATAATCCAAAAACATTACGCATAAGGCATAATTTAGTGAAAAAAAGTGTAATGATTATGCCAAAAGCGTAATGGTTGGCATGTATGCTTTATCCCATTGGTGTCACTTTGCATTTATTTGCTCTCTAAGGTGGATGACAAAAGCATCATAAAGACACTGCTGGGACTTCCCCTTCAGTATTTAAATTGATCACTTGTCCTATGGACATTCTGCAAGACAAGCATCATAATGGTGACCAGTAGAAGATGCTAGAAAGATGCATTGAAGGTAGCAATACAGCTGTAATTATAAGCCACCTATAAACAATACACACTGTGGTATTGCCCCATATGGTTTGACAATGGCATTGCTGTAAATTCTCTTTTGATATATCAGCCATGGTTTACACAGGAACTAGAATTATTCTGACTCCAATGGTAAGACCATGTTTGACAACTCAGCCATGGCATCAGTAAGAAGCGGAATTATTTTGTCTCCAATGTTTGTTAACTCAGCCCTGGTATCCACAGGAACTAGAATTATTTTGTCTGACTCCAGTGATAAGACTGTGTTTGACAACTCAGCCCTGGTATCCACAGGAACTAGAATTATTTTGTCTGACTCCAGTGATAAGACTGTGTTTGACAACTCAGCCCTGGTATCCACAGGAACTAGAATTATTTTGTCTGACTCCAGTGATAAGACTGTGTTTGACAACTCAGCCCTGGTATGTGCAGGAACTAAAATTATTTTGTCTCTAGATTAAAAGACCATGTTTGATAACTCAGTCATGGTATCCAAGGATACTATAATTATTATATCTGGCTCAAATTATAAGACAAGAATATGTTTAACAACTCATTCATATTATCCATTGGCACAAGAGTTATACTGTATGGTTCCAATTCTGATTTACAAACAGAGAAAATTACTCACCACCTCATGGTCCAGAAATGACACATTATCACAGTGACTCGATGAAAGAGTGTGCAGAGACACTATTCTAATTAATGATTTTGAAATAGAAACTTTGTAAAAACCCGTCATTATCAGTCAGCATAATACTTTGGATGAGCTGGTAAGGTAGAAGGATACTGAACCCAAGTTGAGACAACACATGAAGGGGAGACATTGAGGAAAGTGATTTAACCCTAATTAAGAGAATGCCACATCTACATTTGATAACTATATATAATGAATAAAGCCACTTCTAAATACTTTCTCAAAGTATTTTCCATCATGACATCTTACTGGTTGGTGACTTCTTCCACTGTAGATAGAGGTATCAAATCAGTACTAATTTAAACAAAGCAGGTATTTAAAAAGCTAAATTATACATAATCTACCTGTCCATCAACTAAAAGGACCTGAATAAATTCAATGATCTGTCAGGTAAGTATTATCCTTAAATATTATTATCCTTATCATAGTACGATGAGCTCTGTTACTGGATTGTAAATATCAATATCACTGATGAAACAATGTCTAAATCTGAGTAAGAATAGAAAAAGCATATTAATTTAAATCTGTATTTTTTCTTTTGCCAACTTTTTAAGTCAGAATAAATAAAAAAACAAGTGTAATATCATATATTTCATTTGGGCTCAATGTTCTATAATATTTGACTAGCATTCTCATTATTCACATTTTAAAACATCAAGAATACACACATGGTGGCCAATATACTTGATGGAGGAAATTACCACCAACCCATGAGAAGCTACAAGAAATGCCACCATTGAGAAAAAAAACATGCAGACAACCACACAATAACACATAAAAGATCTCACAATAGCACACAGACAAGCGCACAATAACATATAGGAAACCATACAATAATGCACATATTTTAAATAATAAACAATTTCCTTTAAATCAATTTTCAAAATGCCTAAATCTCATGAATCATCACCAAAAAAAGAGAAGAATATTTGTACTAAAACTGTATTGGGACTACATTTTCGGAACTGACCAGGAAGTAATAATTATGACCCAAGTACATAAGTAACTGCTTGATCATGCAGGACATTTTGCATTAAAAACAATTTGTGGCATTTAAAATACATGCGGTACTCCTGTATTGTCAGTCTAGTTTCCAGACAAGATCCACCTAATCTAATATGAAACCCCTAGATCCAAATCAAACTTAGACAAGCCAGTATCAAGAATTTACCCCAAAAATTGTATTTCCATAATTTTTTCTTTTATTCTGTGATCCATATTTATGGGTCATTTCCATAAAAATTATGGTCAAATCATAAGAGTTGGCAGGACTGATCTACTGGCAAGCTCTCTACCACATCTACATTGGCTAAGCCCAAGACTCGAACCCAGGTGGACATATATCCTTTGATCGTTCAGCCATCCAAAGCCCCTCAGAATATGGTGTTTGAGGCCAAATATTGTAAAAGCATAATATGTTCATCAATACCTAGTGCTTTTCTGGACTAAAGTTAAAACTATTGAAATAAAGTCTGTAACCATGAACGGATACAACTCTTAATAAAAAATACTGTTGATTAATACCTGTCAAAGAAAAGTAGGTTCATCAACATATTCAGGTGCAATACTGGATAAATTCACTGATCCTTCATAGTCTTTAGTTTTACAACCAAATCAAGATATAGCAATGGTTCTGGTGTATATCTACTGGATTTTACTCACTTCCTACACTCAGACTTGTATGGTTGGCAGCTAAATTTTAACTTTGTGAATATTTTTTGCAACGATAAGTGACTAAATTAGCATAGAAATTTATTCCAATGTACGTTTATACCATCTTAATAGCAGCTTATGCATCTAAACATATGCTTTATTATAAAATACATTCAAGATTCAATATTATGGGCTGACTATGAATGGGTTTAATGAAGGAAAATGAATGTTGGGGCGTAGATACCGACTCATGGCCAAGCAAAGTTAACTTCATTTATGTCTTGGACAAGGACAACTATTTAAATCCCCCAAAAAGCTCCTTGTGCTACATCCATTGTTTCCAAGATTAATCAAGTCCATCCTAAAATATGATAAATGATGATCATCGCACTTGCCTATTTTTCACCAAAATCTGGAGCCAAATACAACACTGGTCAATGGATGCACCAGCCCATAGTTACAGAGGACCAAATAAAAGAAAGGATGTACACTTTTTATCATATTGGAGTACTGGATCTTTACCTGAATTTCGCAGAAATCGCAGTATCTGTATTTACTTCCTTTGTCCAATGGTTCCTCACAATCTGCATTCAGTGATGTATCCTCAACCTCATCTTCAGATGGACAGGAATCCTCCTGTTCATTAGATATGGCCTGGATTCCATTCCTTTTCTGTCAAATATGGATCCAATACATTGATGATATATCAGTATATGCAAACGGTTCATGTTATGTTTTAGTTTTGAATCAGGTCTATTGTGCACTATATGAAGAGAATGTTCAGAGTTCAGAGTACAAGAGACCCTCGAATGGACTGATGATCTACTGGCCAAAAGGAATTTCCAGAAATTTAAGATCTTTTTAACTGCTGAATGCTGAAACCAGATTTTCATATTAGCCAGAGTGGAAGAAATACTGGATGTATTGGCACAATTTTCATTTAGGACAAACTGGAGACTATTGCAATACTTTGGGTGAAAATCCCCAGGTTTATATTACCATCCATTCAAAAGAATTTTTGACAAGATTTTCAATATGTTCATTGCAGAAGCCATATGTGAGTTCAAAATGGCCACCTTTTTCATTCAACCTGAAATTTTAAGACCAACAAAAAAACGTAAAAAGTTTTCTGGTGCAAATGCCATGGTGATATAACATTCAAGAGAAGTGGAAATAATGATTTTTAACATGTCAGCCATAGTGGCTATAATGGAAGTAAGATTGGCACCACTTTAAAGTTAGGACCATTCAGACATCAAAAAGAATTAGTTTTGTAAACCCTTCATGTGATTTTTTTTGGACCATCCATTCAGGTGAGATCATGACAACAAGATTTTCAAGACAGCCACTATACGAGCAATACTGGATATCTGGGCTGCACCATTTTCATTTAGGACCAACTGGAAATTAAGAAGGCTACTGTAGGAGTCTTATTAGACACAAGTTTTGAAGCATTATCATTTAGAACCAACTGGACATCATAAGAAATATTTCCATCAAAACCGTGTGTTAATATAACCATCCACTCAACAGGAGTAGAATAACAAGATTTTCAAGATGGCCTCTGCATGATGATTTAGAACCAATTTCATTAGACTCTGTGAGAAATCTAGAAAAAAAAATCCTGTTGAAATGACTATCAATTTAGGACCAACTAGACAAGACTTTTAGTGATACCCCATATCAATATGACTTTTTGTTCAGTGGAGAGGCAAAAGATACTCAGGAGCATCAGATGGGTGCCTTTTTCATATTGGACAAACCAGGCATCATTAAAAGTCTTTTAGTGAAAATCCCATGCTTATATCACCATCCATTCAAGATTTTCATGATGGCTACTGGGACAAATACACTCAATCAACTAGACAGCATTAGGAGTCTTACAGTGAAAACAGCATGTCACTATAACCATCTATTCTTAAGGAGATAACAAGATTTTCAAGATGGCTGCCATGTTGACCAAATTGGGTTTCAGATTGGCAGCATTTTCATTTAGGACCAACTAGGCATTAAATGAAGTCATTTGGTGGAAACAATTTGTTAATATGACCATCTAATAATATGACCATCTGACTGATGGTGCCCACATTAAATGTCAGATAGGCACCGGTGTCATTAATGACCAATGAAACATCATGAAAGTCTTGTATTGAAAACCCCTTGCTTATGTGACCATCCATTCAAGACAGGTAGTGATGGCAAGAGCTACTGGAATTTTTTAATTGAGGACCAAAAAAGTATTCTGATGAAAATCCATGTCAGAGGCAGCAATTACTAGATTTTCAAGATGGCTGCCATGATGGCCAAATTAGATATCAGATCAGCACCATTTTAATTTTTAGGCTAAACTAGAGATCACTAAAGATCTTAACACCTCATGTTGGCGTGACCATCTACTAAGGAGAAGCAATGATAATAGGTCTGTCAATATAGCTGATATGACTGCCACACTGAGCAGCACTATTTTCATTTTGGACCAACTAGACCTTGTAAAAAAGGTTTGTGTCAAATTCTTTCATTGCAAATTTTCCAAGAAGTTTCAGAGGAGTAGCAAGAACAAACAGACCTCCCCATAAGCTCTCCAGGTCTATAAATAGTATCAATAATAAAAATTGTCCTTTAACAGGAACACAAGAACACAGATCAATCACTGCATGCTTTATTCTTTTTATGGTCATCAATAGATACAATTATATTGCAAATACATGACATCTACCATATAGTCATTAATAGATACAATTTTATTGCAAATACTTAAATGGGGTCTCCTAAATTAATAAATCAATTTACTGTACCAACCTAATAATTTTCAACATTAATTCCACAGAAAATGGTTGCTGCAAATATCCTGCACCGATTTATTTACCAATCATCAAATCAAAGTTGTCTTCATACACACATGGCTTGGCCATGTCATCAACCAATAGTCATATGATCAACTAGCAATAGAAAATAAATCAGTTTTTTGGTAAACAGCCAACTCCAACCACCATTATTCTCATAAAATATGGAATTAGATATTTTGCATATGAATACATTTGATTTTTTATACTGAGAATTCATTTGAGACAGCTGAAGCAGGGATATGCATTCATTTCTGTCACTAAAAGCAAATATTTATAACACTCATCTTAACAAACACAAAGTGGCTAATTTGCATAGTTTGAAATATGCCCCTCCCACAACCTCATTCAGCCAAATTTGGTGTTGATTATTTTATTTGGTGTTGATTATTTTATCCCATAAACATGTCCTTCAAATAATAACATATATCAGCATAAAGAAAACATTCCAGATTTGTTCCCTATGTGTGATTAAGAAATTTAAGAAATTTACTATCATTTAATAGCCATATTATGCAAAGTTTCATCGTTGGAAGTACGTTTCATAGCTTGTCAGGGATGAAAATGGCATAAAAACAGATGATAAGTCTATGTCTGTCTGTAATCTGCTTACTTACCCGTTTAAGACATTGTTTGCCAATTTTATAACCTAACAATCTCCCATTTCTGATAGTTCAATTTTTAGATCTAGTAAAAATAGTGTTCCCCAACTCATAAATTGCTCATTAAGTTCTCATTTAAATAAATGAAGATTATTCATATAGTTATCCAAGCTTTGGGTCACCAAGAGTGCACACACTTTTCAGCATGTGAGCTACTTATAAAATGATCAAGCCAAAATGATCTACCTACAACAAAAGATGCAAAACATATATAGGCTGACATCTATTTTTTAATGCTACGCAATCTAGTCACACTATCTTCAGGTTGATCGTGATCGATCGACATATTGTGCACCCCTGGGATAAACAATTCAGGACATGATCAGCAATGAAAAATTTGCCATACTCACTAAAAATCTTCCCTCTTTTGAAATCAAAACTCCATACAAAATTTTGAGAATCTCCGACTTTTTCTAAGCTAACTTCTGTGTTTTGTTACATGTATGACAATGAGCGAAGACTAAGATTAAATGAGTACTAGATCTGAAAACAAAAATTCTATGAAATACTCAGGCATATTATAAAAGTTATGATCAATGTGGAAAAACTTACAATAATATTATCTCATTTTTACAAACTGCTAAAAGTACTTTTCTGCCATTTAAAAAACTGTCCCAAATTCAGAGGACTGTAAACACTGTCCTTGAGATTCTATGTGCAGCAATGAAGCACAGCAGAATATTAAGTTTTACCTTTATCCTACCATCCTCATGCCATCAACTGCCTTAAAAATCTATACCATTAGCCTCAAATATTCACTAATATTCATCACATGTCACTGCATACTTGATAACTAAACATAACACAACCATTCTTATCAACATTATATAAACACGAGAGGGTTGCCCATGTTCAGTATCTTGTATGTATTTGTCAGCAAACAGTATAGATATACTACATGGTTTACCTTTGTATACTCCTATGGTTTGAATGTTATGAACATGGTCACAATAACTGTATGATCCATAGCATAGACACTGGTCATACCTTTGCATGTGTCATCAAAATATATCCAGGATCTGTCAGGCATGCTGTGTAATACATCACCAAAGACAAGATTAACACTAAAAAGTAAAGGATTCCATACAGTGGATCATCACCATCAACAACAGCTCGCTTAAGACCTGCAAAAAATGCATTAAATAATCACAAAGCTTGACTCTACAATTTTGTTCATTTTCATCTCTATTAATTTAGTGGTTTATTATAAATATTTTCATGGGCACCAAATATACTTGCAATAAGTCCGACAGCAAAGTGCATATACCCAGGTCTACCATCACATAATACACTGGCAGATTTGGATCTATGTAGTTTGTTAGAAGTTGTTTGTAGAATAAACACAGACCCTGGTCTGCCAGTGCATTATGAGATGGTATGAACAGTTTATTTTGCTTGCATTTTGGATTCTACTTGTTTATGAGAATATATGGTACTTAAATTTAAGTATTTGCCTGTTTCAAAGATTGTATATTTACAGGAATTTAAATTTGTGGAATAACTTAAAGATATATACAAACTAAGAGTATGAAAAGTGAAAATATGGTGATGACATTGGTTGCTGACTTGAATGGTATAGAAAAAGAAACACTGCCAGCATAAGCAAACAACATACTAGTGATGACATCTTTATTAATGGGGTGTAATTAGTGTTACTGTATAACATCACAGTATTTAGTACTTGTGCTTCAAGCTAAAGATTTAGTATTTTTTTTAACTTACAATGAAGAAAGCCTGAAGGTTCTTAATGTTAACTGGACAGTTTACAACTTGTAATTAAAAGCATAAATGCTTGCATTTCTCAATGCTTTTCATCAATTATTCATTTATTAAAACTGTGGGTAAATGTTAACTCAGTGTGTGTGTGTGTGTGTGTGTGTGTGTGTGTGTGTGTAAAATCCAATTTTTTTAACATAGCTCAGGCTTCAACAGATGCATATCCTAGGTTTTTATTTGTGGAATTTAAATATGATACATTTCTGAAACACAGAAATTTTGACTTGTGCATCTTTTTGACACATGTAGATTTGGGCTGGAGCATAAATTATAATTACCCTTGATTCACCTCCAGGTTAGTTTCATACTAAGAGTGCTGTCCATAACAAATCTACTGTATGAGGCTCTAACTGACATCTGCTCAAGAAGAATTTACACCTTGACGGCCAATAATATTGCACCAATGGAAGATATATATGAACTGAGAAGAGCCAACGATTAGGTACAACTTAATTTGCTTGAATTGTTTTGAGATTACATTTGAAGTTTATGATAGAGGAAGAGAAAACAATGACATGAATGGACTGCTTTTTGATCCTGTATGAGAACTGCTATGTCTGGACATCAAATTAAAATCAAACAGAACTGGAGCATGTGGTGGCTTGTGAAGCCAGCTGTCAAGGTGTGGACCAACTTGAATAAATTGGCAATCAATTGTGCTTCATTCAGCAGAATGTTTATAACTTTGGAAGCATTTAAGATTTTCACTGGATTAATTTCTTATAAAACATTGAGGTTTGTTTGGTTGTGCTCTAAATTATAATCATTTAGACAAAATGGGAATATATGGCTTCTCACAAAGCCATTTTTTAAGTATGGGACTATGTTTTAGTGGCGATTAATGTTTCTATAGGAAAAACATTTAAAAGCTTGAGCATTTTAATGAATGGATCATTCAAAAAATATTGAATGGACATAACACTCAGTGCATACATCTGATTTTGAAAATCACAACGCAAAGAATTATGTTTTTTTTCTGTCTCAGTCTCAGAAATGACCTGTCGGTCATGAATTTTCTAATCTTCAGATTCCAAAAAAACCCAGAAAGATAGTGTCAGCTCTGAGGAGAAGGAGAATGAGAGTCAATTTCCGAAATTTGTTAGATGTGATGTGTGATATGATTTAGATTTTTAAAGTAGTTTAACATTTTTTTCAGTCATATCACTATGATGTCTGCAGTAAATCAGTTTATAGTGATATCTAAATGTTAGAAAATTTAAGAATAATTGGAAATATGAACTGATAAATCTGTGATGTACATCCTTGATATATGAATAATAGAAACCTTCATAGCTGTATTTGTATATGTTTGCATAAAACATGATTTGAGCAGTTCATAACAGAATATGTTGAGAAGCTGAAAATACTATACAAAATTTACACATAGGTAGAAAGAGAAACACTTTCAAAATATACTGTACAAGTATTTCTCTTTATTCAGCACTAGACAAGAAATCTTAAGCACCATTTGTTTCCACCAATAATGAGGAATCACAGCTATAGGCTCATGACTGTTCAAAAGAACTGGCAATCAAAATTTCAGTTCTGACTCTTGAGATTTTGAAGTCAAGGGTCGACTAACTCTTCAGTTCTGAAATCTAATGAGAACCCTGTAGCTTTAACAAGTTTCCATGTTGCTATGATGTCTGCTGTGTAGCAATATATGGTGATGTCTGGTATTGGGGCATCATGCCACATACATGTAGCATCATGTCCCATACATGTAGCATCATGTCCCATGCAGTCACATCATCCAGACACCAATCTGACCAGTCCTAACACTAACCTCTTAATGCTGAACACCAAGAAAGGCAAGTATTTACCATTTTTATACATATTTGGTATGACTTGGCTGGGGTTTGAACTTGCAACCTCCTATATCCAAGGTGGATGCTCTAACCATTTAGGCCATGGGAGCAGTCTAACTCACAAAGGACTGCAGAGAAAAAAGTTCAAATTTTTCATGCAAGTATTTTCAACAGCAATTTCACTTCAGTGAAGGACTGATGTAAACAGGCATTTAATCTAATTTTTCAAAACGATTTCATTTCTTTTAAAATTTACTAATTTCTTGATGATCTTTTTGAAGACCTTCCTGATCTAATCTATCAATTTAGTGAAGTAGAACTGTCAACTACTGCATGCTGCGTACATCATACATGCATGTATATTAAAACAAAATATTTTGCAATTTTGTGGGTTCTTTTTAAAAAGGATATAAAATAAAAGAAACATGCACAAAATATTTTATTTTAGTAATGAACAAGAATTATCAGATAAAACAAATAAAATTTGTTGATCATAAGGATCATTTTCCATGAGAAAATGGGGTTGTAGTTTCTGCATTACACAACTTTTTCATTGAAATTTTTGACTTGTGGTTAGGAGTAAAAATGAAACCCACTAATAATGGTGCCCCATGATAATGAAACCCTAGAATCATAAGCTTAAGCATCTATCAAAGCATAAGCATCTATCTATCTATCTGTCTGTCTGTGTCTATCTATCTATCTGTCTATCTATCTATCTATCTATCTATCTATCTATCTATCTATCTATCTATCTATTTATCTATCTATCTATGTATCTATCTATCTATCTATCTATCTATCTATCTATCTATCTATCTATCTATCTATCTATCTATCTATCTATCTACATATATATGTACACACACACTAATAAAACTTACAGCAAACACCAAAAGAACTTTATCAAAGGCCAATCATGCTAGTGCTAATGGTACAAACACCAGCAACGAACCACCATGTTGGTGATAAAACACAAAGTTTTTTGTTTCCACTATGTTATCTGAGAAAAAACGAGGCTTTTATATTTTAATAAACTCAACAAAAACAACAAAACATAAAAACCTAATTGTAACTTAATGGCCATTTTATACCTGTTAAGAAAATCTGCAAGATTTCAGAACTTTGATGCAAAAGACTGTCCAATGAATCTGCCTCAAAACCTATACTAATACAGATGGTTCATTTCAAAATTATCACATTCTGTACTGGTTTCATTTCAGACTTATCAGGCAAGGAAAATTTCTTTACCTTGGCGATTACCAACAAGAGAAAGAACTCAACCTATCTTACTGGATAAATAGACAAAGTAGTAATTTTATTAATGATGTCAGTGTATTGTTTTTGTTACTGAAGAACAACTGCAGAAGGCATTCTATATTTAGTAAATACAAGACATCAGTACAGCTAGGAAGGGAAGTAAAGTCTACCCTAAAAAGTATTTTTCCCATGTAACTTAAACCTTAGTAAATTTATCCTATTATGCCATATCTCTCCCCCCGTCATTTACTACCATGTATGTACGAGGTGTAGATGCCTCAGATTTAACAATGTCGAAGGATAAATGATCTTTAATACATACGTTATTCCCTACCTTAAGTTTTTTTCATATTTTGGGCATGATGTTGATGATCATAATTTTTCTTTTGAGTTTGCTTTTGACGGTTTTCCGATTTCTTCAGTTTCATTAAATCTGGCTGTAGATGGTCAGTGCCATTGGCAGAGAAGTTTGTAATTTTCTTCCCATCAGTATTTTGGCATGGCTGTATCCATTTGGTAAAGGTGTTACACAATATGTCAAAAGAGCTATGTAAGGGTTGTTTTGCTTTTTTAAGCATTCTTTTAATTGTTTGAACAGCTCTTTCGGTAAGACCATTGCTGTGGATATTTTGGACTGCTTGTAATATGCCTGAATCAGTAATGTCACAAATTCTTTGAGAATTGTGGATGTATATTGCATACAATTATATGAAACTAATACTTCTGGTATACCATATACCACCAAGATTGATTTGAGATGATTGACAATTGCTTTTGAACCTGTGCTTTGCAATTTTATTATTTTGAAGTATCATGATAAATAATCAATCTTTTATTATTTTGATCATGAAAAATAATCAATCACCAATAGATATGTTTGACAATTCAGTTCAAACGTCTGAAGCGACTCTTTGCCAAGGTCGACTTGGAAATTCATTTAATATCATTGGTTCAGCTTGATCTCCCAAGTTTTCGATGCAGTTTTGGCAAGACTTTACCAAGAGTTCTAACTGAGTACTTGGTCCTTCCACCAAATTGACGTTTTGCTGCATTTACTGAGGATATATTTACCTGTTCAATAATCTTGAGAGCCTGATTCGTAAGCCTGCCCAAGAGTGCCTGATTCAGTCCCTTTACAACAAATAGTACACTGAATGCATTGCTTGATTCCAGTTCACATGTAAATTTTCTCAGCCCTTAAAGTTCAGAGTTTCTAGGTCCATACAGTTTTCAAGTGCCTGATTCAGTCCCTTTACAACAAATATCTTGTACACTAAATGCATTGTTTGAACCAGTCCACATGTAAATTTTCTCAGCGCTTTAAGTTCAGAGTTTTTAGGTCCATACAGTTTTTGATCAGACTTTGATAGTTTTTGGTCTGACTTTTCATAAATCTATCTCAGGAATTAGTCACATCAGCTCCAATATCAATCTTGAATAAAAGTGAAGCATTGATCAATCTCATATGCGTTATCCAGGTTCCGGTCTCGATTTTATTATGCGAACTGCTGGATTTTGACAGACAACATTTCGCTTAATGTCTCCTTTTCTTACACTTCTTTTGCTAGACATTGGTCCCGAGACTGATTAAATTTCTTTCCACATCTCATGCATCCTTTTCTGCTGACATTATTCTGTTGAACTCATAGGATTTTATCTTTCTTTTTCCCATATTTCAGCAAAAACTATTTTACTGCATCCATTTCACTCATTTGTTTTCTAGTTGCTTGTATGTTGTGTTCTATGCATTGTCACAGTTTTATTTTCTCAAGCTTGATAAATCTCAGACTCTAGAGTTAGATTTGCATCTAACTGCAACTTTTCTGTCATTTTTTAATCTTGCAGTTCAACTACAAGTTAATTTCTGATCATTTTGTCTTGTAGTGGCCCAAAATTACAATTATCTGCTATCTTATATATTGCTGTAACAAAACTCCAGTTTCTCGCTCTGTTTTGACTAAATTTTGCCCTTTCAAAAATTACATTCCTCTTTGGACATGAATCTGTCATGGGCTTTCACTTCTTTTGATCTTCCTCTGTCAGGTTAATTGAAGACAAAATGTCATCAGCCTCGCTTCCCATTGAATAAATCAAGGTATTTACTTGAATTTCTTCCTCTTTTTCACTAAGACCAATTGCTTGAAACACGCGTTCAAAACGCTGAAGCCACTTTTACCAAGTTTCAGGTCACGAAAAGTCAAAGTAGTCCTAATTTGTAAATTGAAATGAAGCCATTTTCAAATTTGATAATTTCAATCGTTTTTACCACTGCCAACTGCGGTAAAACCTAAAATAATCATTATTTTGTTTTAATTGTATGCATGTATTATGGGTAGTTTGGTGTGTTTGGGGGTACATTTTGGGGGGTATCTTCGGGCCTTTACAAGATTTTGCGTTTAGACGGACGGGACTTGTCGGACTAGGAGAGTGTGACAAAACATACTAACCAGAGTTTTTCCATAGTAAAGTTGCTGGTACAGCGATGCATAATGCTGTGTGTGTTAATCTCACACATACATTAACTCCACATTGGCAGTTCTTACACAACATTTGTGAAGGAATGTAGGTACATAAAACTTGTCAAATATGATGATGACAGACAAGTGGTTGCGTGACAAAATTAGTATGTAGCTCTGGTCGACAGATCGTGGATTTTTTGACAACTGATACATTCACTATTTTAAAAAAAAAAATGCATAAATTCGAGTTTTCTTTGAAAAGCCCATCCCATGTTCTCTGAAGAATTGTTTGTTCGAAGCTACATAACTGAATAATTCTCATCGCTATTAACTTTCCCCTCCTCAACAGAGTGCTACGTTGATTTTCGATTCAAATTTATTGCAATAATTATCTGAAGCAATTGTGTCAAAATCGGTCTGAAATTTAGGTCACGAGATATATATAGTTATCGCACCATGGAATAAAATACGAACACGGAAAATTGTTTTTGATGGCAAAAGTCAGATATAAAAGAAAGCTTATATTACCAATATCTCATAAACTAATGAAATCAAAGTCAGAATATTTGTTGTCTGCATTCAGTGAGAAAATATAAATTCCGCATTTTTTTACAAGTCTGTTTTGACAAAAGCTTAAGTATGACTGTATCCTTTATCTCATTTCCACTTGGAATAATTGTATAAGTTTCGTTTAGCTTTGTTCCTTCTTTCAATGAATGGGTGCATGCGGTTCTTTCGTCTTATTTTGTGTCATTTTGAATTATTTCATATCACTTTCTTTATTTCATCATTTTATTTCATTTCACTAAGTTACTTAGTATAGTACCAATCTGCTTAAAATAAGATCTCCAGCCATACGTCAAGGACTATGAGGATTGTGGAGATTTGATTTCAACAGACCGTGTGTAATACGACCTGTACATACAATTTAATTACTAGATTAAAATTTCATATTTGAAATTAATCATTTTTCCTACGGTTATATACAAACCGAAAATATATAATTGAAACTTGTAGATGGTAGAGTTTCGAGAGAAGGCGTGTGTGTGTGTGTGTGTGTGTGTGTGTGCGTGCGTGCGGCCGTGTGTGTGTATGTGTATGTTCGTACGTGTAAGGGTTGGGTGCCTGAAATGATTTAGTTACTAATTTACAAGGTTAATTTAAGGGAGCACAAAAAGAATTAATGGGCATTTTGCCATGTTATCATTAGCATGCCTATCTGATCTCATCCATGTGTATACACCTGCAAAATGCTTACGCTCCTCTTCTGACACTCGCATTCTCATTATTCCCACTATGAAGTTGAAATAGTATGGACAACGTTCTTTTGCATACCTGGTCCCAGCAACGTGGAACGAATTGCCCACTGTACTTAGACACAAAGACAGAGTGATTTCATTCAAGAGCGCTCTTAAAACTCATCTATTTCAACTGCAAGAATAGTCATGATGACCTACTAATGTATCCTTATAACGTATCCTTACCTTAAAATTTTGCAAAATGTTTTTCTGTTTATAATCTTGTGGTGTTTGTTTTTATTTTTGTAATCATATCATTATATGTTGGGTTTTATAAAATTCTTTTTAAGTGTTGTCAAATGTTGTAAAGCGCTTAGAGCTTCTAAAGATTAGGAGCTATATAAAGTCCTCGTTATCATCATCATCATCATCATCATCATCATCATCATCATCATCATCATCATCATCATCATCATTATTATTATTATTATTAATTAATTAATTAATTAATTAATTAATTAATTAATTAATTAATTAATTAATTAATTAAAAATGTCCATTGGTATGGGGACTGGGTTTGAGCCCCTAATATCGCCATGTTTATATCTCCCCTATTTAGTAGCAGTGATGAAATCATACGCACGTGCTGTCTCCATTCACAACCTCCGGTACCTAAACATCATTGTCTTTAACAAGCATTCTCAACATACAGTTTACCGTTGAATAATGACATATCCTTTCCCTATCAAGCCATCCTTCTGCAATATTATAGATTTCCATTTAATAAGGGTAAATTGTAACGTTGGAGGATGAGTGTTTTTCAGATGTGGTTCATTTTGTATGTCTGCTGTAAAATAATATAGATACTGTAAACTTCTCAAAAATGTTTCATTGTTTGTACTCTTCTGAAAAGTATTTTCAGCTTTTTAATATCTTTGACTCTCCAAGCCGTTTAATTTCTTGATTAGTTCGTTCTTTATTTCCATGTATCAGATGTATTCAGAGCTATCAAGTTAAATTACTCAAGATTAATTTCATTATAGCATATTTCCCTATAGCATATTGCCGTACACATGCCATCATCAGTAACGTTGAAGTTACTGATGGCAAATATCACTATCCGCCTAATTTGAAATTTTGTTATTTAAATTTTTTTGGGGAAGGATTTAGCCACAAACGATAGTAAATATGTCACAAACCTATAAATTATCAGAAGGATTGAATTATCAGCTATTCACGTGATTGAAACCAGCAACTACTACACCTATGCCCGCATAAAGCGGTAACCATGACTACCTCCACCCAGTCAACCATTACGATGCATATTATAAATAACACTCATGTGATGTTTGATCTCTTTAGTTAATTTCTGGTTGATCTTAAAAACCAGAAATTACTACCGTTGTCTCTTGACAGTGTTGGATACAAAATGATGCAGATAATACATTTTCTCCAATTTGTATATAGGAAATATCTTAGCTTTTAAGATTTAAAAAAATATATATTTGTTTTGGCGGATAATGGGTGTGATTAACTTTTACAGTTTTGTTCGGTTTTCTTTTTAACGTTGTTCTGTGGAATTATCATTAGGTGCCCCAATGTTGTGGCTTGCGTTATTTACGTACTTATTGTTTTGTGGTACTTATTGTTTTGTCGGTGTCATTCCGTATGGTAGTGGTCATCAACTGAAACTAGAATAATCAATTTTGTGATTGTTTCAAAATCGATGCCAATTGTGGACCTATTTGCAAACTTCAGCATCTTCTTCAAAAGAGATGAGTTTAATGTCCCATGGTAAGAAATGTTCTTTTATTACTGCAAAGTTCTCAACTCTTTTGGATAGCTGATAAAATAACTAACGTAACTGGTTATTATTAGAATGTTTTATCTGGTACAGTTTATTTTGAATGTGTGACCAAATGTTTTATTTTTCTACATCTACACTAAACCTAAAGCAACATTACCACCACCTATCCAGTAATAAATTTTGTGTGAGCTGCATGAATCATTTGTATAATCTTGCAAGGCTGTGGTTGTTGTTGCTGCTGCTTTATCTTCTCGGGCTCTAATCTTTGACATTTTTCTGAACGTTTTCTGCGATATTCAATTTTACGCCGATCCATCTTCATTTGTGAATTTATTCTTTTCGATATATTGTCAAGCTTAGAAGTTTCTTAATATATTTTTTTCATTATTCATTTGATCTGCAACACAATTATCAGGTGAATGTAAACATTATTTTAACGTCACTTGCAAATGATTATACCCTGTTTTAAGTAATCTTTTCTATCGACTTAATTCGTCTTACAGTTATCCTGAAAGTAACAATAACAATAAAATTTCAGTAGTTGAAAAGTTCATTGCAAAAAGAAATAGTAAAATATAAAGACAACCTAAAATGCAGATTAGAAAATATATAACTAAGATTAGTAAAGATAAAGGAAGCTATAAAAACCCGCATGAAAGACTAGACTAAATAATTTGAGATAATATAACAAGGACTACCTGGAGAGAAGGAAGCAGAACAATGAATAAATGCATAAATGAATAAACAGTTTAATGACCACAATATCTTTTCAATTCACTTAGCAATTGTTAGAATTTTAAATACATTTAAACAGAATAAAAACTGAAGGTAAAACTATTAAAATAATCTTTTTCCATCTACTCAAATTTGTTATAGATTGCTGATTTTTAAAACTATTATTCAAGGATTTTGTAATGATAGCTCAGGCAGAGAACAAGATATTCAATTTTCTTTATTCAACGTGTTTGATTATGAAAAGTATATAAGATGCTTTATATTATAACAAGTAGAAGATGTATCAAATTATAGAATGCGACTCTTGAGGAAACAATAGAAAAGTCTATGTTTCATAACCAAAACATTTTATCATTCGTGAGATGAGATTTAAAATGACATTTTTACTTATATGTGAATCATTCGTACCATCAGTGTGTAATAAGTTACTTATCTATAATTTTTTCTTAATATCAATATTTAAAAAAAATTACGCGAGATTGATATTGCTAGGATGATAATATCTGACAATAATTTTTAATATTTTAGCTCATTCTGCATTGAAAAAGTTTTCATAATTTTCATTGCGTGCTCTTTTTGTACATTTCCAACTCATAGTCATTTAAACATTTACCAGTCATCTTCTTGTATACTGTTCTTTGCTAATCGTATTTTAAACCTTGTTTTGTATTCCTCATTATAAAAGGGAGATAAACTACTGTTTCTTTCAACATCTGTAAAACCCAATTCCTCTTTCATATTTTTAAATCCACTTCAATAAAAAAAATAGCAAAATATGACGATCTTTGAAACGATTTAAAATACTTGAAATAGATTCAATCAATGCAACAACGAATAATATTTTAATGACTCTAACCTATCAACCGAAGGATTTACAACCGATTAAGATGTTCCCCCAGAAATCTAGATTGACTTTATGATGGTCATCTGGTGTAGATGAATCGAGAAATCACTTCGATCCGACAATTTTTGTAAAGGTTATTTACATTTTTAACTTGCAACTCATTGACGCGAATGACTAAATTCGATATTTCTAACGTAACGTTATGAAACTTGGAAATACCGTACTCATCATCTAAACGAATAAATCATTCTTATCGTGCCTTCTTAGATTTAGAATTGTTGCCCTTTTTATTTTCTATTGAGCAAATTAATCGTTATACACATATTTATATCTTAGGTTTTATGGCATTTTTAGAATTATTTTAAGAACCACGCACGCACGCAAGCACACACACACACACACACACACGTGCGATGCACAGTATCTAAGGTTTACGACGGTATTTTTCTGTTGGTTTGTGATACGGTCCATTTTGCAGTAGCGATATATTGGTAATTTCCGACAGTAAAGACTACGGAAATTCCATTGTAATCTTGTTACGAATTTTATGATATTAACATGATGTTTTCATTTTCGATTGCAAAATAATTTAATTTTTAAAAATTATATTTACAAAACAGTTGTATTTGTCATAAATTAATTCTGAAATTTAAAATATACTTATATTTGTGTTCCTTAATTGACATGTTCAACACGTGTCACATATGCCTACATGGTGTCCGAAAGCGATGTTGTGAATGGTATTCGAGTCAAATCTAAATTTCGGGGAGAACATGGGATATTGAACAAAAGCTATTTTAGTTCTTTAATAGGTCATTTCCACATGTCAACAACGTTTTACTTTTTTATCTTATTTTCCATTTTATTGAGGTTCTTATTTTTCATTATATCGAGGTGATTATTTTCCAGATAATGTCAGAGGTATCACTTTACTCTCAAGCATAGCAAGACTTCTTTTTTTCCAGCAGATAACAGATGGAAATTTAAGAAAAAAGTTCAGAAAAGTCCCTTACACTATCAAATAATTGATCTCTATTAATTATGTGGTATACTTGTTTACTGATCACAGATTTGTCAAAGATCCTGCTGTACAAAGGTTTTAGTGGTAACTAGCTCTAACAGACACACAAATAAGCACACAAATACAAATATATATATATTTATGTATGTAAAACGCTCTGTGTTATATTGTAAACCACCCTCACAAAATAGTTTCTGTCTGCATATTTCTTTCATTCACACACACACAAACACACACACAAGCATAAACACATGATCATAATTTTGTGTACATGTACTGTACGATGAACAATATAGAAACAATGGAATCCTACTTGGCCGTCATTTAAAAATTCCGTTTCAATGAAAGGTTCGGAAAGACAAACGGGTGACTTTGCAGAGCATCAGTTTCAGACAGATGTGAATAGTAATGTTTTGCTTTATAAATTATCACTGGCTAGTCGAAGGTATTTTATTTTTTATCTGTAATTTTCTTTCATATTCAGGTATCTTCCGAGTGTATAGTCAAATGTTTGTTTTCAGGTAGGTTCTTATACGAAAACATCAGTTACTTATTTGTTATAAACTTTTCATTAGAGAACTTTGAAGTCAGCTATTTTATGTGCTACAATTTTCAACATGAGCGAACATTTAAAGTGGAAGCGATCGGTAAGTTATGTTAGACAAGACAGTAGAAGCCGGAGAGAGAGAGAGAGAGAGAGAGAGAGAGAGAGAGAGAGAGAGAGAGAGAGAGAGAGAGAGAGAGAGAGAGAGAGAGAGAGAGAGAGAGAGAGAGAGAGAGAGAGAGAGAGAGAGAGAGAGAGAGAGAGAGAGAGAGAGAGAGAGTGTGTGTGTGTGTGTGTGTTCCTCATTCCAAAATGTCATTTTTGAAGTGCTTATTCTCGTCTATCCTTTAAATCGATATGAAACTGTAAACAAAATTGTCACACAACAATGATAAACGTTGGAATATATGCGAATTTCGACGTGCAACATAGTATGGAATGTCAACAAGTATTATTAGAAATGACCGTGGTGACAGCCAATCATTTACATAGCTATTTCAGACTGTTTACTTAAGACGACAAAACCGTCAAACAAAAATCGTACTTACGCGAGTCAAATTTGCGTTCTAAATAAACACAATGTTTCTAACAAAATATCAGACCCTACGATTAGAATAATCATCACAATAATTTTATTTAATGACATAAAAATGAAATAAAAATAAAAAAGAAATGAAATAGAAAGAATTAGAAAGAATTCAAATTTTATTTTAACACACATGTAATTTAACGTCGGAAACTTTGCTTCCTGCACAACCTTTACCATAAACATTAAAGTCTCGTTGCACATCACACGGACAGGTGTTACGACGGCATACTACAATTTATTTAAAACTGAAATAGCCGTACCTGGACGAATGAATTATCAACCATCGCACGCCATTATTATTATTTAGTGCAATATGGCTTAGAGTAAACAAAGATAACCATAATTTACAAGTGAACATGCTTGACCAGCTGTAAATTCATATCGTTAACTCATTGAAAACTCTTATTTGAAGTTTGATGCCAGATTAATCGTTATACACATATTTATCTCTTAGTTTTTAAGGCATTTTTAGAATTATTTTAAGAACACAGCTGGGCTCCAGTTGTGTTCTTACGATATACGCTTGATGTAAAATATTTATATCGTTGGTTGTAAGTGAAGAAACTATATAATATCGTCCACACAATAAAAGTCTGCTACCTGTCATTTAGAGATCTATTCTCGACGAGATCATTGAGCACAATTCAGATTAAACTGAATATGAAAAAAATAAACTTGCAAGATCTTGGCAGAATAATAATTGACAAATTTACACAAGGACGATCATAAACGACATTGTACAAGATTAATCATAAAAAAACGCGGAACTTGATTTCATAATTGCTGATACGACAGAGAGAGGCACATTCATAAGTCGGAATAATGCTTACCTTTCTTTCGGACGGAACTAAATTAGGTACAATTGTGATCTACACTGATGGTGACTCACCACAGTTTACTCATTTGAGATCATCAGTGCTCGCGTTCGTTTCGATAAACTTATTATCGATGGCAAATATATTTCCTAATACCGCAGTAAGAGTCGCCAAGGAAACATTTGTTGTCAATAAAAATATTGCAGGATTAATAAAAAAAAATTATGTTCCGACGATGATGCATTATGGTGTAAATGGAGAAAATGCGAAGAAATTTTTTTTATCCTCAATCTATCGACGCTGAATATAAACAAATATAATACAAAAAGAAACAAATGTCAAAACTTTCATCAGCACCATCGGTATATGATGCTGGCCATACATAAACTATTTATCTCAGTGGACCTGGAGGTTCTGATAGAACAACACGTGCGATTGCAATATTTTTGAAATCTTGACATGATTGTACAAACTCTGACTCACCAGGCTGCCAGAGAAATGAGAACCAGGAGTCAAATCTACTTATCAGCTTCTTTAGCTGGAAAGTAGATGCATGGACTCCTGAGTAAATTGGTGAAAAAAATATTCCTAAGATTATTATCTGGGATGAGATATGCACGGTACCTGTGAAGGAATTAAAATGTTTCTTGATTGGTTATTGACTCGAAATGCTGCTGCTTTTATATGTGGTGATCATGGTCAACCACCAATTTTTGAATCATCTTCGCATGAATGGATAAAAAAGGTTCGTAGATTATTATAATGAACTAATTAATGATCATTGAGCTATTGATTCAGCGCTGAAAGAGTTGAAAACGTTAATCATACCTCAACCAGATAAAATTAAATACGAGATAATTCGTGAAGTAATTCCAGAGACTGTGATGAGCAATTTTCGGAATTTGTAGAAGTCTGCTGATTTGATAGCTGCAAGTAGGAAAATAGTTCGTGATTTACTTCAGCAGCAATAGTTTCCGTTACACAAAGAAAAAAATTTCAGATTTACATGTGCCATTGTGTTATCGACCTGCTGATACATGCAAGCAAAATATTGAAGTTGAGATTCCAGAAATTAATGAGAAACAAAAACTCGTTATAAATGATATTGCTGTTGTTATTAACGGATAAAACTCCATGGACTCTAGGATATGCTATAAAATTCATTCATCACAAGGATTAACTTTTTCCGATATAAATATCTTGATTGTCGATGGTATGATCTAATGGTCAAATTTTGTTTATCTAGTGGTGTCGAGAGTTAGAAGAATGTCTCAGCTATAGAGGGTTATCATAGACTGTGCAGTGACTTTGAAAACCACTACTTGCAATTGCGATGATATAGTAAAGGAAAAACAGATGGTTATCAAAGACTTGACAAAATGTTAATGTGACTTCGAACTCGATATTGGATTAATTATGACAATGAAACTACAGCAAAATAGTCACTGTGCTTGCTGTAACAGTGATGATATTGAAGTATTTTTTCTAATGACCCACGACAGTTTACCGTGGATATAGTTAACAGTAGTCTCAGTCATATGCGCGAAAATGTGATTCTTACCTGTCGTAAGTGTAATCTACATAGGGCGCTAGTGTCCTGCTTTCGCAGAAATGAAGGCGGTGGTAATTGTGTATCTTTAGGAATTGCCGGTAGTTGTTCACGTACAAATCCACATTGAGGGGCAGTTGAATCTAGTCTGTAGATTGCGGATCTACCAGTGGATCTTACCGCATTGAAACTTTATGTGTGGTGACACTCCAAACAGGATCAGTTGCTTTTTTGTACCACTTTCAAGTTCATCCGATTCACGTATCTTAGAGTCACATTACATAGTACTGATTATTTTGAGAAAGAGTCACGTCGTTCCCGTATGGCTCTTTGCGATATTTATCTGAGAGAAATGTTTGTAAGCGGGATATTGATGCAAGGTACACTGATGAACCACTTGTTTCGGAGAAGTACAGGAGGACTTTATCCTGATGGAAAACAGTTAGCGCAAACACTGCATGAGGATGTGTATATGACCAAATACTATTGGATAGAAGACTTCTGATATTAGACATAGAAAATCTTTTGCAGAGAACTCATTTTCTATCACAAATTACGGTAGCTTTCTAATACCAATAAAATATTGAATACAACATGAAATAATTTCATCTTATTGAGTATAAACATTATTAAATAGTATATTGTACTGCGTGTTAAGTTTACTAAATAGCAGACCTTACCGAGAATTAATCTTATTGAATAGTAGATCTTACTGAGTGTTAATATTATGAAATAGTAAACGTGATTGAGGTTTTTGTTAAATCTTATTGAATGGTAGACTTTACTGGGTATTAATATTATTAAACAGTAGAGTTTACTGAGTATTAATCGTATTGAAAAGTAGACCTTACTGTGTATAAAGCTTTTTATTTAAACAGTAGACCCTCGTGGGTATTAATCTCGTAAAATAGAAGAATGTATAGTTGAATCTGATCCTATAAAAGTTAATGGTTTACGAAAACTTAAAGGTGATCCATAACTCAGTTGAATCTATCCACATACCATATTCAAACAACGAGGCTTCAGCATCTATTTTGTTAATCGTTAGAGCAGTGTTAGATTAATCATTACCGGGTTCCCTTGACGCATTGTTTCGTAGGTGTTTATTATAAAAATTATTACACTTTAATTTTAACACAGGATTTACCATGACAGGTAGTCATTAAATCTAACAACATAAACGAAATGTTACAGCACAGAGACACTAAATAGTCAATGGAACAAAATAAAACAATTTAATAAAACAGCTGCTGAAAAGTTTTGAAATAATCTACTAGTCCTAAATATTTATGGTTCCAATAAAGAAGAATGAATATTAAAATTATCAAAGAAGAGAAACATCACCTTCGGAACATGATATAAAATCAGCAGTATATACATTGGTACAAATAGGAAAAGACCAATATCAAGTATTTATATTACTCTTCTTTTAAGTTTTGGATATTTTGTAAAACATTGATCAAACAAGGCAGCTGATATCAAGCTCAAGAATGAGGAAATGATAAAATAACATCAACTAATCTTACACACTTACAGCCGTTTTCAAGAAACAGCAAATGACGGAAACAACTCTTGTTTGCTCTGTTAATGCTTTTGTTTTAAAAATGATTTCCAATATCTAACAATCCGTGTTTTCTTTCTTCATCAATACAGCAAGGAAGAGTTCGGTCTTGTCCATGATGGCGATGTGTTAAAAATGTTATACTTGCTTTACCTTTCTGGAGTGATTGCCACTGATGAATAACTTTATGAACTTTAAGTAACAGAAAATAGCGAAATTAACAAAAGTTCTTTAAACATTTAACAAATTATTTCACATGAATACAATGTGAAAATTTAAAAATAACTTACAAGTATGAATGAATTTCCAAATAGCCATTAAAGTTATATCTCATGTCCAAATGTATAGAATATTCCAAATGAAGTTCAGTGGTATTCCGAAAGAATTCCGATATTAATGTGCTGGTGTCACAATTTTCTTGAATGCGCCAACAGTCTAGATGCATCCTAGTGATATAATCCTTGAAAGAATGCGCAATAAGCATAAACAAAATACTCTGCCATTATAATAGAATTTAGCATTATTTTTAAATTATTATAGTTTTGAATAGCATGCTTATTTGCACACGCACTTTGAACAATATTACATATTGCACAACACAAACAACGCACGCGTATTCGCCCTGCAATACGTTTGAAAACACCCGTGTTGATACATGACCAGTGCTTATGCACGACCAGCAAAACTGGTGTTTACAAATGCCTACTATTAAATGATAATATGGTAACTAAGATTAGTTACTTTCTGAATGTTTTCTTCACGTTATATATTCAGTCTCTAAGAAATTTGGTGGAAAAAGTTTTACACACATATTTCTTCCGAAAGTATCATGTTACCAAGCTTATTTCGATTCGTTTTTAATTGTATAAAAACAAGGCTATAATTTCATGGCTAACAGATGGTTGATTTTAGTAGACTGTCTTTATCGTTTAATTGAACTTCAGAGATGAACTAAATATGAGCACTTTTAGGATCACGTACAATGATTGTTAGTATACTACTTTATTCTTCTAATCTTCAAAAATATTTTCAAATTTGTATTTATCATAAGAAAAAATATTGATTTTTTTCTCTTTGAATATTTTTCTCTTTAAATATTCCAATTTGTGAAATTATTTCGCTCATTTTACATATCTCAACTGTAACGTTAGGAAGGTAGCCTTTTTCCAAACGTTTTAAATTTCGACATTATAACTGGTTTATACTTCGACAATTTAAATATCTAGCTACATTTTAACTAATGTTTGATCTTAAACGATTTCTCAAAGATCACATTATGTATATTATCTGCCTTAGTTGTTGGGGTTTTCTTTTACTCTCTCAACCCAAAATATTATTGAAGAAAATATTTCTTTCTGTCAGAATTTGATTGTATACTTTCTTGTCATTTTCATATCCTTGTGTATCAGCTTTGGCGTCTTTTCATTGGTCATCTACGTGACATTTTAAAAGATCTTGCCACCATGTTTTATGTATAGGTAGACAATTTATTTTAACCATTCCTTCAGTTCACCTTACTCTTTAAATTTGGTCTCTTTTTTGCCGAGTTGTTGTAAAATCTCTTCGATTTGCACGGTAAACTGAATTGAATACGAGTCGTTGTAATTAGCCAAATCAACAATGTAATTTATTAATTCTTTGTATATCATTGTTGAATCATCTTGCAATCAGGGTTGATGCTACTGATTTCAACGCTATATACCTGCATCGTTTTTGAAATGTCTTAAATATTTCTAAAAGTTCATAAACAAGTTAAGATCTTTATTCTCTTGAATATATGTCTTTGACACAACTAGATTTCATCGCAATTTATAGTTCAAACTTGTAAATAAACAGGTGTTCGTGAGATCTATATTGTTGCTCTAGTGTTAAACTCATTGTTTCTACCATATATTTAAAATACTATATATTCATTGCTGTATATTTTTGTGTCAATTCTTCGTGATGTAATAAAAATATTTAGTTGTTATTTTGCTTTGTTAATTGTCATGGCAGTCTAACTCATTAAAACGTTTTAAAAATATTTTGTTCATTACGCAAGTGTGGCTGGCCGTATGTTTTGCTTTAATAATTGTGAAATACTAAAGTCTGATTGATCCAATTATATATACTTGATATATCATTGACTGTTCTGAGGTGTAATGTATGGATACAGTCACGTATTTCTTGCTAGTGAGCGTAACCATGATATATTTCACTAAAGTTTCTAATATCAGTATGATAACTAACCGCAACTGTCTTCCTACAACCTACTCACAATGTTTACGTATATTTTATAATTTGTCAGAACTCAAATCTCGGGTTTCATTGGTTAACATTAGACCTAACGGGAATCACGTGATTGGCTGAGTGGCCAATGACAACTTCAAATAGACCAGACTGGTGTTCAGTAAATAAAACATAACACATCTTGTAAGTTGTTGAACACGGAGAATACCTTTAGTCCATCAGAGTTTCTTTTTAAAAAAGGATGTACGTAATGGTGAGCAGGGGCAGGTAAGTTACGTAAATTTTGTGTCTCTATGTATGTTTATTTCCGTGTGTATTTGTATAGGAGGGAGAATATAGTCTTATTGCTTACTGTGAATGTTTAGCATCAGATTTTGATATTTTCTTTTTGAACTCAGTTATTGTCTTTTTAAGCTCTAATTCGATTTGAAATTAATAAAACCAAATGAGTTCAGATTTATTTGGCATTTTTCTAGGCAACATGTGGGATAAATGTCATGACTGATGTATGTGTAACGTCTATTGTATTATTGCGCTTAGAGCTGGAGCCCTCGAAAAATTCTGAGCATAAAGCTATAGATGCCAAGTAGATAGTCTGCTCCCCTGCTTAGTATTCTCCCTGCGTTGCATTCCGCTATACTCTAGTATAGCGATGTGCAACGCAGGGAGAATACTAAGCAGAGGACCAGACTAGCCAAGTAGACCGCAATTATATTAGTGATCAACATTTTATGTTTCAAGGGCAGGAGTCTGGGATATTTTAATTTCAAGTTTGCACATGGTTAAAAAAGATTAAAAAGGTCTTGCACTTATGTATAGCTAGACAACACCACGACATTATCTTTACATTTTTAAATAATTAAACTGTCTTAAAAGCAAATAAAATATCCCAGCAAGAAAGAAAATCTCAGTGGCCCTCCTCGAAAATTACATTGTCAGTACTTTTTATTAGACGAATTTGCCATGTGTTTGTAAGTTGATGTATAGATTTTCTTCTGTAACCATACTATGGTCCTAAACTAATTAGAAACGAGCGAGAAACAATACGCTTTTGTAAAATTTAGCAAATAATTTATTTCCTGAAATACGATGTTACTTTTTGCACAGAACGTAGAGAATAAATTCCAAATAGCCCTGCAGGTCATATCACAGATTTAAATGCATGCAGTTACAATTGAATTCAAGTGGTATTCCAATAAAATACAATACTGAATGTATTGATTTGCCTGTAGCCTCAAACGTACCAATGTGACAATGGCCTGGAATGTGATGATGTGTTAATAGGCTTTTAAATCATAATAATATGATCCAAAACATCCGTGTCTGAAGAATTCGCTTTAATTTCAGATTAATGTTTAAGTCCAAGAATTTTATCGAGCACATTGTAATTCCACTGGATAATAATTTGAATAATTAAATCCGCCCAACTAGCAACACTAGACACAACAATAAGACTGATTCTACTTTAAATTTTAAATCAATAATAAATAATACCAATGTAAGCGAGATGATATACTCTCTCCTTGATCTAGGTCGCAATTACCATTCCTGAAAACACTATCACTCAATAGAAATTATCCATTTTGAAGAATCTATGGTAAGAATCAAAATCAAATCTAAACAAACATGCTTTCTATTAATATAGATCAGAATATTTAATCCACAACCATAAAGAAAATTTCAGCTATGATTTCTGGTGATTGCAAAACTAAACTTCCCTGGTCAGTTCCATTATTTACTTGATTTTTGGCAGGGTCAAGTACAAATAGAGATGTACACAACATATAGTCATCAAGAAAGCCAACAAATAATATAAATTGTTTATGCATAATATTTGCAAATCATATAACGTAATTGGGATGATTAATTTTCCGGTATGGATGACACCTTTTCAAACAGTATTAGAGGACTTATAGATAAAAGAATTGACAATGAA
The DNA here is from genome assembly GCA_016746295.1 of Potamilus streckersoni. Lineage (NCBI taxonomy): Eukaryota > Metazoa > Mollusca > Bivalvia > Unionida > Unionidae > Potamilus > Potamilus streckersoni. Next base: position 581,132 of record JAEAOA010002113.1, on the reverse strand, counting down.
TACTATAATTTATTATCTGCGCTGTTACTGTAGCTGAAATAAAAACTGTGTTGAATGTCATAACGAGTTTAAGTCAATTGTCACATAAAGAACTGGTTTCCTGAAAATTTCAGGATATTTCTTTGTTTCACAAACGAATGCATGTCCTTCACACATTAACATACATTAACAAATAATTTTAATAATAATATTTCTATTTTCTCCTTTATTAATCCGAAATTGTTCCATCTTTCAAATCCGCCTTTTCGGCCGCCATGATGGCATACGTGACATGACCTACGTGATACCTGTCACACACGTAGTTTAAGGTTTCAAATCGGTATGCCCGTAATATCACGCTACTCATATACTTTACACCTGTATCACTGGGTTTGTAATTTATTTCAAATATTATGCATTTATTTCAAATATTATGCACTTAAGCATACTAATTCAACTCTAAATGCAAACTATGTAAGATAACTCTGTTTAAACCATAAATGTTGCAACCACAACGAGTGTTGGTTGATATAACGAAGTAAAACTTTATGAAATACATTACATGCCTGGACTAACATGATGTCAAATTATAAGTATTGATGCATGGATACTCGCTGCACAACAACAATATGGTTTTGTCACAAGCGGTTTAACTCATTTAACCCTTTTCCACCCATATGTATTCATATATGCACCGAGGAAATGTGGATCGAACAGGAGCATACAAGATTATCTAATATGCCTCTACCTACAAGAGTTTTAAAGCACATCAGCACAATATATGTTATGGAAAAAGGAATATTGAACAGCACACAAATTTAAGAAGATAAGCCCATCTAAACACGAAGTACAACGCGATGAAATGAAAAGCATAAATATATTAAAATTCTGGAAAAAATTTTAATGCATATTCTCAATATTCGTTGTATATACGCATCCCATGCTAGAGGGTGTTGATAATTAAAATACTGCTTTTGGAACATTGGAGTTTGCTTTATTATAAACAGTGATTTTTCTTTTGTCTATAACGTCATTCAGTAGTGTACGTACTCTTTGATATGTATCCTATCCAATAATCGTGCTACTTCATAATAAAATTAATTTCGATACTGACAAAATAAGGTGATTGACAATGTGCTGTCCTCCTTGACGCACAACCAACTTCTGCGCATAGCTTTCGGAGAGGGTACTGCCTAGGTCATTTAAAAACATTTCTAACATTAAAATGAATTAAAGTAAGGTACGCTGGCCCTTATACATAGGTTGATTAGGTCAATTACCATACTTTACTTCCGTGAAATGTCATAACAATCTCCAAGGCGATAAATAGAGAAACTTTTTTTTCTTTCTTTGTTAAATATTACTGTCTGGTGTGCTACTCGAGAGTATGAACTGAACATCAGACAGTAATTTGTTGGAGTTGGGATACCAGTGGTGTTTATAATGTATCATCAGTTCCTTGCATGTGCAAGCAAAGAGTATTTATGACATGTGACAGCAGTTGAAATGAGAGGTTTGTTCGGTATCACCTTTACTTCTAAAATAAAACAAAAGTTATCGCGAAGAGTTGAAGAGTTGAAGAAGTCATGAGCCAGCCGAATCATGCTGGAATAGTCAAGCATCTAGAGCCAAAGAATCATTGAGATCGAGCAGGAGTGATCTAGAATGAGTACTAGAAATGCACACAATGCATGTTGAGTAACACATGATGCAATCAAAAGTGAGAGACTTTGAGTCGAAATATTCTATTATGTGTGAAACGTTGAACAGAGTGATCAAGAATGAGCGGCAGCAGGCAAGGTGCATCAAACAAGAAGTGGTGCGATTAGGAGATAGAGAAAGAGACCCAGCCGTGGTTGAGTGAGACATAGATAGTGTAACTAAGAGTAAATTGGAAGTGCGAGCTAGAGCAGGTCAGAGTGAGCGGTGTTACGAAACTAATTTACTGTGAGATTAAATAAGGAAGGGTGACCCTATCAAGAAAAAGAAGATTACAATGTGAGTTAAAGGATTAGCTATGGATTTGATCGTCTGCTGACTGAAAGAAAAGAAAGTGGAGATAATTCATATTCTGTTTCCGTGACTGCATGATATGCTTGCTTCAGTATATATTGTTACTCTAGAAACAAAATGTTGTGCAAAAAGCAATTCATAGGAATATTTAAATTTTATTTAGAATCTGTTTAACTTTGTGAATTAGGTCAGAATTATGTTTAAATTAAGTTTTATAACTTTAAAAAATCTTAGTGATAGAAACTTAGGCCCTTGGAACATCAAGCTATATGTTCATGTTTCACTTGATCCCTACATGGACATGTTGGAAGCATCAAAGGTCATTATAGATTTATCATATTTCAACATTGGTTGCTTAGTATATTTTTTGTCATTTAAAGACTTCCGGTTTCCGTCAATCTTTGCTTTAACATGACATAGCTTTTGACTTTGAAATGACATATCTGATCATGTAGCTATCGAACTCTCCGGTGGCATAGTGGTTAGAGCGTCCACATCGGATGCGGGAGGTCATGGGTTCGATCCTGGTCAAGTCATACCAAAGACTTACAAAATGGTACAAACAGCTGCCTCTCTTGACGCTCAGCATGGGACTGGTCGGCATGGAGTCAGGATAATATGACTGGATGGGACATAATGCTACATGTCTGTGGCATGATGCCCTAGTGCTAAATATCACTATAAACTGCCACACTGCAGAAATCGTAGCGATATGACTGGCAAATTGTTAAAGCTACGTTAAAAATCATAATCACATCACATCACAGTAGCTATCGCTTGTAGCGATCACACACACAAACAAACACATCTATGAATTAAACCTCCCCTTATATATATATATATATATATATATATATATATATATATATATATATATATATATATATATATATATATACAAGATTTGTTCACGTGTTTAATATCAAAAATATGGATCTGCACACATTGTAGGCAAAGTGTGCCGACTATGTGATAAAGTTTGTATACCACATTATTTTAATCTTTTAGATCAGGGTTCAACAATAAACGCGCAACAGCCGAGAACTAAATTTTCTGCGAAATTTAATGTTAAAGATATGCACTGGAAAATCTTAAAATGTGGGTGCCTCTGAGAGCTTAGAAGAACATACATACTTCTTTTTTATCACCAACTACTTTCTGGTTATTTATTAAAAAAAAAACAAGGGATTTCACAGATCTGTCTGAAAGGTCAACACAGCAATAGGTGGTGGACAGTTTGTGAATGTCCTCGTTATTTTGTTTCAGAAAATTTACAAGATGCACTCTGTGCTTACTGGCCGTATGCATGGGAACTTGTTTTGCATATTCCCAATACCAGTTACAAATTCCAAATGCCGAAACAGTCCCGCATCCGTGTAAACCCAACTACATGTGGAAAGGGGTTGGCCATCAGAGATCAAATGGAGGAGGAGAGAGAAATCCTTTTGGGCGAGCCTTTTATGCAGCTGGCAAGGTATATAATGGAGTAAATTGACCATTCTATAAATAAACATTGTAATTTTAAGTTTATATATTTCACATCAAAATTGTAAATATTTTAATTAACTTTTGCAGAGTTCTTGTGTGAAATTCTCAAGATGTATTTTATAAGCTTCCTTCAGTGAAAATATATTCATATAGAGAAGTCGAATTTAGTGGTCCTGAAACAAATCCATTTATTGTGTTTGTTGGGTTGGTTGACTGTTTTCTTGACGGTACTTTCCATATTCTGTCGGGCTATCTCATATCAGGGAGATGGAAGGTAAATGTCTTTTTGAGAGACACATCGAAGCAGCATAACCGGTCTGGACTTGACGAGTACCGAACTTGCGACTCTTTGATTATAAATCTGACGCCTTGCCAACAGAGAGTCTAGAATTGCGACTGATTACTTTTTCTAGCACACTCCTACATATATCACCATCACGATACTGAATTTGTTATATTGAAATTTAAAAAAAAATTCTTGAATAAAGGTTATACATGAATCAAAACAATTTTGTTCTAGACATGGACACGAGACCTATGCCAGGCAGATTCTGATGGGGATGGTTTAAGCAATGGTCAAGAGTTAGGAGACCCCGGCTGTGTGTGGACATTGGGGGCTGTTCCTAACAGAACAACTGGTCTTTCCCACCCAGGTAAAATATGGACTATGGTTCGTACGATCATTAACATTTTATCTTTTCTTAATGAAATATATATCTCCAAACAATTAATGAAATGTTCCCTCCATATTAGACTAAAAATAGAATATATATATATATATATATATATATATATATATATATATATATATATATATATATATATATATATATATATATATATATATACATATATATATATATATATATACATATATATATATATATATATATATATATATATATATATATATATATATATATACATACATATATATATATATATATATATATTATTTATTGATGTTTGTTTATTTTTAAATTGATGTTGATCAGTCTCTTTCTTTACCCAGGTGTTTGCCAGCCGCTCGATAGTCCCACTTGTGCGAATAAGACTGATCAGCTTGGGTGGGTGAACTGCAGCTATACAGATTTCAAATGTGACGCTGCTAATAAAACAGGTACTGTTAAAAAAAAAACAGTTCTCTCTCTCTTTCTTTCTTTCTCTCTCTCTCTCTCTCACACACACACACGCACACGCACACACACACTATTATCTATGCACGCATCTCCTAGAGTTGTTATGTCTCAAAAATCGTTAACCTTTTCTAAGCGAAAATGCAATAATAACTTCTGCTTCATTTTTTCTCAGTTCATCTGTTTTCTTTGCCCATAACACAATGCCCTGAACAATATCAAACTCTGCCTTGAAATCTTGGACCGACTTTTTAAGGTTTGAAGCAATGCATCTGATCTTAGAAAGGTAAACCATCACCTCTTTCCTCAAGCTTTAGTTTATATTTACAAGCCACTCTCGATTCCCAGATCCATTTCCCCACTGAGTGCCCTTTGCTTTATATTTGAAAATATTCTTTGCTTTATATTTGAGAAATATAGGTTTACTTCCTCCATGTCAGGAGAAATGTGGCCTCTTGCGGATATCGACCTTGCAAATCTAAAAGTGTAAGAATTCTTCGTCGTCGGAGCCTTTCGGTGCATATTTAGTTGTAGGAGGTATCTTATGTTTCGGAGATTAATGGATGGTGTCACGTTCCCTTAATTTGTGTAAATGTACATCACTATAGCTGAATACAAGCACGATGAATTAACTTATAAAAAACATTTACAGTGAATACATTTTTGTCTCCATGCTATCAGCCTGCAACAATAGTTGCGCACACTGACAAAAAGGTACGTCTTTCTTTAAACGCAGTGAGTGTGGATGTTTTCTGTTGCCAGAGAGTCGCTGCGCTGCACGTTCAGCGGCAACCGAAAGACGTAGAATATTCTGTATGCACGGTCCGTTGAAAGACTAAAGTCTTAGAAAATTATTTACTTCATATATACTGTAGTCAATTCCAAGATTCAAGATTTAGTCAAAGAATAAGATACATCGATATAAAAAAATTTTAATAAAGTTGATAACGTGCCCACAAACTAAAAAGATATTTTTGTTCTAAGTCTGTTAATATGTATTGTTCCAAATGTGTATGTTTACATTGTTATCTATTTTCATTCCTTTTCTATTATTTTTAGATACAATGAATACTACATTTCGTCTCCCTGTAACCACAGTTCCCGCCAATGCCACGACATATATATGCATGACCTTTGACCTCCCAAGTGACAAGGAATATCACCTCATAGCATTTGAACCAGTCATTGACAATGCAAACGTAATGCACCACATACTACTTGTTGGCTGTCAAGATGTCACTCATGAAGGTAAATATGAACAATATCATAGTGACTGCTACCATAGTACGTTGATAAAGCGAAAGGTGATTTAACAATCAATTAAAAGGAAATTCAAGAAGCATCCCAAGTAGATCAGGATCGTGTTTTGGCGATGATACAATGATCTTGTGTTACTATTTTGATGTCATTATTATAACCAAACTGCAATACCAGAATGGAGTGCGGCTTTTTGGCATTGTTATTTATGTACTGAAGTAGGATTGGCCATTGACGGGAGCTTGCATTACTTGTTCCTGTAATGCCCCTTTTCGCGTCTGAACAAGACGTTGTTTCTTAGTTCCTGTCTGAATTAGTGTGTGATCGGAATGGACATATTTGTTCAAAGCGCCACATTATGTCCATGGTTTAAATCCAGTTCACAATATTCGAAATACTTTGAGCCTTTATGTATGTTGCTATGTAAAGATAATTATCTTAAGTCTTCTAGATGTCAAAAAATATGTGCTTATAAAGCTTTCTTCAAAATTAATGAATACATTTTCGTTTTTATGAAAGATGTACGTACTGTTTGAAACAATGGCTTCCTGCAAAATGTTCTAATTTTACCCTACTGGAAAATTAGTCATATTGTTTAAAAAATACACATTTCTTATCGATAAATTTGTTTTCAAAAGGAATCGAAAATGTACTTGATGCAGCGTCTACAAACATGTTAAGGTATTTGGTCTGAAAATGTCAAAAATTAGTTACTTTTATTTCGGCTTTGATTATTTTGTAGCGTTATTTCTTCAGTTAAAGCGAGTAATATGCATTAAAATTCATCTTTGAGAAAAACAAGTCTCTCATAACATTAAAACTGATGTTATGTTCTCAAAGGTCTTTCACCGTGTAGTTGCGAAGACTCCGATATCTGGCCATGTATCATTTCAATAATTCATCTTAAACACTCCATACCGATTGATAAGAATAATAATTCTTAATTCTGTTTTATTGCTCAATTGAAAACAAGATATGATGCAACCTATATTATCACGTGACCAATCATGAGCCCTCATGTAAAGTTATATAAATCTCTACCCATAGGTACCTGCAGGCACAAATCAACATTAACGGGGACTTCACATTTCGAGGTTGAAATGAAGACCATATGTTGGAGTACGGGATGAATTATATATATATATATATATATATATATATATATATATATATATATATATATATATATATATATATATATATATATATATATATATATATATATATATATATGAAATTATTCAAACTCTTGCAAAAGGTATCCCATTTTAGCCACATATTTTGTCATTTGAATTACTATACTATTTCATGTAGCACCGATATCCATTGGTAATGTCATTTAAAAACGAATCATTTATTTCTCGATTTTATGTGCTAAAGAAACTTATGTACTATATGTTCAACAATTTCCTGTCGAAAACGTATTCCCCAGTTAAAAGATAATTATTTTAAAACACACTTCTACCAACTTACCTATATTCGTGCTGCATGCATATCTATTAAATATATATATATATATATATATATATATATATATATATATATATCCATACATCCATCCCTCCAACCATCCATTCATCATTCATATAAACATACACTTCAAAATTCAGTTTAGTAATACCATGTCTCATACACAATGCGCTTTTTCCAGTGTACCAGCCGTTCCCTTGTAGCATGTCGCCCGGCTATAACTGTTCTGGCATCCTAGGAGTATGGTCTGTTGGCTTAAATGGAATGTGTTACGACGAAAAGGCTGGATTCAGAATTGGACAGAAGGGATTCAAAAAGGCGGTGATTCAGGTACACGAAGTTTAATGGAATTAAGATTCATTACTATGTTTAGAGAAGTAATGTCAACAGTAATGATCTGGCTATTGCAATACGTTTTTTCATAAAACTTGTATTGCCTCATTCCTGCCAGTTCTCTCAAATTATACTTAAACTGTTGTGAACACTGTCAGCATTAGGCAGTTGCCTTCGGCGTTTTTGCAAATACATGCATAATTCCCCATTCAACATTTACTGTCTTGATTATTAATACCCCAAATAATGGCCAATCGTTCTCCGCTTGAGCATAAATGATTGAAAACCCGTTAATATCTTAAATATTTGAAAAGTTTGATTTTCAACAAGTCAAATAAACTTTTTTGATGCTGTTGGCTGACTTGTAAATAAGCGTATTATTGATAAATTAAGGGTCGGTAAAGGCGCGTAAGCGGCCATGACGTCACCCTTTGCCGAACGGAAAAAAAACTAGACGATGGCTTCTAATATCATATAAAACGGCATGTCACATGTGCTTGGCAAAATTTGTAGAATGAGAAGTCCACAAACAAACTTCAAGACATCAAACCCGCCACTAAAGTCTTGCATCGTTCATGAAGAACAAATTGCACAGATAATGTGGTATTGTTACACTCTTGTATTGTATATAAATGCCTGATAATTCTTCACATTTCCTGAAAGTTAAACCTCGATAGCAACATACCAATTTTTGCTGACAGTGAAACACATTCGGGTGAATTGTATTGGCTTCTACATAGTGAGACAAAAGTTTTTAGTAAATGTGAACTCTTTTATGTAGCTATTTGAGGATGCGTCACCAGTGATAGTCTTGAACATTTTAAAGAAAGAAATTATCATACCAAAGCTTTTTGAACCTGTACGTGGTTTGAATATTATACCTTTATTGTATATTTAAAAGACTTAATATATTCACCATTTTATATGGAATTACTACAGGTATACGCTTAATTGGTAGATTTCATCTTTCTGTAATTGTTTTTGCTGGCTTCTTATGTTTTTGCTGGCTTCTTATGTGTTTGATTCTACATAAATTATTATTAATTTTGTTATTTGCTCGGAGATGTTGTTTTTTGTTCTTTTTGTACACATTTGGAACCTAATATTTGATTTGTACAAAAATAATGAGCATTATATTGTCGTTCCAGTCAATCATATATATATATATATATATATATATATATATATATATATATATATATATATATATATATATATATATATATATATATATATATATATATATAAAACACTAACCAGTTCTAATAAAATCCTGGTTCTAATCTCGATTAAATTCCAATATGGAGGCGATGACATCAAACGAGACCGTTGTACTGGTGGTAATAGATCCTCATTTGAATCACAGTCAATGTTTCCGTATAACTCTAGGATAAATTTCCACTGGAACGCTTGGTCCAGAATTTTATAAAAAGTACACTTATTTAGTTTTCAGGAGAATAAATTATTAAATTCCAAAAGCAAATGAAATTTAGAAATAATCTGGCTTCATCACCTGAAATCTCTTAAGCCCTTAAGGTGTAAAATACAACTGAATAAATTTAATATCAATTCGCTATTTTAAGCCTCAATTTTAGATGACATGCTAGCTTCACGTGATAGGTTACGTGATGTTCTAATATGAACATCGCATTAAAATAAAATGCCATTTATCATGTGTACAAAAATAGCCCTGTCTAAGAATTAAATTCTCACACTGGATATATACATATATATATATATATATATATATATATATATATATATATATATATATATATATATATATATATATATATATATATATATATATATATATATATATATATATATATATATAGCTTTTTACATTCCAGCTTACATGTGGGCCGAAATGAATGTAGCAATATCCCATCAATATTACTCGCTATTTACATAAACTGTGAGCTAAAAATATTGCTGAAGTAACGTTAGGATCTAATCGGTTCAAGCTAATGTTTGGAAAAGAGATTCAAATCCAATGAAAATTGTCATTACAATAAAATGTGATGAAACAAACATAAAATAAAAAGATATACAGAGATTGAGATTAACGGCGTGGTTGCGCACTTTGTGCTAGCGAAAGTAATAATGTTTGGAAAAATTGAATTTTTCAGATGTAATTTATCCATTTGATTCTTCACTATATAAACAAAACTGGAAAATAATTCGTTGTCGATCTTTAAACCGAATAAAACATGTTTCCTGACTATGACTATGATGTTTGAGCAAACATTAGAAGTGATGGTTAGAAAATGATGAGAAAGCTTAACAAAATTTATACTTGGCTTAGTTGATTATGCTTGGTTTAGACAAATGTGCAGACAAAGCAATACGAAATAGTACTCGTACTTTTTAATAGGCTTTTTATTAAACAGTGCCAGTCTAATGGATTTCACCTTCTGAATAAATATTCTATAAGTGTTGTTATTGGTAGATCTTGTATTTGCATTTATTGGATAAGACTGTAAACAACGCACCAGGAGTTTCAGGGGTTCATAAACTATTTCTAAAGGTAAGTCGCTGAAACAATTAAACGCATGAGTAAACAAAACAAAATATTACTTCATAGTTGATGTGATTTGGTTGGGATTTTGGTGTTGATTGCAATTTTTAAATTATAATGTTTGTTTTCTTATGTCGAAGAATCCGATAGGACAAGAGATCTGATGAAGAACAATTCTATTCTAAACATTCAGTTCACAGTTAAGAGCTGACAAAAAGATATAAAACTAATAATTGATCATTCTAGTTTAAACTGTCATATATCCTTCATTCAATAATCCCTTTTAGACGTATTTCACAGAGCTAGAACACTTGTAAAATTAGAAACAATTAAACAAAATCCTTTAACAAATCAAATTTCTTTGTGTAAGATCACAACTCCAAAATAATGTGAAATCCGTTCCACAAAATCAATACTTTTTTGACACATTTACCTATTCGAAAATGAAGAGATGTCAGAAATATGCATTGAGCTTAACAATAAATCACCATTCTCGGTATGAGGAGATGATCTACATTGTGTCGATTTTTGTGAAAGATTCAATTATCGTTAAAACTAGATATGAAAAATGCACAACAAACAAGGAAAAAATATGTTCATCATTTCAAACATTATAAACGTTTACTGCAGTTTTGGAACAGATGCCTGTTGCCATTGCCAATAGGATGGGCATCATCACTTATGATGGGAAGAGGAAAAATTGTTGATAGCAATACGAAGAATTAAAGTACAAATTTGATGCAGAAAAACAAAAACAATTCACACAATGAGACTGCAATGATTAACCAGAACTAGATATATAATGCATGGGAAACAAATTACAATTTAAAACGGCACAAATGCAATATGTGACATAGCTGGATTTAATCTAACACAAAATTTGATAAAAACTTGACATCACTCATGCGATTGTGAAATATTTGAGAGACTGTGCAAAGTGGAACAGTATATGTAATCGAAGAGTATAAGATTATAAAATTAAAATTATGAATCCTAAATTTAATATATCAATTGCAACTGGGCAATAACGATGGACAAGAACAAAACACGTTTGAAGTAATTGTAAACTCTAGAATTGGTATAATATCCAAACTGTTGTAGGGATGTTATAATTTACATTCTGACATCATTGATTAGCACATTTATTCCAATAGATGACTTCATTTGCAAATGAGTTGAACGATGTCACCCAGATGAATTAGATATTTTACCGAATATTTTGTCGTCTAGGTCGTTTGTTTGCCTATGATTAATTTGAGTGACAGTTTGAAAATATCAAAAATTTAGGTTCCAACTGAACAACACAAAACAATGAGAATATTGCTTAGTTTATAGCAGAAAGAAAGAAAATCATTGAAGGTCCAATGAATAAATATTGCTTATGCTCCTTTATTAGCAACCTCCTAATTGACCGACACATTTGAAAAGCAACAAGACTATCCCCAAATCTCAAATGCAAATGATATGCATACTGATGTATTTGTTGGTAATCCAGTTGTGCGATGAACAACATCCATTACGATGCTCGAATATTGCTAAGAATTTCTTCAGTTATAAAGATATCTGTCTTAAATTATTTCATGTATCTATAGTAATCTCTTCAGTAGAACGAATTCTATATTTTTAATATTACTTTTCGCAGGCCATCATATGCATTTTGTAATGTCCATTGCTGCTCAAGATACAATAATTTAAAAGAAGAACAAAATAGTATATGATCTGTATCCAGCTCATCTTCACATTTATCTTTTAGTTTGCAGACGTTTTAGCCTTCACTGATATATTTATGGAACATTTACTTACTTCAGTGGTATGCAATATTTAATATTATTCTTCAATGCTTTTAATCTCTTGCACATTATGAAATCATAAAGCCTTCGTTGTTGTTTTATCACTCTTTCATGTGTTTAGAACTTATTTAAGTGCAATATGTATATATTATACGTTTTCTGTCGTGTATTATCATAAACAATGGTTGAGATGGCTGCTTGCTCTGTAAAAGCCAGTAATGTCTTTTTATTATCTACGCATTAGATAGTGGAATCACACATATAATATCATTAAGAACTCAACAAACACTATCAATTGCTTAATCGTGGTCAAGTTCCATGCTTTAAATTCATTAATTCAAATTTAAATCCATTTACTTTAATTTTCACAAACAGACTATATACAAAATATGTACAATCAGTCTGAAATAATGGCACTAACATGCAATTTAAACATAAAACTACCTAAACAGAGCTATGAAAGAAATTCAAACTTCACGGTCTTGTAAGGTTAAGTTTTAAATTTTTAATTAGTTTACAATAGACTAAAGAACATGTACTTTAACCTGACAATATTGAACATTTTATTGAGAAAAATCATAAGCCTATGCAAAGTTTTGAAATGGTTAGAGACACGTATGGACAGGGTTTCATTTTTGTGGTTATTTCCTGGATTCAATTTATCCTTGCGTTTTTACTGTTGTTAGTACAACACTCATAAACATTACTACAAACGAAAAATAATGTAATAAATATGAATTTCAAGAAAGTACTACAATATGACAAAGTAACAACATAAGCGACCAATAAATTTAACAGTAGAGGTGGCATGATAAGCAAAAAGTATGCTAAAGAGAGATCCGCAATGAGGAACTAATTTTCTTCGCTGGCCAGCATAGTGAGTACTCAGAGAACAAACATCCGAAATCTGGAAGACATAAATATAGAAAGGAAAGATATGGAGGAAGTTAAATTAAATAGAAAGTCTCAGCAAACCAATTTTAAGATGCAAATGAAAGTTTCAAATCAAGAGAGCAAAACGTCTCTAGCCTTATTCACTGACAAAGAAATATACTTTTGCGACACGATAAGAGAAAATTAAAACTCTCCGTTTCATCACACATAATAGAATGTGCCGTTTTGGTACTACGATAGTTCCTATCATAATGTAAGCAACATATTCACTTGTGTCAATGTCAAGAAAGAAATGATGACTGTTTTAATCCTTTTAATCCAGCTAATTAGCGCAACCTCAAAATGTGCGTGGAAAACAAAAGGGAATAAATGTAGATGGTGACAAAGAATTCGGTATTTTAATTAAAACTAAAATGTACGAATTACTCTGAAACCAGATGTGTGATATTGCCGTCCTCCGTTAATAAGATTTAAAGTCAGTGAACTTTGCTTGATTTGAGCTATGCGGATTTTTAGAACCCAACACTCTTTATCTTTTCCAGGACAAATCCATAATACCTATAATTACTCCAATAATTAGTATTTATGTTTACTTAAATATTTATCTTTTATTTTTCAAGGATGCTTTATCTCATACAGTTAACGATCATACGCGATTACATGATTATAATTAAAAGACTGATCATCGTCATCAAAGATCAAAACGATTGCGCATCAAGAACTCAGTCTCTCCTGCTGCTAAATATAAGGACTTGCGACCAAATTAATACGGCTTCAATTTTTGCGATCGGATCAGCGCTGGTCTGCTACAATGGAGGAACGTATGTCACTTTTTCCTTTAATAAATATCATGATTAAGTTGATGTCTCCTAAAACACTAAACTAATGAACTTAAAGTTTTGTAAACAAAACGCAAAATACAAACAATCAAATAGTTGCACATCAGTATAGATGCGATATTTGTTTTTAAATCTCTCTACGGAGATACCTAATGCGTCATTGACACGATTCGTCTAGAATGTCTTCACACACATGAATTTTTCATCATACACATTTTGTCAGTTCTAACTATATGTTCTTAACTAAAAGCAATCATTTTTGTTGAGTTTTACAAAACGTGTTGGTTTTCACTCTTTTCTATTACTTATCTTAAGGCCATAGACTAGTATGGAATATCTGGCGACCTGACCTAGCTTGGAAAAATTATCTGAACATACACTCTTCTAATGTCGAGGTTTGCGCAAGAATCTCTATTAGGCTATTCAGTAAAGTAGCTGAGAATTTCCTTTACAGTCTGACAATGACAAACATGGCTCCACGCGAAGCCAAAATAGACGGCTCGGATTATTGACTCCGAAGATGCCCTAATGAATCTTACGTCTTTTGCAATGATTATACGAGACTTTTTAACATCATAGTTTTGATTATCCATATATCGTCGATTATGGCTTTATTTCATGCTTTCGACCAAATCAGTAAGGGTTAAGGATTAATAAATACCGTGTATTCGTGAATATGTTGTAAATTAAAACAAACAACGAAGTTGCAGACCTCACCTCTCATGTTTTACACTGATTAATCCCAACACATTGTGTAGATCCAGATCTGTCAGCGCATCATGCGACGTCAGATTTAGATCTGTGCAGTTTTGCTTTGAATCTGACTAATAAGTGGTTACAGTCGGTAGCATTAAAAGACATTTGTTTTCAGTTGGGGAAAGAATATTTTGATCTAATCTCTAAAGTTTTCAAAGCACAGGAGAAATAAAACATTGACTTGAACAAAGATTAATATCATTCAAGCTTTATCACAAGATAAATGTATATTGCAAGAAGTCAAGCCTATTCAATTTCAGGTACACTGGAACAATCCTGAACGTTACTCGAATTACACTGACAGCTCTGGAATTATAATATACTACACAGAAACACTCCGTCCGTATGATGCAGGAGTTTTCGTGACAGGTCAAAAGAGTCTCAATATTCCACCACGGCAGGAGAGAGTAGCTGTTGAGGGAGGTTGCCCAATAGACTGCACAGCTGCAATAATAAGTGGTCCCGTATATGTCAATGCGATATATAACCACATGCATTACTTAGGTAAGCATTGCTTAGGTAAGTCAAAATGTGACATCAGGAACGAGAAATCAACAAAATCATTATTAGTAATATGTATTTTAGTAACGGCAATAGCCAAGTTCAACACCATTACTACCATCGTCGTTCTTGTAGTTACAGCCATTTCTTCTTAACGTGGCACCATTACCACCGCACCAAAATAAATTCATGTAAGAGGAATAAGAAACATTTTTCTAACAAATGAATTTAGAAACAAAGGAAAATTTCCAAAATAAAAATATTAAAGAAAACTTATGAAGGAAAAATTTCATGATAACGAGCTGAATGAATCAAACAGCATTGATGGTAGATTCTGCTAGTCGATGGTTTTGAACTAACAGCAATATCTCGTATTATCCTGGTGTAGCGATTCCCTAAGCCAAGAATTGCTATGGAGTGGTTGCAAATCATGGTAGGTTGTTTTCTGCAAGTTGGATTCACATAAAAGTATCATGAAGATTTAGCAGGAGTAGATATAGTCCGCGTGATAAAAGTAAAGAGGAAAAATCACGTGCACACTACATTCTTGGCACTATCTTGATAAAACGATATCAGACCCAAAATGAACTGAAACTGGAGGTAATATACACATTATTTGTGTTACAATAATACCCCTACTGTTTGAGGAATTACTAACAAGCCCGTCATGTATAATAACATAGATGTTACTGTTTATCGGCGAAAACAATACCTTTTGGATAATACTATCTCTAAACCTTTGAGGGTTTACTAAATACACATGAAGACCAGCCATTGCATGTTTTCCCCATACTATTGGCACGAAGTTTTTCAACGTTTCATTTGCGACTCTTATTATCTTTATTTAATTTGCTGTGACATAATTTTTTTATGTTGGTCTTTTTAAGACAATTGCTAAATTCAGCCATGGTTCATTTACTTCGTGTCTTGGGGTGGGAGGGGATTCGTTGAACTTTGCTTTATTTTATTTTGTTTTGTATCGATTTTGTTGGTTGTTTAGACATCACCATATCTATCTTTATGCAGGAAAGCATACAATCCAGTTGCAAAAAGAAAACTGCTGCCTAAATTTATTATAATTATTTTTGACAAAATTGAATATTATTGAATGATTTTGTACCAAAAAAAAAACCGTTTGAAATCGATCTTCCTTTCCAACTGAAACATTTCACTAAGATTATATCTTGCCCCCACCGTCATCTCCTCGTATGGTCAAAATGATGGTGCTGCTGCTTGACACGTGTTCTATTCTGAAGAGTAAATCTCAAGGCACGTTGAAATAGAAATGATCGTTTAATATCATCCAAGAACTTGAAGTACGAATACTGCTTGTTGCTCATTGTTATATCCTCTAGATAGTATCATTGACATTAAAATGACATGCATGAATTCTTTAACTGTTATTATGATAGTTGACCCACAGCACTTCTTAGCACTAAATTAATACATCCATCCAGAAGTCAGTTAATCTCATTTAAATTTATTTTCGTTCACAATATTTCTTTAAACACGTCTTTTTCAGGTGCTTTCAAACAACAGTTTGTTTGAGTAATGTACAAAAACTAAAGACAACAGCAACAACAAACTACATACTCATCTGTCATCAAGGAAGCGTCGAAAAATCCCTTAGTATTAAAATAAATTTACTAGATCTCTTTGGACGAGTTTAGGTTCATCATGGATTGTGTTAATAAAACAGTCATTAGGACTTGTTGTTGGCGATTATTCTCCATTAAACGTGTCTATAAGGCAATTTTTATGTAATATTAGTTCTATATACATTTTCATCCTTGGTAAATATACTATTAAACTTGGTCCCGACATATTAGTTCATGTTCTACGAGAAGGATTGTGCTATATCTTGGAAAATTTTATCTGTAGACTCTGAGTCATTATTACCTTACCTCAGTCTGCTTTGTTTTCAATTATTACTCTCATGATTTAACGTCAAGCTTCGGGATTGTACGAGTCTATGTTCTTAAAGAAACGAGTCTATGTTCTTAAAGAAAGTAACAGAAGAGCTTTGTAAAATTTAATAAATAATTTATTTCCCTAGAAATCAAGTGAAACATTATGAATAAAGAACTTACTGTTTTATGAATAAATCAAAAAAATTAAAAAAGAGAAGTCCTAGTAATAAAATATCCTGAATGAAACTGAGTTCGAGTTCCCATGAAATCCAAAATGGAAGGCGATGGCGTCACTTGTGGTCAGATAATTGCTGCTGTGTCAACAGTCCTCTGTTGGATCTCAGAAAATATTATTCCAGTTCTGAGTTCAGCATAAATTCCAATGAATGTCTTTGTCCAAAAATTATATCAGTGCACTTATGCATTTTCATGGAAAAAAAATTCCTTGAATTCGATAATTTGAAGAAAATAAAAATTCAACTCAGACTGGTCGCAGCATAATATTACTTAACATGTCAAGTACTTTAAGGCCAATTAACAAACCTTTATCAAAACAAGAGTTATACGACTTAGTAAGACGCAAATAAGACTCCTAAATGAGGGTCTAAAGTTATTTCTTCTAAACAATTAGAAGTTTATTACCAATTGACATATGCTTAAAATCATGTAGTCAAGGTATGAAGTTGACTCAACTTAACAATTCTTACTCTGAGAGAGATAAAAAAAAATATAAGTAAGTTGTTTATCAAGACTGTCGCTGATTTTAGAACAAAATTAGCAACATAAACAATATTTCTGTTAATTTTTGTTTATATCAATGAAATTAAAATCTCTCTCAGTTAATCCTGGACTCTATTCTGGAAATTATCAATTCCAGTAAACAATGCCACATTACATTAGCATGCAATGGAATAAGCCAAAAATTTAAGACCAACAGGCAAACAATTAAATTAACAGGGTAGCGTGATACATCATCTGTCTGTCCATCCGTTGTCTCTAAATAACCGTAGGCGATTGGGTGGAAATTCACGAAACATAACAATATTTTATCAAATTCAAAACTATCTGTATACATGTTACAATATTAACTCATTACGATTAGAATTTTAGGAAGTTATAAAGCTTAAATGCACCAATATGTCACCAATAATGACATATATAGCATTTAATATCCAGTCTTAGGGTATCCAACCAATCCTTGAAGACACATGACATAATATATTTAAACAATTTGTATAATTAACTCTGGATCACGATCTCCCAAGCCAAGACAGGTGGAGGATGAGGAGAGATGGAATAGTGATGTGGGTTTTTTCCATAACTCTCCTCACTATATCGCCACCTCTTTGTAAGGCGGTAATGGTCGTGTTTAAATATTATCTTATCATTTCTGCTAGAACCCCAATATATTATATTAGTTCGAAGATAGTGACAACCAATTATAAGTTCATATCATTAAATACCCTAGCATACTGTTTTGTACATATTTGTAGGTAGAATGGTACAGTAGTATCCATATGTAAAACACTTCCTCACTTATTGGAAAAAGTAGAATTAAGAATATCAAAGAGCCGCAGGAGTTCTAAAACTTTTTGCCCCAAATACAAATTATTACAAATCAAGTTGTTTTACATACTTTCTACAGGAATAGCCATGAAAACAAGTGTCATCGATATCGGTGGACATGAAAAGAATCTCGCTGATGACAAAGTATACAGTTATGACAGTCCTGTTGTGCATACGTAAGTACAAGATAAAAGATAATATACAGAAAAGCATGGCATTGTTTCCCAGAAGTCATGGATGACATGGAAACATGTGAATACTTGGCAAACTTATTATGAAATTTACACTTTGCATTTGCAATTAACTCTTTTCCGTTTTAAATTTAAAGTAAAATCAATAAAGTCAAGCTTTAACGAACACGATGCAATGCGCTTGTCTTGCAGTAACATATATCTATCTAACATTAATGAAAGCTAAGGTTATATCACGAAATACTTGGAATTGACCCTACAAATTTTACCTCCATTTATGTATGTGTCTGTGTGTGTGCCAAATACACACATATTTTAGAGCAATTAATAAGTAATTCGGTCCTAATATTGGTGAGCACAATGCAGTCAGGATTCTAGAGTTGTGCCGAGAAATCATATATATATATATATATATATATATATATATATATATATATATATATATATATATATATATATATATATATATATATATATATAGAGAGAGAGAGAGAGAGAGAGAGAGAGAGAGAGAGTTATTCTTCATTTTTTTTAAAAAAAAGTTTTTTACCTGGTTATTTTATAGAATATAGGGCTGAAAATTACTTTTAAAAAACTATAAACGTGGAGCTTAATATTTACAGTTTATATTTTTGTGATTATTGCTGATCAAATTAGGAACCGCATTTAAATTAAAAGCTATTTCTTTACGCGCAACACCTTTACAATATCTATAAGACTAACAGCACTGCCGAAGGTGTTGATCCCTCTAAACTTCATGAATACTGACTACATATATGTTTTATATATTTTGTTATGCTCAGAGATATATTTCATAAGTGAGTCATTGGGTCGCCAATTTACAGACCTTCATTTAATAGAATTACAATCGGGAGCAACCCAACAGCACCAGAATGTGTCAGTGTGACCAAGGGGATGATGGTTATACGTTAAGCTCGTGACACATGGCGGCCACGCTAATAAATATTACTTTTTCAAAGCTTTTATGAATGTCTACAATGAAGAGTATTAGATGTTTACATATAAATAGACAGTAGACTAAGTACGCCAATATATCAGTCAATGTGTAGCAGCGTGAAGACTTTAATAATAGTTTTATTTGCACAAAACATCATTCCTTAATTTTAAAGGATTTGAAATATCTACCACGTTTCGTTTTCTGAACCAATAACGGTAAGGGAAATTGTAGTTATATTATTTGTTTATATCATTTATGTATTTCTAAAGCTTTGCAGAACCGATTAAAGTCAATAAGTACGATTCATTTGCGTCGACATGTGTTTACAAATCCACCTCAAGGTCCGAGTACACCTATTTTGGTGAGGCAACCAGTGATGAAATGTGTTATGCTTTCATTTGGTACTACCCAAAGGAAAATTTCACCAGCAATGTGTGCATTATCTCGAAATGTAAGACGGTTGAGGTGGTTGTTGAAGGTTGCAATCTTCAAGAGTTTTCATCTGTTCTACAACAAGTCTTCATCAATGTAACTTCAGCCTGCTCAAGCCTTGGAATATGTCATCCAGAATGCATACCTGTAGCTAACGAAGTAAAAAAGCAGCCATGTTTTAAAGGAAGCGTTGATCTTTATTATAGAGATATGGCACGCACCAGAAGTAACGAAAAATACATTTCGTTTTACAAGGCCTTGGACTCGTGTGATGAAGAACTAGATAATATTTGTCATGAAAGTAATGTGTGTGCAGAAGGAAACCAGCTCTGGTCTCTGTCCAGTGTACCTACATTGTTTCTAATCAACTTGCTGATGATCTATACTAATGTACCATTTTGAGTAATACCTCAAATCTATTATCATTATTAAACAACTATAAGCTTCCTAACATAATGTTTTAAATGCATGCAAACATAAATTTTCTTTTCATTAAGATTTTTACTTATCTCATAAATATAGATGTTTGGGTTTGTAGTCGATAGTAACCCGGTATAAAAGAAGCTACTAATGGACTAGATATTAATATAACCCAAGGAAACACAAGGACTACCACTTGGGATTATCTAGACAGAATTGCTAGTTTGGCCAACTAACTATTTTGGTCAAATAAGTCATACATTAATCGGTTTTTTAATTCTAGTTTGCATAGTCTAGTAGGCAACTTCATTCTTCCGAGAAGATCCAAATCAGGCACATAGTGAAAGATCAACAGGCAATGACATCTTAGCTGTTTTATATTAAAGACTTTTATGCTCAAAACTAATGTTTGATTGTCTTCAATAATAAAATGTGATATATTTTCTCAATAAAACTTTACCTGATGCTATGTTATATTTACTTACTATTTGATTA
Organism: Potamilus streckersoni; assembly: GCA_016746295.1. Lineage (NCBI taxonomy): Eukaryota > Metazoa > Mollusca > Bivalvia > Unionida > Unionidae > Potamilus > Potamilus streckersoni. The sequence continues at coordinate 560,183 of JAEAOA010002113.1, read as the reverse complement.
TTCAATAATACGTTGAAGATCGTGCCTTCGGCATGAGCACAAAGCAAAGCAACTGTACAAACAACGAAAGCTACTATATCCCCGTAATGCTATGGATTTTATGTATTCAATATGACCTAGAGTTGTCAGACGGACTTTTGTCAGGTTCATACAACATGTTTTTACAGAATCATGTTAGTTCTAATACAGAGTCATGTAAATTCTTTCTCGATGAGTGTCTTAGACTGACTCAATTTATTTGTGTCACTTTGCTAGGGTTTCTTAACAAGTGTTGAGATTGTTGCCGGATAAAATTGTGCCTTGGTTAAAATAATCTATCTTCGAGCTTTTCAATGCCTTTTCGTTTTCTAACATTTATTTACAACGTTTGAGTGTCCAATAAAAGGTCTAAAAATATATTTCTTTACAGCCTTCCGTTTAGCGAAAAAAACTTAGTTTGTTTACAATTTTAATGTTTTAGGACGTAAGGATATTTATGCGATAACAACTGACATATTTCCATCTTTGTTAGAGCTTTAATATATTTCGTTAGTCTCTTCTAAGATTGATAGTTTCGGAATTTTTGTATCACTTTTGTCTAATCAAATGTTATTTTTATCCTGATTTTGTTTAGTTACTATTAAGATCTTTGTGAGTTTTGGAATTTTAATATTTCCTTTAGTCTATTACAATTCTTATACACTTTTTCAATACAATTTTCTTTCAAACCTTTAAGTCGTTATGTGTTAATTAAAGCAGAAGCATTTTTCGGCTTTACAATTTTAATCTAATATTCCGTGATGTTGTCTAGTCTCTGTTTAAGCCTGTGACAGTTTCGAAATTTTATTACTAATTTTAATCTTATCCATTTTGCCCTTGATTATAGCTAGTCTTATAAAATCAGTACAATATATGCAAATTTACTTGCATCTTCAACATGTATGAGTGATCTTCTATCTATAGTTCTCACATACAGTATATGCATGGCGTGTTGACGGTATGTTTCGATTGTTTGATTGAGGCATGGATTTTGACCACTACTCACGTCACCCATTGTGCGTTATTGGTCATTATGCCTTGACTGTTGATGTGGTGTGGGGTGCTGAATAGTATATGATTTTGTATTGAACAATCCGAACAGTGTGCTAATCATTATACGTTGCATATTGGATACTAGTATGGGTTATTGGTCACTAGACTGAGTATTGTTTGTATTCTGGAAAAGTATGTGACTTTAAACAATTTGGTCGCTTGTCTCTATTGTTACGTGACAAGGGCTCGTACTCAGTAACAAAGAAAAGAGTGAAAGCCAGCAAGCTTTGCATATTTTAACAAGTTATTTTCCTACACAAAAATGTAAAAATTGGTAAATAGGACTTACAGTTTGTGAATATAATCCAAAATTTGGTTCAAAGAATGAAAATACAAGTCCTATCAATAAATAGTCCTATTAGAATACAGGTTTCAGTCCATACGACGTAAAAATAAGGAAGGTGATGAGGTCAGATTATACAATACACATTGTTCCTTCAAGGTGTTGAACGATTCTGCCCGAAAAAAAAATAGGATTGCGTATTTAAAACCTCAAAATATCATTTCAAGTCTCGCGAGATGGGTCATGTGGTCTCTTACTATGCTAATTTCTCACGTAAACCAATTTGTCCCCACTTAAAAATCAATCATAAGAAACGTTGTTTACACATAGTGATCAGGCAAAGAAAGTATGCCCGTGATACTGTCCAATCATTTAAACTTCCTGTTGCCAGTTGCCAGCCCAAGACGAACTAAAAATAATAATTCTCACGTAATACTTCATCGTCTTAAATAAACAATCCCGAATCTGACAAAAATATTCATGGCAATAAAATGCAATGAATAAAAAATGAAATAAAAAGATTTTAAAACTTATACACAAGCAATTTAATCACATATTGGTAACAGTATATAAAGATATGTTTGTATGTATGTGAATAAAAACTGTTTATAAACCCTCCAACCGCCTAGTTTGTAGATGGGACTGTTGGAGAATAGTAATCAAAAAGCGGCTATTGTATATCAGGGTGTTTTATTTTCTACATCAAAATGTGGGTGTTGGATAGTAGAGATCTGTGTTGAATTCTGTATCACATAATTGTTGCCAGATAGTAAGGTCATTGCTGGATTGTAACTGAAAGCGGCTGCTGGATAGTAAACTTCATATTAGATTCAAATATAAACCTCTTAATATAATGCTATCCACATGAGGGAAGATATTGTTTTTACATGGAGACATCATATAACACTTTAAAATTTTACACTACCATCTCCATATAATGCCAGCGTGACCCTCGCATGTTAAATTCGATTTTTTGAGGCTATAGAGTCCCAACACTCACATTCACAGACACGCACATTCCAGTTTGAGGCTAGGATTCCAAATTGTCCCTAAATATTAATTCCCCATGTGAGGTTAATGTTTTCCCCGCGTGTTATTCATATAGACGTTTCAAACACAGGATATATGGTAGGCACTCACATTGCCAAATGATGTGGTCAACTTTAACAATATAAGTTTAGCCACTTCTAACAATGTTACAATGTGCTCTGAATGACAACGTTTTCTGACATATGATTTTCGCTTTGATACCGGATTATCCACAAGTTTAAACCTACAGGTGCTAATATTATTATCATTTTTTATTAACACAATTTATATATATATATATATATATATATATATATATATATATATATATATATATATATATATATATATATATATATATATATATGTATGTATGGCTTTGGCTTGTAGACTTTTAGGGAATTATACGTTTTAAGTTTCCGCATCTAGTCTATACAAACTGGTTGTATTTATAGCTTTAGCACATGTGAAGACAGCCATGTAGAGGTTTACAAACACGTTTTTGTGTTTATTTGTTTATCGTATATATGTTTTGTATTTGCCTTTGAAAAAGACTCATTAAGAATCGAAAGCGCTTAGGCTAGTTAGTTACTAGTTTCCTACTGTTCGTCGTCAGTTTCTTGCATCTATATATATATATATATATATATATATATATATATATATATATATATATATATATATATATATATATATATATATATATATATATTATATATATATATATATATATGCTGTTGTTACAAAGTGAATAAACCACCTTCAATCCTCAAAGTATCTGTGAGACAGAGATTCACAGATATTCGAAAAGTATTACAGGAAAAATAAAGTGAGACTCTCTCTACTCCTATGCCACAGTAACAAAAGAGGAACGAAACGAACATAACTTTCATCGAGCAAAAGTTGGTATGTAATTTATTTAAAAATGAATGGATTCCATCGGTATAGCTTATTGTATGGTTATTGTTGTTTGATAGTCATTCAACCGGATCGAATATAATTAAGGAATCAGAGGCTTGGTCCAATCATCAGTCAAAAGTTAACAGATGATATCTGATGAATGATATAACTAAATAGGCGTGAGTGGTATCAATTGCAGCCTAGCTCTGGTATATTCATCATTCCTATCTGTTACGTAACAAAGGCTCACACAAAGAAACAAAGAAAAGAGTGAAGCCAAGAAGCTTTGTAAATTTAACAAAATAGGTTTTTCCTAGAAAACAAGATAGAAATATAAAAATGAACTTACAATTTGTGAGTATAATCCAAAAATTATTCCAGGAATTTGAAACTCTAAGTCCTATCACTATAAAGTTCTGAAGGAATCGACGTTCGCATTCCACCACAGTTCCAATATTGAGGACGATGACGTCAGATGAAGTCGTTGGACTAATGTCAACCGTTCCTTACTAAATCACACTTTATAATGTTCCAGTTTATAATTCCAGAATAACTTTCCACTAAATGTCTTTGACCAAGAATTTTGATGAAGTAAAGTATTTTCGAGGGTGAATAAATTATTTTAAATAAGAAAAACTCAATTCAAAATGGTAACAAAAAGAATATCTTGCAGCCTCATTGTATTTTTTACGACAGATTAAGTCCACTAAAAATGTCCGTCGTGATGCTTTACGTGATCACTTAATTTAAACAGGGCAGTAAAATATTTTGCTAATTTGCACGTAGGCCAGAATAGCCATATATAAGAATCAAATTCTCACGCTTGAAATAAATTTAAAAATAAAGCTGTTTACATCATAGCTAACCCCTATGATGAACATGACCTTGGTAATAATCAATCATTTTCACAGTGTTTACCAATCTTTGAACCAAGGTGAGCTAAATATAATGATAAAATGTAACACTTTTGCGTTCTAATCAGGTCAAAACAGAGCACTGAATTTTCCGAATAATTATCAAATCCCGTGATAGTTATCATTGTAATAAATGTAATGAAACAAAAATAATAAAAAAAATAATTTAAGTTAACATACAAGCAATTTAATTACAAACACATGACACATCATACATCACGCACCTAATTCAAAATTTTCAGATGTAATATAGTAGGGTGAAATATAGTCAAATGGTACTCCCATGTTAAATAGGGTCTGTGATTAATAGATCTAAACGAGAACTAAATTATAGAATATTTATAAAAGAAAAAGCCATACATCATTGCTAAAAATAGAAATTGATGTTTAGTAATATTTCTCATAATCATTTTCTCCACTTGTTTGCATATTACCCTTTATGCAATATCTGAAAGTCTCTCTCTCTCTCTCTCTCTCTCTCTCTCTCTCTCTCTCTCTCTCTCTCTCTCTCTCTCTCTCTCTCTCTCTCTCTCTCTCTCTCTCTCTCAATACAATTTACTAAATTTCCAAACAAGGTCAGAGTTATTCCTTGACCAGTAGTGCAATTGATTCAAACCTAATCCTATCATAATGAAGTCAGATATTTTCCAGTTCCTAGTTTTGAATTATATCCTTTGCAAGCGAAATGTTAAATCTGAACTCCTGCGGAAGAGTATAAGGAAACGATAAAATGTCTGTGAAAGTCAAGTGCAATTTTAAATTTTTCTCAATACATTATTAATGTGTACTTTCAGCGCCATCCATCTGCGTATTGCTTGCACTTCTTAGTACATTAATCAAACTTTATTTTTCTTTTTTCTCGTAGATAAACTTTTATTTTAAATTATAGAGATAGTCACAACTATTTAATGCAAACATTCCATTTCGAAAATTATTCACCGCAATGTTTGTTGTTTTTTTTTTGCGATAATTGTTCATAAATATGTTTAGCACTTCATATATCTTCATCCTTCGTATTGAAACAAAATATCAAATTATCCATTTCATCCAATACATTTGGGCTTAACTTTATACAAATTGTTCGGTTTAAATGCTGCTTCGGCTCCGAGTGTGTGTGTGTGTGTGAGAGAGACAGACAGACAGACCGACAGACAGACAGACAGAGAATGAGTGAGTGAGTCTGTGTGTGCGTGTATGTTTGAGAATTAATTAAATGTTTGATTGATATAGACTTCACCCTGTGTATTCTCCTGCTTTTTAAAAGCTACGTATTTGTCATATATATATATATATATATATATATATATATATATATATATACATACATCACCACTGGTTGTGTGCTTCAAACAACGGATGCAGCATATTCACCTGCACAATGAAGATATATTCATATTTCATCTGATCATCCGAAGGTGGGTAAAAGTCATTTTGTTCTGGCTGACTTGTTTCTTGATTGCATCATTTTCTGGGTGAGTAGAACATAATAATCATCCCATCCACTTTGTAGTATTCCTATTAAATCTACATTTTCTTTATTCACTCTACGTGGATACACACAATCCGTGTTGTGGCTGCTTTTTATAAATGCTAATCTGTTAGCTACACGCCTATAATTATCATGACTAATGTACTTGTGAGTAATAAACTTTGATGTTTCTAACAGGTCTTAATCTACATCCTGAGAGAAAAAGTCCCTTTAGAGCTTTTGCATCAACGATTAAAACGTTGTTTATAGCTTCATTTTCTGTACGTATATCTAGTGAATAATAAACAAGTTAGTCGTTTTCATTTTTAGCCCGTTTCAAAAAGATATATATAGAAACTAAACAAAGTATATAACGGATGAAATAGAATTGTTTACCAACCTTTTCAAAAAGCCTTATCATGATACATGGTCTCTATTGTATGTAACTTTTATTCAGCGGAACGTGAGTGAACTTAGTCCATTTCTGAAAGAACAAAAACTGTTTTGGATGTAATTTTTCCTTCACAAGTATTTAGCAGCCTATTTGTAAATGTTTTTATAAAGCCCGTTCCTTTAAGGTGTTCTTTTTCAGCAAGAACTGCAAGTACAGTTGCTTAATTTACATATATATATATATATATATATATATATATATATATATATATATATATATATATATATATATATATATATATATATATATATATATATATATATATATATATGCATCAATGTTACCAGTTTATCACATAATGTGAGTCCATTTTTAATCTATATCAGCTTTTAATAGATCTATATCCATTTGATACGAATCTAATAAACACGTACGTCTGTTGCTTCAGTTTAGCTAAAAGCCCTCTGAAAAAAGCATATCAGAAGCTCTTTTCCTGTTCGAAGACAAGTGAATGTCGCTTTTTACTCTGATGAAAATAAAGAGCATCCGTAGTACAAAGAGAGTCAATATGATCATTACCTTTCAAAGATCTATACTAGGAAAAAGTGACCTGATGAAACACGTGACCAATATATATGTAGGTAAAGGAATAATTTGCAGATATACATCATCTTCGAGAGCTATGTTGCCATGGCTCTAGAAACTACAATCTTCGTATAAATCAGGGATTTCGTTTTCAATAGGATCGACATTCGGATTTAAACAAGGCTTGTAAGTTACAATTTGATCAATCAAGACCCTTTCTCCAGCTAGATCATTGCATAGTAATAACTGAATACCTTCGATGGATAAAGACAACGCTGTTCCAATTGTCACTGAGCCTAAGATTAAGCCTGATGAGAAACTTACACAATGGAGACAAACTCTGTCAAAGTCGTACTTTACTCACTAAATTATAAGAATTTGTTTAGAAGAGGGCTTCTTACCTAATAAGAAAAGACTCTTCGAAACCTTTACTATAGTGTTTATTTTAATATTCTTCAAATGAATTGCATCTGGAAATTATGTGAACTCACACTTTATGGACAACACGTATTGAATACCTGATTTTGTCCTAGGTAAGGGGCCGACACTCTCTACCATTATGCTGCTAAAAGATTCGATAAATGCAGGAGTAGGTTGTAGATAAGCCTTAGGTATCTTTTGGATTTTCTACCGTCTGCCAAGTGTTTCGAGATCTACAATATTAAAAACATCGCACCTGTGGCAAATAAAAATGATTCAATATCTTGTAAAAAGTGTTACTGATCCCTAATGAACAGCCAAATGAGTTTTGTGGCTAGATTAAGAATTACCTGCCTATACTACTTTGTAGCAACAATTTGATAACTCATTTACCACTTGTCACCATTGTAGACCTCACTTAAACTCCATTATCTCATGAGGACTCCATTGTTAACAAAATAACAAACAGGTACTTCTGTGGCTTTCGTTCGCTCTGAAATAAATAGGAAATCTGAAGATATTTTACCTATTTGACCAAAAGTCATTGTTGTTTGTCCCCCTGATTAGAATAAAAAGAATTTTTTGTAAAAAGATCACAGTTATCAATACCTTTTTGATTGACCTATACCGGACTGAAATTTTTGAGTTTTGTTTGAAAGATCCGACATCAATATTATCTTTGTTTTCATCAAGTGCAGTCTTTCTGTCTTTGAATTTGGAGATATCATCACAACAACATTTGTTTTATCCTTGCCATTGATGTAATTGGAAGAAGCTATTCTCATCTTCGTCAGATTTATTATACTTACTAATAATAAAGTTTATTCTCTGAAATCTTATGAGTAATTCTCCATTCATGTTACCACTTAAATTGTTGTGATAAATTTCTCTTAGTTATACCATCATTTGCAATATGGATTCCTTACTTTTCTAAGAAATTTATTTACCTAGCTATTAAATTTCATTTAGTTTGAATCTATTTGCATATATTGTGCTCGTTGACGATAAAAATATAACCTTATTACCGCTGATTTTAAATGATCGCTATCGCTATCGTGTTTTCAACACTGTTCAAACTTAATTATGCTATAATTTCATCGCGTGAAAAAAAACTCACTATAATTATCCTTTCACGTAAAGTTTTCGAAAGATTACCTTCTGGCCAAATGGAGAAGATATCCCAAACTGATACACCTCTGCCAAACAAACAATAATCTGTCATGTTTGACCTCATTCCGTTTCATTAATGTTCCATTTTATCAGCTTCGTTCATCTTTTGCATGTTGAAGATGTGGACAAGTTAGCAACAAAGTCTCCAAGTTTCACATAGCTCGCAACTCCTGAAAACTCTGACTAAATGAGCTCTGGACAACATTAGCATTCATAGGTTATAAGAATTATTGGTAAACGCTAAACAAAGTGTTCATGATAATACAGAGAGATAAAAGGGAGATTATATAAAGAGCTACATATGATGACGATGTGGTTCTAGAATACATGTAAATGTATGTGATGTAAGTCTTTCAGATCAAAGTATATGAAATTGTGTTCCTATTCAAATATTATGAGCCGAATTCCTGATCTGTACACACAAGCTAATCCTTTGCTGAATAGTAAGTAAAGCTCAAACTTGACATGGGGACCTACGCATTCTGTTACAATAGTGTACACAACGAATGCTGTGAAAGTCATAAGCTCAAAAATCGTATTTATTACGTCTCTCCGTCTGATATTTAAATGTATAAAAGACAAAAGAGGTTGAAAACGATATCAGCAAAGAAACAGAAACTGATATGCATGCTGTTTTGCGAGATCACACGGAATGTATTGAAAATAGAAGAGCTCAGTTTGGTTGAAAAATAATTGCAAGTTCTACAAAAAGCATTAAGAACAATACTTCAACGTTGTGGGATAATCTACCTTTAGATTGAAGACAGAAATAACTGGTTAAAGAAAGGCGTGTTACAAAGATGATATAATATTGTCTAAAGCGAATTCTGTTAAAGGTTTATCAGATAGGGATTATAAGAGCACACCTGAATGTAAAGATGATTCGTTCTTTGAGAAAGTTCATACAGGTTTTAAACAAAAATATATTTTCTTTATTTGGGTTAATAACTCGAACAATCGGGAACATAAATGTATGGAAATACAGGTTGGTCATTTGAATGTACCTGGACAATTTTCTTTTCCTTCAGAGACATGCGCTGTTGTACTTGTTTTTGCATTAATGGAATAATATGATGTTCATTAATTGTATAAACAAAGCATATGTCAACGCTACAAGTCAGTAAACAACGTAACCTATAGCAATTCTGGTGAACATTTGTATTAACATTATGATTATTCATTTTATTCTAGTTGTTATTACTGTTAGACGTTTCTAATACAACACGTACTATCGTGTTTAGAGGCAGAAAAGAACTGGCAGGTGTGACGACATGTACATCCAGGTCATTTTACTTCTCTTCTAAGTAACTTATTATATGTATTATTATTATTATTATTATTATTATTATTATTATTATTATTATTATTATTATTATTATTATTATCATTATTATTATTATTATATGCATGTGTTAAAACTGCAAAAGCGAGTAACAGGCGAAAGGAACTTTATATCTGAAAGAAATAGTTACAACGACGATATAAATATAAATCATTCTATAAGAAGCTCGGAAACGGGATTAAAGTTTATAATTTTTTAATAATCCTTGTATTTTTACAACTCTCATTGGCAGCCAGTCATAATTTTTAAATGAGGACAATTATGTTTTTAATAATCAGTTTCAAAAGAATTCTTGAGTGAATATATTACAATGTTCGCAACAATATTACAATGTTAACATTCCCAAAACATATTACTATATAATTTGATGCTTCGCAAAGCATAAAGTAAACAGTTTTCATGTCTGTCTTGCCTGTCGTCAAAAAGCAAATTAACATATAATAATAATAATAATAATAATAATAATAATAATAATAATAATAATATATTTTCTTCATGCGTAAGAGGTGCATAGACAATTTGAACTCTCGACATAGATGTATGAGAGAGAGAAAGAAAGAGTTCATAACCTACTTCTTGATAATATACGTTCAACAACACCTCATTATTATATGTAGTCAAGAGTTCCAGGAAAGGGACGTATAAAGAGATAAATGATAGACAAGGAGATAGAGAAATGGAGGAGAAACAAATCAAGAAAATCTATAAGATGTTGGCAAATTGGGACCAGATAATTTTTCGAAGTCATTGCATTATCCGGTTTCTTCATCCTAATATTGATTGGTAAAATATGTACCCATTGATGATGCGAACCAAAACTAACGAGAGATTTTTTAAATGCGTGACATCAAATGACTTTGCTGAGATATCTCAACCCTTTTTTGAGTAGTGGCTTGAAAACATTTTTCAAAAATCGTCAGCCATTAGAGGACACACCGATTGTCCAACCGCAGCACTTAAGTAATCAATGATATTTTGTTTTCTTTCTATTTAACCATGGTTGAAATCAATGCTGTTGTTATTGTTATATATTAAGCACATAACTCTTTTAGAAACAAACGCTATAGAGGTTAAAATAAAACCAAAATATCATCAGTGATAAAATTTGCAGTTTTGCAAGTTTCACCCTTCTACTTTCTTCTGACATTCTTTACTTTTCGGTCGCATTTGTTGTTTTTTTTCATGCATTTGATATCTGGTAATTGATCAGAGAAATCATACTCTATGTTGTTCTGGGTCAAGCAGGTCAAACATAAGCAATAAGTTAGTTCATATCGAGATTTGTTTAATCTACAACTTTTGCCTTGGTAACATTTAACCATTTACGATTTTAGAGAAAAAAAGAACATGACATCGGTTACTACTATGTCATCAACGTTTACGTTTATGTAATATGAAGTCGAATGCTGGACCAGTTTATAACCTCGTGTAGTTTTAAACAGTTTTTGTGTTCCGGAGATACCTTAATTCCGCTTTTTTAATATATGCTCGTGGTCTATCCATTAGCACAACTTGTTTTGTCAATCCTTTTCCGTGATCAACATTGAAGATCCCGATGAAATTTTGCGCGCACACACACACACACACATATATATATATATATATATATATATATATATATATATATATATATATATATATATATATATATATATATATATATATATATATGTATATATATATATATGTATATATATATATATATAGCTATATATATATATATATATATATATATATATATATATATATATATATATATATATATATATATATATATATACACACACACACACACATTCGTCCGATTTTCTATGTGCGTCAAATTAAAAACGCTGCTTGTTGGAAATTCACTATGACCACCATCGCATCTGTTTTGAAAATGTTGTTATCACTTCTCCTCAAGAATGAAAAGTTGCATTGACATGGGTTGTTTTCTACAGGATTTCGTATGTTTTAGATTTATGCAGACTTCAATTAGATAAAAGAAAAACATTTAAAATCGGATGATTGATACGTTTGAATTGAGCATAGAGAAAATCATAGCGGCATTGAAAACTAAATGTAAGAGAGTTGTGGATTTACTAGACATATCATTGATCAACTAAAAAAAAACTTTTCTATCAAATCTGGCCCGCCACAGCAAATGAGTTAGAGCATGTATGGTGCACACGGCCAGAGGCGTTTCACCAAATACATCAAATTAATGTGTATACCTAAAACGACATCCACAATTATTCCACGACCTGAAGGAAATAATCTAGTGATGTGCTGATAGAGCTAATACACAACACCAAAGGGAAGTGCACTCAACGTTTTCACCTCTATATTAATTTACTCCATAATTGGTGAAATGACCCTGATTGGTACGAAAATTCATTTATATACAGTAGGAAATGCACATACTCTATTTGCATGGCTCGTATAGGATGAATTACATACTAGATTCTGTTAGGTGAAATAGATTAAAGGTATCTCCAAATGCGTTTCTAATTAAACTTATTAATTAAATACAGTATCGTGTTTATTACTTATCTTACAAGGTGAAATAGATTAAATGTATCTCCAAATACGTTTGTAATTAAACTTATTAATTAATTAAAATATCGTGTTTTTTATTATCTTGTATTTTCAGGCAGTTTATCTGACTCACGAGAAAAAGTTGAGAATAGCTGATGTCTTAATTTGCCACACCAAAATAATGAAATTTTTTTCTTATATAATTGTATGTATTGTTTGCAAGCAACTTATCAAAATAATAATACATGTGTATTTTGCAATTGAAACACTGTATATCCTTCTTGATGAGCCTGTTTTAAGTCCTTCATTTATATAGTTTCCTTACCAAGTTAATAAAATTAACTTCAGTAATTTTCCGTCTTACTTTAGTAGAGGATAGAAAATTTAACATTTTAAAATATTGTACAATGATTGCATAAAGAGGCATATCTACACAATTAATCAAAACTAACCAAGACAAGGTCTTTGCAGCCATCATTTTATGAGTATGACTGAATTTACTAATTTGGCTCTTTTTTCGTTTCCGTTTTATTAAGGTTAGGACACAGTTCCAGACGAGGTTCTGAAAAGGAATCATTAAAAGAAGTTTATTTCAGGGCCGCGAATAACTAACTTGAAAACTCTACTTCCATGGAACCGCTGCTACATTATGTATTTGCAAAGTGTGTGTGTGTGTGTGTGTGTGTGTGTGTGTGTGTGTGTGTGTGTGTGTGTGTGAAGAAATACATTTTGTTATAACAAACCTGCGTGAGGATATTAAATATTTTGCAGTCTTTTGCTCGAAGGATACGAATTTGATGGAGATATTTTCTAGGAAAGCAATCTGGTGCTATGTTTATGGCTGAGATAGGTGAAAGGTGTAATCAAAGCAAACAAAATTAACTTGTAATAATAATATTATGGAACTGTATTTACGACAGTAACAAAATCATGCTGGTCGTAATAACAACTTAAAACAACCTTGTTAAATGATATTGTATAGTTCATTATACTATTAAGCAATTAAATCATATCTCGATAAATGCAAGCTAGTTAAATATACAGCCCTTATCCAACTCGACGTTTAGATTCTTTTTTTTATTGAATGCTTATTTTTGCTTTGTTAACTTTCTATTCATCTTCGTCATTCCTAAAAGAATAAAACTGACTTCTAAGTAAGCCCAATACATAGAAAAGCATGTATCATTATTCATCTTTGATATTCCTAAAATAATAGAGCTTTATTTTCGGACACAATTCCTGCATTAGCCAAAAAACAAAACATAGTGCAAAGTCCTAAAAGAAGTGAGTTTTTCTTCTAAGACACAATTTATGCATAAACATACAACATGATTTATCTTTGAAAATCATACAATATTAGAGGTGACTTATCTAGTATATCCAAGCCAACAAATATAGGTTGTAGAATTGAATTTTCTTGTTCTATAAGCTAATAGTACTGTCTTTATCTACGATTGTTTTTCTTGCGAAAGGCAAGTATTCCTTTATAATAGTGATGGCAACAAAATACCCCACCCCTGGATCAAATTGTAGTTCATCTTTTTGCATAGTTATTCAAGATAATGAAATAGGACAGATTTGATAATAAAGCAAATTATTATAAATTAAACGACGAAAGTTTAACAGACGACGACACGTATCTAATGATTGAAAGAATCTGGTTTGGTAGACAAAAATAGAACATAATTAATTCCTTGAACACACATCCTTACCTAACCAAGGAATCAAATTTAAACATTACTTAACGAAAAAAACAACAAAAATGATTTTTACAGACGTTTTCATAGTTCTTAATCTCTTTCCAAATCTCTCTAAATCTAAAATACTCGCGTTATTCGAGTTATACTAATTACTATTTGCCCAATTATGCCCCATGATTTCGACATGTATAAAACCAATGCAAGCAAGCAAGCGATTTTAAAACCTCCTTACTTACTGGACCAACGCCAGAAACAATGAAGCATATATTTAATATCTTAAACATACATCCATACCAAACAAAGGTAAAACATTATAAAAATTGTTCGTTGTATTTAATCTCCTTTAAAACATTTCTAATATGCCCTACTTTCAGTTATATTCTTTACTTATTATTGGCCTAAGTATTTGTTCATATTTGTTCTTGACATCGACCTACTCTATGTTCATAGTGAATACAAAACGTTAAAGCAATCTTTACTGACGAAAGCGACAATATATTATTACCGGCTGTAAAAGCATGCCTATAAACAAGACAGGGATGATATATCTCACAGGGATGATTTATCTCATCTGAACAAGACAGGGATGATATAAATTTATCTCACCTGAAATAAAAAAGTTAAGATCATTACCGAAAACATATAAGTAACCAATGATCAATACAACCCAAACGTGATATCTTGTTTTGCAAGAACAAAAAAAAATCAACTGAGCACCTTGATATCTTCAGATCTCATGCGACAAATAAAGTCTCCGCTGAGAAGCAAACCTACAAAGTACCAGAAATCGTTGAAGACGGTTGTTACAAGCAAACTCAGTTTGATTCTTAACTCAGAGCTCCACATCTGTATAGCGAAAACTTTGAAAAACCGCTAAATTAACGTGAAATAGTTTAGAAAATACAATATCCACAACACATTACGAACCCTATTTACAATTAGACAAACATATATACAAACCGATAAACTTATACAATCCAATAAACATATATGCAATTCGATATATATATATATATATATATATATATATATATATATATATATATATATATATATATATATATATATATATATATATAATCTGATAACATATATACAAATCGATAAATATATGTGCAATAAAAAACGTATATGTAATTTGATAAATGTATATACATTCCAATAACCGCATATTCAGTACGATAAATGTATATACAGTTCATAACCGTTTGTACGTGTGCTCAAGAGATCATCATAAGTGTAGACTAACAACACCATCATCGGTAGGTGGGTGCTTGATCATAGTACTGTTAAACATCGCACGATTGGTCATAAACTGCTGACCACAAGGACTGTTAATCACAAGGACAATTGATGATATGAATATTGACCATAGAATGTTTAATTTGAACGTATCTTAATAACCATTTTTTCTATTCCATCCAGTTCATTTGGTTAGATACAAAAGACTTGATTGGCATAACGATACAAAGCATATGTGATTTTAATTGAGTGTAACAGAGCAACATATACCTCCAGACGTTGGAGGTCAAATTATTGTCGGCACTTTACTAAATTCTAACCGAAATGATTGCTTGTAGATTGACGGATTTAACGTTAATTTTTTCATAGCCTCACGGAAATTAAGTCTTTCCAACAAAAATTATTTAACAAAGCAACATATACCTTTACTAAATTCTAACAGAAATGCTTGCTTGTAAATTGTCGTCATTCGCGTTTATGTTTTTACAGCTTCATTGTATTTACTCCTATAGCATACTACTCAGTTTTTCCAACAAATAAATGTAAGTCAAATGTTGTTAAGTCCATGAAATCTAGTCAGCATAGAACAAGGAACTTATGGAGCTCCGACCCAAGGAAAGAAGCCTTGATTGACTAAGGATTCAAGCTCTAGTATGATGCTGCAGTAGATAAGGACTTTATAAGTGCAGAACTACTATCCTGATGGACTATGAAACTTTACAGAGTGCCACTCACAGATACGCATAAAATATCATGTAATCTTTCAACCAGGATAGAATCAAAGACGAAAACGCATTGAATTAAACCGCTGACTGTGAAATTAAGATTGGCAATATCTAGTAGAAGATCACAAAATATATCACATTTTAATAGCTATTGGCTTCTGAGTTTTTTCATCCTCATACACAATAAAATAGAAAATAATAATTTTTAACCCACCTGTATTAACAGCGAAACACCCATACCTAGTGTTATGGTATATATTTTTAACATCAGCATTACTTATAGCGGACGAATACAGATTTTCATATTTTGCATGTGAATATGGAGAATGACACCTTTTAATACGCCGGTTTTGTGCCTATTCATGATAATAGACTGATGTAGATAATTTCTACAGAGTTTATTAATAATTTTACCATAGGTGCTAAAGTCAAAATCCCACCGTTTTAAAGATGTTTAACCATTCCTTGAATCTAACTAAGGTATGGCAGGAAAGAAATATGTTGTTAGAAAAAAAATACTTTCTGACATTGTTAGGTCTTTGCATTGATTGTTTCTGTTTCTAGATGAGGACTAACTAGTATTCCAAAAATGAAGAATGAACGAACATTGGGTTTTGAATCTATAAGAGTTGTATTTAGGCCTACAAACTGCATCGTATACGGTGTTACATGGATTAAAATACATCTTGGTTGTATCTTGAAGAGCCATTTTATATAGCCTGACACAACGTTATGAGCCATTTGCCTGTAAGTATATGCTTTCTTAAAGGGAAAGTCTAAAAACAGTGAGAGAGCTTAAATTCACGTCTGTACATCATATCAAGCATTTGAAGGTATAATCTACTATATATATATATATATATATATATATATATATATATATATATATATATATATATATATATATATATATATATATATATATATATATATATATTGTATGTGTACTTGAACAAATACTTGTAAGAATGGACACAATACCAGCATGTTAAATGTGTTATTCTCTAAGTCACCAAAAAATATGCAAATCTTCATCTTCTTAACTACCTATATCCATCTCATGTAAATCAAGCTAAAGGTAAACATTGGGCTTGTGGTCTTCGCTGTAATACTGGAGAGCTACAAATTAAGACACTAGCATATTTCGCATGTAAAATGGTGTAAAAGTCCGACTGCAAACGCTATTAAACACCAATGTATTAGTTCCCTTGTACTGATATAAGTACTCTCAATTAACTGAGAGCGGTTTGATTGAATACATGTTCGTCTCTGATTCTATCCTGGTTGAACAATCACATAACCCATTTAATGCATATTTAACAGCTCAATTATTCGGCGATGTTTCCATGCGTTTTCTTTATGATTCCATCTGAGCTGAAGAACGGTGTAACAAATGTATAAGTGCATTTCCGACCTCATTTGTGTGCATTTTATTGATCGCATTTTTAAATCAATTTACTTTGAGCTACACAGATAGCGTGGTGACATATACCGTCTTAACTAACTACATCTGTATTTAATCAAAGTGGAACAGCGTGAATAGATAAGCCCTGGCTAACGAAGAATGGCGGCAAGATGTTGGGTAATAGCCCATTTAACCGAGTTGCTCCGTAATTATCCGAAAAACCTCCCGAGGCACTTTACACTCCAGCCAATCAAACGCTAGTAGGCATCTGTACATAACAAAATGGCATACGTTGTTGTTTAGACGTATCAGATTAAAACAAATTAAGAAATGCCCGCTACCTGTCCACTAAATGTCTGGGACTTCTGCAGCTTTACCGTCGAAAAATATTCCTGGTTTGTTATACTGCGGATTAATACGAAACATTCCTTTTATTGGTAAACGAAACTCGATTTATGAAATGCGGTGTTATGGTAAAAAAAAGGGATTAAATTTTTAATATCTACTAAAATAGCGACTCTGTTACGTCCTCGTTTGATAGCCTAACACATGTTTTAGATAGCACATTAAAATGTAGATTGCCATAAGTGTAACGCGTCTCCACAGTTCCAAGATATTCTTTCTGATGGATCACCATTTTCGACTATTTTGCTCTTCAAAAGATCAATGACTCTTTTCTGTACAGCAAGTATAGCCAAAAACATTGACTAGTTTACCGGTACAAAAAAACTGTGATATCATTTTTTGGATTTTAACTCTTGCATAATTAAGTTCAATTATCACTCACGTTATGAGAAAGCGATGCTATATCATCAACACGTACAGATCTCTTCTGCATCTTAATCTTTTGTAAATTGACATTTAAGACTGGGGTTATGTTTTAAACATTTCAGTGCATTATAGCCTTGATACTGTAGCCTTTGTAGTGTCTTTGATAAACCCGACTTTTGCATAAAAAAATAACTTATTACCCATTTTCGATTTCTAGGCACAATTAATTAAAATCTGTATAAGTACAAGCAATGAGATGTTCTTGATAATAAACTTATTCAACATTTGTGCTATAATAGTGACATTATTTATTTAATATTGTTGAACTTTGAGTTTCTGTTACAGTTCACGATGGACTGCGAATCTCTCAACACCTAGCTTTGAATAGTAACATGAGTGAGTCAAAAATGCTCTCAATACGATTGAACCATTTCCTCACAAGACTCAGCAAACGTTAGAAACTCAGTGTGGCAGAGAACGATTAGGACATATTGCGTTAATTGTGCCTAGTTCAATAGCAGTGGAGAGTGATAGAATCGGCTAGACATAATTTAGTAATCCCTCATTCATTTTCAGTAGATTTTACATCCGTAATACAGTAATCATTTTGGTCTGTGGTGTCTATACTGTGGTGTCTATACTATTAAGACATACTATTCGGACATACTATTAAGACATTTTATTAAGACATACTATCAATACGTACCAGTATGATTCAGCTTGTAGAAGTGTTAATCCTTTGTATAGGGTTAAAACATTTTGACCAAGGAAATGCCTAAAAGTGCACGAGCGTATGTTTATTATTAGTAACTAAGATGAATTAATTAATCATGAGCATCAATATACATCGCAATTTTAGATGCATGTTAGCTATGTTTGCTTCATTTGTTGGTAGATTTTAGTTGTTATTTCTGTAGTTCTGTTTACAACTGTATATATTATGTAGTTTTGGTTATCGGTTTCAGTCACTGTTACACCTTTGTAGGATATTTATAAATATTTTCCTGTATATGTTCTTACATGTTCTTAATTGTTATTATTACAACACCAATGCTTTGAGTACAATTACAGTAGTCGAATGTCAAAGTTCCGTACGCATACGTACAATCTTGCCTACGTATTTGTGCATCAGAGCTCTCTAAATTGAAATTCTCAATTTTGTTGTTGGACTTAGTTTGATCATGGACTCTCAGTGTTTTTCACACGTAGTCCAAATGTTTTATGATTGGACTTCAACATAGGATATTTGTGTATGTGTGTCTGTGTGTTTGTGTGTGTGTGTGCGTGTGTGTGTGTGTGTGTGAAAGAAAGAGAGAGACCTAAAGTGCTTTACCGATATAAATTTTATATTTTAATGCTACATATTGGTGTAAAATTATGTCATTGCATTGAATCTTTATTTGGAA
This sequence comes from Potamilus streckersoni, assembly GCA_016746295.1. Classification (NCBI taxonomy): domain Eukaryota; kingdom Metazoa; phylum Mollusca; class Bivalvia; order Unionida; family Unionidae; genus Potamilus; species Potamilus streckersoni. Next base: position 540,841 of record JAEAOA010002113.1, on the reverse strand, counting down.
ATATTTAATTTGTCTTATGGATTATTTTCATCGAAGTAAATGTTAATAACTAGCTATATATATATATATATATATATATATATATATATATATATATATATATATATATATATATATATATATATATATATATATATATATATATATATCTTGTGTGCGTGTGTGTAGTTGACATACACGAAAAACATTGTATGATTTGGTATTTGAGCATACATTTGTCTTTTGGGTATAAACAAGCATGATTATGTGCGTGCATATTTAAGTTAATTATTATTTTATTTTTTAGGGTCTGATACCATTTCAATGTCCTTGGAAACATATGTAAGTAACATCTGCATCGTCCTTTACTTGGTTGTAGAAAATTAACATCTGGATTTAAACAACGTTTTTGTATATTTTGAATGCATTCCTCGAAAGACACAATTAAAGTGACTTCGTGAAATAGATTATGTGAAGTGTTACTTGTTTCTAGATTAATCCGAATATATTTAACTTACTTTAAAATGGATTTATAATCAAAATGAACTCTTACTTTCCATATCCAATATTTTCTTGACAAATTCAAAGAGGTTTTCATATGAATTATTCGAAAGCGTAAATGCCATGTTTTTAAATATATTCATCTGACAGAAATCACAAGTCAAATTCAGTGTCAATATGGTCACATTCATTTTCAAATGAATGTTCGTCATTGATATCTAACACAAAGAACTTCCCTTAGAAAAAGGAAGAAGGTCTTAAATTTGAATATTCATAGAGATGTCATCTAGAAAAATTTAATTCGCAAAACACATATGAATAATAAAAGTCCTCTTAGATCTAAGTTGGATAGAATGATGATATTCCCAAGCTGACGGTCTTTCAACTGCGGACTATCGCCTTGGCGAAATTACTCGTGTGTGTGTGTGTGTGTGTGTGTGTGTGTGTGTGTGTGTGTGTGTGTGTGTGATTGAGATTTTTACGTAGCTTTAACAAATTTTCAGTCATATCGCTACGATGTCTGCAGTGAGAGCTTACAGTGATGTCCAGCACTGGGACATCATGCCGCAGCCATGTAACACGATGTCCTACTCAGTCACATTATCCTGACACCAGGCCGACAAGTCCTAACACTAACCTCTTGATGCTGAGCGCCAAGCGAGGCAGCCATTAATAGCATTTTTGAAATTCATTGGCATGATTCCGTCGGGATTCGAATTCACGATCTTTTGCATCCAAGGCAGACGCTCTACCACTAGGCTACCGGAGCTACTCTAATAAGCCTAGATTACAGGGAACGCAATCTAGATTCACATCATATAACAAACATGATTGAATACGTTTCTTTTTTAGGGTTTAGTTTGTCATGTAGCTCAATAAAATATCACATCATGCTTCTTTATCATAATATGTATATAAAGCTACTACCTATGGCTAATGTAATGTCAAAATCCATAAAACATAAAGTACAAATGTTTACATTACTATATTGGATTGATAAAATGAACTACAAAACTTAGATGGCAATGCCCTAAGAATATAACCCTGACATATCAATAAGACTTCTAAATTTATGAAGGGATGACAAAGCCTGTTCAAGTTTCATATAACATTTGAATGGAAATTGATATCAGGGTGGCAATTTATGTTAATTATATATACTTTTATACCAAAATAGAATCTAACAAGGAAAAGCATTAAAGAAAAATGTATGCACATATGACATTACTTCCAAATCAACGTAAAAAATCTGTGAAATGAAAGCCACTCGTTGGTTAAAAATTAGGCATCCATTAGGTTGAAAATTTGCACTGATTACTTGGTTATTTAATTCGTCAGCCGAGCAAAAGCCAAGAAAATGCATTAAATAAAATCGCCAACTCATTGCACTCATATAAATGCATTAAACGATTATGAACTCTTTCAACCAGAACAGAATTAGAGACGAAAGTATACTCGATCAAACCGCTCACTGTGAGATTGAAATTACAGATATGTAGTAGACGCTCACAAAATACATCATATTTTAATAGCTTTTGCCGTCAGCATTTTGACATCCTCATACACGTGAAATATTAGAAAATTCTAATTGGTAACCCGTCTGTATTACAGCTAAACGCCCATACCCAACGTTATGTCATTTATCTTTACCTTCAGCATGATATACAGGAGACGACTAAAAATACAAATACAAAGAATAGGAAGATATTTATATTTTAAAGGGGAATTGGATAATTACACGTATTAGTATACTGGTGTTGTGCCTATTCTAACAAGTGTTTGTTCGCGTAGACATACGGCATATAAATAAAACTTTACAATTTATGCAATCCTGTTACGTTTGAAATGAAAACAGTTACAAAGGTAGACATTCACATTAATAGTATATAATGTTTCAACGGAGAGAGAGAGAGAGAGAGAGAGAGAGAGAGAGAGAGAGAGAGAGAAGCAAAAATAAAATTACTGACTGTAATTGAGTTGATGTGCATATACTAATTAAATTAAAGTAGCGTTTACAATTTGAACACTCACCATAATGTGATTATATTCATGATGAATGTCTTATATAAATAGTTTATTATAATTTAGTCTCTTTGAAATGATTCTAACAAACTCATTTGCACAAATAACTGTCCATCTTTCTATTTGTCCAGAATATGTGAAATTGCAGAATAAAAAAGGATGACATCTCAAACTTTTCCACAAATCGTATTTTTGGTTCAAGTTCCCTTAAGGAACTTTCGCATTAGGATGGAATCATAGACAGTACACAAGTAAGTTAAATTAGTTACAATCAATGAAAGATTAGATTGCAGTATATGTTTTAAAATGATGTTAATTCTCGCCGCACATTGTCCCCGCCTTTAGCCTCTAACTGGAAGTAGGTCATGTTGAATATGTTGTAATAATTATATTGTGTATGACGATGGTTAATTAAAATGTTAGAAGTTGTACCCAGTTCTATTTTATCACATTGTGACAATAAAATCTATTTAAATTCAATGTTTCATATTCGGTAATCTCTGACATGAATTGTTGAATACCAACTATAAAATAACACCGGAATAATTAGCTCAAGATATATAGAACTTACACTGTTTTTAAAAATTTGTGTTTCGTCAAATGTCGTATCAAAATTTGACTAATTTCTCGATTCATGAAAGGAATAAGAACATACGAAAATATTTCGCCATTAATATTCTATATTTTCAACATTCACACACACATACACAAACACGCACACCCTAAGATCAGAACAATCTGCATCGTCCATACTTTATCTGAACTCTTTATACAGTGCTAGCTTCGTAAGCATGTCCAGAAACGGCAGTTTTTCTAGCATGATAATATAGGTAGGTCCACAAATATCCCCTATGATGACAGATTGTGCCCTTTTGTGAAGTTATAGAAGAGGAGTTCCACTATGCTTTTACGTATACCTTGAATAAAAATTTGAAAATGCATATTTACCATTATACATTTATAGTATTACAAATAAGTTTTAGAACTTTATCCAGATAATAAATAAGAATGTTAATATTCTACATTATTTTGCTATTTATCTAGCACAATCTGTAAAAATGAGAGAATCAGTATGTTAATCCTAGAATTGTCATTATTTTGTGTCGCACCTTATTTTTTAATACTTGCTTGTAATTTTGGCTCATGGCCTATGTTACTATATATATATATATATATATATATATATATATATATATATATATATATATATATATATATATATATATATATATATATGTATGTATATGTAAGTATAAGTATATGTATGTATATATATAGTAACATCTATATAGTAACATATATATATATATATATATATATATATATATATATATATATATATATATATATATATATATATATATATATATATATATAAGAGTATTGGTAGAGTTCAGAAAATCAATATATACAATACTGTAGAGATGTGAATATTTATGATTGACAGTTTAACTAGTGTATTATACCTTGTGTGGGATGACAGTGTATTTAATGTTTTATCAGTTAGAGTTATTAAATTCAATTATCCTCGATATACGCATCAAATAATTGCGATAGCTTTAGCTGAAACGAATAAGAGTCACGGACTATCTAGCCTGTAGTATAAAACACGAGTGAGTACACCATACGGATAGTTAAGTGGTTGATATTAAACTCGATATAATGTACTCAGGCTTTTGTTACGGTGTACTTTATTGAGACTATTTGGCCATACATATATGAGGAAATGTATGAATAAATTTTAAATACTTAAAACACTTTAATGATATCATTTATTTCAAGTTACCTTTTTATGGTTTCTATATTCATTTTTAATCTCTAACTTCTACCATAGCTTAAAGTTTCAGATGTATGTTTCACATAATTTTATTATAGATGTTAGTATCCTAATCTAGCCGTTTTTTATTAAAAAATTATTCCATTCTTAAAATATAACTCAAGTTTAGAAGGAATTACATGTTTTGTTTGGAAAAATACTATCTGGCATTGTTAGGTTTAAACCATGATCAAATCTTCAATCGCCGAAGTCGCGTGTAATTCCGAACTTCTCCGGAAATTGTCCATAAACAATTAATTCTGCTAGAGACCTACCGAAGAGCAAGAACATTCGCACATGACAGACAAGGATGGATGAGACATCGGTCCTTTTTTGCGAGGAATTGTACCGAAAAACGTGCATTAAATACAAGAAGGACTCGGGGTGAACAATGGATGGTGATCATCTGGTTGCTTGAATATATATATATATATATATATATATATATATATATATATATATATATATATATATATATATATATATAGAGAGAGAGAGAGAGAGAGAGAGAGAGAGAGAGAGAGAGAGAGAGACTGTATTGGTGAACTCAGTTATTCAGTTCGAAACTGCTAAAACCCAAAACAAGTTTCGTACAGCAAAAATATATTTGTCCAATGAAACTGAATGACAGATCGAAGATATAAAAACTTTCCTGACGTAATCACAATACTGTAAAAACAAATTACTCAGGTGTTGAAACATTGAAATCTACAACATCAAAATAAATAAATTAGGTTGTCGCTAAATGCAGACTATAACTCTTTGTTGACAACAAAATTTATACTCTAACTTATATACTGTACTTACAGTATATGTTGCTTACAGCGCGAATCTATAACCATACAGTTCATGTGTAGTCTTTCCCGACGGAGATTCTATGGTGGTACTCTAAATGGATCGACTATGGTGGTTAAGATTAGGTATTGTTTTTCTTTCTTTTATTTTCGTTTGGAATTATATAGTTCGCTCTCAAATACTTTATAAAATAGGTGTGCTTCTGCACGATCATCAAATCAGGTGTTTCAAAATGCCATCGGCCGAAAGTTACTTTGGTTACATTAATTATTGTCTTTATGTTTTGTACTCAGTCTCTAAGACCTTTTGTGCAAACATTTTATTTCCTCAACTATTACTCCTAGAAATATAATGTCAACATGCTCATTTATGTACAGTTTTGCTTCATTAACGCATTCGTGATTTTTCATTGCATTAGAGGCTTGATTTTAATGGTTTCGTTTTCAATTTTTACGTAACCATCGGATATAACATAAAACAAAATTTGTAAGTGTCTACATTTTCTTTAACTGCTATTTGCAGATGCAAACTTATTGAATGCAAGCTATTTGTTTATTTCTACCTACACCTGACTGGTAGTAGGAGCTATATTGATGATTTTGTGACAATCTATATCCATTTACCCATTTACCCTGTTCACTACTGCTCTTTGGGACTTTACGAAGTCTAAGCGAGTCTACTCTTTTATGTTATGTTCCCATCTCTTCTTTCTGCCTCGCTTTCTGTTTTACTCACTGTGCCCTGTAGGATTGTCTTGTACAGGCCAGATGAACGTGACATTTAACCATATCATCTTAGTTTGCATGTCGTTGATTTGGTGAGCAGATCTTCATATGATCCAATTGTATTTTGGATTATAATGCGCATGTCCTCATTAGAAACGTGGTCTTAGTATGAAATAATCAGAATGCTTCGATAACATCTCATGTGTAAGGCATTAATTCATCACTTTATATCTTCTGTCAGGGTCCATGACATAAATATGGACGTGACGTACGAGCGCATAAACTTGACTTTCGACCCAAGATTGATGTTTTAGTTCTTCCCATTTGACTTGAGCGTGTCCAGGTGTTGTCTGTGCAATTGTGGAAACAACCTCAGATTGGATATTTCATTAGAGGCGATAGCACCGAGGTATCTGAAGCTTGTCACTGTGACCAGATTTTTTTCCATTCACTCTTTATGTTGTATATCCGCATGGTGGCCTACAATGCTGCATTATATACTTTGTCGAAAGCCTTCTGAAATTATTCTATGAAGTCATGATAAAGTTCCTGTTAATGACACAAACACTATCAACTGATGGTTCTAAAGATGAAGATCTGTTCTATAGTGTTATATCCTGCTCTGAAACGACTCTGTTTTTCAGCAATGATCTCATCTGCTTGGGGTTTAAGTCTGTTGAGAATGATCTTAAAAATAACTTTGCTTGAGTGGCTGTTATGACTGATTGTTTAGTAGTTCTGGAACAACTACGGATTCTCTTTCTTAAGGAGAGTGATGATCAAAGACAAGGTCAAAGGCAATTCTCGATGTTATTGCGAATTGTTGTAAAGATATCTATCTCAGAGGCTGCTCCAGCTTAGACAAGTTCTGCATCTACCTCAGCTAACTTCCCTATCCCAAGGTCTTTATTGTAGCCTCTACTTTTTCCCTGCTGATTGGGTGGTCACCCTCTATTTATAAACACTATCATGCAATCTGTGACCATGCATACTTCCAAAATCAAGCCAAATAAAATGATTGTCAGCGTAAATATGTATTTTTTAATTTTAAAACTCCTTTCAACTTTATATATGTCATCAACTCGGTTGCACAGAGATTGTTTATTGTAAAACTTGGCCTCTATACACCCTTTACATATTCAAATTTGTAAAATTACTTATTTCATCATCAGAATTTCCCATGTTAAGTTAGGAAAGTAACTCTTTCTGAAGTTGATTGATATTTTTGTATTCCAACTGTTTCACCAATTGTTCATGTAGTCGTGAACAACATCGATAATGTGATGGCAACCCTTAACAGTCAGTGGCACCAAATTCTCTCCAAAAGAAGAAGGCATACCACTACAATTAGTCGGTGGTAAACCTTCTCAATGCATACAAAAACCTTGATTGCTACATGTCACTATACATATATATATATATATATATATATATATATATATATATATATATATATATATATATATATATATATATATATATATATATATATATATATATATATATGTAGTTTAAAGTTATCTTGGCAAATGGAGACTATCAACCCTTGCAGACTTTTGCACTGACTAAACACTTGAAAGAGTGTTATTTGTTGCCTCGAACGTGATGTGCATTAAACGTCCTCATTACCACTGAATAAACGCTATGTAAGACGAGTCTGTTTAAACAACTGATATTTCAACCACAAGAAGGTGTATTAATTTATATAAGGAAGTAAAACTCGATGAAGTACATTATATGTCTAGACTTCCATGGTGTCAATTGAGGTAAACAACTGATACTAGTTTCACACCAACAATATGAGATAGTTGCAAGCTCTTCTACACAACAATATTCTTTTCAAAACACACAAATTTGCGTGTATGCATACGTATGAACCACTGAAATGAGGATCGAAGAGGAGTAATCGTGAATGAACTAAGGTGATTACAAACGACGAGGAACATACGAGATCGGCGTATGCATGTGTGTACTGTAATAGTTTTAATGCTCATCAGTACAATGGCGGTTATATTGTGCCAAATAAAGGCAACGTTTAGAAAATGTAAAGTTGAATTGAGTAGAAAATTAGGAAGATAAGATTTTCTAAGTAAATGCAGACATGAAGTACGACAAGATGACACATTAAACATAAAGGCATTAATATTATATAAAAAGTATATTTTAAAAAAAGATAAATATACCACAGGCATTATCCTTTACAAATATTCTCAATATATTTATGTAATCCCTTAGAAGCTCATGTTTTTTCCAGTGGATCATCATACAGTTTCTTCATTTAGCTGACGTCAACACACTCGACAAAAATTCATTTCAGTTGCAGTTTTGTATGCACTGAGGTCGCGATTTATCCGTCAGGATATATGCACAAGTCAGAAATATATGTATAGCTGGGTGGTAAATTTGTATCTTTGAAAGGCATGAAAAGGGCAAAAGAATAATGGATAGAAAGACAATGCTCCAAAATTGAAGATAGCATATGTAGAAATGACAGAAAAATAGCATATTAGCTGGTGAAAGAACTAGCAACTCATAAACAAGGGAAAACTACATTATTCCAAGATAAATCTTGAGAATGCCTCAGAGAAGATCAAGATATCCTCAAGAAATCGACAGAATACTGATCACAATTGTACAATCATAAGACCCAAAGAGGTCCAGCAATACCAAATTGCCCTCAGACAGAAGAAACGGATGACAATCCTATTCTTCGCCAAGTAGAAATTGCAGTTAGGTCACTAAAAAAAGGAAAGTCAAACGGAATTGACAACATACAAGCAGAGCTCAGTCAAGCAAGAGGAGAAGAGATAGTCACAGTCCTAACAACAATCTGCAATAATATATGGCAGACAGTAAAATGACCCACCACATAGACTTCATAAGAAAGGAAACCTTTAGCTATGCCAAAACTACAGAACCATCAGTTTGACCAGTCACCCGATCAAAGTCATTCTGAAGATAATTCTCAACAGACTAAAGCCTCAAGTAGAGAAAGTTATTGTTGAAAAGCAGGCAGGTTTCTTAGCAGGAAGGAGCACCACAGAACAACTCTTCAATCTCGGACTCCTTTGCGAGAAATACCATCAGTATTAGTAGGATCTATACCACTTCTTTACACATTTAACAAATCTTTGATAGGATATGGCATGCAGCCCTAAGGGCAACTATGAGAAAGTACAGTATCAGCTCAGACATGGTGCAGGTTGTTGAGCACCTCTATGACAAAGCCAGCAGTGTTGTCCTCATCAAAGGCAACAGTGAGAGTGGTTCGAACAACATTTGGAATCAGACAGGAATATATCCTGTCACATACACATTTCAACATTTTCCTAGTAAGGAATATGGAGGATGCCTTGCATGACACCAATGGTACTATCAGCATAGGAGGATGAACATTCACAAACCTTCTCTTCTCAGATGATGTTGATGGTTTAGCAGGAAATGAAAAGAAATTGCTGACGTGGTTGAACGCCTCAACACAATCTCTACAGCATACGGCATGGATATTAGCACCGAAAAAGATAACCTAATGATAAAAAACAGCAATGGTGTCAGTACGAAAATAAAGTTAGTAGACAGAAGATGGAAAAGTCATAAGTTGTTAGTACTTGCGATCAACAATCACAGACAAGAGCTCTAAACCAGAACTACTTTGCATGATTGCCCAGACAACAAGAACAATAAAAAGGTTGAGACTAATACGGAAAGATACCAACCTTGCTTTTTGGTACAATAATAAGGTTAATGCGCTACATTGTCATATCTTTCTGTGTGCTTGTAAAACATGGACGCTCACATCAGAGAGACAAAGAAGGATTCAAACCTTTGCAATGAGATGCTACCGTAAGATTTTGGAAAACTCGTGCATTGATCATGCAACCAACAACAAAAAAATCCGCAGCAGGATACAACCAGCCATCGTATCCTATGAAGATTTCTTGACCACTGTAAAATAGTGCAAAATGAAGTAGTACAAGAGCGATATTGCAAGGCACAGTGCGAGGGTGTTGAAGAGGCAAACAGACAGAGAGGTGGGAAGACAACATTAAGGAGTAGACAAACATGGGATTTGGAGATTCAGTAGAGAGCAGTGAGAGATGGAGAGAATTGGTCGCAAAGTCAACTGTGGTACCCAAAAGATGATGATGATGATGATGATGATGATGATGATGATGATGATGATGATGATGATGATGATGATGATGATGATGATGATGATAAGGAGGTGAATAAATCAAGAGCCAGCTTAAGTAGCGGTTTCGTGCGGAAATTGGAAAGCTTAAGTAATCTACAGCCAGTGAGAGTGATTGATATCAAGCAGTAGTGATCAATAATGAGTAATAGAAATGTACAAAGGTGTGCTGCACAGAAAGGAATTCTGGATCTAAAATGAGAGTCTGAGTTTTACTAATCTAGAATGCATAAGAAACGCTGAGTAGACGTAATCCAGAATATGTGGGAGCGGACGAGATGTATCAAAAGAGAATGTGCAAGTGAGGCCGACCTATAGTATTTGTAAGTCAGTGAAAGAAACTGAAACTGATGAAGAGAGAGAGAGACAGAGAGAGAGAGAGAGAGAGAGAGAGAGAGAGAGAGAGAGAGAGAGAGAGAGAGAGAGAGAGAGAGAGAGAGAGAGTGAACTGAATTGATCGTTAATGTGTGAGGGCGCACAAAAGAAATCGATAGTGAATGGGATGGAGTAAGGTGGAGAAATACAGTTTAATTGAGGATAAGTAAAACGAGGGCAAGCTGAGAGTGAATGAGAGTGGTGTGATTGCGTATCTGAGAGTGAAATGGGAGTGCGAGCTAAAGTAATCCAGAGTGAATTGGATTGCGAGACTGATTCACGGTGAACTAGTTGGAAAGAAAAATAAATGGGGACGGCTAACCAGACATTGAAATTGAAGATTGAAATTGAGATTAGAGTTATATCCTTCTACTAGCTGTCCTGTTGATAAAGAAGCAGGAGGTGGAGAGAAATTTGTGTTCTTGCTTGCATCCTATGCATGTTCCAAGTTACAGAAGTTACAGAATATTGAGCCAAATTTAATACAGAGGAATATTGTACTTTTCTGTAGGCTCTGGTTTCAGTAGTTAATTAGCGGAGAATTATATATAATTATAATTTTGTTTTGTAATTTGTAAGGTCATATTGATTAGAAACCCATGCCCTCTGGTTAGTAAGCTTTCTGCTTATGCATTTTATATGGTTCATATATTTTCAAATTGGATGAATCATAGGTCATTCACGATTTATCATATTTCAGCATTTTCAGTAATGGGAGATAAGTGCGTTTTTGTTAATTTAAAAAAAAACTTGCTTGTCTCGGTAAACAACGTCAACATATCTGATTTTCAGTAGGCATTGCTATTTTGCGATCCTACACACACACACACACACGCGCAGACACACACACACACACAGTTCTATTCATATATTTGTGAGGACCTTGACATATGACTACATTTCGAGGACAATAAGAAGGAATGAGAGTATAGGTCAGAAATTTTAAAGTAAGCTTAACTGCAACCCAGGCCACATCTGTATCACTTATTTTTTGCTGCATAGTTCTTTTAACATTATGAGGACAACTCTTACTTTGCGATCTTTGTGATGTCATTGTGATTACTAATTACACACAATCAAATGCTACCATCAACATGAGAACCTAAATATTTATTCCTCTTTTTGCACCTGTCCTGAAAAACTATGAGAAGGTATTTATTGAAAAGCTCAGGAATTAATATATCTGCAATTAATTCCCTAGACAGATATATACATGAGCTTAAATGTTAAAATATCTTAAAAATAAAAGTTTAAGTTAGTTTGCCGAAAACTACACCGCAGGCACTGTTTTACAACTTCGTGACCTCTTTTATTTAGACAATCAAAAATTACCATGAATTTGTCAAATGAGAAATATCATTACAACAAAAATATGCATCAATTCTAGACAGTACCCAATTAAAAATTAAGAATATCAAACATATCTAAATTATCAATTCATCTATTAAAATAAAAAATAAGATTTTTAATAATTCGGTTGACACCACAGCAACACAAATGCCATATAAGACAGTTGATTTGAGAACACTGGAATTTTGAATTGGCAAAGGCGACATATCGCACGATTTCAGACCAATGTGTTAAAGCTTAGTCCTAAGAGCAGAAGGAAGCCCGCTGGATGAATGGTGAGCGTTCTCATCCGTCTCCACGTTTACAGAGAGCGAGAGGGTTGTTGTTAGCTAAGTTTGATTGGACCGGTATACTGCGACATCAAATCATAATTGAGATGGAGGATATGATTTCAATGCAGGCCGAATTATAACTTTGAGAACTCTAAGACAAAATTTAGTTTTGCCGATGAAGATTGCTGAGCAATATGGTTATTCCGAGAGATGCCACACATTATTTAGCAGTAAAGGTAGATTGTAATGAAAAACAAAGCTTCGATAAGGAAGCTTAGTAGAGGAAAAAACTCTCTGGTTAGTCGCGTCCGGAGTTTCCATGAGGTGAAGACGGAACTGAGACAGTTGAATATGAAAGTATTAATGTAATATTTTGCCAAAAAAAGCAATAAATTACACAAACTGTCCAGTTGTTCACTTCCTAAAAGTTTCTTTTTTGGACAAATGTACAATATTTGGGCAAGTTTTGCCGTTAATTGTAATAATCTAGAATAATAAACTTTTATTGACAGTCATATCTTTCTCTATGCATTACATATTCGAACGAATTTCTAAAAAATATTCCAACCCCAGCAGTATCACTAGAGCAGTGGCTGAATATACATTTGTATCCCCATTCAGCTGCCCAATATATTTCATCTTTTTTTTTACTATGAGTTTCTTGCAAGCATACTATCGATACATTCTTTTGTTTTACCTAGTGCAAAATGTCCCTTCGTTTAAAAATTAAACCTTACAGGCCTATAACATTCATAGATATAATTTGTACGTTATTATCCATGAGAGCGGCAGACATTCTTCGTATACATGTTCTTGTACCGGAATGTATGAAGTAATTATCACCTTGAGTTTATCATACACATGGTTTTCACATCCACACTGACACACATACTCACACAAAATACTAATATCTATAATAAAAGCATCCATGGTGTTGAAATACATGATGTAGATTTGGCTACAGTTAACATTGATACCCTGAACGATAGACAACAAGTGAAACAGCTCCATTTATGATTTTATGATAACTCTTAATCGCCTTTGATAGATTTACAATAGGCACAGATTAATAATAGTATAAATTACAAAATGAATGAGAGAAGGAAAGGGGTGAAGCGAGGGGAAGAATGTATGAGAGAAAAGTATACATGAATATAGTGAGTGACTGAATGTCTGAGCAAGAATGGGAGAGCTGAGTATTGTTGAATATGATGAATAAACAACTTAGTAAGTAAATTTTAATATAGGTGAAAGATGATGTAAGAATTAGTGGATGAATTGATTAAGGAGAGACTGAATTTAATTGACGAGTGAGTAATAAATCTATAAAACTGATATAGGAAAGAAAAAACTTATAAAAAATAAAACAAATTAAAACTGAAAGGGGAGTATCCAAAAGAAAGGTTCACATACCTATGTGGTTATTGTCGGGATTTTATATAGCTGTATATGACACTTATACTCTAATTTTCTCATCAATATCATCATAAATGTCAAATTTTATCCTTTATCCTGATTTGGTTTTGCCATACACAAGTCCGTTAAAGTGTCATGCACTATCACTCACCTGGTGCCTGGATAATTTATTGATAAGTTCAGTATTCATCTTCGTCGCATCCTCTACCAATCTAATCTTGATAATTGGAAGTTTACTATCCAGACTCCAGAATTTGACAATCACTGGCCTTAGCTGTCCCTGTCGGCCTGGTATCCTATGTAGAGCCTCTATATCCATATTATCCAAAATAATCTTTGTGACTTCTTTCACCACTTTCGGAATTTTCTCTCTCAGACTTCCATTCTCCTCCTACTCCAGCCCTAAAACTTTAATATTCAGCTTCCTTGAAAAATGCTCCATTTCGTTTGAGGCTGCACCTGCTTGTTTTGATCTCCTGCCATACTCATTTAAGTCACTTTTCATTTTATCATTGTCCTTTTTTACCTCTTGTAATTTTTCTCGTAATAAATAGTCGTTGTCAGGGGCAGATCAACCAATATTTAAACATCCTGGATTTAACGCCAACGAACTGAAGGAAAAATCAAAGATAACATCGATAAATACCAAAATTGTTGTTGCATGGAGAGCAATATTCATTCCTCCTGGTATTCTGAAACATAAGGAACTGCATATGGTAGCCGCATAATTCATTCACACGTGCTTTGTAGCAAGGAGACGAATATCCGATTTTAAGCCAAATACATCGATTCTGTGCTTGAATCATTAGATGTGTAATTAAAATTCAATGTAAATATTTGTCTTAAATCATAATAGATCGATTGTCCGCAATTAATCCTTCCGCAGTCTATGCGAGGGCTAGATTTGATCAAAACAGACTACTATATAGAATATGGGCACATTGAATTATGGAGACCAAATACGACTAAAGTGATGTTTTCTCAGTTGATATGGTAGCATGGTATCCTGAAAATTTTCTTGGATATGGAGAATGTTCTAAATACTTTAAGAGATTTGGACATCTATCACAAGAGATGACAAAACTTGCAATAAACGGACCCTTACCAGATTTTGACTTAACGGGTTTTGCCTATATAGAATCATTTGAGTTAAAAGGAAATCTCCATTCAATTACATATGCTTTCTTTGGAAAACCTTTTTAAGAAACATGTTGGGTTCCAATGGTACTATTACCATATATGGCTTGATAATAAAATTTTAAAATCTTTGAAAGAAAATGAAGCAATAAAATCGTATAGTCCACAGAAGCACGTTTTGTTACCAAAACCGGATATAGTTAATATTGATGATGCCAGAAAAGATTTTCCTGATTTTAGTGAAAATGACATTGCTAAAATTATTAATAATATACGTAAATTCTGGAACAAGCACAATGACAAACTTGCAAAAGCTCTTGTTAGAAAGATAATCGGTATGTTTGCCCAGTGAGGATTATACGATTATAAAAGACACTGTACAAGATTTATTATGGACGATGCTGAAAACGATTTTATAATCGCTGATACAACGGAGATAAATACATTCATAAGCCGATGTAATGCTTATGCATCAGACAGAACCAAACTAGGCACAATTGTGAGCTTTAATAATGGCGACTCACCGCAGTTTGCTCACTTAAGATCTTTAATTATAACCAATGTTTCGATAAATATATTGTCGATGATAAATAGATTTTCTCGTTATGATGTCAGAGTTGCTAGGGATTCCTTTATATACATAACAAATATACAGATTTATTAAAACCACATCTTGGTAATTGTCAATGGGGGTCAAGGAGAATAAAATAAGAAAATATACTCAGTTATTATATATATATATATATATATATATATATATATATATATATATATATATATATATATATATATATAAATTAAGGAAACATATTTAAAATAATAATCATATATCAAAGTCATCGGCACTATCTGTATATAATCATGTGGCTAGACATAAGATTGTTTATTGTAATGGGTGTGGTGGTTCAGGTAAAACAACTCGTGCGAGTATTCCTAAGCAACCATTCATTATAATTGTTTTGACACCTACACATAAACTCGAAAGAGAAATAAAAGAACGTGGAGAAAAATCATGTACATTTCATAGTTTCTTTAGATGGTACAGAGACATATGGGCTTCTGAGCGAAAGGTTGAGAAATATATACCTAATTATATTATACGGGGCGAGGAGGACACTGTGTCATTAGAAATATTGAAAATATTTATTGAATGGTTATTGGCAAAGAATACTACTGTAATAATTTGTGGCGATCATGGTCAACCATGCTTTTATTGAACAGTCTCCACATGAATGGCTGAAGAATAATGTAGATTATTATGAAGAAAAAAAGCTGATCATAGATCTATTGATGAACCGTTGAAAGAACTTAAAAGATTGTTCAGACTACAGCCAGAAAATATGCAATGTGAGATAATGCGTAAATTAATTCTAGAAACGAATATGAATGATTTGTTTCTGAATTTATGGAGACCTGCTCAAAGTTAGTTCGTGATGAACTGCAAGAGAAATTATTTACGTTACATAACAAAACGTTTTCAAATTTGCCTGTACCATTATGTTATCGCCCAGCAAATACTTGACGACAGATATTGAAGTTAAAATTCACGGTTGTTGGAATAAAAAAATCTTGTACTGAATGATATTGTTTTCGTTGCTGTTTATGTTTACATTGAGCATTGATAAATCGCCGTGGACGTTAGGATACGCTAGAACGAGTCATTCGTCACAACGATTAACTATCTCTAATATAAATATATGTATTGTAGATGATCGGGTCGAATGGTCAAATTTGGTCTGTCCTGCAGTATCTCGTGCCAAACGAATATCTTATTTCCTTATGGTTATTATAGATTACGTGATAACTGAGGAAATCACTAACGACCCTGCTGTCATAAAGAAAACAATGGCGGGTTATAAACAATGTGATAATGCCTTTGATATGGATACTGAATTTATTACAACACTAACACATACAGAATAGTCATTGTGCAATCTGTAGCTGTAATATGTTATGGAAATATTCGAATAATAATTCAAGACAATTACAATAAACAGAATTTATAGTGATCTTGGTCATACACGCTATAATATAATGCTGACTTGCCTTGAATGTAATCGACGCAGAGGTTCTAATTTACATAAGTGAAGATGGTGGTAATTTTGCGTCTTTAGGAAATATTGGTAATTATTCACGTACAAATCCACGTTCAGTAGCCGTAGAATCTAGTCTGTAGATTCCAGGTCTACCTATGGATCTAACCACGCTAGACATTTTATGTGTAGTCACGCTCTAGATAGGATCAGTTGCTCTTTCCTTACTACCTTCAAGTTCACCAGGATCACATGAATATCTTATAGTTACATTACCTAAGACTGGTTGAGAGGAAGATTCACGGCGTTGTATTGGTATATGTATTTTTGTGATGGCTTTAGAAGGTTTTATGGAAGTTGCACATGTAATTTCATTATTTAACGCTGATATCACACTTGGTAATCTTGCAACCCATTACACGAGATCTGTCTCCGGATTTAAAGTCAGTGGATATTTCCCTTGCATATTCATATCCAAATAACAGCTCAGCAAGTGCTTGATTAAATCGGTCAACTATGGCCTGAACAAAACGAATTTCTGTATGTCCTCGTCTGATTTTAACGTTAAGTTTTTTATCAACAATAATACCGCACCTTTACCAGGATCAACCTGTAGAAACTATGGCCATTGTAGACCACAACGTTAATAAATTTGCTCATACGCAGATGAAACTTCAGTTACTTTCTTTGTTGATAGTAGTTCTGCTTTTTTATATCTACTTGCAACGTCAACGACAATCAATGCACACCTATATATATATATATATATATATATATATATATATATATATATATATATATATATATATATATATATATATATATATATATATATATATATATATGCGTGATTTTCGTCCACGAGTTTTAATTGTATTGTGTTATAAAAACAAAATATCTGTTTGATGAACTTGGTTAAGCAGATGCATCGAACACAATATAAATTCTTATTAATTTTATATGGATTTAATTGACTTCTTAGCGACTCGAAAACAAGAACCAGTAAGATACCATCCAGCACTACCAAAGTATATCAGAATGATTATAATAGGTCCATCTGGATCTGGTAAGAGACAATTATTACTTAAACTGATATTGCGATGGATGAAGTGGGACAAATTATATTTCGTAGCACCATCTGCAGTTGATCAAAGATGTTATGAAGAATTTAATGAAAATGCAAAAATTATTGATTGAAGAATGCAACGATGTTATTGATTTCATCACCGATATTGACGAATCCCCATCTGTAGATGACTAGATGGATTCATTAATAATCTCGTAGTATATGTTGATGTGATGCTGGACAAATAATCAAATCCAGCTAGAATATTTTCCAGATGCAAGCACAAAAAATACTGACGTGATTTATGTTACACAACGATATAAACAAATACCTAAAATGATAAAAGATAACTGTAATATTTTAGTTATGTTTAATGGATTAGATAATTATACTTTACAGAATATTTAATATACTTGGTGTTCAAGGAGTATGGATATGATCGAGTTTAGAAACTTCTTTTCAAAGGCACAAACCCTTTTCCTTCGGACTTACAACAACAAATCTACCTGACCCACGATCCAGATTTCGTATATGTCTGGATAAAATCTTTGGTTAATTATATCAGCAGTGAGTGACCGGCAAGTAAATGAGTCGCATAACAATATGAAAATATACGTCAAGAATGGGATAACAAATATGAGCGAACCCAAACGATTAATTGTCTATTTTAAACCGTATTTAAATAGGATCGTTTAGGGGCTTCAGTTCTTAGCCTTCGTGAGAACCTAAATATTTCGTAAATAAGGTCTAAGGCAAAATGGTCTGTTCACCCTAACTGCTACTCAGTGTGTTATTATATTTCATATTGGTAATTTGATTAATTTGCATTCAGGCCAAGGAAGTTTTAAATTGTGCTCAGAATTCAAGTTTTTTTTATTTGTATCATTTCTTATTTTTCTTGAGCAAATATTTTGTTTCCTGCCAGTGATGTAATTCTTATATATTTGTTATTCATTAAACAACATTGAAAGTATTGACATGTTTCAAAAATGTAAATTTGAATATTTCCATCAGAAAATAGTGTTGTCGCTGAAATCAGGATTACTTCAATAGAATTATGGTGTATGTTTTTTTAAATGCTGTTTAAATTGTGCTTTGTTTCACAAATATGCTCTTCCTGTACATATTTTTCATAATAATTTATACGCGTTCGTGTCTGTGTGTGTGTCTGTGCGATTTAGAATTTTAACATAGCTGTAATATTTTTCAGTCATATCGCTACGATGTCTGCAATGTGTCAGTTTATAGTGATGTCTAGCACTGGGTCATCATGCTACAGACATGTGGCATTATGTTCCACCCAGTCACATTATCCTAACACCAGGCTAATCAATCCTAACACCCACCCTCTTAAATATGAGCGCCAAGTGAGACAGCTGTTCGTATCATTTTTTAAAAGTCTTTGGTAAGACTCAACCAGGTTTCGAACCAATGGCCACCCGCATCCGAGGCAGGCACTCTAACCACTAGTCTACCGGAGCTTTTAATTTCTGTACCTATCGAGACATAATATAAGAAATATATAACAGTCTAAAAATGGGACATTGCATACCTTAAATGCAAGTCTAGTATAATGTTATTGCTTCAACATACCTTTGTCTGAATATTCTGATGGCAAAACTTATAAAACATCTTTCCGATGAATCTGTTTATGTAGATGTTCTGTTTGCCAGAATGTTTAAAATGTCAATCAATGATATTATGTCACATCTATATTCTTGACTTGTTTAGCATGTGTTTTAGTGTGCTCAAAAGTCCGCAGACCATAATATCATTTTTATAAGTCTTTTTGGACTTGAAGGAAAAAAATCTAATTGGAATTCTAGCATAGATAACTTGCTTTTATTTGCTTCTTTCTCTGAATAAGTAATTATTTGAATTACTCAAATACAATTACACTTTACAAAGAAATTATCTTGCTTCTTTACGTTCTTTCCAAAAACAAATTGACAGTTTGACGTTTCATCAAATTTGGAAAGAACTACCTTGTCTGATCATAATAGAGATTGTTCATGCAGACAGTCAAATAGCTAAGATGATGTTATTATATAACAATACAGTAGTATTGCATATGCCTTCCTGTGATGTCATTTTTATCAAGAATTCTTCACCTTAGATGAAAGTAAATGTAATTTCGTTCATCTTACAGCTGCCTAAGCTAGGTGCTTAGCATTAAGAGGTTTGTGTTGGGACGGGTTGGCCTGATGTTAGAATAATGAGACTGGGTGGGACAGCGGCATGATGCCCCGGTGCTAGACATTACTGTATATTGCCATGTTGCAGATTTTGTAGCGATATGACTGAAATTTTGCTAAAGTTGCGATAAATATTCAAATCAAACACACACACTCCTTGCGCATATCATCTCTATCTATCTATCTATCTATCTATCTATCTATCTATCTATCTATCTATCTATCTATCTATCTATCTATCTATCTATCTATCTATACATGTCTCTCTATCACCTCTTTTTGCAACTCTCTCTCTCTCTCTCTCTCTCTCTCTCTCTCTCTCTCTCTCTCTCTCTCTCTCTCTCTCTCTCTCTCTCTCTTCAAATGCATTTGTCTTTCTTTTCTCCAATTTTTGTAGTGTTCCAAACACATTCTAATATTTAACTTGATGATAAGTCAGTACCCTCGAATGTGCTAATGTGCCAACAGTCTTCATATATCACTGAAATATAATCCAAAACGTCTTTGAATGGATTCCGTACAATTCCAAAATAGTGGTTTAGTCCAAGATGTAATAATGAGCACCTTGTAGTTTCATTGAATAATTTAAAGAAATGAATCCTCTGATATTTTTACTGAAACACAACCTACATTTAGTCCACAAAACTGATATATTATTGTGTGCAATGCATGTTCAACTATTTACTTGTTTAAATTATTTAGTGAAAATACAAAGAGCGCATTAACATTTTGTGCTTAACCATACTTTTTGATTATTGAAAATGTATTCAACGACATTCTTGATTACATGATCACTAGACGTGTAATGCAGTTGTCATTAAGCTCTTCCAACAACATTCAAGTATCTGTGCAGTGATATTTTATGTTGTTTGAATATGTTATGTTGCAAACCTATAATATGCTTAATATATTTCTTTTACACAACTAGCTTTGATAGCAATTTATCTGGTTCAACTTGTAAATAAACAGGTGTTCGTGATATCGATGGTGTTGCTCCTGTATCAAACTCGTTGGTTCTACCATGTTTGAAATAATTTAAATTCATTACTGTATAACTGTGTCAATTATTCATTATGTAATAACAAATTTAGTTCTTATTTTGCTTTGTTACTTGTCATAGCAATCTAAATGATTAAAAACTTTGTTCAGTACTAAAGTGAGGCTGGTCGAATTATTTGTTTTAATTGTTGTAAAATACTAAAGTCTGATAGGTCCAATTAATATATACATATAATGTGATGTATTATTGACAGTTCTAGGCTTGTAATGTATGGATCCGGGCACTTATGTCTTGTTGGTGATCGAAAACATGAATGTATTTCACTAAAATATGATATGATAACTACCCGCAACTGTCATCCCACAACCTTGACTGTCACTCAAATTTTTTTACGTATGTTTTATAATTTTCAGAACTCAAAGCTCAGGTTCCATTCGTAAACATTAGACCTATCACGAATCATAATATCGGGATTGGCTGAGTGGCATGCACCACACTCAAACCAGATTGGTGTTCAGCAAATAAAATATAATACATCTTGTAAGTTGTTGAACGTGGAGAATAATTTTAGTCCATCAAAGTGTCTTTAAAGAAAGGATGTCCATAATGGTGATCAGGTAGGTTTCGTAAATTCTGTGTCTCTATGTATGTTTTTTGTGTGTATTTCTAAAGAGAGAAACAAATATTGTTTTATTGCTTACATTGAATGTATAAGAGCGGATTCTGATATCATGAGGGTTTACCTTTTTAAACTTTAGTTCGATTTATTTTGAGAAACAAAATACAACCAAATGAATTCAGTGTTGGTTGGTATTTTACTAGGCAATATTCATGTTATTTTTCATGACTGTTGTAGGTGTAATGTCTATTCAGAGCTGGGCCTCTAAAACAATTCTAAGAATACTGCGAGAGGCGGCAAGATAGACCGCAATTATTTTAGGGATCCATATTTTCAGTTTCTAGGGCAGTGAACGGGTACTTTTTAATTTCAAGCTTTTATTCATCTTTTATATATATATATATATATATATATATATATATATATATATATATATATATATGGTTTAGTTCGAGATGGAGGTGTTGTTACGTGACAAGGGTTCCTACTCAGTAACAAAGTAAAGAGTGAAAGCTAACAGGCTTTGTATATTTTAACAATACAATTTATTTCTCTAGACAACAATGTAAAAATTGGTAAATGTGATTTACAGTTTGTGAATATGACCCAAAATTTGATCCTGAGAATGAACCAAAAGTCATGTCACTAAATAGTCCTATTAGAATAATGGTTCAAGTCCGAACAAATTACAAATGACGACGTCAGATGTGGTCCAATATACGAATAACGTCAACTCCTCACTTTAATCATAGTCTTTGTTTCCTAATAATTCCAGAATAACTTTCCTTGAATATCTTTCAGAATTTTTATAAAAACTTCAACTTCTTGAGTTTCCAGAGGAATAAATAATTAAATCTAAAAATCAGACGAAGCACAACCAATCTATCAACAAATAAATAACACACCATGTTTATTCAAGGTGTTAGAATGACTCCGTCTAAAATAATTATTAAGATTGCATATTTAAAACCCCAGCGTCTCATTTCAAGTCACGCGAGATTGGTCCTGTGGTCTCTTACTACACGAAATTCAGCATGTCCGTCAGTATAAACTCACTTAAAAACCAATCATAAAAACGTTGTTTACACATAATGATCAGGCAAAGAAAGTATGGACCTGATACTGACCAACTACTTTAACTTCCTGTTGACATTGTTGCCAGCGCAAGACAAACTATTGCAACTAAATGATAATTCTCACGTAATACTACTTCGTCATAAATAAACAACATTCATTAAAAGAAAATATATAATTGCTGAAAAATACTTTCGAATCTAATATAAAACAATATTCATTACAATAAATTGTAATGAAATAAAACTTTTTTAAATCTTATACACAAGCAATTTAATATCATATATACCTAACATGTGTGTAACCTAGTTTCTAAATGCCCTAAAATACTTAGTTGTGAGGAAATACAAGCAGTGCCAGTGTTCCTTTACGTTCTATTAAAAATGAAATCTTTAAGATGGCAGCGGAAAGTTTTCATTCTCATGTAACTTATGTCCTCTACTCCAGAACTATTGACAGGTACGTACATGGACTTAAGTCAAGTACTACAGCACATTTTAGTCATGGTTTGTGTTGCTTATGGTAGAACTTTTTGCATCGTTGTTATAATTGTTGATGTTGTTACAGATGATGTTTGTGCTTGCTTGTTTGAATTTGATATGGTGAATCAAATACACTCCTTGTAACTTAAACTTTACCAATATACGAATTTTACAGGATTTTATTTATTTGTCTTATATTGTCGACATATGCATTATATTTAGAAACAAAGCTGTACATAATGATACATGTCCACTTTGAATGATGTCCAATGTTTACAGCATATTGTACGAATAATGCGACTCAAATAATCAGTTATGCGTCAATAAGCTACTTCGTCATAACATGGATTCCTCTGTTAAACACGTTCTTATAAAGTTCCGAAACAACTACAAAAGCTTAGAACCTTCCCAGTGTCCCATTATTTTTGTTTTGTTATTCCTCTCAATATCTACGCAGTTCTAATAGCAGTTAATACCTGTCAATCGTGTTTTCTAAAGTAAAGTGGCTAGTGTACAGGCTTGTTTAGGTCCCTACTCCGTTCCAACGTTGCAAAAATATATTAAGAAAACTTTGCACCTTTTTCACTGGGTCTGTAATTTATTTAAACTATTATGCTTTTAAGCATACTAATTTAACGTTCAATGAAAACTATGCAAGATGAATATGTTTAAACCATTGATGTTGCAACCCCAACGACTATTTGTTTACATAAGGAAGTAAAATTTTATGAAATACATTATGTACCTGAACTGACACGGTGTCAAATTTATGGGTCTGGATACAAGGATACTTGTGGTCACAAGTCGTTGTACCCATTTGTCCTTTTCCATACACGCACATATGTATGTATGTATGTATGTATGTATGTATGTATGTATGTATGTATGTATGTATGTATGTATGTATGTATGTATGTATGTATGTATGTATGTATGTATGTATGTATGTATGTATGTGTGTGTGTGTGTGTGTGTGTGTGTGTGTGTGTGTGTGTGTATGTATGTATGTATGTATGTATGTATGTATGTATGTATGTATGTATGTATGTATGTATGTATGTATGTATGTATGTATGTATGTATGTATGTACCGTGGAAATTGGGATCGAGCAAGAGTAAATGAGAACTAACTAAAGTGAACAAGCAGGACATCAATATGCATGTACGTAGTAGTGTTTTAAGGTACATCAGTACAATATAGGTTATAGGATGTACGCTAAAGTCATGTATGCATGCCAGACTGGTACTATAACATTTCATCACTACACGTGATACGCGACTACTCTGGTTGATTTCATGTTGTGAAATCTGTGGATTGTTTAATGATATTTAAAGTCAGTACATGGAATCTTCTATTCAGAAGTGAGTGATTGCAGCTAGAACTGTTCTTTCATTATTCTTTATAACCAAGTGATTAGGTAATACAGTTCGGAAAAGATTTTATTAGCATATTATATCTCAGTAATATGTAAAATATTGATGGATTGTTAAACGTAAGATTTTGTAATTTGTTTTAAGTGTGGAATGGGATGCCTAATAATGGTGAAATTTGTGTTTGAGAGGCATGAGTATACTCAAAATTGTTTGGGGGGCCCCGAGTGGCCGAGTGTTCTAAAGCGCTGTCCGTTACGGATCACTGCCATCTCACCTGTCTGCGTGGGTTCGAGTCTATGATTCGGCTAATGTAGATATGTGAGAAAGCTTGCCAGTAGCTTCTTGTGGGTCGGTGGTTCTTTCCGGTGATTTCCCGGTTTCTTCCTCCACCATTAATACTGGCCGCCATGAATAGTCTATCATGTGCTGAAAAATGGCGTTAAGAACAACTACAACAACAACAACAACAACAATAACAAAATTGTTTGGCATGGTTGTAATTTCTGTGATAAAAGTTAAGTATTTGTTCGGTAAAAGACTCACTTGACAGCGCCATCAAACCATCTGTACTCAAAAACGAACGGCTATGGTAGGAGATCCTGATATCATTGAATTTAATCAGTTAAAAGAGAGGATTGTTTTAGAAAAGTTGTATTTCGCAAAGATGAAACATGATGTTCAAGGGATCTTGATAACCAAAATAGTGCTTCTGGAACATAGGATTTTGCTGTATTTCAAACAGTGATTCTTGTTACGTCTAAGTGAGGAGAAACTAGTATGCAGAAGGTAAAATAAAGAATGGACTTCTAATGTCTCTTTTAGAGCTTTATCTAACCATATTTATAGTGACATTCGATAGCGTGCATACTATTGGATATATGTAAGATCAAATAATCGTCAAGCTATCACGAACCGAATCAAGGTCATTCATAATAAAATTACTTTCGATGCTAAAAAATAGGGTGACTGACCCCTCCCATGATAAACCCACCTTCTGAGTATAGCTTTGAGAGACGGTACTGCCTACGTCGTTTAAAAAAATCAATATTTCAAACAAAATGCAAATAAAGTAAAGTAATACCTTGGTTGACTAGGTCCTTTATTAAACCTTACTTCCTTGTGATGTCTTAACAAGGCAATAAATAGAGCAACTAGACGTTCTTTCTTTGCTAAATATTGTATAATACACGCTTCAAGGCTGACGAGATGGTCAGGTGTGCTACTCTGGCGCATGATTCCACGCTGAATATTAGACAAAAACAATCTATTCGAGATACCAGTGGTGTCTATCATCAATTTCTTGAATATGCAAGCATAGTATTTATGACATAACGGCAGTTGAAACGAGCGGTTTTGGCAGTTACCTGGTTTAAGTTCGGTATCACCGTTACTTCTGTAATAAAAGAGATAACATTATTCGCGAAGACGAATCACGCGAAATTACATGGGCATGGGCCAGCAGCAATATCTAGAGCCAGAGAGTTTTTGAGATAGAGCAGGATTAATCAATAATAAGCAAGGGAAATGCTCACAATGTATGTTGAGTAGGAGGCACACATGGTTTAATCGAAAATTAAAGTTAATCTATAATGTGTGAAACGTTGAACAGAGTGATAAAGAATGAACTATAACAGGCGAGGTGCATCAAACAAGAAGTGGTGTGATTGGGGGAGAGAGAAAGAGACCCAGCTGTACTTGAGTGAGATAGGGTTAGATAGCATAATTGAGAGTGAATTGGGAGTGCCAACTAGAGCAGGTCAGAGTGAACGGTATTGCGAGACTAATTTACTGTTATCGAGTTGGAAATCAGAATAAATAAGGAAAGATAACACGCTCAGAAAAAATGAAGATTAAAATGTTAGTTAAAGGATTAGTTAAAGATTTAAAAACCTGCTGACTAAACAGAAAGTGGAGATAATACTTATTTTTTTGACCTTGTTTTAATATATATTGTTACTACTACTACTTGAGATACAAACTATTGTGCAAAAGTAATTCATAGTTAACATTATGAATTAGGCCAGGATTACGTTTAAATATAAGCATGTTTTCTAACTTAAGAATCCATAGTGATATAAATCCATGCCCTTGGGATATCAAGCTTCTTGTTCAAGTTTCACTTGTTCCCTACATCGACATGTTGTAAGCATCATAGGTCATTATTGATTTTCATATTTTGACCTTTGGGTTAGCTTATTTTTGTTACTTTATTTTTTATATTTATGTTGTTTCTATGGCTTGTTTTGGTTACTTGCGCGTTCACACATTCGATGTGGTCGCCCTCTCTGCTGCTGTGTTGGTGTACTTTAATCAAAATTGATTTTATAATGGAATCTCACACAGATAAACTATCTCCACAGCGACTTGAAGCAATTGATAAATATCTCCCCATCTGTGATTCTGTCAAACAAGAATTACAAACGCGTCAGGTAAATCAGGTGGAATTTTCAGAGGATACAGCAGAATCATTTAAACAGGTTTCTAAAGCAACCGAAGGGGCTAGGGAATCTACCAAAAAGTAAAAAGGCTACTAAGTGTCTACTCCCCCGTTGAACAAAAGTGTAGCAGCAACTGAAAGAACAGGAGAAAAACACTTTTAAAGGATGTTTCAGGTAAAATAGCTGATATTCAATCACTAGAAACGCTTATGGATATTGGCTAGCTTTATTCTGAGGAACGACAAACTGATGTTCAACCTCCTCAACTAAAACAACCAAAAGTAAGACAACCAGCAATATACAAAATTTCGTGATGATGCGGTTGCACTTGTCAAGAAAGATACAAATAATGCAATTGATGTAGAACTACATTTTGATAGAAAAAATGAGTATTTTAAACCTGATGTAATAATAGCAAAAGCAAACAGGAATACATCAGTATTTAAGATACTAATGTACTTGCAAATAGTCAAATTAGTGATGATAATCATGAACTTATATTATTTAATCAAACAATCCAAGTAGAAGAAATTTGACGCAGAAAAGAATCAGATCAGATAGAAAAAACGTTAAAAATGGAAGAACAAAAAGCACCACTAGAAACAAGAAACAATCGGGGTAGATGAAATCAGGAAGAAGAAAAAAAAAACCTACTCCTTCGAAACTACAGTAATACATGTCATCCGATATCAAAGAAGAAAACAATACAGATCCTGACCACGAAGACACTGGAAGTTGTCTTGGTACGAGTATCAAATGAAATTGTCCTGTTATTGATTCCAATAACGTCCTTGCCGATGTGGACAGATCACAAATCCTCATTGGAAGAAAACAAACTGGTAATAATTCCCAGAAATAATTAATGAAGTGGCTGCTTTCTGTCAAAGATTATTTACAGGCGGTATCATGGATATTGATATTTATGGAACGCTCATCAATGATTACCGCAGTAATTGATTACGGGTAGACAATTAGATCATTGAGAATACAATAAGATGATTATACATAATGCTTACCGTGAACCGATCATGGTCACGGTGATAAATTCACGATTACACATATATAAAGCGTACTACGAAGATGGATTTGGTGATATTGTCAGGGTCTGTTTAAGAAAATAACTCCGAAAGCAATACCGATTGCAAAGCAGCTGAGAATGCAAGCTATTGATGTTGCTTGAGACAAAGATTTTGGTGTTGTAGGCGATGTTGCCGGTAAAGAATTCTCGGTTATCAGGGATATACTAGCACTATTAACACAACGAAAACCTCAACATGTAAAACCTCAACTAGTAAAATTACCCATCACAAAAGTTATGCCTGCAAATGTAAGTCAAATAATCAATCAAGCTGTAAATCAAAATCTAGCTTAGTGGGCTGGTGTGCCCCTATCAGAAAATATAAACATATAACTAACTGCCAGTCTGATAGCTGAAAATGGTCTTCTTGTTAGATGATGATAAACATAATAAAAATGTTTAAGCATGCATCTGACCTCAATAGAATTTTTGAGCCAGGTACTCATTTAGTTGCATACACGATCGATCCACGTGGTATTGTTTATTTCGATTCGTATGGGTTGGTACCACTGTAGGAATTTTTAAAATATGTCAACGATCTTCAAAATATTCTAGTCTGGTATTCAACTTTACCAACACAGACAATAACTAATCCGTCAATATGCAGCCATAAATCATTTGCTGCTGTACTCGATGCTATTTCATAATCTTCATATGCACTTCATAAAGTTGTATATGTGTAAACGAGTTATGTTTTAAATAATTGTTAATTGTGTAATGCTTGATATATATGGGAGATCCTCTATAAAAGACTTGAAGAAAGAGGGTATCGAGTTATTTAAGTAAGATGCCATAGATGCATTTGTTGATATCATGAACCTCTTGAGTTGACCGGAATGGAGTTGTTATTTTTCAGGATAAGTACGGTGTTTTAAAGACGAATAATATTAAGCAGATCGACATATTTTGTAAACTTCTCTATCCTACCGCGGATAATATTCCAGTATATACTGACGGCGGTAGAATCAGAGGCTCAGTTGCATCAATCGCAACTATTAAAAATAAAATTACAAAAAGTATTGGTCATCATTTACGATCCACCGGTGATGCAATGACAGGTGACCTCAACATGAAAGGAAATAAAATCGTTGCTTTAAGAGAACGAACAAGTGATGAAGATGTCGCAACAAATAAAAATGTGAATGATAATGTTACTAAAATGAATGACAAAATAAATACATTACGAACCAGGTATGACGCTCACGTAAATATGGTTTTAAATACTCGAAGAAATTTTCAAACATGATAAAATCGCAGATTTCTTCGGAAGTCCAATAGTTGTTGATGTAAATCTCTGAAATTAACACTAAACTAGGAGATGTTATTAGTGGAATTCCTGATATCCTTTAAAATAATTTGATTAAAGTTACTCACAAACAGATTAACAATATCGTATACACAGTATCATGATCATCAACATAATAACACTATAATACCGTTGAAGTTACTGGTGTGTATAAATTTAATATATTTACCACGTTTCCATGGTGTCATTCAGCCGACGATTTTTATGGAGCTGTGTCTATTGTGTTAGATAAAGACACCAAATAAAAGTTTATGCTGGAACCAAATGCTACAGAGTTAACCACAGTGTCTTACTGGTGATGTCTGGAATGTGCCTCTGAAAAAAAACCTCAATTGATAATTCAGTATCGAGTATATGATTTCACCAACATCAGATCTGAATATTGTAAACAAACGCAGATACGAGCAAGTGAGTTTGTTACAGACCCAGCTGAAAAACAACATTGACGAATACACAGTAAAAAAAATTTAAAAAAAACGTAGACGTATCATCGTTACTGATATAATTGTTGATTTGCATTTGCCGTAGTCGTTGAAACAGGAGGTATACTCGGACCATTATCTGCGTCGTACGTAATATCACTAGTAATAGAAATTGTTGTTGCATTCATAACCGGTGTTGCAGGTATTCTTAATATTCTTAATATAATTCCAAAATATTATCTACTTGTGCGGCTTTTAAATTGCATCAATATCAAAAATAGCTATTTAGCGGCAACACACGCACAGGCCAGATTATCATTGCTGATATCATCAGGGATCAATGATGAAGCAATATTACATTAGGAATTCGCAGAAATGAGTAGGGTCTACCACGACGTCGAAGGTGTGGTAGCTAGAACTCAAAACCCACCATTTCCGACAAAGACAGAGTCATCCTAATTTAAATCCTGACTCAAAATTAGGAAGGAAATAACAATAATGTCATGAAACAATCAAATATCGTTACAAGTACTACAACAAATCGTCGCTAATACAACACGACCAACAGCTTTGATGGTATCAGCGAGTTCAACTAATCCTGATTTCGATATTATCTTTCCAACCGCAATTTCAGGAAACGAAATCGCATTTGCAAAATTGCTAATATATATATATATATATATATATATATATATATATATATATATATATATATATATATATATATATATATATATATATATATATATATATATATCCTACATCATGTTTCAACTCAAAATAAAAGTTAAAGATAAATCTGAATCTGCATACCTAAGTATAACAATGAATCTGTATTTTAAAAAAATTTAAAAAAATAAAGAGTTATCAATCCACAAGATCCCTGCATTGCCAGTATTTGCTGTGGAAAAGTCCTTTCGTTGTCGTCTTTTTATGGCTTGTATGGGGGCACCCTTAAGATTTTTCTTTTGGATACATTCTTTCTTTTCCATCAGCATTCATTGATTGAAATATTATTTCTTCGCCATTCTCCGTGTTCATAGATTTGACACCTTTTGTAACTTAGTAAATTTCATTATATTCCCTTATACAGAATACTGACTCTGTGTAATAGCTTTTTAGTTGCATAAAGAACTCTCAAGTTTTCTGTCATTTATGTGATCGATCACAAATCCGTCTTCGATCAATCAAAGAAAACTTTTGTAGATGAATTTATGCAAACGAATGTCTTTCTTTTCGAACAGCAGATATAAGATAATCATTATCAACAGCAGCGACGGGTTTTTTAATCGACAGTTCCTGATTACACCATCATCAGATTTTACGATGGGATGCTTCACAAAATTCATTTCGCTCCATTTATATAATAATATTCTTTGTCTAAAATATTATATTGTTGTTTGAGTGAAAATCTGGTGAGACAGTTTTCGATGCTTTTTATAGGAGATTTGACTCCTTCGGATGTTTTTTTTAAATCAAGATATCCTTTTGTTTCAGCTCTCTGTATCTTTTACCGCCACATTCCACACACTACTGCCTTTATATTCTGACCCCAACACAAAAGTGCAAGAACTGTTTCGGTCTTACACTCTCCCTACAAACAATTTGTATATGACACCCAGTTTTGCTACAATTAACTGAAGATCAAAGTATGAGCAGTTTGTATTAATTATTTGCTTCAATATATATATATATATATATATATATATATATATATATATATATATATATATATATATATATATATATATATATATATATATATATACAAACAATATATATTGTATACCACAATATTTTATCTTTGAGATCAGGGATCAATAATAAATGCGCAACAGCCCAGATTTTAATTTTCTTTAAAATTATTTGATAAAGATATGGACAAGAAGAGCTTCAAATGTGGTCGCTTTTGAAGGCTTAATAGAACATACCTACTTCTTGTTTATTACTCACTTGCCCAGCTATTCCCGCCCCAACAACAGCAACAAACGATATTTCTGGGTTATTTTTTTTTTTTTTTCTTTGTATTAGACAGGCGATTTCAGAAATCTGTCTGAAAGATCGACACAACAACAGGCGGTGGACACGTTTCTTGAATTTCCTCATTATTTTTGTTACAGGAAATTTACAAATTACACTTTGTGCTTACTGGCCGTAAGTATGGAAATTTGTGTTGCATACCCACAATACCAGTTACTGATTCCAAATGCCGAAACAGTCCCGCATCCATGTAAACCCAACTACATGTGGAAAGGGGTTGGCCATCAGAGAAACAATGGCGGAGGAGAGAGAAACCCTTTTGGGCGAGCCTTTGCGTCAGCTGGCAAGGTATATAATGGAGTAAATTGACTATTCTATAAATAAACATTGTAATTGAAAGGTTATGTATTTAACATCAAAAGTGTAAATAGTTTTAAACAAATTCATAGCTTTTGTGTGAAATTTTTAAGTTTAATTTTATGAGCTACCTTTAATCAAAATATGATAGCTGATGTCATTGGCAACATACCTTGTCTTGACTGGACGAATACCAAACTTGCGACTCTTTGATTATAAATCTTATGCTTTACCAAAAAAGAGTCGAGAATAACGACTGAGTTTTTTTCCTAACATATTCCTACATATATCTTCATCACAATACTGAATTCGTGATCTTGTAATAAAAGTTTGTCTGGAATATGAATTTTATATGAGACAAAACGATTTTGGTCTAGACATGGACACGAAACTTATGCCAGGCAGATTCTGATGGGGATGGTTTAAGCAATGGTCAAGAGCTAGGAGACCCCGACTGTGTGTGGACAATGGGAGCTGCTCCTAACCGAACAACTGGTCTTTCCCACCCAGGTAAATATGGACTATGATACGTACGATCATTAATATTTTAACTTTACTTCATATTAGACCAAAAATGGAATATGTAGCAAGGTGAATTTAAATATGTTATATGGGACAACCTGCCCATTTGTTATGACTCTAATCAAGGAAGACTTGGACAAACAAAACCCTGACGTGTCATTGCGTAATGAAACTTAGTTTACTCGTCTAATTTGTAAGACTCGGGAGTCCACTGGGATCACCGTAAGGAAGAGTCAGTTATGAATGTCGCTTGGTCAATTATTATACTAATAAAGTATCCTTCATAATAAAATGTGTGATAAAAGGCATAAACTACTAATGAATACCTGTGCAACACAAAAAACGAAAGATTTTATTATTATTTTTAAAATGACATTAATTTCAGCCAAGTGTGCCATTCATTAAAATGTCCGATATTTCATTGTAAAATGTCAGTGATTGTCTATGCATCCTAAAATATGTCTGCTTCAGTTTCGAAAGAGTAATCATTATTGCATCTTAGATTTAACAAGGATGAGAAAATGGCAACAAAATGTATATCGCTCTTAAAATCGAATGTTGTCACTATGTAAAGATGTACTGGGTGCGTTAGGTGTATAAAATTACAAATGTATAGCGAATGCGGTATCTTATTTGTGATCGGGATTCAGTCTGCAACTATTAAGGTGGAATACACATATCTTGTTCGATATGGCACGAGGATGATAATATGATGGAGAAAGTTTCAAATCCTAAAGATGTGCGGATCCAAAATTTATTTATTTATTTATTTATTTATTTATTTATTTATTTATTTATTTATTTATTTATTTATTTATTTATATGTCTATGAGTTCCTTTCTTTACCCAGGTGTTTGCCAGCCGCTCGATAGTCCCACTTGTGCAAATACCCACTTGTGCAAATAAGACTGATCAGCTTGAGTGGGTGAACTGCAGCTATACAGATTTCAAATGTGACGCTGCTAATAAACCAGGTACTATTAAACAAACATCTCTCTCTCTCTCTCTCTCTCTCTCTCTCTCTCTCTCTCTCTCTCTCTCTCTCTCTCTCTCTCTCTCTCTCTCTCTCTCTCTCTCTCTCTCTCTCTCTCTCTCTCTCTCTCTCTCTCTGCACACACACACACACATTCACGTATATAATAGATGCGGAGATACTGAATCGCCCATAATGTCATCAGTTGCCCATACTCTGACTAGATCTTAATTTAAGGCATCATTTTCTAACGCCAGCACACAATTAATTTCTTATAACATTCATTCTTATATTTTGTTTCATCAAAATAGTTTATACACCACGTGGTAATTGTGGGTCTAGGTACCATTCAACGGACCACCTTACAGAAAATGCGATGCAGTCAGTTATTTAAAAAGAATGTGCCATGTATTATTGTAGGTTTCGAAGGATCATCAACTAAATATTACTATGAATTATATCTTCATAAAAGCATCCAATCAGAGATTGTTTACTCTGTATACTTTCTTTCTTTTTTCCCCTTTTCCTTTCCTATTTAATTTATCATTAGCTTGCATCAGCCTAAATTAACACACGCACCTATGTGTATCGCGTCTGTACATATAAAAGGGAAATGTGGCCTCTTGCGGATATCGACCTTTAAAACCTGAACATGTAAGAATTCTTCCGTCGCCAGAACTTTTCGGTACACATTTATCTGTAGAAGATATATTATGTTTCGGACATTAATGAATGGTGTTACGTACCTGTAATTTGTGAACAAGTCCATCACTATAGATAAATACAAGCACGTTGAACTACTTTATAAAAGCAAGCAAAATTTAAATTACACCTTTCTTCAAACGCAGTTTTTGTGGGATGTTTTCTCTTGCCGAAAGGGTGCATAAATGCACGTTATGCGGCAAACTGCAAGCTGTA
The DNA here is from genome assembly GCA_016746295.1 of Potamilus streckersoni. Lineage (NCBI taxonomy): Eukaryota > Metazoa > Mollusca > Bivalvia > Unionida > Unionidae > Potamilus > Potamilus streckersoni. The sequence goes on along the minus strand of JAEAOA010002113.1, from coordinate 506,424 downwards.
AAACAATCGCTGCAAACCTAAAGTCTTAGAAAATTCTTTACTTCATATATACTCTTGTCATCTCAAGATTCAAGATTTTTCACTAAAATAAGTCAATAATAACATACACCGATAGCAGAAGTTGTTAATGAAGATGGTAACAACATGTCTACAAACTAAATGAAATTCTTGTTCTAGGTCCGTTAATATTTAATGTTTTGTTCCAAATTTATATTTTCACATTGTTATCTATTTGCTTTCACTTTTCTATTACTCTTAGATACAATGAATGTTACAGTTCGTCTTCCTGTAACCACAGTTCCCGCCAATGCCACGACATATATGTGCATGACCTTTGACCTCCCAAGTGACAAGGAATATCATCTCATAGCATTTGAACCAGTTATTGACAATGCAAACATAATGCACCACATACTGCTTATTGGTTGTCAAGCTGTCACTCACGAAGGTAAATATGAACAATATCCGAGTGACGGCTACCATAATAAGTTGATAATGCAAAAGGTCATTTAGCAATCAATTAAAACCAAAATCAATAAGCATCCAAAGTAGATCAGGATCTTGTTTTATCGACAATATAATGGCCATGTGGTAGTATTGTGATGTCATTGTTATAACTAAATAGAATTGGGAGCGGTTTTTTATTCTTATTTATGTTGTAAAGTATGATTGGTGATTAACGGTATCTTGCAATTTTTGTTTCTGTAATGTCCGTTTTCGCGTGTGAACAAGACGTTTTTTGTTTTCTCTCTTCATTAGTGATTGATCAGGATTGACACATTTGTTCTGATCCACACATCACGCCCCTGGTTTAAATCCAGTTCACACCATTCGGAACACTTCGAGTCTTTATGAATGTGTTGTGTAAAGAGAATTATCTCAAGTATTCTGGATGACAAACCATACGTGCTTGTAAACCTTTCCTCATAATTAATGAATTTTTTTTCGTTCTTATGAATAATTTATGTCCTTACTGAAACAATGGCCTTCTGCAAAATGTTCCACTTAAGAATTTTCTCCCATTTCAATAATAGTTATACTGTTGAAAACAATACAAAATTCTTATCGATAAGTTTGTTTTCAAATGACATCTTGAATGTATTGGACGCTGAATCTACAAACATATTAATGCAACCAGTCTGAAGATGGCGAAAATTAGTTCCTTTTATTTCGGCTTTGATTATTTTGTAGCATTATTTCTTCAGTTAAAGCGAACAATATGTATTAAAATAATCATGAGAAAAATAATTCGCTCATAACCTTTAATCTGACGTCATGTTCCCAAAGGTCATTCGCCGCGTATTTGCAAAGACTCTGATATCTGGCCATGTACTATTTCAATAATTCATCTTAAGCACATTGTTCCGATTAATAATAAAAAAATAATTAAAACTTTTATTGCTCATTTGAAAACAAGATATGATGCAAATTATATTATCACGTGACCGGACATGTGCCCTCAAATATGCATGGTTATATCAATCGTTACCCAATGGTACCTGCAGCCACAATTAAATATTACGAGCGACTTCACATTTCGAGGATGAAATGAAGACATAATACTGGAGTAAGGGAGGAATAGTTATATATATATATATATATATATATATATATATATATATATATATATATATATATATATATATATATATATATATATATATATATATATATTTTTATATATATATATATATTCAAAGGTATCCTGTTTTAACCTACAGTTTGATACACCAGCAACTTCCATTGGTGATATCATTTTAAAACGACTTATAGTCTCTCTATTTCATGTCTAAAGTAATTCAAGTTACAAGATGATCGTCTTAAAGCACACACTGATACCAACTTAACTATCTTCGTACTGCATTTGTATCTACTCAATCTACATGGATCCATACATCCATCTGTCTGTCCATCCATACATCCACACATAAATACGCTTGAAAATACAGTTTAGTAATGCCTTGTCTCATGCACGACGGTTTTTTTTCCAGTGTACAAACCGTACGCTTGTGGCATGACGGCCGGTCATAACTGTTCTGGAATCCTAGGAGCATGGTCTGTTGGCTTAAGTGGACTTTGTTACGATGAAAAAGCTGGTTTCAGAATTGGCCAGAAGGGATTCAAAAAGGCTGCCATTCAGGTACACATATTTTAGTGGAACTAAGTTCTATTTTATGGATTCAGACGAAATGTCAACAGTAATGATCTGGCGATTCCTTATTCCAAATTCATTACCTTGATCATTAAAAAAAAATAGTTGATCTTTACCCTCGCATGAGCCTAAATTTTTGAAAACCCATTAATATCTCAGATCTTTAAGAAACATGAACACAGATGAAAACTAGTATTAGTTAATATTATATAGTTTCGGCTGTGAACCGCAATAAGGCTATTCCTAAAATCTGAAATACAAATGAAATGCGTACTGATGTCGCTTTTGTTAATTTAATTGTAAGTTTAACAACATCCGTTACGATGCTTGGATACTGTTAAGAATTTCTTCGATTATAAAGATAGCTGTCTTAAATGGTTTCATGTTTCTATTGTAATCTCTTAACTAGAACAAATTTCGTATTTTTAAGATTGGTTTTGCTGAGTATCATATCCATTTTGTATTGTCCATTGCTGCTCAAAATACAATAATTCAAAAGAAGAACAAAATATTATATGATCTGTGTCCTGCTCAGCTTGACACACATCTTCGAGTTTGCAGAATCTTTAGCCTTCTTTGATATATTTATGGAACATCTAGTTAATTCAGTGGCACGCATTTTTTAATGTTATAACTCAATGCTTTAATTTCTTGCACATTATGAAATCGTAATTCCTTCGTTATTGTTTAATAATTGTTTGGTATGTTTTTTTAACTACCTACAATGCAATATGTTTATGCTATACCTTTTCTGCTCTGTACTATTTGCACTCCGAAGATGCCATAATGAATCTTAAGTCTTTTGCATGCTTAGACGCGACTTTTTCACATCATAGACTTTTCATTATCCATATATCGTCAATTCTAGCTTTATTTTATGTTTTCTACCAAATCAGTATTAGTTAGGGATTAATAAATACCGCTTATATATTCGTGAATATGTTGGATCTAAATGCAAAAAAAAAACATAGCAGCAGACCTGCCCTCTCATGTTTTACTATGATTACTTCCAACATATTGTGTAGTCCCAGATCCACCAGTGTATTATGCGACGTCAGAATTTGGATATGTGTAGTTTGCAGTTAGATTTGACTAATAAGTGGTTACAGACGGTATCATTAAAAGGCATTGGGATTCAGTTGAAGATTAGGATATTTTGATCTAATCTCTAAAGTTTTTAAAGAACAAGGGAAAAAGAGATTGACTTGAACAAAAATTAATATCATTCAAGCTTGCAGGACAAGACAAATGTCTATTATAAAAAGCCAAGCCTATATAATTTCAGGTTCACTGGAACAATCCTGAACTTCACTCTAATTACACTGACAGCTCCGGAATTATAATGTACTACACAGAAACACTCCGTCAGTATGATGCAGGGGTTTTAGTGACAGGTCAAACAATTCTCAATATTCCGCCACAGAAGGAGAGCGTGGCTATCGAGGGAGGTTGCCCAATAGAATGCACAGCTGCAATAATGAATGGTCCCGTATATGTCACGGCGGTAATTAACCACATGCATTACTTAGGTAAGTCAACAGTATCAAAATGTGATATCAGGAACGAGAAATCAACATAATAATCGTTATTAGTAATGTACAATTTAGCAACCATTACTACCATCGATCGTTACAACCTTCACCTCTTAACGTGGCATGTTTCACCACCACCACCACCACCAAAATAAGTTGAAGTCAGTGGAATAAGAATTAATATTCTACCAAACAAAGTGAAAAATGATTGGAAATTTCAAAAACAAAATAATTAAACGAAGCTTATAAAGGCATGTCGTAGAAATGATTTGAATGAAACAAACAGCACTGAATTATGTTAATCGTTGGTGTTGAACCAATTGTATCATGTCAGAATATTGTAGTATAACGGTTGGGTAAGCCCTGAAACTTAAAGGCGTGGTTGCAAATCATGGTAGGTTGTTTTATGCAAAATGAATGCACCTAACAATAGCTTGAAGATTTCGTCCATATGAAAAAAGAAACCGAGAAGAATCATATGCAAGCTACATTCTTGGCACGATCCTGATAAAACGAAATCAGAACCAAAATGAACTGAAACTGAAAGGATAAACACCGAGTATATCACATTTTTAAATGGAGGAGACATTCGTGTTATTTGTGCTAAAATAATATTCTGAATGTTTGAGGAATCACTAAAAAGCCAGTCATATATAATGACCTGCCATCGACGTTCTGTTTATCGGCGAAAACGATACTATTCTAACCGAATCGTTGCACATGAGATTCTATTTTGCCCCCACACACACACACATCCCCTCGTTTGGTCAGAACGATGGTGCTGCTGCTTGAAACGTGTTCTATTCAGAAGAGTAAATATCAAAGACACGTTGAAATAGAAATGATCCTTTAATATCATCCAAGAACTTGAAGTACGAGTACTGCTTGTTGCTCATTGTTATATCCTCTAGATTGTATCCTTGACATTAAAATGACATGCATGAATTCTTCAACTGTTATTATGATAGTCGACGCACAGCACTTCTTAACACTAAATTAATACATCCATCCAGAGATCAGTCAATCTCATTTAAATTTATTTTCGTTCACAATAATTCTCTAAACACTTCTTTTTCAGGTGCTTTCAAACAACGGTTCGTTTCGATATTGTACAAACACTAAATACAACAACAACAAACCATATACCCATCTTTCTTCAAGTAATCGTCAATAAATCGCCTTGTATTAATATAAATTTCCTCAACTCTTTTAGCTGTGTATAAGTTAGTAATGGATTGTGTTAATTAAGTTGTCAATGAGACTTGTTGTCGTCGATGATTCTCCGTTAAACGTGTCTATAAGTCAACTTGTATGAAATATTATGTAATATTAGTTCTATTTATATGTTTATCCTTGGTAAATATAATATTAAAATGGGTGCTCCAAAATGAGTTAACGTTCTACAAGACGGGTTGTGGTATATCTTGGGCAATTTTATCTCCAGACTGAATCATTACAACTTTACCTCACTCTGCTTTGTTTTCAGTAATTAATCCCATAGTTTAGCGTCATTCCAGTTCTGAATTCAGTATAAATCCCAATGAATGTCTTCGTCCAAGATTTATATCAGAACGCTTATGTATTTCCAGGTAAAAATCTTTTGAATTCAATAATCAATTCAATTCAATAATCAACAAAAACTGGTCATAACATAATATAACTTAACACGTCAAGGGTTTTAAGCCCAACTAGCAAACCTCTAAAACAACAACTGTTATACCACTTAGTAAGCAAACAGATTCCCGGATAAGAGTCAAAAGTTCACTCTTTTGGAAACAATAGAAGTTTGTTACTAATTGACAAATGCCTATAATCACGTAGTAGGGTTATGACCTTGATGCAACTTAATGAGGCTTACCATGAGAGAGATCAAATACAATATTAAAGAAGTTGTTAACGAAAACTGTCACTGATTTTAGAACAATGTCAGCAAACAGATACAATATTTATATTTATTTTTGTTTATAGCAATGAAATAAAAAATATGACTCAGGTCCAACTGGACTCTAATCAGGGCAATATCAAATCCAGTAAACAATGCTACATTACAATTGCATGCAAGAGAATAAGACAAAAAATTAATACTAACAGACAAACAATTTAATTAAATATACATAATAGGATACTGTAATATCCTCTGTATGTCATTCCGTTCGTCTGTAAAATACCTTATTATATGCTCATCTTGTTTCTCCGTTAACTTTACATTGTCAGAATCGTTCAATATCCGGCGATATTGAACACCTTCATATTGCACTCCCACGTGACTGAATGCACGTGAATGAAGAACTACTTTCTATAGTAAACAAACAATGGACGCAGATGCCAGTACTTTAGATTTAGTATGTTTGTCGGTGGATAAAGTAAACCAACTGTTTGAACCATTTGAAAGTAGAGATGCCAAAGTTGAGAATGTGGATGAATTCATAGATTCACAGAAGAAATTTTCAACGAAGCTGGTGACTGAACGTGATAACAGAAATGTTCAGCGATGGCTGTATGAAATATACTGTAAACAAAGAAAAAAGGAGTTACAATTTTTTTAAACAATGCAAAGAATGAATGAAAATAAAATTACATAACAAAACAAAAAATATGGGGAAAATATCTAATGAATTGTATAATTTGCACATACCAAACCCTTTTCAAAATGAAATATATTAATCAACATTGCCAAATGTAAGAAAACTGGTTTTTATGTCCGGTGCATTGGATTATGGAATTAAATATAACATATTCGCGATGCAAATGTTAAAAATTGCAGGTATTATCCGAGACCAATGGGGGTTAATCAGCTTAGAACTCTGATGAAACGAGGAGCCGAAAGGGCAAAAATCCAGTGGAGAATTACCAATCATTCTGTAAGGAAGACTACTGTAACAAACCTGTCAAAAGCTGGGGTCCTTCCAACAAAGATAACGAAAGTGACTTGGCATAAAAATATGTCATATATAACTGTAATAATGAGAATAAATCCACTTGCCTTTTTACCTCTTTAATCTCCTCAAAATGTACTTTGTACTTTGTGGACTCTTTCTGCTAATAAGAATTACGTATTTCCAAATACTGTTACACATCTGTGTACTATAATATATAGGCCTATAGAATCCAGACTACATTGTTGAAATCGAAATCACATTCCATAGTAGACTGTACGGAAGTCCGCAACAAATGAATCTGTTGTTCACAAAAAATAAACAATATTGAAACAAGCATCTTCTTAAGAATTTATGTTTAAAAACATTCATATTTTTCCAGTTTATGATGCCAAACTATCCATGGTAGAACAGAAACAGTTATGCAGATTGTTGTCATCGCCAGTCCCTAAAGTCACACGTACATCGTGCGGAAAACACACATACGAAGATAATCAGAATTTGGCTGTATTGACAGAGAAACAAAATCTCTCAATTCCTGACCAGCTGGGAACTTTGTTCAATGGCGCAGTCATTCATAATATGACTTTAAATTTCAATTTCAGATAGACCAAAATGGGATTTCTTTTTTAAATGAGCGAGCGCGCGGTACGCTATGAAATCAAAAGGTCGATGAGCGGAGCTATATGCGCATAAATACTATTATTGTGTATTGAAGGAGAATTTACGATTGTCAACTTATTTATTTTAATAATAAAAAATAAATTTTATTATTAAATATATTTTGTTGTGAATTTTATTATTAAGTCTTTGGTAATGAAACAAAAATGAGCATATAATTAAAAGGTTATTGCATTTGAATGGGAAAATATGAACTCGTTATTTCGGATGGCTATACTGCACTCCCAAGGTCGTGCAGTATAGCTATCCAAAAAAACCTCGTTCATATTCTTCCATACAAATGCAGTAACCTATAAATATATCATACGCTACTGGATGAAAATTCACGAAATATAGCAATAATTCAAAACCATCAGCATACATGTTAACTCGCTACCTTCAGGTTTCTAGGAAGTGATAAAGGTTACATACACCGATATGACACTAATAAAGACCTATATAGTATTTGCTAACCAGCTTTAGGGTATGCATTCAATCCTTGAAGACACATGATATCATAATATATTTAAAGACTTTGCCTAATGAACCCTGGATACTGGTCTCCCACGCCATGACAGCTGGAGGGTGGAGACAAATGGAATAGTGGTTTGAGCTCTATCACTAACTCTACTCACTATACCGCCACCTCTTTTGTAAGTTTCTAAATATTAGTTCACAATTTCTGCTAGAACCCGTTCATTGTATGCTAGCTCCTAGATAGTGATAACCAATTATAATATAAGTTCATATCATTAATTGTCCTATCATAATGTTTTGTGCATATTATTAGAAAAAATGTTACTGAGGTATCCCTATGTAAAACTCTTTGTCACTTATTTGAATACGTAGAATGTAGAATATCAGAGAGCTCCAAGAGTTTTAAAGCATTTCTCCCACATACAAATTATTAAGAATCCAGTTGTTTTACATTCTTTATACAGGAATAGCCCAGAAAACAAGTGTCATCGATATCGGTGGATATGAAAAAACTCTCGCTTATGACAAAGTATACAGTTATGACAGTCCCGTTGTGCATTCGTAAGTACAAGATAAAATATAATATACAGAAAAACAATGTTGAAGTAGTGGACATGTCAATATGTGAATATTTGACAATTTTTATTTTTACATTTACACTTTGTATATGTAATCAACTCTTCTTTTGTAGCAGTAAAGTAAAATCAATAACGTTTATACCAGATACATAGATTATGGTGCAAACAATATATCTAAAAGCGAAATAAAATAGACTTTCTTTAATTTATGTGCTCAACTACTAAAATTTACACACACATTTGTATGAATGTGTGTATGTATATATATGTGTGTATATATATATATATATATATATATATATATATATATATATATATATATATATATATATATATATATATATATATATATATATATATATATATATATATATATATATATATATATATATATATATATATATATCTGGTAGACCGTTGGGGCAACACAAGACCAAACAATCAGCTTAATCAATTCCTCTCGATTTTCCGTTTTTATCAATGAGTCGCTCAATGTCAAGCCTATTCTCTATAAAATGTTGTCTTCCCACATCTTTCTCTGCTTGCCTCTCTTTATTCTTCCTTGTACAGTGCCTTGCAGGATTGTCTTGGCAAGTCCTGATGATCGTGAGACATGCCCATACCACTGCAGTTTACGTTTTTTCACTGTGCTCAGGAAGTCATCGTTCCTCATTGGTATCACGGTCTTTGTATAAGACACTGAGGATCTTTCGGAAGCATCTCATCTCTTTGACTTGTATCCTTTTCTTTAAGTGTTATGGTCCATGATTCACAGACATAGAGAAATATGGAGATTACCAGTGAGTGCATCAGTCTGACCTTTTAACTGAGTGCTATTATTTTGTCGTTCCAGATGGGCTTCAGTTTTGTCAGCACACTATTTTCTTCACAATTCTGGAGAGTACTTCAGGCTTCGATACTTCATCTGTTACAATTCCTCATAAATACTTGAAGCTGTGGACTATTTCTAGCTTCGTACATTAGACCCTGATGTCAATACTGATGCCCTTGGTGTTGTTGGTCATTAGTTTAGTCTTCTCTGCACTTATTTCCATGCCATAAGATGCGAAGGTTTTGTCAAGGCTCACTACTAAGATAGCTATTTCTAGTCCATTTTCTGCTAGTTCATCAATGTTTTTGGCAATAAGTAAGTTAGTAACTGTTCTACCTACAATGCAATGCAAATGTCCTTTCATGATTTTCAATCGCGTCAGCCATCATTCTCTCCAGAAAGATGTTGAATAGTGTGAGAGAGCAGACAGTCATGTCTTACTCCAGATATCGTTATGAACCAGTCCCCTATGCTACCGTTGAAGTATACTACACTGGAGGCCTTGTCATATAGGTGCTTTTTTTACTGTGATGAGATTGGTATTGATGTTGTACAGTCTCATGGTCGCCCATAGGCTGCATACCATACCCTGTCAAATGCCTTCTTGAAATCAACGAAATCATGGTACAGATCTTTCGGATGTTAGATGTACTTCTCAGACAATATCCCTAGGTTGAGGATCTGCTGTGTTGTGCTGCGAACTGCTCTGAAACCTGCTTGCTCCTCGGCATTTATATATCCAGTCTGTGACTTTAGTCTGTTTAGCAGTATCCTCAACATGACTCTGCTAGGATGACTAATAAGTGGTTTTAATAATGTTGTAGGTTACTATTCTTAGGTAAGGTGATAATCTGTGATTGTGTCCACGGCAATCTCCTATTAACCATATAATATATTGTTGCAGATGTTTGTGAGGACGCTAATCATTGATTTTACCCCGTGCTTTGACCAGTTCTGCTGAAATGTTGTCCACTCCTGTTGACTTCATCTTTTTCAACGATCTTATGCTTTCTTGCTATTGTTCTTTTTCACGTTTCCCTCAATGCCTTTGGACTGTTCTTCTATCCAGTTTCCCTTTGCTTTTCATGCTGTTTTGACTTCCCGGTTGACTGCCTTATACTGCTCTGCCCATTCTGTATCATTCTTCTTCTTCTTCTTCTTCTTCTTCTTCTTCTTCTTCTTCTTCTTCTTCTTCTTCTTCTTCTTCTTCTTCTTCTTCTTCTTCTTCTTCTTCTTCTTCTTCAGTTTCCTCCTCTTATCACACAAGTTCAGGACCTCATCCGTAACATGGGGATTTTTGACTGGGCGATGAATAATTTAGTGATTATTGCTGTCGGTCGTTGCTGTATTGAAGGTGGTGATCAACGTGTCTACATCTTTATCGTCAGCGTCGAGGATGGTGAGCGGTGCAAAGGCTTCAGCTGCTTCTGGATCCTTCATTTACTCGAGATCGAACTTAATTCTTGTTTGGTAATTTTTCTTAACCTTCTTTAGATGTAGCCGGAAGGTCATCATCACCAAACCATGGTTACTTCCAATGTCGGCTTCGGGAAATCTTTGAGTCTTGGTGATGTTTACACTTGACTGCATGCGCCTCTTTACCATGATGTAGTCAATCTGACTGTGATGAAGGTCTGCTCTTGGACAATACCATGTCCATCTTCTGGATACTTTGTGTTTGCCGAAGGTGTGCCAGCATAAGGTTGATGTAACTAGCGAATTCTAGGAGCCTCAGTCCTTTCTCATTGGTCTGTACATTTCAGCAACGCCCACATGATCCTTTCCAGTTCAACAAAGCGTACTCGCCTATCTGGGTATTCCAGTCGCTTTGCACGATCAGAATGGCTTTCCTTATTGTTTTATCCACAACTTCTTGTAGCTGATCATAGAATTCTTCCACATCTGCGTCATCATAGTCTGATATTGGGGTGTATGGCTCTATGATGATGATGCTGAATGGAGTTGCCCTGAGGGGGATGGTGATGATCTGGCTGTAGACTGGCCGATAGCCCACCACAGTACGCACGCTGTCCATGTGGACAAGGAACCCAAATCTCTGCTCATGTTTGTCCTTTCTCCACTAAAGTACAGTTTGTGGCCTCCTAAAGTAGTTGTTTCTCCAATGTTCTTCCATCGTACCTAACATAGTCCTAGGATGTTCAAGCGCTATCTTTTAATTTCATATGTACGCTCCTCCAGCTTTCCTGCATCCCTCAGTGTTCTCACATTCCAGATACCAATGGTGATGTTGTTTCTGACACGAATCTTGCTGATCTAAGCACCAGTCATATACTTTCTACCTCCGCCCTGGAGTATGATGGAAGACACGGCCCTTGTTGACCTAGGCGACGACCTAGACGGCATGGGATGAGTAGTGATGGTCTTTTTCATGTGGTGTGTCTAGAGCAGTTGACGCCTGCCGGTGCACAACCCTCTCCAGGCCTGACCACAGCCGCTTTCCTCCAACTAGGTCGCTTGCCTTGGTCACAGACATGTAGCAGTTAAGCTGTTGGCAACCCATCCGCTTGGCCGTTGACTTCATCTTGAAATTTATTCCGCCCAGTGATGCCGTGTTAGCATCATACTATTTATCCAAAGCTGGAAGCCTCGTGGGGAAGACGGGAGGGAATATATATATATATATATATATATATATATATATATATATATATATATATATATATATATATATATATATATATACATACATACATACATACATACATACATACATACATACATACATACATACATACATACATACATACATACATATATACATACATACATACATACATATGTATGTATGTATATATGTATGTATGTATGTATGTATGTATGTATGTATGTATGTATGTATGTATGTATGTATATATATATATATATATATATATATATATATATATATATATATATATATATATATATATATATATATATATATATATATATATATATATATATATATAACCAGGTATGCCTTACATCGCGATTGAAACTTCACTGAACAGAATACAATGCTCTTGTCTTACAGTCACATATTATTTCTAACAGTAATGAAAGCCAAGGTTATGTCCCAATAATTTTAACTCCATGTATATATATATATATGTGAGTATGTTAGTGTGCATGCCAAACACACATATATTTTATATCAATTGTTAAATAATTCGGTCCTAATTATGATGGGCACAATTTTGCTAGGATTGTACTGTTGTGTGGTGAAATTCTGTGCACACAAATGATCCTGCTGATGGCAGAGACTCGTCTATCGCGGTAGTTATTCTTCAGCATTTGGAATAGTTTTGACTGGATATTTCATGGAATGTAGGGTTCAATATGTCCATTACATAACTATAAACGTACAGTTCAATATTTACACACAATTAATAATTTAGTGACTATAGTTGATCATATTAGGAACTGCATTTAAATAAAAACTTATTTCTTTCGACGCACGACCTTTACAATATCCATAACTCTAAAAGCGCTGCCGAAAAATTTAAGTATATCTATACTTCATTAATGCTGACCATACATGTTTTATATATTTTGTAAGGCTGAGAGATATATTTCATAAGTGAGTAATTGGATCGCCATTTTACAGACTTTCATTCAACAGAATTACAATCTTTGAGCAAGCCAACAACACCAGAATCTGTCAGTGTGAACATGGTTTATACGGTACGCTCATGACACATGGCGGCCAGACTAATAAATATTACATTTTCAAAGCTTATAGGGATATCCATAATGACGAGTTTTGGATGTTTAAGTATTTATAGACAGCAGTCTAATTACGCTAATGCATCCTTGGCAACCAATTTGTAATCGCGTGAAGACTTTAATAATTGCCAGTATTGAAGCAAGTGTATATACAAGTTGGCATGACCTCATGGTTTTCACTGAAATAATATGAAACTTAACATATTATAACTGGATGTTTTATGAAAAATGGTTTTATTTGAAAAAAACGTCATTCTTTGATTTTGAAGGTTTTGAAATATCTGCTATGTTTGTGAAAGAATAATGATAAAGGAATTATATATATATATATATATATATATATATATATATATATATATATATATATATATATATATATATATATATATATATATATATATATATATATATATAATTTATTTATTTCTAAAGCTTTGCAGATCCGGTTAAAGTCAATAAGTACGATTCATTAGCGTCGACATGCGTTTACAAATCCACTTCAAGGTCTGATTACACCCATTTTGGAGAGGCGACAAGGGATGAAATGTGCTATGCTTTCATTTGGTACTACCCAAAGCAAAATGTCACCAGCAATGTGTGCAGTATGTCAAGCTGTAAGAGGGTTGAGGTGGTTGTTGAAGGTTGCAATCTTACAGAGTTTTCATCTGTTCTACAACAAGTCTTTATCAATGTAACTTCAGCCTGCTCAAGCCGTGGAAAATGTCAGCCAGATTGCATACCTGTAGCTAACGAAGTAAAAAAGCAGCCATGTTTCCAAGGAAGCGTTGATCTTTATTACAGAGATATGGCAAGCACCAGAAGTAACGAAAAATACATTTCGTTTTACAAGGCCTTGGACTCGTGTGATGAAGAAATAGACAATATTTGTCATGAAAGTAATGTGTGTGCAGAAGGAATCCAGCTCTGGTCTGTGTCCAATGTTCCTACATTGTTTCTGATAAACTTGCTGATGTTATATGCCAGTGTACCATTTTGAGTAATGATTCAAAGCTTTTGACACTAACAAACAACTGTAAGCTGCTTTACCTAACGTTTTAAATGCATGCAAAAATAAATTTGCTTTTCATTAAACTTTTTGCTTATCTCAAAATTTAGGTTGGTTGGGATGGTTCTCGATAGTAAATCAGTACATGAAAGGCAACTAAATGCCTTGATATTGATTTATCCCCAGGAAAGAAAAGGGCTACTATTTGGGATCGTCTAGATAGCGATTGTGAGTTTGGCCAACTAACACATGTGGTCAAATAAGTCATACATCGCCTTTTAAATTCTAGCCTGCATAGAAACGTTATCTAGTGGACATTTTCATTCTTCTGAAAAGACCTAAAACAAGCACATAGTGAACGATCAATAGGTAATGACCTCTTAGTTGTTTTATATTAAAGACTTTTATATTAAAAAAATCTATTATTATGTTTGATTGTCTTCAACAGTATTATTTGTAATAAAACTTTACCTGCTACTATGTTGTGTTTACTTACTTTCAATATGATTATTCAATAAAACTTTGAAGATCGTGCCTGAACCATACGTGTAAAGCAAAACAACTGTACAAACAACGAAAGTTACTATATTCCCCACATGCTATGGATGTTATGTATTCAATATGGCATAGAGTTGTCACACGGATTTGTGTCTGTTTCATACATGGTATAATTAGAATCCTGTTAGTTTTAAGACCGATTCGTACAAATTCATTCTCGATGAGTGTTTTAGACTATGACTGAATTTATTTTTACGTCAGTTTGCTATGGTTTCTTAACAAGTGTTCAGATTGTCGCCTGATCAAATTTTGACTTGGTTAAAATAATCTATCTTCGAGCTTTTCAAAGCCTTTTCTCTTTCTAACATTTATGTGTAATATTTACAATTCTTAGGTGTCATATTAAATGTCTGCAAACATTTACATCCTCCCATTTACTAAAGAAAGAATTTAGTTCGATTGCAATTGTAATTGCTTAGGAAGTGAATGACATTTACCCGATTCCAACTGAGACATTTGCAACTTTGTTACAGTTTTAATGCATTTTGTCAGTCTCTCCTAACCGTGACAAATTCGAAATATTTGTACTGCTTTCAGTCTAATCAAAACAAATTATAATTTTGTCTTGATTTTGTTCTGTTACTGTTGAAGTCTTTGTAAGGTTTAGAATTGTAATATTTCCTTTAGTCTAGAACAATTAGTTTACACTTTTCTGGATATATTTTATCCACACCTAAAGTCGTTATATGTTAATTAAAGTAATACCAATTTTCTTCTCTACCATTTTAGTCTAACATTCCGGGTTTTGTTCTAATCTCTGTTTAAGTCCATGACAGTTTCAAATTTTTATTACTTTTTTTATTCTCATCCATTTTTCCATTGATTATGGCTAGTTTTGTATACACAAAAAACAGTACAATATATGCACATTTACTTGCAACTTCAACGCGTATAAGTGATATATAAATATAAATCTCAATTATATCCATATAGCCACTAGGCTTGAGGTCACTACACATGGCGTGTTGATGGTATATTTCGTGTGTTCCATTGTGGCATGGATTTTGATCACTGCACACGTCATGTTGGACAACATATGAAGGATATTGTTCATTATACACTTAGTGTTGATGACATGGGGTGAGGTGTTGAACAGTAGATGACTTTGTATTGAACATTACGCACGTTGTTTACTTCCGAATAAAACGCATGTGAGTCTTCTACACTGTAAATAACTTCAGTTTCTGTACGTATATCTAGTGGGTAATAAACATGTTAGTCGTTTACATTTTAGACCATTGCAAAGATACAGATTGAAACTACACATATCATATAACGGGATGAAATAAGATAAAACTTTACTAACCTTTTGAAAAGCTTCGCCATAATAAAAGATCTTCATTGTGTATAATTTTACTCAGCGGAACGTTATTGAGGTTAGTCCATTTTCGAAAAGACAACAGCTGTTTTGGATGTCATTTTTGTTCCTTATAAGCATCTAGCAGCCTATATTTGTGTTTATAAGCCAGTTTCCTTACGTGTTCTTTCTCAGCAGGAACTTCAATTACAGTTGCTAAATTTACAGTTAACAAACGCTACTTGGACGTTACTGACTTCAAACAGTACAACAAACACATTCTTCTGTAAATTCGGTTTCACTAATAGCCACCTGAAACAAACAGATGAGATGATATTTTCCTCTTCGATTACAAGTGAATGTCGTTTGTCACTGATGAAAATAAAGAGGATGAGTGATACAAAGAGGATCACTGTGGTTATTGCCTTTGTTAACTCTTTACTTTAAAAAAATGACCTCATGAAACACCTGGCCAATAGGTATGTCTTGTAAAGGAAACATTTTCTGATATACATCATCCTCGATAGCTCTTTACCATAGTTATAATAACTAAACCAACTTGGTATGAATCAGGGGTATCATTTTCAATAGGATCAACATTCTTATTTGAAGTTCACCGGCCACACTCCAACATTTTTCTGTTTACATCAGATTTGCATTACGTGACTAAAATTAGCACAAAACGAACAAAAATAATTATCAATTGTAAAGAAGAAATAATAATTTAATTACTTGAGAAAGACGTATGCAACTCATTTACTACCCCCTTAGCTACGATTTGCCACCTATATAGGACGACAGCCAGAAATGACGAACATTTATCCCCACAGGACGATGTACATGCTTCTTGCTCTAGAAAAATAAAACATTGCAAACCATGGATATGAAACATTTACATGAAACTAATGAAAAAAATTTGCTGTTGAGCCTTATATCAATATGTGTGTACGACGCACTAGAATGTGTCGCTTTCAGAACTGTTCCATAGTTTCAATTTATTTTCAAAATTCCTGATAATACCGGTAAAAGCGATCAATGTTGGCTCTTCTATATCGGCCGACTTTATATAAAAAAGAGAACTGACACACTTATACGAATTCAAAAGAACCAATCTGACTTCTTCATGTCGTCCCAATTTAGAAGAAATGTCAGCACACTTAAAAGATACCAAAGTCGGGGTTGTATGCTTTCTAATAAAATAACCTTTGTATTTGATACCATGACGGAAAGTTTAAGGAAAAAGTTTATTGCTCGCTCCAAGTTGTGTTTATCATTCACCCGGGTTTCTATTTCTTTCCCATATGTGATTGTGACTTATGTTTGCAGGGCAAATAGTATACAAATCAATAACGTGCTTTAATAACACTATTGTAAGCCATGCTAGCGAAAAGATTATCATTTTCGCTAACAGTGGATGTATTAAAAAATGATTTTATTTGCGAGATATCGTCGTATAGTTAACCTGGGTACAATACAAGCTTGGTAAGTTTGCACCTTGTAATGTCAATCGTGAATGGCAGGTGCCTTCGAGCAATCGGTTGATATTTTCGTCGCTTTTCCGATTTTGTTATTTGACATAAGCAATACACACTAAAGTAAGGACGCATACGCAAACCAGCATCCACTACATACAAGAAGATCGTTTGTATCTTTTTCTTTAATAAATCTCGCATGATGAAAAAAAGAAAGAATACATGATAGCAATGCAGGGCTAATTTCCTTCATTTTATTGTCAAATAAGTGTATGTTTATCTTTTTGGTCCTTGCAAAAAAGGGGGGGACAAATTCAAATTGATTCCTTTTTTATTTTATGGAATAATGTAGCAAATATGATTGACAATATTGACTAGTAATGAAAAGCTTTAAATTTACGAGCGCACACACTAAACAACTTATAAAAAAACAAGCAATAAAAATGACTGGTAAGAGCTTCATATTGCAGCAATATTGACAAAATGCTCAGCATTATTTCTCTCTCTCTCTCTCTCTCTCTCTCTCTCTCTCTCTCTCTCTCTCTCTCTCTCTCTCTCTCTCTCTCTCTCTCTCTCTCTCTCTCTCGTGTAACTAGGTGTGTATTTTATGCATCAGAGTTACAAAGTGAATCCTAAGTTTAAATATATTTGTTTTAATATCTAATGTACACTACCCTTAGAAAAATGTATACATATTCTGTAGAATAAGATCTATTAAGTTTTATTGTTTAATAACTGAATCTTGATAATTTGACCGGAATACTTAATATGAGAATGTCGTTGTGCAGAAGCATATAGTTTTAGCATAAAAATGTATATCAATAATTTAATTAGAACTAGCAAGATATATCTGCTTGTGTTTTTCACTCATCTGCATGTAAGTTACAAAGCATGATTTTTTCTTTGAAATAAATATCAATTTCGTTTAAATTTAGTGTTTTTCTCCTAAAAACCTAGTCCTAAAACGTGTCTTACATAGTATCTACCTGTTGCTTTAAGAAAAAAAATTGTTCAACCTATTGTTAAGTTGAGCAGAATAGTCTTTTGAGTTGGGTCGAATTGTCTTGTGTCAAATTGAATATAATCTGGCATTAATGATTCAACTTTCCTTTTCCCTAACGATATTCTATCTCAGCTTGAATTCACGTTTTTCTGGTAAACAGGATCTTTCGGAAAAAGAAAGAATTATTTTTTCCATCATGACTCTTTTGATTGCATTCATACGCAACACGGTGCATGATACTTGCAGTACAAAAACACGATCGTAAAATATATCGCATGGACATTTACGTAGTAAAATTAAACATTTGAATGGCAAGGTTAAATAGAAGGGATAAATATATCCACATTTCGCACGCTGAAACTACCAATTGGTTACGGAGATTGCTGAATAATATTTTAATTTACAAAAGTGGATTTTTAAGTCTAATTAAGCATTTTTATGGTGTGCATACATAACAAATGCGTTTGTTTATGACTATGATAAAATCACAAGTTTGTACAATATAGGTGGCCGTTGACCTTTAAGCAAGGCTTATTAGTTAAAATTTCATTAACCATAACCTGTCTCCAACTAGATCATTGCTATATAATAATTGAATACCTTAGATTGGTAAAGATTATATTGTTTCGCCTGTAACTAATCTTAAGACAAAGTCTGATGAGAAATGGACCCAATGGAGAAAAACACTATCAAAGCCGCAATCTCCACCTAAAATAAGAACATTTTAATAAGAAGATGGCTACGTACCTAATAAGAAAAGATTCTGCTAAGTCTTTACTATGGTGAACATTTTAATGTTCTTCAAAGGAAATGCCTCTGGAAATCTTATGGACGCACACATTAGAGACAAAATGTATTGGATGCCTGATTTGATCTTAGGTAAGGGACCAACATTGTCTACTATTATGCTGCTAAAAAGTTCCTAAAATGCAGGTTAGGTTGAAAATAGTCTTATGTATCTTCTAATTTGGTTTTCCTACCGTTGTTCCAAGATTTAGAGTATTTAAACACATCACATTTATGGCCAATATAAATGATTCAATATTTTGTGTTTTGTATATGTTATTTATTTACTTGTTTGTCAATTTTGAATTTTTATATTTTTATTTTATTCCATTACATGTTATTATACTGATAATTTTTTCTACTGGATTTGATTTGTTTCAGAAATTCAATTCAGTTTTGTTTAATCTAGCAAACATCAGTTTGAAACATTGCATCTTTTGCTGACCTAGCTTCAGAACCAGTGTCAGCTGTGGAGAAAACAGCTTTTTCTTTTTCATTTCTAGAATGAAAATCGCTGATTTTAACTAAGGTTATACTGTACTAAGTGGCCTTAGAAATGTGATAAAGTTTCCGCGATCTTCTAGAAGGTGGTCACGTCAACCACTCCGGGAATGTGTTTTGCGTCTTAATTTACTATAGATTCGTGTTCTGGAGAAGAACTAGTTGATTGTGTTTAAACCTTTGAACCCCAAAGGTGTTTTGTTGTGACCAGATGAAGTTGAATATTTCTATTTCTTGGGAATTAGCAACTAATTTACCCTGGAAAATACTAGTACTCATCAGAATTCTTGGAAAAAGACATTTGTCCAAATTTATACCAAACTTTTTAACTGGAATATTTTTTCTTTGTGATTCAACAAAGAACTGTTGACATATCAGGACAAAGCAACCCATCGGAGACGTCATCACCTTCAATCATGGAATTTCATCAGGGTTCGAACTGTGATTCAATTAGGACTTTTTATTGATAGGACTTATTTTTCTTAATTTAATTGGATTATTTTTTTGGATTTCATTCATAAACCATAAGTCCTTTTACTTCCGTTTACCTTGTTTTTCTAATGAAATTAACTATTTTTTACATTTTACAAATCTTGTTGGCTTTACTTATTTCTTGTTACTCTGCACGAGCCTAGACACGTGACATTTGTGACAAATGTTACTGATCCCTACTGACCAGACAAAGGAGTTTCATGGGCTAGACTAAGAAGTTCCTGTCTATACGACTTTGTAACAAACTTTGTATTGCTCATTGATCACTTCTCACCATTGTAAACCTCACTTGGTCTTCATTTCCTCATGAGGACTCCATTCTTAACACAATAACAAATAGGTACTTATGTGGCTTCCGCTCGCTCTGAAATAAATAGGATATATTTTACGTGTTTGCCAAAAATTCATTGTATTTCGTCTACCTGATTAGAATCAAAAGAATTAGTTGTAAAAAGATCAGTCATGAATACCTTTTGATTGATCTATAACCGAGAACAAACGTGATTTCATAAAACTCTGAGGGTCCCTCGTGTCCATTAAAGTTTTAATCGGGATAGGATTAGCAGAATCACCCGTGAGTGATATAGACCCTTTTGAATGGATCATAATTCTCCATCATAAAAGAGTGGAGTTTAGTTGACCCAACACATTTACTCAGTTTATTCGTCTGTTTACTTGCAAAATTGGAGCAATTTGAAATAAAATGACATTTCTAGTTTGATTGTGTGTAAAGAGAGGATGTGCATTTTATTTACCAGTTCTAATTTGTTTAATATTGAAATTTGTTTGCTTCCTTGTCTCTTTTATTTGCATCAGCCTCCTCCTCATCCTCATCCTCATCCTCCTACCTTTGCGACTGTAAATTTATGTGTATCTTTTGTTTCAACAACTGGATTTATCTAGCTTCTTTCTAAAATTCAAGCTTTCTTAACTCTATTCCATTATTGTACTTTAATTTTAACTCTATAACTCCTACGTTAGAGCCAGATGGTGTCTCGTACTTCTTGAGGTGATGGTGTTCTTGTGATGGCCTGGCCTGAACAGTAATTATGTTCCAGAATCTTTTGTTAAATCATAATAACACTATCCATAAATATATCCTTGTTTGGATAAGTATAACTCCAGATCAGTTTCCATGAATATTATTTTAGATGAGCATTTGTATTTTCTGTGAATAAATAATTTGAATAAATCATTTCCAGCCCAAATGCAGTACTGGACACAACAATAAGATCGATTTCAGATCTATATTTTAGTTCTGGAATAACTAATTTTCCTCAGTCAACAGGATATTATACTTCCATATCTGACCTAGGTTACAGTTAACATCTTCAAATAGCAACTATTACCTAAAGGAAAATTTTGTTTTACCAAATAGATGATAAAATCTTAATATAACTGGAAGGTCTGTTACTAAACTTATAATAACTAACATGGTAAACGCAATGCCCTTGACAGTTTTGAAGGTTCTAATCCTAATATTTATCTCTCAATCAAGAAAAGGTCAACAATGCTGTTTACCAAACTCTCACTGTTTTGGACAAGGTCCGATATACAATTTTACATTACCCATAGCATATAATGAATAACACATTTTATTTTTAAAAAACTACAAATGATGCAAATTTAATATACATAACACCATAGCGAATGTTTTCTCCAGGTTAGTTCAATCGCTGTCATTTCATTCTCTCATTATTTTTCAGTATTGTCTTCCACCACACTGATACCTCTAACCTCTCCTCGACGAAACCACTGAAGAATTTGTAGTGGTTTCCTTAATCTTAGTGTATACTTTTTTCGAAAATATTTCAGTCAATGCCACGTTTTTATTAAGTTAGATATTTTACTCATAATACGTACATTGCAATTTAATCTGATAGATTTATATCTGTTAGGTCATTTCCCGGCACCTGTTACAATATTTGCTCATCGGAATACCTATTGTATACAAATCTGTCAGGGTTTTGCCATCCCTTAATCGTTCTGTTTCATGTTATTAGTCCAATGTAACGACAACAGCTTCAAATGAGTCTGTTAAGTTGCATCGGTATTTATTACGATCTCATTCATTTGTTCTTTCTCTTACATTATTTATTGGGATAAATGGAAGAAGGATTGCTTATTTTTTTAGACAATCGAAAATCTTTTATTTTTCTCAGCAATCTATTTTGGCGATTGTGTTAGTTTTTTTCATTCACACTGTTCAACATCTCTCAAAATATTGTAACATTGTTTCCTCCACGTCTTGATATCTTTTAAGTTACTATCATCTACAGTTCTGTGTATAGCAACATCAATGAATCCATGCACAACCGGCAATCGTTTTATATATTTTTTTTTAAAATCACGTGATTTCGTGATGCGTTTTTCTTGACAAAGCATGTTTGGAATGCAAAACATAACGATCTATTATGAAGGGAAACATTGATGGTAAGTAAACTCTAATTTAGAGAAACCAATGATATGAAAGCATACAGCTTGTATGTCTAGCAGGAACCTGTTGATAGAGCTAGGTTGAATAAAACAAAGATGGCTACTTCCTGTAGACATTCGACATCAAGACTCCACCGTCAAGGATGCACAACTCAAATATCCATTTGAGCCTACTGTCAAGCAAAGGCAATTAACTGAATTCTTGGAGTAATTGAGATGTAATTAATAAACACACAAGCTAATCCTTTGCTGAATAGTAAGTGAAGCTCAAACTTGACATGGGGACCTACGCATTCTGTTACAATAGTGTACACAACGAATGCTGTGAAAGTCATAAGCTCAAAAATCGTATTTATTACGTCTCTCCGTCTGATATTTAAATGTATAAAAGACAAAATAGGTTTAAAAGGAAATCAGCAAAGCAAAAGAAATCGCTGTTTTGCAAGATCACATGGAATGTATTGAAATATAAATGAGCGCAGATGGTATGAAATCTAATAGCATCTTTAGAGAAACATTGAGAACATTACTTCAAACGCTGAGGGGAAACTACCTTTAGATTGAAGGCAGAAATAACTGTTTAAAGACAAGAATGTAACAAATCTGATATAACATTGTCTATAGCAAATTTTGTAAAATGTTTATCAGATGGGGTTACAAGAGCACACTCGGACGTAAAGATGATTAGCTCTTTGAAAAACGTACATACGGGTTTTAATTTTCAAAAACAAATGTTTTCTTTATTTGGGTTAATAAAATGAACAAGCGGGAACATAAATGTATGGAAATACAGGTTGGTCTTTTGAATGTACCTGGACAATTTATTTTCTTTTCCTTAGGAAACATGTTATTGTACTTGTTTTGGCATTTATAGATTAATAGGTATGTTCACTAATGGTGAACAAAGTACGTGTCATCGTTACAAGTCAGTAAACTTCGTTTCAAAATGTAACCTATAGCAAATATAGTCACCATTTGTATCAAACTTATGATTATTCATTTTGTTCTAGTTGTTCTTACTGTTAGACGTTTCTAAATCAACACGTACTATCGTGTTTAGAGGCAGAAAAGGACCGGCAGGTGTGAGAACATGTACATCCAGGTCATCGTCCTTCTCTTCTAAAAACATTATTATTATTATTATTATTATTATTATTATTATTATTATTATTATTATTATTATTATTATTATTATTATTATTATTCAAAATGTATGTGTGAAAATTGCGAAAGAGAGTAACGTGGGAAGAGGTACTTCCATCTCTAAAAGGAATAGTTACAATGACGATATAAATCTAAATCATTCTATAGGAAGCTTAGGAAGGGGATGAGAGTTTATAATTTTTAACTATCCTATTAGTTTTACAATTCTCATTGGCAGCAAGACATATTCTTTAAATGAGGATAACAATGTATGTAATTTATCAGTTTCAATAGCGTTCTTGATTGAACACATTACGATGTTCAAACCAATATATCAATATGTTAAAATCCACAAACCATGTATTATAAACTGTGATGCTTCGCAAAGCATAGACAGTTTTTATATCAGTCTTGCCTGCCGTCTGAAAGCAAATTGACATAAAACAGGTCATAAAATAATAATAATAATAATAATAATAATAATAATAATAATAATAATAATAATAATAATAATAATAATAATAATAATAATAATAAAAATAATAATAATAATAATAATAATAATAATAATTTTTCTTCATGCGTAGAGATGCGCATGTGTATCAGAGAGAGAGGGGGGAGGAAGAGAGAGAATTTGTTCATAACCTACTTCATGATAATAATATATTCAAACGCCTCGTTAGATATATTATCCGCGATCAAGAGTTGAAAAATAGTACAACAAAAGGGACATATAAAGAGATAAGTGGAAGACAAGGAGATAGAGAAATGGAGGAGAAATAAATCCAGATTTTTGCAAATCTCGACCACGTGATCTTTCGTAGTCATTATCCATTTTCTCTATCCAAACATTGATTGGTAAAATGTGTACCCATTGATGATTTGAACCAATTACAGACAGAGAGATCTTTTAAAAGCATGACATCAAATGACTTTGCTGAGATAGTATCATTTAGATTGGAAATATCTCAATCTTTATTAAGTGGTAGAGTGGTAGCTTTTAAAAAAAAATTAAAAATCGTCAGCCAACAGAGGACAGACCACAATCGAACCCTAACACTGTACTTGAGTTATTGCAATCAATGATTTTTTTCTATTTAACCTATTTAACCATGGTTGAAATCAATGATGTTGTTTTTGTTATATTTTAAGCACATAACTCTTTCAGGAAACAAACGCTATAGAGGTTAAAACAAAAGCTATATATCATCAGTGATAAAATTTGCAGTTTTGTAAGATTCACCCTTCTACTCTCTACTGATATTTCTCACTTTTCGGTCGCATTCTATTTTCTTATGCATCTTATATCTGGTGATTGTCCAGTGAAATCATTGACTATATTATTGTGGGTCAAGCAAGTCAAACACAAACAATGAGTTAGTTCATATCGATATGTGTTTAATCGACAACTTCTGCCTTGGTAACATTTAACCATCTATGATTTTAAGACGAAAAAAATAAACGTGACATCGGTTACGATTCTGTCATCCAAATTTTCTATTTTGTTATAGGAAATTGAATGCAGGACAAGTTTATATCCTCGAGTAGTCTTAAACAGTTTAACTTTGTTTATTTGTGTTCTGGAAATACCTTAATTCGGCTTTTATAATATATGCTCGTGGTCCATACATTAGAAGAAGAAAAAAAATCACACTTTTCTTCCGTGATCAGTATTTGAGGATTCTGACGAAATTTTGCACACATACATTCATCCGATTTTCTATGTGCGTCAAATTAAAAACGCTGCCGGCTGGACATTCCGTTTTGAAAATGTTGTTATCGCTATACAGAATGAAAGTTCGCATTTATATGGGTTGTCCTTTAAACGATCTTGAATGCAATAGATTCATGCAGAATTCAATTAGATCAATGAAAAACATTCAGGTAAAACAGGAGAATGTTCCATTTAAATTGGGCAAAGAGGACATCATAGCGGCATTGAAAACTATATATCGGAGACAGGTTGATTTGCTAGTCATACTGTAAAGAAAAAAATTGATCAAACTACTATTATGAAGTACTTTTATATCAAATCTGGTCCGCCACAGCAAATGAGTTAGATCAATTGGAGAAACCCTATGCCTCTTTCGTCAATAAGACAAATAAATCTTGAATGTAATTTCTCACCTTTAAGAATAATATTCTCAACTACTTTTCGTTCACTGAAGTAGATAAAACCACAATCTAAATAATCTCGACCTTTGCTGTCGTCACATGCATGATGCACGCGGCCAGAGGCGTATCGCCAAATTCATCAATTTAATGTGTATTCCTAAAACGACATCCACAATTATTGCATGACCTGACGGAAACAATCTAGCGATGTCTCGATAGAGCTAATAGACAAAATCAAAGAGAAGTGCATTCAACATTTTCACCGCCATAATAAATTATCCATGATCGGCGAAATGGCCCAGATTGGTACAGTTATTCAATAAATACAGTAGGAAATACACATACTCTATTTGCAAATCTTGTAGATAGGATGAACTACATACTAGATACTGTCCGGTGAAACAAATGAAAGGTGTCTCCAAATACGTTTCTAATTAAACTTAAAGTTTAGCGCTTATTTTTATCTTGCATTTTTAGGCAGTTTATCTGCCTCACTAGAGAAAATTGAAATACGTAATTTATCAAAATGCCATATCACAAGAATGAAAAGTTCCCCTTATATAATTTTATTTATTGTTTGCCAACAACTTATCAAAATAATTCATATGTATTTTGCAATTCAAAAATTGTATATTCTTCTTTATGATCAAGGTTTAATGTCCTTCATTTATATATTTTCTTACAAAATTAATAAAATAACTTCAGTAATTTCCAACTTACTTTAGTGGAGGATATTATAAAATATAACAATTTAAAAATTGTACAATGGTTGTATAAAGGGGCATAACTACATAACTAATTACCAATACAAGATCTTTGCCTCCATCTATTTATGAGAGAGTAAGACTGTATTTGCGAATCTGGATCTTTTGCCGTTTCTATTTTATTGACAGTGGGACGCAGTTTAAGACGTGGTCCTGAAAAGGAGTCATTACAAAAAGCTTATTTCGGAAAATCTTTAAACTGGCTTGAAAACTCTACTTCCCGGGTACGACTGCTTCATTATTTCTGATTGTACTACTTTTCAGCATGAGGAAAAGAACACAATTTGTCTAACCAAGATAGCGTTCAGTGATAGATTTTAAAATATGTGTGTGTGTGTGTGTGTGTGTGCAGAAATACATGTTGTTATAACGAACCTGCGTGAGAATATTAAATGTTTTGCAGTCTTTTACCCTAAGGATACTATGGAGCTGTATTTATGACAGTAATAAAATCATGATGGTCGTCATAACAACTTAAAACAATCTTGTTAAATGAAATTGTATAGTTCATTATACTATTAAGCAATTAAATCGTATATCGATAAATTCAAGCTTAGTTAAATATACAGCCCTTATCCAACTTGACGTTTAGATTATTTTTTTTATTGAATGCTTATTTTTGCTTGGCTAACTTTCTATTCATCTTCGTCAGTCCTAAAAGAAAAAAGCTGACTTCTAAGTAAGCCCAATACATAGAAAAGCATACAACATTATTCATCTTTGATATTCCTAAAATAATAGAGCTTAATTTTCGAACACAATTCCTGCATCAGCCATCAAAAGCAAAACATAGTGCAAAGTCCTAACAGAAGTGAGTTTTCTTCTAAGACACAATTTATGCATAAGCACACAACAATAGTTTTCTCTGAAAATCATAACATTTTAGGGTTAACTTATCTATTATATCCAAGCCACCAATGGTGTATTATTGAACTTTTTTGTTCTTTAAGCTGATAATAATAAGTCTTTATCTACGATCATTTTTTCTTGCAAAAGTCAACTATTCCTTTATAACCGTGATGCCATCAAAATACCCCACGGGTCTAATTGTAGCTCATTTTTATGCATAGTTATCCTGTACAATGAAATATAACAGATCAGTTAATAGAGCAGGTGATTATAAATTCGACTAAAAAAATTAGCAGACGACGACACGTGTCTAATGAGGTGAAAGAAACTGGTTTGGAAAGAGACAAAAATGGAGCATAATTAATTTCTTGAACACAGATCCTTACCTAACCAAAGTATTAAATTTAAAAATTACTTAACGAAAATACAACAAAATTGATTTTTACAAACGTGTTCATAGTTCTTAATCCCCATCCAAATATCTATAAATTCAAAATGCTCGCGCTATTCCATTTATATTCTAATTACTATTTGCCCAGTTAAGTAACATGATATATATATATATATATATATATATATATATATATATATATATATATATATATATATATATATATATATATATATATATATACGAAGGCAAGCAAGCGATTTGAAAACCTCCATGCATACTGGACCAATGACTGAAACAATGGAGCATATTTAATATTTTAAACATACAAACTTACCTAACAAATGTGTAACATTATACAAATTGTTCGTTGTATTTAATCTTCTTTAAAACATTTCTAATAAGCCCTACTTACAGTTATATTCTTTACATATTATTAACCCAAGTATATGTCCATATTACGATCCCTGACATTGACCAACACCATGTTCATGGTGTATACAAACATTAAATGATACGAAGGTGACAAAAGAGGCAATATAGTATTAAAAGCTGTAATAGCATGCATATACACTACACAGGGTTGATATAAATCTATCTCATCTGAGATACAAAATAAACTAAGATAGTAACCAATGGCCAATGCAACCCAAATGTGACATACTGTTTTGCAAGAACAAGGAAAACAACTGAGCGCCTTAATATCTTCAGATCTCATGCGAAAAAATAGAGTCTACACTGAAAAGCAAGCCTACAAATTACCATAAACGCGGGGAAGGAGGCAGTTACAAACAAACCTCGCAAATTGATTCATAACTCAATTAGAGCACCATATCTGTATGCCAAAGTCTTTGTAAAACTCTGAAATTAACGTGAAATAGCTTAGAAAATATTATACACAAGAAACTTATTTGTGTGTATATATATATATATATATATATATATATATATATATATATATATATATATATATATATATATATATATATATATATTTAATTCGATAAATGTGTATATAATCCAAGAAACGTATATGCAATTCCATACAATTATATACGATCCAATCAACTTATATACAATTCGATAAACGTGCATTCAATCTGATAAACATATATGCAATTCGAAACACGTATATACAATCTAAAACACTATATTCAATTCGATAAACGTATATACAGTTCATTAACGTTTCAATGTGTGTGCTCAGAGATCAACGTAACGGTAGACTATCAGTACTATATTTGGTACCTGGATGCTTCATTATAGGACTGTTGATGATCACACGATTGGTTATAAACTGCTGATTGATCACAATGGTTGATCACAAAGACGAATGATGATATAAATTTTGACCATAGGATTATGATTTGAACGTATCTTAGTAACCATTTATTCTACTCCATCCAGTTCATTTATTTAGTTACAAAAGACTTAATTGGCATAACGATACAAAGCATATGTGATTTTTGATTGAGTGTAACAAAGCAGCATATACTTTTTCACGATGTATCGAGGTCAAATTATTGTCGGCACTTTACTAAATTATAACAGAAATGATTGCTTGTAGATTGACGGATTTAACGTTAATGTTTTTTTTTCAGAGTTTTACTCCTGTAGAATAACACTCAGTCTTTCCAATAAAAATTATTTAAGTCAAATGTTGTTAAGTTCATGAAATCAATTGAGCATAGAACACGGAACTTACGGAGTTTCAATCCAAGGAAAGAAGCGTTAACTAAGGATTCAAAATCTGGTATGATGCTGCAGTAAGTAAGGACTTTATAAATACAGAACTATTAATACTAAAAAGAGACGCTTACAGATACGCATTAAATGATTATGTAATGTTTCAACCAAAATAGAATCAAAAACGAAAATGTATCCAATGAAACAGCCTATGAAATTGAGATTACTAATATCTAGTTGACGATCACTAAATATATCACATTTCAATAGCTGTTACTGTCTGAG
Source organism: Potamilus streckersoni (assembly GCA_016746295.1). Lineage (NCBI taxonomy): Eukaryota > Metazoa > Mollusca > Bivalvia > Unionida > Unionidae > Potamilus > Potamilus streckersoni. The sequence continues at coordinate 476,807 of JAEAOA010002113.1, read as the reverse complement.
TTTTATTTCATCCTCATACACGTAAAAAACATTAGTGAAATATAATGTGCAACCCGTCTGTATTATAGCGAAAACCCATGCCCAGCGTTATGCTATGTGTGTTTACCTTCAGCAAGATTGATAGGAGACGGATACGAATTCAAATACGAAGAATATGAAGATTTTCATATTTTGCAGGTGAATTGGAGAATTGCACTTTTTAATATGCTGGTATTGTCCCTATTCTTACAAGTGTTTGCTCACGTAGACATACTGTATATGAATAAAACTTTACAATTTCTGCGCGTTTGACAAAGCTTGCTATATTCTTATCATTTTTGAAATGAAAATTGACACTAGGGTGGACATTCACATTAATAATGTATAATGTTTCAACCGAGAGAGAATCGACCAAGGAAATGAAATAAATAAAGTCACAGACTGTGAAATTGAGTTCATATGTGAGTATAAGATAGTTATGTAAATATACCAAATTAAATTATATCAGCGTTTACAGCGTGAAATCTCATCCTACAATGATTATATTCAGAATGATGACCTAATGAATATAATTTATAAATAGTTTATTATAATTTGCTTTTAACAAACTCATTTATAGAAAACCTGTTCATCTATCTGTGTGTCTGTCAGGAATGTATGGAAATTCAGAATCAGAAAGTAGGACATATCAAACTTTTCCACAAATCATGTTTCTTTTGCAGTTGAATCAAGGAAAGTTCGCATTTAGATGAAATTACGGAGAGTACACAAGTAATTTAAATTCACCTACAATCAATAAAAGAGTCAGAAGTTTTAAAAATTTCCTCAACTTATATTTTCTATTTAAATAAAATATTGAAACAAAAATGAGCATTATATTACATGCATAATTTCGAAAGGAAGCACTGGTTTATCAATGTCATTTGGATTATAACAACATGTCCTTATACATGAGCCACTATGACTTTATATCTATCAGATAGAGAACAGGTAATAAATGTACATACTACAACATCCGCACATTTTGCCTTTAGAAAGTCGATTTAAGACTTGGGTTAAAGGTTTACTTGCACGATATCTTAGGATCGGACTTAAACGGGTACTGCTTCACAATCAAACACTATTTAGCGCTGTTGTTTTCTCTCTTATCAATCCTTTGACTATCTGCACATACGATGTACATAGTAATACACAACGAGCAATATAATTATTATCTTGCTTTATTTTGTAGCCCATTACAGAGAGGGAATAAAAGAAAACAATCCTACTTGCGTATTAATAATATGCAAACTTTCGAATGAATAAGGTAAAGAGTTTAACTTTGCTTCCATCAATTGACAAATCTCCTTAAAGCAGTGTATCAACATGTATTTTGATAGAATATAAGTCTTCAAAAGAGCGGATCATTGTTTGCTCTTAGCAAATCGATTCCCCTAACCAAAACTAAAAGTTCTACACCTTTCTCAGCTGAAGGTAATGGTACATGCTTTGCATTTTATATATTTTCACACGAAGTAAAGTTATTTCACGCTCATGGGATTGAGATAATCTTTGTAGTTTACAAAGTTAACAATAACGCGAAAATTTTCATGACGTCACTGAATATTAAAGGTACATGAGTATAATTTGAGATTTCTTTCTAGCTGGTCTCAGTTTGATTGGGAACATATTGCGATTAATTGTGTCATGTTGATAGAATTGCCAGCTTTAACCTCATCCATTTGCTCATCCAGATCTAAGTCTACCTGACGGCCTCATTTGCTTCAGGAAGATTTCATTTGTGATATCTACTGATTAGAAGCCGAGCCGTTGCAATGCTTGCTAACTTGAAGTGAATTTTCTGCTACTAAAAGTTGTTCTATACCTTTTCTTACTAATTGCTATCATTTTGTAAACTCCGAAAATGAGTAAAATCATCTATAAGTGAATGGGCGTCAGAGAAGTAACTTCTCTGTTAAACTGTACAGAGAGAGAGAGAGAGAGAGAGAGGTGCTTAAGAAATGTAAATTTTGGTTCTACATTATCAAAGTTCTAATCAGGCAGAAGATCATCACCCGTACGTAATGTTAGTGACAATATGTATCCAAATAAATATCACTTACATTTTTACCATGAATTATTATTATTATTATTATTATTATTATTATTATTATTATTATTATTATTATTATTATTATTATTATTATTATTATTATTATTATATCCCGCTACAGTATTATAATAAAATATTGTAATATATTGTGTACATATTGCAGTATCTGTTCTAAAATGACGTTAATTTTCCCCACATATGATCTCTTTCTCTTAGTTCTCAGCCTGGAAGTAGGTCTAAATAGTTTAGTTCTCTTTATGATAAACACGTCATTACAAAGATTTCCCCATCTTTGAATTTTCAATTTATTTTTTTATCCTAGCTCTTATATAAATTTGTACTGTGCACGTGCAACTTGTGTGGTACTGGAAATGTCAGTAGTATTTTTGTCCAAAACAATTTCACAAATTCTGTCAAACAATTCAAAATGCATCATCATCTGGCACAGAATTCAAGACGTTTTCAGGAATTGTAATGAATTTCTGAGACATTGAAAACTAGTAAACTTCAGAATAATATTCAGTCCATGTCTTTGAATATAGTTTTCTGATCTTTATGCTACCACATACTTTATTATAGATACTTTAAAAAAGTTTTGTACAATATGTCAAAAATGTATTCAACTCTTGCAGTGGCTTTTTGAAGATTTTAGTTAGTGTTACTTTTATTCTCATTTAGTCTGGTGTTATTACTTTATCTGGGATAAGTTGTTTCATTTTTGTATGGCCATAATGCTTTAACTGAGGTTAACCTACGTTCTCGGTCACTACATAAAGCAGGTGTGTCTTCTCAAACTGAGGGGCTCCGAGTGGCCGAGTGGTCTAAAGCGCTGGCCGTTACGGATCACTGCTATCTCACCTCTGCGTGAGTTCGAGTCCAGAGTCGGCTAACGTGGGTAAGTGAGAAAGCCTGCTAGTAGCTTCTCGTGGGTCGGTGGTTCTTCCCGGGTTTTTACATGGTTCTTCCTCCACCATTAATACTGGCCGCCATGTATAGCCTATCTTGTGCTGAAAATGGCGTTAAACACTACAACATCAACTTCCCAATCTTACATTTCATCAACTTCAAACATTTCTCCATCAGAAAAGTTAGTTATCAGAATCATATCCTGTTTCATAATAAAGGTCAAATCTGAGGTTCTATAATTAAAAAAAAAAAACAGAATGTCTACATCATTCTAAACTCGAATCAAACTGAATAAAACGTTTATTTTATAATTCATACGTGCAAGAACTATGTGGAATCACAGAGTTAGAATTGAAATCAAGAACCCTTGGTCTTTTTATTACTGATCCTCTCCAGTGCCACATCTAACTGACCTCGTGCAAAACTATTTGATGCATCAACTTCAACTCTATGTAAAGTAATCCTTGTGCCTTGTTAATAGTAATACTGAGGGAGAGAATGAGTGGAATTTTATGCCTTGTGACTACAATCTTTTTATCAATGGTACGATAAACAGCAAACTTTTCTCTTCCCAAGTGAACTAAACTGTTTTCAAAATCAACTGTCACAGAGCCTTCCTTCGTTTTCACAACCTTCCCCTGTAAACAATTTACTAGTGCTGAACTAATACATAACAGGACATCCAATTTTTAAGTAAAACACTTTTGGAACTTACAACGTATTGCTCCTATTATTGTCACCCTAGTCTATTGACTGGTATTAAGGTGTCTTTGTTGGTCCTCAGATTCGTGAACTTCTTCGAGATGATACATTTGACCGTGCACTGCGTGGCAAGGAAACGACGGCAAGGAAAGCCTTCTAGTCAGGGGCAACATATTTTCTCAGAAACAACAAGGCAGACCACTACAGTTAGTTGATGGAATACCTCCTCAATGCATACAAATGCCTTGGTTGGTACATGTCACTAAAGATACATTTTTGCACACTCATCTAGAGTTTTCCACAAAACTAAAGAGCTGTGAGCGACGAGCACGGCTAGCGATATAACAAGGACATTGCAACAATGGAGAAAAGCAGCTATCAAGGCAAATGGAGCCAAGCAATGCTTGCAGACTGTTGCTGGACAGTGATAAGAGATGCTCCATTTAATGAATTCGAAAGACAAAACAAGAAACGCTGAGTAGACATTGACTAAGGACTGAACTATGTACTTGTATATACATAATACGTTTTGCCTTTTGTTTTATTTATATAAACCTTTGCTATTTTTAAAGTATTACATAATAGAACAGGTGAGATATGATCATGTTAAACAACCATAAACACATTAAAAAGATATAGATTTACAATTTATGATTAAAACTCAATTATCTACACATTATATAAACCTACAATGTAAAAGCTTAATATCTTGTAAACAGTATTGAGTCATTGTCATATCTAAATTCAGCACATCAAAATCCACCACAAATAAGACATTTTATCTCTAAAGCAGACGACTTCTAAAAAATTGTAGGCCAGTGTTATTCCTTGGTAGACGCTCTTATTTTAAACTAAACATTAGTAGGCACACTCAGATTTCTTCCGTATACACACTTGTTATGCGTTATCTTTATTCCTGTATAAAATTACAAAAACAACCAATAAAGCTTAGAACCTTCCTACTGTCCCATTAATTATGTTTTGTTGTTATGCATTCGTTATTCTGTTTAAAAAGCAGTTAATAGGTGTCATGGCTTATGGAGTGGTTATTATATTGACTTGTATATATCCCTACCTGATCCGAACTTTGCCAAATTATGTATAAAAAAGGAATTAAAATGGTTTGCACCTTTCGCACTGACTATACACGTGAATGAAAAAAAGTTATGTAAGACACGAATCTGTTTAAACAACTGATATTTCAACCACATGGAGGAGTGTTAATTTAGATAAGGAAGTACAACTCTATTAAGTTCATTATATACCTGGACTCCATCGATGTCAAATCGTTGTTTTGTTTGCACTGATATTAGTTACACACTAACAACATGGGATAGTCACAAACTCTTGTTCCCAATAATTTCCTTTCCGAACACGCAAATATGCATGTATGCAAATGTATGTACCGCGGGCATGAGGATCGAGTGAGAACGAACTAAGGTGATTACGAAAGACGACGAACATAAGAGATCGACGTAAGGATGCGTGTATGCTAGTAATGTTCCGAATTAGGAAGATAAGAGTTTCTAAGTAAATGCAAGCACGAAATACATCACAATGACACATTAAACATAAAGGCGTTACAATTATATCAAATGTATAGAAAGTAAAAAGTAAAAGATAAAATATGCCACAGTCATTATCTTTTATAGATATTCTCAATACTTTTACGTAACCACCAATCCCTCAGAAAGTCACGTTTTCTCCAGAGGATCATCTTACAATTTCTTCATTCAGTTGACGTCAAGATACTTCCGTCTCAACATGCTCAACAAGAATACATTCCAGTTGCATGCAATTTATGCACTGAGGTGGCGATTTATCCGTCAGGATGTATGCACGAGTCAGGTATATGTGTTTAACTAGCATAATAACACCTCGTATCTGCCATCTGTTTTCGTGATTTCATGCTCTGAAGTTTGTGGAAATTTCAAAATATTTGAAGTCAGTATATTTTATATTTTCCATTTGGAAGCGGGTGACTGCTGGGTAGCTTTAGCTGCTTGATCGTTTCTTTTATAACCCTTTATACCCTAGTTTCAAGGTAGCAAACAGTACATATCTTTCCCAGATTGTATTAGCACGTCATGTTTTTGAAATAGCTGGCATATTAATGTATTGTTATAGAAAGGTTTACAAGGTTATTTATGTGGAAAGCGATCCTAAAAATGATGACAATTGCTATTTGCGAGGCTTCAGAGAAATCAAACGTTTCTGGTATCGCAGTAAGTTCAACAATAAAGCATGTCTTTATCCATTACCCGGTTCTTGACGGTGCCATAAGATGCTGCACTGACATTTCCAGCTTTGTCTCTATCTTCAAAAACTATTTCTAATCAGAGACAGATGGCTATGGTAGGATGCTTTTCTTAAACTGAATTTACCTTCACAAAACAAATGATTTATTCAATAATGTTTTGAACTGGCAAAGATGAAATAAGGTTTTCAGAGGTGTTGCTAACCAAGGTATTGATTTTGCAGTACTTAGTTTGCAACATTTTCAACACAGATTTTCTTTTTTTTATTTCTAAGTAATGAGAAATTCGCATAACAAAAAGTGGAATAAAGTTTGTTTTCGGAAATAGATTGCATGTAGCTTATCTTGGCAGTATACTGAGCTACCTGTTCTTTTTTCTGAGATGAAATCATTTCCTCTAAGATACAATAATGGCTCGTTTCCTTCAAAATCAGGTTTTTTGAAAATTAAATTCTAAATGCATCTAGTCTAAGTCCTATTTATTAAAACAAGCATCTAGACTTAAGCTTTGATAGCCTAATCCATACACAGCAAAACTATAGTCAAATTTAGATGTTACTAAACTAAAGACCTTAACATCTGCTCCCCCAATCCATATTTCCCACAATGCTCAAATCCAGATATTGTACATGAGTCTACAATGGATTTGTTGTTTAAAAGAGAAGTTCCTTTACAATTGAAAATAAGCCGTACAACGTCTGCCTGCTCTGTGACAGGACTAAGAGGATCGTGGAGGGCAGACATAATTGCAGAAAACGCTTTATATTTCAGATGTTTTAACCAGGTGTCTTCAATTTCTGAGTTCTCTATTGGCGTATCTCTAGCTGCAGTTCAATAGTGTGTGTACCTTTGGGTCTATAACAAGAAACGTCAACATATCACGAACGGTTATTTCCTGTTTCAAGGGTAATTCCCAATATTATTACTATAAATATTTATGAAATAAGGTGACTGACAACACTTTACTCTATGGTACACCCAGCTTCTGGGAATAACTTTCAGAGAATATGCTGCCTACCTCAGCTCAATACAATATTTCTATCTTTAAAAGATGGAGATAATATAATGTAGGCGGCCTCATAGACCTAGGATGAGTAGGCCATTTATAACACCCTACTTCCATGTGATGTCAAAACTTTGTTAAAATCGACAAAGACAGCAACTTAACATTATTTCGTTCTTTTCTTTTTAAAATGTTCTATCGTAAACTGTTCGAGTCTGACAAGATGGTTTGTTGTGCTACTCTTGCGATTGAATCTACACTGAACGCTAGAAAGTATTTTGTTGGTTTTGAAATACCAGAGGTTTCTATCATTAATCATCCATCCAGTGATTTGGCAAACATAAATTGTTCTTGATATGCGACGACATTTTTGGACCATATAAGGTTTATTTATCATATCACTGCTACGCCTGTAATAAAATAGTATTCGAGAAAGAGCCGAAGAAATCAAGAGTCAGTCGAAGAAGCTGGTAGAGCTTAAGTAATCCACAACCAGTGAGAGCGATTGGATTGAAATCAAGTAGTAGTGATCAATAATGAGTAATGCAAATGTTCTGCTGCACATAAGGGCCTTCTGAATCTAAAATGAGAGAGTTTAAGTTTAAATAATCTAGAATGTATAAGAGAAGCTGAGTAGATGTGATTTAGAAAGGGTGGGAGCAGTCGAGATGCATCAAACGAGAATGTGCGGGATAGGCCGAACTATAGTATTTAAGAATCAGTGAAAGAATATGAATGTACTGGAGGGAGAGAGCGAACTGAATTGATCGAGAATGGATGAGGGTGATCTGAAGTAATCGATAGTGAGTGGGAAGGAGCACGTTGGAGAAATATAGTGTAAGTTGGAGCGCGCGGTGTACTGACGTAATTGAGGATAAGTAAAAGAGGACCAGCTGAGAGTGAGTGAGAGTGGTGCGATTGTGTATCTGAGGATGAGATGGGAGTGCGAGCTCGAGTAATCCAGATTGAATGGGATCACGAAACTGATTTACGGTGAACGAGTTCTAAAGGAAAATAAGTGGGGAAGGGTAACCGGACCATAAAAATGGATATCTAAATTGAGATCAAAGATTAGATCAAATTGTATAATATTTATTCAATAAAAAATTACCGTTGATGCTGATATATTAAATTACGCCACTAGAATATAATTGTTCGATCCAACGTCGGAGATTCTGCCCAGTGCATGCGTGTAAAGAAAGCCAACAGTTTCATATAGAATGTTACAGAAAAAGCCAGTGAATTCAAGCAATGAAACTAAATTCCCTTTCTATGAGTTCTTTAAGCTCTAACCGAATGTATATCTGGAAGTTTACAGGCATTATTTAATTATGTACAGCTTGATGCCAGCTAGAACTGTACGTTATGTAAAATAATCAATCCTCGTGTTTTTCAAAGTCGTTTCTTTGTCGAATCATCTTGAGCAATTTGCGCGATGTTCTTGTAAAAGCTCCAAAAATGTATTTTATGTTACCTTCCATTTGCCGATTAAAACAATTCTCAATTTTAATGGCATAGGATGTCTTATATATTTCTAGTTCTTTTTCAAATTTGAATCTATGATGCATATTGCTTTGTGTAGCCTATCCACTACATTCCATTCAAGTGTTCGTAAGCTAGCTATTCTTACCATTTGCTATGTCCCGAATTATTCAGTTTCGATTATGTTTGGTCTTGTAATTGTTTAATTGATGCAATTAATGTCTCAAAGTCTACTTGGTCTGGTAATAATTATTGTTCATCAACAATCCAAGAGTATGAATCATTTCTTGGGGGATTTTGTTGTTTTTTTTTATTTTGTGAAACACCAACTTCCAAATCGCAATCATATAGTGAAATTTTAACATTCAATTTTAATTCTTTTGCATTCCTAAATGAGAGTTATGGTATTTGTATGTTTTACAAATCAATAAATAGCCACATGTCGAGACATATGCATCATAATGGGACTCGTTGCACAATCTCTTTGCTTACCATAAATTTCCTATCACATCAACATTAATGATCAAAGAGTTGTATTAGTAACAGTCTATCTATCTGTAGAGGACAGGTCTGGGTCACATTTAAGGCAAAAATTTATATCCCACTTTTATTATAAACATATCACCTTGCAGAATATTGCATCACAGTAATAAAAAATAGTTGTCATGTGAAACAGAGCATTAAGTTATACAAATTTATATTTATCTTCGCGCATGTCCTTTAAACAAACACGTGCTGCTGCTATTTTTAAGCAGAAAATATAGGAGATTTTGATATGTCCTAAATTCTGTTTCATCCGTTGCTAGAAAGTTTTATACTGACTCCCACTCCACCCCACGCTGAAATTAGACGAGCGGCTGTAACCAGTTGCACTATCACTTAATGTATTTGCTAATGTATATATCGCTAGTGCTTCATACCTAACTTCAATATACAGTTATTTCCCTTACTCTTTCGTGAGTATATGCAATGCACACAAAGTGACTCGTTAACGTAGTATTTACATGTATATGTAATCTACCCTAATGTTGATCTCATCTCGAACGTGTTTAACGTCAATCGTCAAACAAACGTCAGTTTGGAAAAACAACACCATACTTCCCTGCTCTCCATACCTAGTTAATACGATTAATATTTGTTCCCGTGGTTTCTGTCCTCCTAACGATTAACTTAAAAATTCATAATTAATTTGATCAAACACTCCAAAAACTCCATGGATGAATTGAGTTCTCGTTGTCAGTGTCTGGATATTTTGAGAACTGAATAACTATGAATGTTACAAAATTGGTTTAGCCAATCTTAATGTCATCTTTTAAGGTCATTCAGGAATTTACTTCCAGCAATGTAAACTATTAAAGTATGGTTCATAAAGATGTTTTATTCATAAAAAGACTTACGGATTGGAAACGGTTTTCTACGGGTAGAAATGTAGCTTTGATTTTTAGCATGAAAACGATCCAAAAGGACATTTGTAACTCGCATTTCGGTAGATTTAGAAGAGTGAAAATAATAGTACTACCAAAAATATTAATTTTGTCTCAGTTTATTAATTTAGTAAAAGAGTAAACAATCCCACCCACACCAAACACAGCCGAAATTAGAGTGACCTATTTTTAAAGAACGCAATGCGTTACAGTATTGTTATTGTTTGAATCGGTCTATATATCCGGAATATATTAATTAAATATATCTTGGTCAACACCTAACGACTCAATATTTAAAACAATTTTTGGGAAAATATTTTTGCTTGAGAATAAATTGAAGTTCCCTTACACAAGTCCGCTTCAAATAGTGCCGAGTTGTCATTATAACGTGATTTCGTAAATATATTTGGGGCGTATCAAATTCGTTACTTTTGCCCCTCAAAAAATACCTTTCGATAACTTATGAGCTCCTGTATATGCCACAGTTTGTGATGTAATGTTATTTTAGTGCGTCTATTTTGTAGCAAATACGAAATCCACGAAAACTGTTAGCATATGAATAATAATAATCAATTAAGTAATATATATATATATATATAAATATATATATATATATATATATATATATATATATATATATATATATATATATATATATATATATATATATATATACTCACAGAACATCAATGAACACTATTCAAATATTGGGAAACTTTATAAATTGTTGTAAAATATAATCGATTTGCAGTTTTTCCTTCCAGATTCAAAAGTTTAACCTAACCCATCTAATTTTCATTATGAAATAAGTGCTACTTGACTGATGCGATAATTATGCGTCAATCCTTTCCCTTTACTCTCGGTATGCACTTTTCCTTGTGGGTCATAGTATTCATAGCCGTAATTTTTAGGACCGCCACTAGCAAAACTTTGAATCTTGTCGTCGGGGTGCTGGCCCGTCCAGACTCAAACGGTCTTCTTCGATGTGATAGTGACGGTGGCCCAGTTGACATGTGTAGACGCAACTCTCCGTGTCAAAATACAACACACGATCTCCTAACTAGCGTAAGGCTTCGTACAATTTTCAGCGAGAATGGACTGTCACATAGGGGGCAATAATGACATTTAAAAATTCGTCATCCTGTCCAAAGTCTAATTCTTTGTAACTGACCAGGATCAAGTTTTCACGCAGGACGTCTACGTGTTTCATGTATTTGGTTTTATTGTCAATCATCTGAAAGTAGCGGGAAGATTCTGTCAAATACTCCGTCTTTGATACATACGATCATTGTGCCATTTAGCACTAGGGAGGGTAGCCAGTGACTTCTTGTTTCAGTTTCAAAAAGTTATCCACGTAGTCTGCGATAATGCCTTTCTGAGTCTCGTCGCCCTTTATGGTACTGTTCTATCCTGGGAAAGTGGTAAGTTTCGTACACTTCTAATAATTGGTATCCAGGTCCAGAGCTTTGAACAATTCCACGCTGATCCAAGTTCCTGTCAAAGCACGTTCTTTTTGGGTGTGTTGATAAGGTTGGTGTTGGTTACGCGTTCGGCACAAAAACAAAATTAGTTTTCCTTGGCAATGGTGTGGTAAAACGGGATTTTACAAAACCCTGGGAAACAAGACTTTACATTTGATAAATCCTTTGTATTATTGAATGTTGTCCACATCGATGTGTTTCGTCAGCAGTTGTGGATGCCCTGGGAGAAAGAGATAATATTTGCACATGTAAGGATACAGCGAACACATGACCAGGTATTTGGTTTCTTCTCCTTTCTCCTCGTTATCCATCCTAATTTGCCCGAGGATTTAGAAGCTCAAAAAACTTGCAACTTCTCACGATACGGTTAAACTCTGGATCGGTTATTAAACGGTGATCGCACTCGTGTTTCCAAATCTCCACCACTTGGCATCATTGCTGTTGTAACTTTAAGCGTCGCTGACAAGTGGCCTCGTTTAAGTCTTTCATGGAACGTTGTAAAAAACCTATTTTGGGTGTACTATTGAGGGTAGCTGATTTGACATCCGTGAAATAAGCAACCGTTAAACTCGTACGCAATCTAAGATTTTCTAAGTCCCATCCATCCACAAATTACATTTCGATGGTCTTTTCACCTTCTCCGTTTTATGTATGTTGAATTAATTTCTCTTCCATGTAAAACAAGTTAATATAGCCAGCGTAGGGCTTTGACCGAGTATTAACGTTTGACAAAATAGGTCGTTTGAGGGCAGATGACTGCCAGAGTCTTCTCTCTCATGAATAGTTTGCGGTACACTAAGGAACACACATTGGCAATGGTGCAGGCATTTTTCAAAGGATAGATCTTTCCGTGCTTGTTGAACAATGCTCTAAATTATCCACAGCATCGCCTTAAAATGTCCATGCCGGAACGACAATACTTTAAGATTTCTTCCTGAAAGTCGAAGGGGTACATGGCGTGAATGTCGAACCAAGCGTTGAAAGTTTCTCGTTACTTGGTGCATAGTATTGAGCATAAGGTAAATGGGGTAAAACGGCATATAGACTGGCTTCGGTATTAACAAAGTGTGGAAATAGCCTTTGACCATTTCTGTTATTCCAAACGTTTTAGATATTCAGCTCAATGACATGACAAAGTAACTCATCGAATCTATAAACTACACTTGTCTCACTTGCATAGAAATGATTTTGGCACAGTTCAAAAGTCACTTTAGAACGTTCAGTACTTTGTTCCGTATATTATTTGAGATGAAATTGTCCATCGTACCCCGAGAAAAATTGTAAGCCATCACCAGGGCATAGAGATGGCAATCTCCGTAACAATCGATGTCCTCTTGACTCCAGTGTTTCGTCGATCGGTTCTAAGATCCATTGGGTAAAATCGACCAGCTTGTTCTGTCTCCGAAAGATTGTTTCACGTCCTCCAGGATTCGTTGCTACTATGAGGGCAATGACAAAAGATCGATTCTTGGAAGCACTTCTCTCACGCTAGATGAGCCACGCAGAAATTAGGAATGTGAATGTCGGTTTCGCATGCATTCGAAATCGAAAAAGATAAAATTGCCTTTATTCTTGTGGTCATCTTCTTCCTCTTCCTATTGCGGTTGATATTTCTGAATGTTGCATTCGTCTTCCATGTCCACGATTTGGTGACAAATGTGACATCGTTTCTTTCCTGAACATACGTAAGCCTAGGTACTATTTGAATGTATGTCTTGTCCACAAGTGGGCCACAATCTCAGGAGTTGGCAAGCTCTTTTCCGCTGTGAACTTTGCGTCTTCAGATGTTGTAAGGCTGACAAAAGTTGTCTGACAAGTTAGGCAATGCAGTCATTCTGGTCCTTCGTCAAGACTGGGTTTATGGGACAAACATCCCTCACATTTTGATCCACAATACTTATGTTGCTCTAGATTGTTATATCCATAGTCACATTTCTCAGAATAATTACCGTATCCCAAAAATTCGGTGATACTAGTAATGGCATCAAAATGTTCATCGTGATGATTTTCCGTCTTTGAATTTTTTTGCCTCGAAACAACAGAGGTAAACTCACTTCAATGCTTGATACTGCTAAGATTGTCCGCCAATATTACATTTTGCGTTGTCTGGTCCCTTCTGGACAAAATACGTGGGCCATGTACAGTATCTTTTCCATCGGTGATGCAAAACTTACTGTTAGACTGCTGAATCTTGCCGATGATTTTGGAAGGTGTCATTTCTGATAGCCTGCTAAACTCGATCCAAACAGGGTACTTCAGACTGTCGTGATAAATGGAGAGTCAAGCGATTGCTTTTGTTGGCTCGACATTGCCGTTTCAGTGTGCTTAACAAAGAATCTCAAAAATCGGTGATTAACTCGTCTGCTTTAGTTTAACTTGAAATCTTTGAATATCACTCAACACAGATCGAACTTCTGATCAGAGAAGCCAACGAACTACTTCCCATCCTTTCGAGATAAAAGTCAAGATACTTGCTGTATCTATCAAAAGAAAGGACATTGGTCTTCTGAATGTCAAGACATTGAGTACGAGAATTTAACACTAACACTTGCGCTACTGGTTCTACTTACAAATTTACATTTCGGATATTGGCATAATGTTCAATGTGGACATGTATTAGTATGACTGAAAAACTGTTAAAACTACATTAAATGTCCAACACACAGAAACACACATTTCAGAAAAATGGTAAACAAAATGCAGTCCGACGTATGTTGTATGTAGAAAGACTAGATAAATGAAGCAAACAACTCTGCCGGATGTTGATATGAACAACTGTCGCAGTGAACATTGTATAGCTGGAAGTCAAAAACTTACCTGGAAATTGTATGGCTATAATACATACTAAATTTAATGCAAGTTATTATACATTAAATTTATCAGTTAATAGATGTAAATCAGTTTTCGTTACAAATTATGCTTATCCACAGTATGATGCTGATCTACACACATACACACAAGCACACACACAATTACAACGGTCATGCAATGTTATGCAATTTACTGTACTAGTTATCTTCCTTTAAAATTCAAGGAAGACAGAGTTATTTTCATATGGGAATAAATTCCCTTTATTTATTTTCCTGTAGGACTTCAACTTTGTCGTTGTTTTTGTTTTTCGTTGTTGACGAAATTGTTTTTTTTATCTGGCATTATATTATGTAATGTTACATAAAACTAACATTGCGATTTTGTCATTGACGAGAAATCCGTTTGATTATATCGCCTTATGCCGCCTGTTAAGTTTCTCCTAATACTGCTCCTGGTGCTGCTGATAGTATCGGTGTTTCTAGTACAGTTAAAATATTTGGCATTGCGCTAGCTATCACACCAACTGCTGGTTTAAAAAAAAATATATCCGATATGTTTTGACATCGCAGTTGCTTGAAATCAGACAGTTTAAACGCAAACGGTTTTCATGCTATCGCTTTGCGATCAGGTTTATCAATTTGTTGTTCAGTTAACATTACTTGAACTGCTATTTTATTCGAAGTCTCCGGAAATATCATTAAAGAAACAGAGCGGTGTTTAGCAACCGACGTTGATAATTTTTCGACTTAAACGGCTTTATTTCTATTTCTCTGGTTGTGTACTCGGTTTTCGTTATTTGATAATTGTTTGTCATACGATACTCACAATTGTTCAGTCATTCTTCCTTGGTTGCGTCAATTGTCAAGAATCTATCACTGACAAATAGAACGTATACATTATAGCTCAGCTGCAACTACACCAAGCGCCTAAGCAACTTCAATATAAGCTTTATATTCTATAGCTAGTAAAATATTGGGCAAAGGATAAAAATTTATTCAACAGATATCTGGCTTCTACTGTCTGTGTCCTGATATTTTTGCATAGCCTCCGTGAGGTACATGTACGGCAGAGATGCTGCTGCTGCTGTTCGTCCTTCGTTCTCGAAGACGACCATGACTTCACGTCTGGGCTATTATGTGGGTGCGCAGATGGCTGGTGAGACCGATTTGTGTTCTGAAGTGTCTAGGGCAATGAAGGCATGGAATTGCAGGAGCCTGTATCGATTGAGGGTTGGCGCTGTCTCTGCTCTTCCTCTGCCGGTGTTTATGTTTGGCCTCGATTATCCGTTGCTCTTCAAAAGTCATGTTTTAGGGTTTTGCCAAACATTTAAGCGAGCGCACAAATCAGGGCGTACTGATTATAGCTTTCATGCTGACCAGAAATACTCCAGCGTCTGTTTGGCCGTGAACAGTTGGTATATCGAATCACTTATCCAAGGAGTTCGACTTAAAAACCATCTCTGATAAAGATTTTATGTTCATCCTCAGTGAAGTAGGCAAGTATACGACCGTAAAAAACGACATAAGGGCTGCATCACACAAGACATAATATTCGATAAGCTGATTGTCCGCAAGAAAATAGAAGCACGCAAAGAAAGAGGTTGTGTGGTGGTGGTGTTTATGATTTTTAACATAGCTTAAACAATTATTCAATCATATCGCTACGATGCCTGCAGTGTGGCAGTTTATAGTGAAGTCTAGCACTGGAGCATCATGCCGCAGACATGTAGCATGATATCCCACCCAGTCACATTATCCTGACACCAGGCCGACCAGTCCTAACACAAACCTCTTAATGCTGAGCGTCAAGCGAGGCAGCCGTATGTACCATTTTTGTAAGTCTTTGGTATGACTCGACCGGGGATAGATTGTTTAACATAGCTTAAACAATTATTCAATCATATCGCTACGATGCCTGCAGTGTGGCAGTTTATAGTGAGGTCTAGCACTGGAGCATCATGCCGCAGACATGTAGCATAATGTCCCACCCAGTCACATTATCCTGACACCAGGCCGACCAGTCCTAACACAAACCTCTTAATGCTGAGCGTCAAGAGAGGCAGCCGTATATACCATTTTTGTAAGTCTTTGGTATGACTCGACCGGGGATAGATTGTTTAACATAGCTTAAACAATTATTCAATCATATCGCTACGATGCCTGCAGTGTGGCAGTTTATAGTGAGGTCTAGCACTGGAGCATCATGCCGCAGACATGTAGCATAATGTCCCACCCAGTCACATTATCCTGACACCAGGCCGACCAGTCCTAACACAAACCTCTTAATGCTGAGCGTCAAGAGAGGCAGCCGTATATACCATTTTTGTAAGTCTTTGGTATGACTCGACCGGGGATAGATTGTTTAACATAGCTTAAAAAATTATTCAATCATATCGCTACGATGCCTGCAGTGTGGCAGTTTATAGTGAGGTCTAGCACTGGAGCATCATGCCACAGACATGTAGCATAATGTCCCACCCATTCACATTATCCTGACACCAGGCCGACCAGTCCTAACACAAACCTCTTAATGCTGAGCGTCAAGCGAGGCAGCCGTATGTACCATTTTTGTAAGTCTTTGGTATGACTCGACCGGGGATAGATTGTTTAACATAGCTTAAACAATTATTCAATCATATCGCTACGGTGCCTGCAGTGTGGCAGTTTATAGTGAGGTCTAGCACTGGAGCATCATGCCGCAGACATGTAGCATGATGTCCCACCCAGTCACATTATCCTGACACCAGGCCGACCAGTCCTAACACAAACCTCTTAATGCTGAGCGTCAAGCGAGGCAGCCGTATGTACCATTTTTGTAAGTCTTTGGTATGACTCGACCGGGCATAGATTGTTTAACATAGCTTAAACAATTATTCAATCATATCGCTACGATGCCTGCAGTGTGGCAGTTTATAGTGAGGTCTAGCACTGGAGCATCATGCCGCAGACATGTAGCATGATGTCCCACCCAGTCACATTATCCTGATACCAGGCCGACCAGTCCTAACACAAACCTCTTAATGCTGAGCGTCAAGCGAGGCAGCCGTATGCACCATTTTTGTAAGTCTTTGGTATGACTCGACCGGGGATAGATTGTTTAACATAGCTTAAACAATTATTCAATCATATCGCTACGATGCCTGCAGTGTGGCAGTTTATAGTGAGGTCTAGCACTGGAGCATCATGCCGCAGACATGTATCATGATGTCCCACCCAGTCACATTAACCTGACACCAGGCCGACCAGTCCTAACACAAACCTATAATGCTGAGCGTCAAGCGAGGCAGCCGTATGTACCATTTTTGTAAGTCTTTGGTATGACTCGACCGGGGATAGAACCCACGACCTCCCACGTCCAAGGCGGACGCTCTAACCACTAGGCCACCGGAGCGGTTCCGCAAAGAAAGTATGAATAGACTCCCTGGAGATTCTGCATAGCTGTGCGCTTGTGCTGTGTTTGGCCTGTACAAATAGCTGAAACAACAGAAACGACCGAAACATAAGGATAAATATAAGGCCTATTTCCAGAGTGATGTTTCAATTTCGATGTTCTGTAGAACAAAACAAAAGTGCTTGTAGAACATTTTTTAATTAATTTTCCATCATCAATGTAGCGTCATTTTACTTGTGATTGGTATCTTCGATTACTTTCACATTTATCACAAAAATGGTTTTAATTTCTTACTTTTATCATTTTTGTAGGCAGTTTATCTGCCTCACTAGACAAACTTGAAAAGAATGTAATAATCAATATTGCTATATCATGACATTGAAAAATTTTCCTTGTATAGTTTAATTTATTGTTTGTAGAAAACTAATCAAAATAACAATACAGGGGTATCGTGCAGTTGGAAAAAAAAGTTTATCACTCTTTCTGATCCTTCAATATGTCTCATTCATTTATGTCATTTGATTGCAAAATTATTAAATGTAATAAGATTATTTTACTTCTTTCTTAAGGGTGGATATTATAAAAATTTACAATTTAAAATATTTTAGTTGTGCAAAGGGGCATAACTCTACAATTTATTACAATTTATAAAAAAAATTACCCAACATAACAATGACTTCAAGCGGTGTGTGTGTGTGTGTGTGTGTGTGTGTGTGTGTGTGTGTGTGTGTGTGTGTGTGTGTAGAAACGCATTTCTTTTATAAAGAATATGCATTAGAATGTTAAGGGTTTTTTTAAGATAAAAATCAAACGGAAATGTGTTCTAGGAAACCAAGCTGGTACTATGAATATGAGAGCTGAGATAGGTGAGACGTTAATCAAAGCAAAAAGAAGTAAACTTTTAATACGGTTAGATTGCCCTTATCAATTAAAGATTGTAAAGGAACAATAAAGAATTGTATTTATAATAACAATGAAAGAAGGTTTGTCATCAGTAACAACTTACACCAACCTCGTTAAACCTAACATTGTATAGTTCAATATACTAAATTTATATTCTTGTGACTTCAAGTTTTTTTTAAATATATGTCATTATCCAACTCGACAGTTCGATTCTTTATATCACACGCTGTATTCTTGGCTTTGCTAACTGTTTTCATTTTTGTCAATTCTAAAAGAATAGAGGTAACCTTTAAGTCAACACAATTCATGCACAAGCAAACAACATAATTTATCTTTGAAAGTCGTACAATCATAAAGTTTACTAAGACACAATTCATGTACAAGCGCATAGCATAATTTATCTCTGAAATCCAAAAAGAATAGTGTTCACCTCTCAGACTTAATTCATGCATAAGCACACAATATAATTCATCTGTATTGGTTCTAAAACAATACAGCTTGATGCTAAGACGACACAATTCATCCATAAGCACACAACATAATTCTTTGTATATAATAGCTCTTCTCGCAAAAGACAAATCTTTCTTGGAATGCCATATAATTGTAATACCATCTAAGTGACTTTTGTGTCAGACTGTAGCGAGTCTTTATGCATAGCTATTCCCAGCGGTAATATATTCGATCAAGAAGTTTCAACATACGAAGACAAGTATCTAACGAGGTTAAGTATAGAATTTCAAACCTCCATACATACAAGACGAATAAAAGAAAACAATGCAGCAGAATTAATTTCTTGAACATATATCATGACCTAACTGTTCGCATTGCTTTTTAGCCTTTTTCAAATCTCTCTAGCTCCAAAATATGCGCTTTTCTTACAGTCATGTTTTAAAATTACTATTAACACAATTACTCCCCCAATCACAATCGAATAGTCGCAAAAACGCCTGCTAGACGAGATGAAGGAGAGACTGAACTATCTCGATTCTTATGTAAGCATATATCAATATTCTATCCTAACTTACACCCTTCTCCTAAGGATAGTTCTCAGAAAGGGTGATGCCTTAGTTTTAAATTTTATATCTTAACTTTATGACGCTGGGAATAAAGCTAAGAAGAGGCTGCCACTTATACATAAATGGAATTGGTCGTTAGTTATGCCGTACTTTCATCTGGTATTGTAAGCTTTCTCCAAGTCAAAAAAGACGGCATAGTAACTAGATGGACTTTTTTACCTTTATGAAAGTTTTTTTTGTAATAATTATGATTCTCTAGTGTCTGAATTCACGCTGACCGTCATATTAGATATGCTAAAGTAGTTTATCATCCGTTCCATTGTTTAACAAAATACAATGTTGAATGCCGTAAGAGGAGAATTGTAATTATCGGTTTGGTCATTCCACGTTTGGATATTGATTCTCATCAAGACTGAGGGAAGTCGCCAGTTTCAAAACTTGTAATGTGTATATGGAGTTGTATCAAGTGTATGTCTTCTGGTCCAGCTAATAAAAAGCTGAAATTTCACGGTCTCTATCAAGAGAGCTTTTTGTGAGAGTGAAGGATTGATTATAATCTTGAGCATTAGCAAATTTTTAACTTAGATGAACTTTTTTCTTTCAAATGTTTCATACCACGAAAGTTTTCAGAATAATTATCTTGAGATGACTTCCTCGAGAATGTCTCGGGGAATGTACTTGAGATTTCTAATACAGTTGTGACCATTGTATCATATTTCTTTAGGTGGCGCTCACCAGTTATTATGAACTTTTGAGAGAATGATGTATGTAAGGTGAAGTTGTTTGCATTTAAACATGCACAGTGGAGAGAATGTTGGCATACCTATATGCTACTTTCATGTAATGTAGATGAAATTTCTTTGGATATTGTATTTTTGGAAATTTTAAATGATCTTAGGACACTGCTAACTAAAATGACTGCTCCCTTGTGCTCCAAAAATCAACCTTAATTTGTCTAAAGTACACTATTCTTGGCAGCTATTGAAATATGGAAAATGAATTTTGCCAAATTAGATAATACCAGCTTCTAAAAGTGCAATGACTGAATTACCAAATACATAAAATATAAAAAAAGTTATCGGCTCTTTTTTTACAATTTACCTCTGAAGTTCGAGAAGTGAAAATGAGCGAGTAGAGCTAGCACTTTTTTGAAAGATGCACATCTGGAGTAAGGCCAAGCTGTGTACTCTCTAACCCATACTACACCCATCAATCATACGTCACAATAAAGGGAATTAAAGGTTCTTTGAACAATACCTAAGATATACAAAGTCTCTTTTAAATAACCAGTATAACTAGTGAAGAAACCCGGGGAAACTCTTTTTCTTTAAAATTTTTAACCCTATGCTAAATACGAAACTGTATAGCGCCATCTTAACTGTTTGATACAGCTGATTTGATTTCTCTCAATAATTTTCTATTCCATATTCCATACAGATTTAAAAGAGAAGCAAGAGTTTAACCTAGAAAAACATGAGCTCCACGTTTTCCTCTTGCTCTGTCTACTAGTATGATAAGCTTAATCTTGGCATACAATGTATTTCTTCTGACTGTCAAATGTTTAATTGGCAATGATATATTTCAGTGGCTTGTATCCATTCCCTGATGACGTATATGCATGTATCATCAAACCAAGGTTTGTTGTCACGTTTATGAATCGTAAAAGTTTTTAATACTGAATTCTCTGCTGCTTGTTTGTAAACAGGTGATTTGGCTTTACTACGTTATCAAAACGATTAGCTGTCTGTTTTGATTTACAGAGGATTCAGGCCGTTTTTCAATCTACCTTGATTAATTTTCATCCCTGTCAGAGCCCTTATGTTAGAGAATATTACTTTTTAGATAAGCTGAGAAGTGGGCGCTACCACATACATCTTCACCAACTTCCCAAGTAAAGTAAGGCATGCACTTAGTGTTACGTGTCTAGTCTCTTACAAAAAGTAACAAGAAAAGAGTCAAAACAACAAGCTTTGTAAAATATGACAATTTATTTCCTTAGAAACCAATGTAAACATGAGAAAAAGAACTTAGGTTTTACGAATCAAATCCGAAAATAATCGAAGTATTTAGAAATAGAAGTACTATTATTAAAAGTCCTAAATGAATCTGAGTTCGAATCCCTACGAAATTCATAATGGAGGGTGATGACGTCTATTGCAACATTAAAAGTGATGTTGTGTCAACAGTTACTTGTTAAATCACAGAAAACATTAATCCAGTTTTGAATTACGAATAAATTTCAACAAATGTCTTTATCAATGAATTGTGTAGGGGAACATATGTTTCCAGGAAAAATAATCACTTGTATTCCATAAAATAGAACTTCAACTCAAACTCGTCATAACAAAATGCCTATAAATGTCCATGGCTAATTCTTATTATAACATGAGTTATAAGACCAACTAAAACGCAAAACAGATTCCCGGATGGGGGTCAAAGCTTCATCCTAAAGGGAAAACCAAACGTTTGTAACAATAAACACTTACTATTTGTCATGTACTCCATGTATGGCCGTGATACCACTTAACGAACATTACTCTTAGAAAGAAGTTTTTAACAATTTAGAAAAGGTGTTTACCAGAACTATTTCTGATTCTGAATCAAGGAAACAAAAGAAACACGGTGTTTCCAGTACTAGTTGTTTATCCAAATTAAGTCAGGTCAAACAAAACTGAATAAAATTCCTGGACAATTTCAACTCCAGTAAATAAAATTACACTGCAATAACATGTAATGAAGAAAAAAGTAAAAGTAAAAAACAAATAATTAAATTAAATATACATAAAATTAGTCAAATCTAAGTACGAATATGTTCCTGTAGCAAGATACTGGCAGGCATGTGACTCAGCGATAATGGCAAAGATTGTGTTTTGAAACAAAGTCTTCTTCTATCTTTTCTCTATTCTTCACAGTTTCACAGCCACAAAGATCAAGCTAAAGGAGCAGGCAACTGGTCAAGATCAGACTGGTTCATTAAAAAGCTTGGAAGAAGATACATTGAACAAAGTTAAGACTTTTATATAATGATGCACAAATGGGCTACGACCTGTAAAGCGGTACAGATATCTATTGGTTGTGAGGACCTTTAATATTAATGATGATGGACACACTTTCAGCTGCTTATCAATATTTCCTGAAAAGCTTCTATTCGTGGAGAATGTTTTCGAAGACTGACCCTATCGTTTTTTTCATAAAAGGTTTCCTGCAACTCAACAATAATTAAATTGTTCTCTTTGACTAAAAGACTAACTACATCAATATATACCCTTATTACCAAGCATTTCCAATGTATTATCGAATCAGACATACTTATGAATGTAGTAGGAGTATGAGACTACTGGGATGTTTCACTGGTTCCAATATTATTGAGTTCTCCAGTGACCATACTATCTAGATTCCCAAACTTAAAAAATGGATTGATGGGATCGACATCAACTTAGAAAAGTCTAATTGAATATTTAATCATCTACTTGTTGGCATTAGAGCATACATTAACACTGGTGTCATGTGTCTGCTGCTTCTTTGATGGACCGGATTTACCCGGCTAATTTTGCTATCTTGATTGCGCAGCCTGTCTATGGTTTCCTAACAATTCGTGGACTGGAATTTGTTGAATTATTGTTCTAACTGTTGTAGTATAACACTAGTATTTTATTTATCTGCTACGCTGTTATTCTGGGTAGCAGCTAGTATGGAATTTTGTGTCGTGAAATATAAACATTTGGATTGACCTTAGTACATGTGATGAATTTGGTAAGGTGACCTCCACAAATTTCCTGGCCATGGGAAAGTTTGGAGCTTTCTACTGTTTGACACATTGTATATCCGTTTCTTCGTCCACTTGGAGCAGTCTCTAAAGCACAAGAAATGTTCTACCCGCCAATTCGCAAATTAGATTATCTCCGAGCAAAGCGGTTCATAATGATCCTTCTTTTCGCATCCGGATCAGACTTTTTTTCTATTGCAGTAATCGTTGTGATGGTCAATTGCTAGCAATTAAAACTCCGCAAAAGGATTAGGAAAGAAAGGGTTGGAAGTGATACCCAAGATCCCGGTTTTTATTGACTTAGGTAAGGTAGTGCAGCTGAAAGTCAATACATAGTATTTGTGGGAATCAACGTATTATAATGGCGAATGTTAACGTTCCGAAAGGTGAGCCGATAGCCTCACGACAGTTATTCAAATCTCGAAATCGAATAGCATTTTCGAAATTTTTCGTTGATTTACTCATACTTTCATAATAAAATGTTTCTTCAGATGTACTACTATTCACTCGCCTCGGAGCCCAACAAAGGGACGGTGATTGAAGTAAATTGAATGCGTTTTTCATGTCATGGCTATACATGATGTTATACTCAAAGTATAAACTTTACTCAATATACCCTAGCCACCGACTTCAAGGAATATATTCGTTGTAAGGTTTCTTTTACATTACCGTGTTGATTGATTACCAAGGTCACTTTTAAGCTATATGCTACATACCTAATATAAATATCGCTATCTTAGCCCCTGAAGTTTGGCATGAAAATGTCATTGATCAAACTGGACCCTTCTGACCACCCGTCCAGCTGAAGTAGAGGCCAACGTAGTGAACTGCGTCAGAGGGAAAATCTTGGCCCTTTACTCGTCTCAATTACTAAGATCCTCTACTCCAAAGACACGGAGTTAAGCCAACGGCAAACGGGTTGCATTCATTCAATCGCAGGTTATGATATGCAGTAAGGACAAATCGAGCCTATTCTTCAACCTCAAAAATATAACTCATGACGACATACGAAGTAAGTGACAATACAGGCACGATAATAACCTAAAATCATGCTGAGATTAGCAACATTAAAACACACAGGAAAGAGAAAATCAGAATGAAATAGGCACGTAAAAGGGATAGGCAGACTTCGAAATTATTGGTGTCAATTGGGAATGATGGTAATAGTGGGGGATGTTCCTTCCATTTGATGAGCTGTTCTCCTAGTTTGTTTTCAATGTTCCATGCGTACAAACTTGATTGTTCTTCCTTCCTGATAGTTGCCGTATGATTTTGTAAATGGTCCTCATCTCATACGTTACAAGATTGTCGGCACGTTCCCGCTTATCTTTCGCGCGCTCTTCTTGACTTTCTTATTATTTGCATCTTATTCCTCCTTAAGACGCACGCTGTTTCTGATCTCTCTTTTCTGCCTGTACTTTGCTGAGCAAGCCTGCCAGTAGCTTCTCGTGGGTCGGTGGTTCTTCCCGGGGTTTTCCAAGGTTCTTCTTCTACCATTAATACTGGCTGTCATGTATAGCTTATATTGTGCTGAAAATGGCATTAAACCTTAAAACAACAATAACAACAAATCTCTCCTTAATGTTTCGTCTGTCTTCAGCATACTTGATTGTATCGTCTTACAGTCACATCTTAAGTTCCTGTCTACTAAATCACTGGTTGTCCTATATGTGCCTCTAACTCGTTCCTGCCTATTTATATTGAGCCATCATCAATGTCAGCAGGAGCCTACAACTTAACTTAGAAGGAAATTCCCAACTCATGTTTTTTCTCAACACTCATCCCTCTGGAGGTGCCATATCGTGGATGCCTCTGCTGGATTATTCTGCCTGTAGCTTTTCCATCACCATGGCAAGGTCTGTGTCAACATCTGCTCCACAACAGGCTCTAGCACCGTTCATAGTCCTACTTCATCTGACGGAAATAATTAAGTGGTCGGTCTGATTCGATGCTGCTGATTCTGTGAATTTCCTTGTAACCTTGTAGATCCTACTATCGGGAAAATTTATTTCGACAATCAAAATGTGATTTAGCACAGAGATGTCACCAAAGAGCTCTCCATTGTCAATCATCTATCCTATGCCCTCTTTACTCATAATGAGTTAGCATATCATGCTGTCACTTAGCACTTTTGCATTCAAGTCGCCCATAGCAATTCTGGCATCCCTCTTTGGTACTCTATCACAAATGCTCTGCAGTTGCTCAAAAAATTCTTCCTTGGCGTTCGAGTCTACAACGTTCATATTGGAGCAAAGCACTGCTCAATAGGTGTCCAAATCCTCTATATGACCGGTTCCCTCTCCATCGGGGCCCATTATGCTTTCTTGTTCAAAATCAGTGCCATTTCATTCATGAGGTCGTCATCTCCTTAGGCGGTAATGAGCTGAGGAGAAGATGTCCAAATGCCAAGGTGATTTGGCATTTGGACTTTGCATCCTCACATAGTCCTGAAATCTCAATTTATTTATTCGGTAGATTTCAGCTGTTTTCCCTGTCTCTTACAGCATTGTCACATTCCATGTCGCACTCCTTGTAACAGTCTTGGTGGAGAGAAGATTTGTCGGCAGGTCAACACCGTTTCTGAATGGACTGGTCTGACATGGCTTTTTTATGTAATGGCGGGGAATTGATATATAATTGTTTTTGGTATGACAATTGAACTTGTTGGAAAGTAGGTTTTGTTGAAATTTTGTTGTGCAACAATCTTATAATATGCGACATCATTTTATTCTCGCAATCCAAAATAAAGAGAAAAAGTAAGTAACATTGACCATCATAATTTGAAAGCGATGTCAAAAAACGAAAACTAACGAAAATAAGGTCACAGTATATGAGAACAATGCTGGTCACATAATGCACTCATAATGAAAAATGGCAGAACACAATAATTGAACAATATTGCAAAAAGCAACAAAATGAATAAAGTACAAAAAATGTAGGCATCAAATAATTATACAAATAGCTATCAAGAAAGCCAGATTGGTGGCAATAGGTCAAGAAAATTATCAAAAACGTAATCCAGACAGAGATGTCTAACGGACGAAGAACGGACTAAGTAAGTAAATCCTATACATCATCCGCATTTTTTTAAACAAGGTGATAACAATGAACAATCATTTCGAAGAACCATTGTTTCTCTGTGGGGTAGGGATGGAGGGAGGGAGGGAAAGGGAGAAAGGGAGGGAGAAGAGGCTAGAATATATTTAATAAATTTAAAGGCAGACCTTTACTATCCTGGCTGTACCGTAATGTAAAGAGGATAACGTGGTGGCCAAATAAATGGTGGAGCAAAACCTTTAAGATATTTTCCCAATAGACAAACCCAAATAAACAGAAGTAAGTATGCACCATCCATAACTGAGACAATCGACAAAAGGTAAATATGCTGAAAATACACTCACACCCGACAAAAATTATACACAAAAATAATTCTTCGCAAGGACAGAAACCAAACGTCAAAACTTCCTATATAATCATACTCTTTTCGAAATCAAAGACCTTCTCAGTTGGAACGTCATAACTAAACAGTCACTTCTTCCTACATCCAGGAGGCCACGGAAGTCTATTCTCCATCATGAGTCCAGATAGAATATTATATTTCTTTATTGTTTCGCATAGCAACAAGTGATACAGAGAATATCATCTCAGTCCTCTTATGAAACTCCGTTTGTCAGCCGGGCATTTGTGGATAAAAGGTCGTTGATTTTAATTCCCTTTCTCCACACCATATCTCATTCAACTTGTGAAACAAGAAATTATATATATATATATATATATATATATATATATATATATATATATCTCTATCTATATCTATATATATCTATATATATCTATATATATATATATATATATATATATATATATATAGAGAGAGAGAGAGAGAGAGAGAGAGATAGATAGATAGATAGATAGATAGATAGATAGATAGATAGATAGATAGATAGATAGATAGATAGATAGATAGATAGATAGATAGATAGATAGATAGATAGATAGATAGATAGATATTACTAAAACCTCATCATACATCAAAATAAAAGGTTTTTATATGCGATATGTGTCTATACCTAAGACTATACTTAGTTATGTCTTTCTTGAGTCAAAAAAAAGTTTTTAAAAAACATGGTAAACGAATACAGCCTTGACGCACACCAAAAGAACAGTGCATATATTATTCAATCTATTCTTATTCCTATCATAGCAAAAATATATGTCTTGATGCATTGCTTCTAGAATATAAATATCTTGTTTCTCGTTTAAACTTTTTTCAATTTACATTATAAGTCTGCCCGACTGATAATTTCGAATACTTTATCAAAATTTATAAATGAAGAATAAAATATATCATCTTCAGAAATAAATGGTAAATGTTTCTAAAACCATCTTGCTATTCAAAAACTGGTGTAGTTTTGCTCAAACCGTTCCTTTATGTTGTTTTTTATCCAATTTTCTAATACATCTACTATTGCAGATGCGTTTTCTTTTGGAGTTACTTTTCTTTAACCAGATTTATGTATTCCAGTTATTCTTGTAGGTAAGGCTGTGCTTGGAATTTCCTGAAACGTTTCAGTTAGCTGCCATATTTTCTGCATTGTCACATCATACAATTCATGTATTTGCTTTTACTTATACCCATTTCCTTCTACTTTAACATTTCCTTTATTACATAATTTTCTGGAATATTCTGTAGAGTTTATACAAATAATTTCAGAGCATTACCACTTCAGATGTACTCGTCATAACATTAAAACAGTTTAAATGAAAATTTCAACATTTTGATGGAACAATTTTTAATAGCATGTTGTTTATAATGGCGCCATAAATTGATGCCTTAAATCTGTTCTTTAAAAATAACTCAGCAAGACTAGAATACGTATTAATTCAACTGAAACATTAAACCCTGAAACAAAATTCATAATATCACATTCGAATAAAAGTGTACTAACACGCATGATGGAAATAAACTATATAATATACATGTCATTAACGTACCGCCCATGTCTAAATTGTTCTACGTGTATATTGATATACATTTAATAGTTTATAGCCAATACAAGCTACATCTTGTTTATCCAAGTCATTTCTGGTAGATGGGGATGAGTGGTGAGGTGTCTTGAATCTAATCTAAATGGACAAACAATTCAAATAAAGTAAATAATTCAACATAATAGGTGCATGACACGTATAGGCATTTAGATCCACAACAAGAAATTTAACAAGTCTTATTAAAATCAGGTCTCTACCTCCGTACGTAAGACAGTTGAGATCGGAATTTAATCAGATTATCAATTTCACCTTTTTGCGATTAAGAAAATCTCTTCTTCATAAAGTGATTACTAATTTTCAGTTGTGACAAATAAAAAACAAAATTGGTCTTTATTTGGTGAAGAAATTTAAATCACTATCTATTTTGAGAATTATTTAGAAAAAATAGCCAATTTTTTATTTACAAAAAGTAAGAATCCACCTGAAATTCATGTTGTATTAGATTGTTTATCTTGATCCACGTACGCATTCATTTGGATTGCACGGAACCTAACTCTAAATATGTCCTTACTCCGTCTGTGTGTGTGTGTGTGTGTGTGTGTGTGTGTGTGTGTGTGTGTGTATATCAGGATATTCGTATTTCAAGCAAGCCAGGACACACCAAATAGATTGACCTTTATATATATATATACAGCAGTTTCTTGATTTTAACCATGTGACGTCACAACAAAAACCATTGTGATAACCAAGTTGCATCTAAAAGAGAGAGAGAGAGAGAGAGAGAGAGAGAGAGAGAGAGAGAGAGAGAGAGAGAGAGAGAGAGAGAGAGAGAGAGAGAGAGAGAGAATTTTTAATTCGTACCATACGAATGGCAGGTAGTAAGCACTCTTGCCTGCGAACAACAGTCCATAAATAATCACGACTCAGCCCACACCACAATAACGATATGGTCAATGGAATAGTGCGTGCAGGGAAGGCGATGGGCGTCGTTTATCCGTCTTTCTTACTGATTGTATAGTAATTTATATGATAGCTGTTATGGTACGCCCGACGTTGTGCAAAAAACAAGACAAAAAAAAAAAACTATAAAAAAACTAGCAAGGGAAATAACTCAAATGCGACTAAAGCTATACGCATGAATAGCTACAAAATTACCTTCTCATACAAGCAAAGCATAACACAAATACATTTGTCATAATGAAACCTCTAGAAATAAATGAAAATGATTAATGAAAGCCGATGTAAAACATGATAAAAAAAAAATAAAAATAACCATCAACGTTAAATAACAAACTTATAGAATTTTGAGACTTATTTAGTTCGATAAATGATAACGTTAAATAACAAATTTATTAAATAACAAACTCATTTTCACCAATTCAGTGTATATTGTATTTCCTAAATAGAGTCTTGATAAATTGTGAAAATGTGTGGTCCAGCCCCATTGCTTATTTTGTAAATTAAAGCAATAAAACTGTTGCAATAAATAAGGAAAAACAGAATAAAATAATGTTTTATGGCCGAATGAAACATAGGGAGAAAATAAGCGAGCTAGACATTACCGACTCCAAGGAATAATAATTTTATCATTTCGAATTCTTACTCACTTTGTCACAATAAATTACTTGTAAATAAAAATGACACTCCTCAAAAACAGCTCTACGATGAGATTCAATAGCGATAATACATCAATTTTAAACAGAAGTAACACGTGACTAAATTCTTTTAAGCAAGATGGGAAGATATGCTGCATTATGGATTAACAGCATGCAAGGGCAACTTTCTCCAGGACGGGGTTAGCACACGTTGTCTTTTAAAACCACACCCAATGATGCAAATTATCGGATTAAACCAGGTCATCGACTGTATCCGGTCCGCGTGCCGTATTTTGCCCACCCCTGGGTTAGCAGCTTTTTAGGATACACCTTTACGCCTTTCCCAGTTTCTAATGTTAGGTGGTTGTAACGTCATTTATGAGAATTTGCAAAACTGAATTTGACAGGAAGAGTAAGTTATTATATGGCACCGCGTCCGTTTTCTGTCTGTAAACAGTTAACACATGACAACTTCATGGAAATATATCGCAGAATAAAATTATGTTTTTGCAACTCTCCTAGAAGCTCGTTGTATAGCAACCAGGTGGTAAATGTATTTTGACATCTCCAACACAACTGCGCCAGTTATGACACTTGCAGAATTTTTTCTTATATATTCTACCAAAGCTGTGCTTCAGACAGATTCCTTCGCAGTGTATAGGTCTCCATGGCAACTAGACGAGAAAGCTATTTCTGAAATGTCTTCCCAAAAAGATTTGAAGGAATTTTGTTCAAGACATTCTCTACGAACGTGCATTTTGTGTATGTTTGTGTGTGTGTACTACTGTTCTAACTTCCAACGCAAATCGATGGAAAATATATATTGGGCATATCTAAAACCGCTGCACTGTTGTTTATCAGACTTTATAGTACTTTTCTGATGGATATATTACTTTGCGTTTTAGCATTTTTATGTTTTGTTTATCTTTTTCTACTGTCCTTCTCCATTCTTTCTGAGTGAAACAGGTTGAAATCTGTGTTTGAACTTACCTCCACTTGTTATATTATTTTCGTAAAATTTGGTAGAAATACTTCACGTGTTCCACAAGGGCTGCTTTTGTAGATCTTTTGTAGTAGCTGAGAATGTGTTGAACATCATGATGGTCACTATTTTATAGTCGATGATTTGAGAAGCGTAGATTCAAGAGTCAAAATTTGACGTATATCCTTTCCACTGTGCTTTGACTTCTTTGACACGAAAATACTTTTTTTCTCGTACACGTCGTCTTCGTTCCTTTCAACACTTCGCCGTTCATGGCTTACAATAAATAGACGGGTGGATAACGGTCACGCACTCATTCAGTGACACGAAACAATTTGGTGGTCCAATTGGGTAAGTAACCTTGGTCATAACTGCGTTTCGTATTGCCAATGCGTACTCAATATCATGTGACCAACACTCCTCATTTCTTGGGGGCAGTTACTGATTGGGACGCACCAAACAGGCGCACGAAGAAGGTCACTTCGTTGTCGGGAGTCACTTCTTTAGGGTCACGTCCAATGCTCTGACGGCAAGATTGGTTGTACGATTGAAAGAGGTATAGCAAGAGGTCAATGTACTTGAGAGTGTTGATGCGTAAAATATTCCACATGCGTTCTTTCAATGTGCCTTGAAAACGTTTCAGGATGCTGGCTTTGGTTTCGGGACTCTCGGTGGTGAAAAATGAATATAACGTTTCTTCTATTCTTGTTGGAAAGCTTGGTTAAGAAATTCGGTGCAATTTTCGGTTTGCCATCGAAGAGGATGACGATTACTTTGTTTCAACACCAGCTTCAGGGCTGACTTTAACTCACTGCTCGATTTGGAAGTCAATGGCACGTCCCAAACAAATGTGGAAAAGACGTCAATAACACAAAACAAATATTTGTAGTTACGATTATAGATAGCCAAATGAGAGACATCGCCAAAATCAGCTTGCCATTAATGATCCATGCCTTCCACATGGCTGCGACTTCTAGAAAATATTCGTTTAATGGGTTTGTGTAAGGTGTACGTGGCTTGTTCTTGTAACCATCGTTGAACTTGGGACAAACAGACAATTTTCAGTCTCGTTTTGGCAGCACAATATAATACACAATATAATTTCTGAACTAATCTGTAACAGGCAGGCTGGGATGGGTCGTAATAAATGCTGGTTATCGCATTTTCCATTTTAATAAGAGATCCAGTCTTCATTGATGCTATTCATATCTTTCTGTGTTATTTTCTTGGTTTGTAATACTTTGAGGGTCCCACGAGCATTAGGTGTCAACGAGGAGGATGATGGTTCTTATTTCACTTCTGGCTTCTCTTCTTTCATTTTCACTTCTGTCGAAGAATGGGTTGCGATGAATTTTGGATGTTGCCACCCAATTTTGGATTTTAGTGGCGTTGTTGACTTGCGCGTACTTTGTCTAGTAGAGTTCAAACCTCTTTTTCTTTTTCCGTCTTGATCCCTGGGGTGGTGGTAGTGGTGGTGGTAGAATTTTCATCTAGGTTTTAAAATCTTTCAGAGTGGGTGGAGCTGTTTCGTTTAAAGCTTTCTGGTGAAAGAGTTGCATTCGTTGCAACAGTTAACCGTACCGTTGAGATTTTTCCATTTCGGACAAGCCGCTGCGATCCATCAAAGATTGTCATTCGTGTTATATATGGACCATCTTGGTCAAATGAGGATTGGGAGCTAAATGCATGGTCCGTTGTGCTTGCCAACAATGATATTCCATCCATCGTTTATATGGGACTAAAGTCATTTTTTTCGTCGTTCAATTGTATTTCAAGGTTCACGTCTGATAACTTGTGACCCAGAGACTCATTGTATCCATTTATTTTATCCCTCGTGAGGAAGCTCCAGCCACGAGACATACTGTGGCTTTGAAAAAGATGCTAACAACATAGGCAAAATGGGCAAAAATCCTCCACGTTATACCAACATCTTCTTCTTTTGACGAATAGTGATTTTCTTTGACCATTTGGCAAAGAACCTGTCGATGCACGGCTAAGCATTCTTTCTTGTTTTTAGACAAAGGTATCATGCCTTTCAAAACATTCAGACGACATTCGCATACGGTATCGATCACATCTTTGTAAGCAGTTTGCAATATTTGTTTTCGCACGGGTGGAGGAGCAATGGACAAGACGGACAACATGTCCCAATATTTGTTTAAACCAAGTGGCAGTGCTCTCCTTTTAACCAAGTGGCAGTGCTCTCCTTTTCTTTCCTTGTTGAGCTAGAGAGTGGTGTACACTTCTTTTAGGGGTCATCTTTGTTTGTTACTTCCGTGCCACAGACCAAAAAATGCACTAACGTCAATGTCTTGGTCAAACGGTCTTTAATCATTTTTTTTAAGGGGACTATCGCTTCGTCATAAAGGTAACAATGTGTTTTACAAAATCTAAACAATCCATTCTTTGGTGACATCTCTATTTTACGACGAGTGTGTCTTTTCAGAGGGTGGTGTCTATATTTGGCTACGCGTCTTTTCTGATAACGTGACTGTATATTTCCTTTTCCTGTCTGATCAGAAGAAAGACTATGAAGGGATATCTTTTCATACACAACATACACTAAAGTCCATGGTTCGAAATACAGTCTTTATTTGACTCTGTACCCAGCTCGTTTAGTTATATAACGTAGCGCTTGACGCTAATCATCGTCAAAAATTTAAATATTTCTACTCTTTGGTGACTTCTTCTTTTCTTTGGACGAGTGTGTTTTTTCTGGGGGTGGGGGTGACGTGACGTTTTCGTTTTTCTTTTCATTTTGCACTGAAGAACAACCTTGTTAACGGTGTGCACTTCTTAATGGGGCTATCTTTGGGTGTTCAGCAGCGCAAAACCACTGATCCGTATGGTTTGCTTCAGGTCCATTTTTATACTGGAATGCGTCGCTACTGATTGTTTTTAAGTCGTGTCAACGTAATGACAGGCAACACAAGTCGTGGAGGAGTTCTCAATGGACTAAATCGGGCCAGTTCTTACTTGGACAAATCCAGCAAACTGTTTGTAACATGCCTGATCTCACTTGGAGTTTGATTTTGGGGGCAGGTACTTTGTGAGTAGCGGCTACTGACGATATAGAGGAGGGTGTCACCACTGGAGAAGTTTTTGAATACGCTCTCTTGTGGGTAGAAACTTATCTGTGGACTTTTCTTTTTCTTTTTCTGAGGCTGTGGCCTAGTCTAGACACCGTTTATGTTTAACTTTTTCTAAGAATGTGACCTAGTATTGACACCGTTTCTCGTTTTCTTTTTTTTCTGGGTACATCGGGAAGTGGCTTTTTCTTGGGGAGAACATTGGGAGCACTGGGATCCCATTTTAAGAGGGAACGAATGATGACACATCCTAATGAACCTCTACCTCCAGATTTCAAAATTATTTGTATTTTGGTTTGAGTGTCAATGCGAGGATCGGCCTATAGTGTCAAAGCTACTTTGTTTCTGGCAACAACAACAAAAAACGCTTGGTTTGATGTGGAATCTGAATGATGCTTTGATCATTGACGTTCTGTTACCGTAAACCATTGTAAGACTTCTTTGAGACAAGTTTCTACGACACGAGCACGTACTTATGGATTCTTTTCACGACTAATGTCGTACAAGGCACGAATCAATTTGATGGGAAGATGAGACTGTACGGACGTCATGTTAGCTCTGTGTGAGACAGTCCAAGTGACCGAGGTTTTCATAAATTTATTTTGGTGGTGGTTGTTAAGTCGACGACGGGGACATATGTACGACAGGTCCTCCGTCTTGGCATCAGTGATGAAGCGAAATCGCAAATAATCGGGGGTAGTGAGACGCATCTTCGTATGCATGAGTTAGCCAAGGTGATCCTAACTGTTTGACTAAGACTTGCACTTACGATCTATTTCTAAGACTTTTAAATAAGACTACGTAATAAGCATTGAGACCCATGATGCAATGGACTTCACTTTGTTGAAACATATTTTGGGTAATGAAAATGACACTAGCATTACGATGATGCACGTTGCGCGTAAACCACGGTTTAATTTCTTCTTCGTCTTCTCCTAACATGTCTTCAAAGATGACCACATGGGTTTGACTGGTGTCAGACATAATTCCGTCGTCTTGGACAGGAATGCCTTCCACAATCGAAATGGAATCACCTTGACTTTGTCGTAGAAGGCTGTACGCCGATTGTCACTCTTTGTAACACCACACGATTCCTTGAGGTGGATGATCGATCAAATGAAGCTAGTGTTCGATCAAACGTTTGACAAATTCGGTTTTGCTTAAATTGTTAGATCCACCAATGATCATGTTAAAGGACCGAAGATGCAAGACACCCCAACTAGCGCGATCGTCGATGATATTGAAAGTGGGGGCAGAGGTAAGCAAAGACAGCAGTGGTAGCCATAGTAGTGTAAGTAATGTCACTTTTCACATGAAGACAGACAAGATAAGAGCAGGAAACGTTTATTGTCATGTTTCAGTTGTGAACAAGATGAAAGACAAAAATACGTAAAAGCCAAATGGTTAAGTATGTGAATAAAAGACAGATCAAAACAATCATAGGGGAATATAAACAAGTCTCTAAAACCTTTTTTCGTGATTAAAATGTGGGGTTCTATGGAGAGTGCATAATGTTCTGAGAGTCTGTATATTCCTTGGCACCGTCATACAAGGGTCCTCCCGGAATGGTCTTTCGGGGATGTCGATGACACATCTGTCCTGAGGAGAGTGGTTTTCCGTGGGGACAGGCTTTTCTTCTTCTTCTGGTACTATCACTAACATAGGTTTAAAAGTGACTTTTTTCACTGAACGTTTTAACTTTTTAGGATTACTAATCTCGGGCGTAGTGTTCCACTTTTTAAGTCCAAGTCTCGAAATTCCAACTTTTCCAGTCACGTACATCTGTCCAGTGGGGGTGTAAGCTACACATACATCGCGTGATCACTGTTTGTAAACAACTCTTTTTATGACTGGTTTTTAAGTAGGTTCATACTGGCGGACTTGACAAAAATAGTGTCGTAAGAGACCACATGACCAATCTCGCGAGACTTCAAATGAGGCATTGGGGTTCTAAATATGCATTCCTAATATTTTTCGGGGAGAGTCATTCTAACACCTTCAAGAAACGATGTGTATGTATTTTTTATTTTGTTGCCAAAATTGTTTATTATTCGACTGAATAATTTATTCCCCTGGAAACTCAACAAGTTGACTTTTCTATATAAAAAAAAATTTGATAGATATTCAAGGAAATTTATTCTGGAAATATTCGGATACAGAGATTGTGATTCAAGTGAGGAATTATTGTTATTTATACATTGGACTGTATCTTTCGTCATCACCTTTCATATTTGTATGTCATAGGGATTCGAACATGGATTCTTATTGAACTATTTAGTAATATGACTTGTGTTTTCATTCTTAGGATCAAATTTTGGATTATATTTACATACTGTAAGTCCTAGTTACCAGTTTTTACAGTTTTGTCTTAGTCTTAGGAAATTGTTTTGTAAAAGTGTACAAAGCTTGTTGGTTTTCACATTCTCTTCTTTGTTACTGAGTACGAACCCTTGTCACTTAACACAAGTCACTAAAATGCACACTATACATCGACCCCAATTCAATGGACACAGTTCTCGTAATAGGTAATGGTAATCCTCCACTGTTTGAATGTTGTCAATGGTCTCCTTCCACGGAATCTGTTGTATCACAAAAGCTCGTGGCACGCTATAACGTTTTTATACCCTCTTTTTCCGCACAAAACTTGTCGTATTCTGTCGACGCATCCAAAATATCTAGTCACTAACTGACACATGACAAGTCATTCAGAACTTTTCTCTTCAACTAAGTTTACATTGTGTACTAGAGTTTGAAAACCCTCTAACTCTTCTGGAATTCGCTTCAGTACGAGTTCCTGGTTGTATAAAATAGTCACTATCAACAATAGAATAAACACTATCCTTCTTGCCACACCAATGTCTGACCACTTGAACACTTTCATCAGAATATATCCTCTTATAGCACTTAGGTACCATTGGTTCAATCATCGGTGACGTAACAGATGCAATGGTTCTTTTTGTTTGACTTGTATTTTGACCAACTCTCCGTAAATGCGTTCTCTCAATTCCACGGGTAAACCACAAATGTTGTCTTGCAAAGTATCCATGACCATGTATTAGTCAACACTTCACCTAGAGCAAAAGTAATGAACGTAGTGAGTAATTTCTGACCACTGACATTCAGAGTAAAGGTCAAGTATGTCAAAAAAATCTTCATATGTAAATGGACTAAGCGCAACTGTAGAACGGATGTACCAATGATCCAGAGAAATCGAACTTATTGTTAACTTTTTTCACTTTCCTCTTGTGAATTTATCGACATAAAAGTTTTAGTCACTAATTGAGATTTGGCACTAGCAAGTCCCTGCAAAATGTCCTTGTAGATCTTCTCTTGCAATTCGATTCGCAATGTTTGAAGATTATTTTTATATCGGGTTTAAATACTTGTCTAGGGGTTGTGCAACGATAGACTCCTAACCACGTAGCTGATTTCTTACACGACATAGTTGGCCCACTTCAATGACGAGGCTTCACTAAAGGTAGGTAGTGACAATCTGGAGATCATCTAGCATGTTCAAGGTAAGCACAATATTTGTTCTCCCACTCGAGAAGTGACACACCGCAACTAAAGCAGTTGCCATAATCTTCTTCGCCCATGTAAAAAAAATCGACTCTTGTTAATTCTTCGAGGATAGATCCTCCCATATATTTTGGCCATTTTCCTCGAAAGGTTTGGAATCAACTTTCAAAATCGCAGTATTCAGGAAAACGCACTTGGAATGAATATTCTTCTTTCACAGGTTAATTTCGAAAAGGGTATGGTGTAATCCTTAAGTCTGTTTCTAGTTTTGCATGACATCCGAAGGGTGGTAGTCGTAAGGTTTACCGAAAAGGTGGACATCCACCATAAAATCCAGTTAAGTGAAAAGGTGTACGATAACGAATGGCATCTTTGTCGCATCCATCTGGTTTGAAACACACATCATCATTACTTTCCATGGTAATTGTAGTTATAAAAAAAATTCTATGATGATGAAGTTGTGGAACTGAATCACTTAGGTCACAGAGAATGCCATCGCAAGTCATTTTTTTTTTGCTCTTGATTGATACTTGCTGTGGGTAAAGATTCGTCTTTCTCTTTTAGTCTTGGTAGTGACAATGAATTATTGGTTTCGGATATTGCCCTTTTTATGTGCTGATCAATATCGGTGTGTCCGTACGGTAAAGTGAAGTGGTTGTGAAAGCGTACTCTTTTCTGGTAAACGATTTCATAGACTTTTTTCAAAGGTTGACTGACAATTGGATGTATG
The DNA here is from genome assembly GCA_016746295.1 of Potamilus streckersoni. NCBI lineage: Eukaryota > Metazoa > Mollusca > Bivalvia > Unionida > Unionidae > Potamilus > Potamilus streckersoni. Next base: position 438,691 of record JAEAOA010002113.1, on the reverse strand, counting down.
GGTAAACGAATAACCTTGTTTGGTTGGTAAGTTTCCCTCCTGTCCTGACTGCAAGGCTTCTTTTAGTACGCCAAAGTTTTCCACCTGAATGGTGCGAAAATTCAGAGTCAATCCTTTCATTTTACACTCCGTGTGCACTTTTTCTTGGGGGTCAAGGTATTCGTAGCCGTATTTTTTCGGACAGCCACTTGCAAAACTTACAATCTTGTTGTCGGGATGCTCTTCTGTCCATACTCCTAAACGGTCAACTTCGATTTTAGGTTGCTGTTGGACCAAACTATCAATGTTGATGCAACTGTCCGTGTCAAAATACAATACACGATCTCCTAATAGTTCTAAAGCTTCATACAGTTTTAAGCAAGTATGAGCTGTCAGGTAAGCTGCGATGATGACATTTACAAATTCGTCGGCCTCTACAAAAACCAGTTCTTCTTCGTAATTGACTAAGAGTATGTCATAACGAAGGACGTCCACGTGTTTTATGTATTTGGTTTTGTCATGAATCATCTCGAAGTGGCGAAAAGGTTCTGGCAAATACTCCGACTTGGGTAAACACGGTCGTTGTGTCATTTTGTCCCACAAACAATTCAACATCACTTTGGCAAACGATTGCCTTCCTTCGTGTTACTTGATGTGGTTTAAAGTAATGCCTTCCTGTTACCAGTATTTCTCATTGAATTTATTTTGGCATTCGGGAGTATGAAAGTTGGAATGATAGCATCTAGCTTCTTGCTTCAGTTTCGAAAAATCATTCACGTAGAGTGCGAAAATGCCTTTCTGAGTCTCCTCGCCCTTGTGGTATTTTTCTGTCTTGTGAAAGTGGTAAAGTTCGTACACTTCTAATAGTTGGTGTCCCAGATCCAGAGCTTTAAACAAATCCACGCTAACCCACGTTCCGGTCAAGGCGCGTTCTTCCTGTGTGTGCTGCCAAGTGTAGTCTTGGTTGCACGTTTCAGTACAAGTACGGCACAAGTGAAACATTAGTTTTCTTAAAAATTATGTAACACTGGAATGTGCAAGTTCGTGAGTGGAAAAAAACTTTACATTTAATCAATCCTTCGTATTGCCGAATGTTGTCCATTTCGATATGTTCCATCAGTATTGCTGGTGCCCTGCAGAAAACCGACAATATTTGCATACGTAAGGATATAGAGAACATACGTCCAAGTATTTGATTTCTTCTCCTTTCTCCTCCTTGGCTTGTTTCAGCAAATAGGTGGAGTTCGTCCGTCCTCCGTACAAACTGTCTCGTGGTTTCAGAGGTTCCACCAGCCTGTAACTTTCCACGGTACGCTTAAACTCGGGATCGGTTTTCAATCGAAGATCGTACTCTTATTCCCACCTTTCCATCACTTGTTATCATTGCTCTTCTAACTTCAAAGGCCGCAGACAAGTTGCCTCGTACAACTCTTCCATGGTCTGTTGTAAAAACCAAGTTTTAATGTTACGTCGATAGTAGCAGATGGGACATCCGTGAAAAAATCACCCATTAAACTTGTACACGATCTTCGGGTTTTGATAAAATTGGTTGTTAGAGGACTGATGACAGCTAGCGTGTTTTTAGGCATGAATCATTAACGGTACACTAAAGACCTCGCTTTGGCAATGGTGCAGGCTTTTTTTTCAAAGAATCTATCCCACCGTGTTCCAAGAACAATTTTCGAACTTTTACGCAGCAACGTCGTAAACTGTCTACGTCAGAACGACAATACTTTAACATTTCTTCCTGAAAGTCGAAAGAGTCCGAAGGGTGAGTCTGGTACCATGCGTAGAAATATTATCGTTGTTCGGTACGCAAGTTGTCGGTGTCGTAATAGTAAGCCTAAGGCTAATGGTATGGAACGGCACTTTAATTGGCTTCAGTACTGAAAAAAGTGGAAAATAGCCTTTGGTTATTTCTGTCATACCAAACTTTTTATGCATACAACTCAAAATCATGGCCAAGTAACGCATCGAATCTTTAAAATTGCGCCTGACTCACTTGCATGGAAATGATTGTGGCTCCCTTCAAAGTCACTTTAGGACGTTCCGTACTTGTTCCATATACTAACTCAACAGAAACTGAACATCGTATCCAGAGAAATTGTGAGCCATCACCGAGGCATAGCCATGCCAATCTTCGTAATGTTCGATGTCTTCTTGGCTCCACGTTTCATCGATAGGGTTTAAGAACCATTGTATGTCATCATTGGTCCATTTGACCATTGGTCAAAATCAGCTAGTGTGATTGGTCCCCTAAAGACTTTTTTACGTCCTCCTTGAATCTTGCTACAGTGAGAGGAATGAGTCAAAATGGGCTCTTGTATGCACTTTTCACACGCTCGGTGAACCACACAGAAATTAGTAATGTGAATGCCAGTTTCTTGCATGCGATTGAAATCGGAAAAGATGAAATTGTATTTCTTCTTCTGTTCCTCTTCTTCTTCATGTTTAGAATGTTAATTTTGAATGCAACACTAGTGTTCCAAGTACACCATTTGGTGACAAATGTGACATCTTTTCTTTTCTGAACAGACGTATAACTTGGCACTATTGATATTTATTCCTTGTCCACGAGAAGGGTACAATCTCAGTAGCTAAAAACACAATTATATCGTGAACCTTGCATTTTGAGATGTTGTTGGTAACAAGTTGGACTGACAAACGTGCGCTGACAAGCAGAGCAATGCTCTATATTTTGTCTTTCGTCAAAACAGGGTTTAGATGCCAAACATCCTGAGTATTTTTATCCGCAGTGCTTATGTTGCTCTCGATTGTTATAGCCAGAGTCACATTTATCACAGTAATAACTCTATGGCAGGAACGCAGTGATACTGGTAATGGCATCGTGATGATAGACGTGAAAGTATTTTCCGTCTTTGAAATCTTTTCCTCGAAACAACAGAGGTCCGCGCACTTTTTGAGGGTGCTATTTCAATGTATAACGTGGGGCCAAGACGACTTACAAATTTTACATTTCAGGAATGCTACAGGATGTGACTTTAGCTAGTCACGCTTGCGGTAACAATAAATGTGCCACTCTTTGTTGTTTGGATCGGTCCGATTGTTGAATAGTTTTCCAGACTCTTTACCATTATGTCGTGTTTTTCTTGTCGGCACACATTCGTCCCACTAAGATGGCACGGGCTAAACACGGGCTAAACACATCTTGTCTTGTCTTGAGGATTGTTAAATTTGGACGAGGCTCTTTTAGTGATGCGAAGGTTGTCTACCAAGTTTGCCTTTTTGCGTCCTGTCACTTAGAGAAGAAATAAGTGGGTCATGAATAGTGTCGTTTTTCCGTCAGTGATGTGAAACTTGTTGCTGGATTGCCGTACGTGTTGAATCTTGTCGATGATTTTGGAAGATATCAATTCTGAAGGACTGCTAAACTCGATCCAAACGGGAGACTTCAGATTGATTGTGTGATCAATGAAAAGTCTCAAGCGATCGTCTTCTTTGACTTGACTTTACATTGCCATTTTAGTGTGGTTATCAAAGTATCCCACACATCGGTGACGATCTCTTCTGCATTTTCCAACGGTACCACGGACTTGAAATCTTTAAACTTCACTGGGATCGTGTAGGTCGTAGTTCTAAATTTTCTGGAGGAACGTTTGTCCATCTCTCGAATGTGGTAGTACTTTTCGGGGTTTACTGATGGTGATTGATTTTGACTGGTCTAGACTCTCTGGGATTAGATTCTGGTTCACTCATCTCATCTTCCCAAATCACTTGTATGAATTTTTGCCAATGCTTCAGCTATTGTGCAAAGCTATTAAACACGTTTCGGCATGTTACTTTCTTCTCCTATTTTTACGAAATGATGCGATCGTTTCATCTTGATTGCAAAAAGTCAAATTAAAACATATGAAAACCATGGTATCCTTTATATTCATGTCATACCAGACCATATATAAATGGCTGGTGACTTACTTCTCAGTATTCATTTCACTCTCAAACCGATCAGCACGATGGAAGAACCCCAAAATATCCAACTTCCGATTAGAGCTTTGCGAGGTGTCATACGACAGTTTTCCTCAGACAAGCCAATGAACTAGTCACCCTTCTTTCCAGATAAAAGTTACGATACTTGCTAAATCTGCCCGAACAAAGAGCAAAAAAACATTGGGCTACAGAATGTCCAGATCGTTATAAAAACAAGACCAGTGCCAGAAGAGACAAAATTCAAAATGCCAGTTATCATTGTAAAGAGAACGGACATTGGTCTTCAGAATGTTCTAAGAATCAACAGGAGCAGGAGGATGAAGAAGAGGTGCCCTCTGCAAAGGAAGAACTCAGAGACGTTCGGAAAGAGAAGAAAAGAAGGAAAGGAAAAAGGAGGAAATAAAAGAGGAGGAAAAAACTTAAAGTGAAGATATTCAGAAAACAGAGAGTGAACCAAAAACAAACACAAAAAAAGTCTATGAAATTTTTCTAAAAGGTGTTGTGCTGTGCTGTGAATTGAATTGCAAATATTTGTACCAGAATAGACCAGACAAAAAGAGTGTCTATTGGTTTTGGTTGTTTAGAGAAAGAGTCTACACTCACGCACTCACACAAGCATACGTCATAGGATTCAAATAGAGATTTTGAGTTCTTATTGATTGTGCAAAATCAATATTAACTATTTCGAAAGAAATGGGTGGCCCTGAAAAGGACCACTGAGTGGGTTTTTTTTCCTTAGAACAAACTCAGGAACGAGAAGCAATCTGCTTAAGCCTTTGCCAAGGCCTACTTGTGGACTTGCTCCTGTCAATGATTTAGTAAAAATGACTAGTTGTAGTATCCCTGGTCCAGTCACAAGGCTAGACTGTTTGGAATGGGAATGTCTTTTTCTGTTGGGTCGTAATAATTAATTATGATACATTTGTTTGAGACTTCTTCACTCTTTCAAAATATCCTAGAGTACTGTTACCGTTCGAGGTTCACTGTTTTTCTCTCCTAGATTTTGTTTCTTCTCTGTTTCTTCTTCATCCTGTCTTTCCTTCCTGCCTCTTCTTCTCACTGTTGTTGTTCATGGAGAAATGCTTGCTCTGCCTCGTTCTGCTGATGTAAATATTTCTTCAATTCTTCTTTCTGTATTTGTTTAAAATCCTCGACGTGTGGTAAAGGAGAAAGTGACGATGATACTGGTACCGGAACAAATACATTCGAAGAGAGAAAATCTACTGAATCACAATTGATATCGGCCTCTTCTAGAAGTAGTGCTGTATTTAATTTGTTAGCCATTGCCATGTCATCGATTTTAGTCTTCAAAGCCGGTTCACCCCAATTCATCATCTTCTTAGGTTCCGTCATTGTTTAACAAAACAATGCCGCATCAATTCACTGCGCACAAACGCTATCGCACCTATATAGGTTATGTGACGTCATAGGTAGCTCTCTTCTGCGTGGAAGACAGACTCCGCGAAGTAACTGAATTTTATAACGCGTGTTGAGATTGGTGAACAATTTCAATCCGTTTCGATCGACTCTTCCACTATAAATAAACGCGGTTTATTTCATTCCCTTCACCAGTTATAGTCACAAGGATGTGGACAGACGTTGAATCCTCTACTCTCAGGTAACGTACACTCTATCGTTTAGCTTTGCCAGTCAGGATTACTTTCTCTAACCACCTAACAGTTTTTAACATTCCCATCGAAGTCAGAATAACTCTCTCTAGACCGACCTTATTAATGACAATTATCGAAAATATTATTTTATGACACAATTTCAAATGGCCCAAGACTTTCCTCCAAAATTTTGGCTATAGTTTTTCTTAGCCTTGTCATTATCCTCTACATGACCTTAAGTTAACATATTTTTCTCGACGTTATCGAGCGAACTCAAATTAAAATTACATTATCCAGCCACCTTCGATGAACTAACCATTACAAGCTTCCAAATTATTGCGAGCCTAGCCCATATATAATTCTTAATGGTTACATGTCACGCTGACGACACCGAACTATGCTGCGAAAATAGTTACAACATTTGCACCATTGCAGTCATTCACGGCTAGAAATGGTATATTAATTCTTCTACGATCAATTCGTCAGATTCTTTAAACACATTTCATAAAACAATGCATTCTATATGAACAGAAAAACATTTCCAAATATGTATTAACGTCAATAATGGTACATCAGCCTAATGTATACAGATCAACTGATATAAAACTGTAAATCTCAAAGATTCCGTCGAGAGAGAATAAAGTGTAATATCCAAACTTAACCGCGAATAGTTGCACAAATTATACAGTTTTAAGAACTGCAAGAGTTTTAATTAATTTGTGTTATTTATTTCTGTAGTCATTTCACATCTTTTAATGTTATTTTGTTTAATCGATACCAATAAATCTTGTCTAGTTTTACCTTCTTGAACTCATATGTAAAGAGATTTTAAGGGAATTATTCAGGAGTAACTGAGTAACAGTTTGATGACTTTTGTGTCAAAGTCTTTAGTTAAATATCTGCCTTTTATTTAATTTTTTTCCCTGGTTAACTGAATGAGTTCATAGCGAAAAGATAGGAGCGAAAATTTTGGCGATAAAATAAAACCACTCGTCCCACTTCTTGTCTTTATCATCGTTACTATCACAACCAATGGCTAAAACTACGTTAAGTTTGATTATCATTACCATCTTTCTACAGTCTCTAGCTAGTTTCTATTGTTAATCCGGGATGGATGGATGTATAGATAGATGTATAGATGCATAGATAGATATATTGATGTGATTATGATTTATAACGTAGCTTTTGCAATGTTTCAGTAATATCGCTACGATGTCTGCAGTGTGGCAGTTTATAGTGATGTTTAGCACTGTGGCATCATGCCGCAGACATGTAGCATGATGTCCCACCCAGTCACATTATCCTATCACCAGGCGGACCAGTCCTAACACTAACCCCTTAATGCTGAGCGCCAAGGAAGGAAGCTATTAGTACCATTTTTGTAAATTTTTAGTATGACTCGACCGGGGATCGAACCCGCGACCTCCCGCATCCGATGCGGACGCTCTAACCACTAGGCCACCGGATGGCTGGCTGGCTGGCTGGCTGGATGGATAGATGAATGGATGGATGGAACTATAAATAAATAAAAAAATAAAAAAATGTGTGTGATCAAGACTTTTTAAATAGCTTTAAAATATTTTCAGTCATATAAACAAATAAATAAATCGACTGATTCATTGATTAATAATACTTTTCACAAACAAATGAAAAATGTGTATTTGGTAAATGCACGCCACATGTCTATATTACATAATATATCTACATGGTTTATTAGCGTTTCATCAAGATTGCACTTGTAACTATGGTTACAATGACCACTCTAGACCATCAAGCATGACAGGATACTAGTTGCTGCATTGGCGTTGTAAGCTGGCTAATTTTCTTCTCATTGCCTCAGTGCAAAATCTCTATTATGGAGGGTATTTATTTATTTATTTATTTATTTTTTTACACATTCCTCCGCACTGTGAGATAATACTTGCACTGCAAGTGAACAACAGAGGCCTATAAACGCCATTAGGATGTAAGGGAGTCCACGACCCGCAAAGGAAGGACGAAGCCATACTATGAACTGGAAATGTCTACGGATATACATTTAAGAAAGTGGATTGTAAATGAACATACGGAATCAACTATGGATAATTCAGAAACGAATATGGCAATAAACTATGTATTTGAAATAGCTACACAAAGAAGATGGATTTGTACATACAGAAATGAACTGTGAGAAAACATATGTATGGTAATAAATTATGTAAATGTAATAGAATAGTAATGTTATACAAAGTGAACTTTTCTTCAGAAATTTTCCAAGAACTAACAATAACAATAAGGACTGAACTATAATTAAAGAAATCGATGAATTATACTGGACAAACGGACATTTCCTATACTTTCAGACGGCTAACTGTGCATATGCTTTTCTTTCTATATCACGTTAAATACATTAAGATTTTCTGTAGAATTCGGAAATAGACTAAAGGATTAATATTAATTTTGAAGCTAGTATAGATAAACATTAACTTAAGTGTATTTTGTTAAACATATAAATTAATTTATCTGAAGTAACGAAATTGTTAATTTCGAAATAGAGGTGTGCAGCACGTGCACATGGTGTTCACAGGTTGTGCACGTGTGACATGAGACTAAGGATCTAAACGTTGTTGTTGTTGTTGTTGTTGTTGTTGTTGTTGTTGTTGTTGTAGGGTTTAACGCCATTTTTCAGCACAAGATAGGCTATACATGGCGGCCAGTATGAACGTAGTTACCAGGCAGATTATGCTGTTATAATTAGAGTAGTTTAAAACTAAGATTTCTATTTCTTCATTAATAAAAGAAATTAAACAATTATCAATACGAAAGATAAATAAAATAAATCAATAACTTGAAACTATAACGATTTAAATGGTGTGTTTGTGTGTGTGTGTATATATATATATATATATATATATATATATATATATATATATATATATATATATATATATATATATATATATATATATATATATATACATATATGTATATATATACATATACATATATATATATATATATATATATATATATATATATATATATATATATATATTTGTGTGTGTGTGTGTGTGTGTCCTAATTCAACATTATAAAATCAAATTAAAAAATAATAATACATAAAACACATACACTGTAATAAAAATACACATAAATCCTTTAAGTTTAGATCTAGGCTATCCCTCAGATGATGTAAATTCTGAGAGGGACCAAACCAATAAATACGAAAGCGCTATTACGTGAAGTTATCACTGGAATTTTACCATCCTTCATTAAACTCTGTAATGACAGAACTGATTACAGGTCGCGTAACACAATATTGAAATATCTCTAAATTGGACGCCCCTGAGTCTGGAACAGTCTGCCCAATGAAAAGAAAATAATTCATGATATAAAATAATTCAGTTGGCTGGTCCGGCCAAAGTCCGAAGCTTACAGAGCCTCGTGGTCTTTACCATATGTGTTGTTGACAAATTTCGGCATCTAATAGTATAGCTACCGCTTACCAGAGTGAACTGATTACTCAAATTGTTGCACAATGGCCTAAGTGAAGACAAATTCCATACCGTATGACCATGCCTCGCCATGAATGATTCACGACAATGGCCTACTTGGAGATAAATTCCATACAGCAATACCATATCTAGCCAATGATGATTTAAGACATCAAATTTCTGCCCAAATACATATATAAAGTATGAAAGTTTTAAAAAGTTGCGTGTGTTTTGGGGGATTTGGGAGGGGGATGGGAGAGTGGTCCTAAATATGGATCCATCAGTTTATAGTTACATACTTAAAGGGTGCAAACGTATCTTATTGCATAAGATAAGTAACTTATTTATATTGACTTGGAAGAGTCAGAGGAAAGTAGGACTAATTCCGAACTGGCCAGGGCCTTTGTGTACATGTGTTTTATCATTCTATTTAGCAGTCAGGCAAAATTCAACTTTAATGTTACCATTCCAATTTTACTGAGTTTCTCCAGTTTGAATGACGTTCCCATATTTTAATTGCTTTCTTTCTTTCACTTTATCACCACCATTTCCGGATATCTTAATAAAAAATATCGGGTAAACAATAAAACTATCACATTTCATATGTAAGTTTTAAAATGTATTCTGTGATGCGTTACACATGTTCGTACTTTGTTTAGTTTATCTTTTGAATTAAATAAGAGAAGTATACACATATACTCTGTTGCATTATCCTTTAATATCCTATTATTGTTGGTATTAAAATGTTTCCGATCTGTGTTGTTGGTCTTGAAATATTTCCGATCTTATTTGTTAATTTTATATATGTATTATAGGTGTGTTCCTGTCTGCTGAAATATACGAAGTATTTGTTATGCCATGGAAAGCTCGTCGAAGAAGGCTGGTGCTTTTATGTTACCGCCAACCGACGTTAAATAAATGTGTTGTGTCCTATAAGGATACACTCGTTAATCAAGGAATAACATACTGTAGCGAACACAATACACACACACACACACATATATATATATATATATATATATATATATATATATATATATATATATATATATATATATATATATATATATATATATATGTGTGTGTGTGTGTGTGTGTGTGTGTGTGTTCCTTTTTTTTACTTAGTCTTATGGATTTTAGTTTCAATTTATATTCCGTTGTTAATACGAATCTAGATTGGATTCTAAACAAAAACAATTGAAAAACACGCGTCTGCAAGTTGATCTTAGACTAATTTTCTTTGTAAGCGTGTAGTAACCACACTGAATCAATCAAGTTAATCTCATAAACTGCGGGCACTGCGAAACTTCAACAACCCAGAATGCACCGCGCCGCACTGTGATGATTGACTAGTGGAGAGCGGAAGTAATGGCGGTAGGCAGGCGAGCAGAGTTGAGTGAGAGAACTTTTAGAAGTTTTGGACAGAAGTTTGTTCTTCCAAAAATGAAAGTTTTAGCGTTCTTTTTTCTCGTAGCGCATCTACCTCATTTAATTTTAGGACAGGCTAAACAAACAAACTGCTACGATATTAATGGGAAAGCTCAGCGCTGTGTTCCCGTCTTTGAGAATGCGGCGTTTAATCTTCCAGTGGAGGCTACAAATACATGTGGATTATCGCGACCCACAGAATTCTGTCTTCAGACTGGAGTTACGGGAGTGAGGGAGTCATGTGGACATGTTTGCGATGCAAGGGACCCACTTTTTAGGCACCCAGCCCAATATATGACGGATTATGACAGTCCTAACAACTACACATGGTGGCAAAGTGAAACGATGCTAGAGAGACCAGAATGGCTTACAAGCAGGCAGCAAAATGTTAATCTTACCATTGATCTGCGTAAGTATTTCCGCTTTTTTGCCAGGGTACTAACATGACCCTATGTGTATCAACGGAGCAGCCAAATGTCATTAATTCACCTTTTTCACTTTTTCTGCTTCTTATGGAAAACTTTGAACATGTTCCTTACATGCACTGAAAGAAGTCAAATATTCCACTTAATTGATTCACCTTTTTCACTTTTTCTGCTTGTTATGGAAAACTTTGAACATGTTCCTTACATGCACTGAAAGAAGTAAAATATTCCACTTATTTAATATCAGAGTTGCTGTATACCGTTGTATAAATATTAAACATCCTTAGATTTTAACTACCCACCTTTTTGCCTTTGACAGTAGTTATATTTGCTCCACTGTAAGGAACAGTATCACATAGAGGCTATAATATTGTATCAATATGTATGCCTGCAATGTTTACTTCTTGTGAAACACCTTTGACAATGTAAATGAATGTCTCTTGTTCTGTCTGATATGGGACTGAATGAATTTTGCAGTAAGCTACTTGTTCTATAGAGCAAATTACTTGTGTATGTATCATCATGCATCAGATTGTACTCCTAGTTCTCTTTATAATACTGATCTAGTATAAAATGTCACTTTTCCACAATGGATGAGTATGATGAAAAAGGTGATTTACCCATCTCATATTGTATATAAGTTGATGGGATGGAATTTTTCAGGCCTTTATTGGTTAGTGTGGTGTTCTGTGAAACAACATCACTTAGAAGGTTATTACATGCACTGACCCATACAGTTCCTGGCCCAAGGACATGCATTACCTGATTTTATGGCCAGAATAAAATCCACCCACTTAAGGAGACCAACACCTTAAGTACTGGAGCCATAGCAACTCCAGTTCCATATTTAGGACCACTCATGTGGCATAAGTGGTTAGAGTCTGCTTCAGATGTGTCATGTGTTCAAACTTTGGACAGATCATAACAAAGACATAAAAAGGTTCTTGCAACTTCTGCTCTTTGTGCTAAGTGTATAGAGGTTAGTACTAGGATTAGTTGGTTTAATGTCAGAATAATATGACTGTGGAATATAGTACATGTCTGTCAATGTTAGACATCACTATAAACTGCCCTTCTGCAGAAATCATAGCAATATGACTAAAATTGTTAAAGCTATGTAAAAAATATAAATATATACATGATTCTATAAAGCCAGTTTATGTAATAGTGTTCCATTAACATTTTCAGACAAACACCATAAATGGTGCTTTGAACCAATTTGTTGTTGAAAGAGTCACAGTCCATATATTTTTTGTTGCTGGGTTGTGTGGGTAAACAAGTTATTGTATAGTGGAATTTTCAGGACATTTTATCTTAAAAAAAATACAGAAAAATCTTACAGTTGTCTCATCTGAAGTTCACTGACCTAACTAAAGTTTACAGCAGTTTTGCTGGGGGTGGCTGAGGTAAATAATATAATGAGTGAAATGATTGCTAAGTCATTTTTGTAAATTTTTCAACAGATTTCAGTTACATAAGGTAAATTAGTCCTGAAAGTTTCATGTATCATTTCATGTAGGCATCACATATGTATTTGTGTATTCACATCCATCACTGTTGTCAGAGTGTTTATGTGCCATTAAAAAACAAAATAGACAAAAAAGGTAGATTTGAAAGTTTTTTTGATGTTGATGAATGTTTAGGTTTAGTCAAAATACTTTCACCAATTTTTCGAATAGGCAAATCTGGGCTGAACGTTGATAAATATATTTATTTGTTGACATTTTGACCAGCTGATTTTTGAACATATTTATGGTTTGAACCCCCCTTCCAAATCTGGTCACTCACATATATCCATATATGCCAAATTGTCTATTGATTTTCAACCCCACCTTTTGCTCTACGGATTTGCAGACAAGATCTGGAAATTAAATAAACTGTCAAGCATAGGTATTTTCAGCTAAACTAACATTCAATACACTGTTCACAACTGCTGTAATTCATCAATCCAGTTATTAGTCTAGTTTCCTTATTTCTCTCCACTCCATTATACTTTGTAACAAAGTTTAATGGAGTAGAGAGAGGTCAGGGAACCAGACTATCAAGTTATTACAATCAGAATGTTTTCTGCCTTTTCGGTCAATTGGTCAATTCATCCCTATTTGTAACTGTATTCTGAACTACTTTTGCTCACATGGGCAATTTGGCAGTGGAAGGAAACACATAACAATCAGAAAATCATTGGCCTTTGCTGTTAAGTAGTGCACTTCGCTGGAGGAGAATCACCAAACACATAAAAATTAGTGCATATTTGTACAACTACTTTCGTGGCTGTTATTCATTACTGATTAGAGACCAATTCTTGCCTCAACCAATTGCCACTATAATAATAATAACTCTGTTAATAATAATTACCTGATGCTTATTTTCAATTGGGCTTGTCAGCTATAGTTGCTCTTTTTTATTTTTTTAAACAGGTACCAAAACTTTGAATGCAGTCACATATTATTAATATGACTACACGGCGAGAAATGGTCTTCTACCATTATAGTTATTTGACTTAGTTGTGGTACGATCTGCAATTTCTGCAATTTTGTGCTTAAACTTAATGAGAAAAAAAGTTGTTTCGCTGATCTCCCTGATTTGTTTTCAGAAAACTTGGCATGAATGCATATCACCCATGTGTACAAGTTCACATTGCTTCTGGACCAACATGAGGATTCTAGATCTGTGTTTTTTTTTTTTTTATTCCACCAGATACTATTACTGGCTGCCATTTAAGACCTATCATGTACTGAAAATTGGCATTAATCCCCACAAAACCAAACCAGACCCATATATGGTAATAAGAGTATACTTTTCTCATATTATTAGGATTGTCCTGAATATAGACAGTAGGATCAAACAATTGACCTCAGTAGGATAGAAACAATTGACCCCTCAACAACTGTGAGGTAGGAATTTCCTTTTTTTTTTTGTTTGACAAAAGTTAGTATATATTAAGGAGGGGTCTTCAATTAGAATAACTATGGTAATATTCCAGTAACTTCTCCATTTTGTTTATCCATTTGTACAGAAGTGTTCAGATATAGTCACTTAGGGCTGCTATGTTGTGTATAAAATTGTGCTTTGATTTGTAAAAAATTCAAACATTTTGATTTGACTGTACAGTAAGTATATCATTTTGGTCAACACATGGCTATCAGATATGTAAAGGTAGTTTTAGTGCTTTTGAGAATTGCAAGCTTGATCTGCTCTTGTCTGGCATTAATTCTTCAGCTACTGGCACAGTAAGCAAATGTCCAGGGAGATTAAGTGCAGACCTGCTGCTGAAGAGTTTGACCCAGTATATAGTAAGTAGGTCTGTTTAATCTTGGACATGTGTTCTAAATTAGAGCCAACCAAGGGATCAGCTTCACCCATCCAGACAGGGCCAAATAACAAGAGCACCTTATCTAACGGGAAATGCCAAAGCTGTGTATAATACCCTTAACAGTAGTGTCTGTACTTCAAGATGGCAAAAAAAGCTCATTCAGGAAAAGTAGACCATATATGTGCTTATATACACCACATGTATCTTGATTTTACAAAGGGTTGGGAATGTGATTTGGGTCACTTATTACCCAGAAAATACAGGGGTTGGTGGAAGAATTGATGAATTCAAGTCAGTTACGTGATTTACAATTTATGGTAGAATTTCAGCAATACCATTTGATAAAACGTTGATAATTTTGTAAATATAGAGAAATTAATAACAAATAAAAGTAATGTTCACGTCTTTAATACATGATTTTCATGGATTCTGTTAACTTTTTGAAAGGATTTTTTGGAAATTACCATCAGTTGTGCATCAATGAAAAATGCTGAATTTTTTATCAGGAGAAAATTACTGCTAAAATTGGGAAGTCTGTACGAGTTTGAGCTTCTGTATTACTCCATTATTACAGGCATAGTCATACATATTAAGGATGAATCCAAACAAAGGAATCACCTTAAGATTGTTCAAAAACACTACTTTATTTGGCAGTTCAAGAATTGACATGCAAGTCAATGCCAAAAAATTTAAAAAAATTAATATTTTCCATACATAATGGAAATGTAGACATCATTACAAAAGAAATTTATACAAAAGCAGTATTATTGTAATTATTGTTGACAGTCATACCAATATGCTAGCCAATATGGGTTCCTCATATGTCAGAAACTTAACACTTGTACATGTATATAACACTTTAAAAAAAATCCTTCCCTTTTTCCTTATAAGTTGTATTTTGATGACAATTGAAAAGCAATATCTCTGAATTTATTCAATGAAGTCATTGTAGTGAATATAAAATGTATCAGTAATTAAGGTACACATTTGTAGTGTATATTGTGGCATACATGTATATTTTAAAACAGTCATTTTGTTGGCCTTTTGAGTAAGCTCTTTTATTGAATTATGGGTGATTTTCATACAATGTTGCATCACTAGTCTTTGTGCTGTCATGTATTTATTATGATTCTTAGGGTATCAGAAATTATATTAGTACATAAAGATGAGCCATATAAAGCTTTTGCCACTGTATTGAAACATTTAAAAATTTTCTTCAATACAGGCACTACCAATTTTTTAAGTTTGTAAAATTTTATACAGAATACAAGGACTCAAAGGTTGAAATAGGAGAGTTGTAGACAAGCATCATATTTGCATATTCTTGTGCAGAGAGTTTGACTAAAATGCATATTGAAACTGTTGACTGCATTCAAATTATGCAGAACAAAATTTAATTTTGAGGAGCATTTAGTCAAATGTTAGTGTATTGCTCCTGCCTTAAGCACACTGCATGCTATAGGATGGCATGATAGAACACTAAGCTGCAAGGTCTGTTGAGTTACATAGGTAGTGCCTTAATGCTGTGAGAACACTCATTTATTAGTGCTGTATAATCAAATGCACCCTAAATTAGTCTTGATCCCTGAGCAGATGGACACATTCAAATACACATAATTTATGTCTTGACAACTAAGATTCAGTTTCATAACACAAGTTTTTTTTATTATGAAGTTTACAGAATATAACATAAAATTTATATAAGAAAGGCAAATAATTCCGAACCAGGGAGTAATATGCACAGTTTATTGAATGATGATTTGGAAATAGTGACTCAATTAAAATAAATATGGCCATTTTACAACTAGATTGGAGATTGTGTTCAACTAAAACAGTTATAACTTTCTTTCTCTATCACTGTAGCTATACTGGCCCTCCTTGCACCACCATATAATGTGATCAGGGTCTTTCAAACTATTTCAGATGTTAATGGGCTGGAACTAAATAACTGTGCTTTTAACTATTTCACATACCTGTCCAGGATCTGGTGGTAATGGTATTTATGTTGTGCCTGCCTTTTACTTGTATTTTCACCGGTGAACTAAGCCAGAGAGTTGATTTTGTTGGGAATTAACAATGGATTTATCTTTGCCCAGATTAACTTGTAAATGCTTGTACTGATGAATTTATGTGGTTCTGAAAAATATTTACTTTATAAAATGGAAAAGAAGCTAAAACTGGAAATTAAAATTATCTTAATGAAAATCATTTGATGCTCAGATTTGAAAGAAATTATTCTCTTCTGTCAGGGTTTGTAAGTTAATGATAATTCTGCTAGTGATTTTGTAGACCACTAAAATCCCAGTGGTCCTTAATCAATTAATGAAGTGAAAATTTCTGCCAGTGGCAATCATATTAGTTGATCAGTGATCTGGTGTCACCTATATCCAGTACAGGGTCATGTTATATCATTCCTTTTCCTGGTCATTTGATTGGCATATGTGTTAATTAAATTCCCACCAAGATGGTACACCAGATGAGATACAATAAATCATGCTGGTTTTGTAGATGGATGTTATTCCAACCATCAAGTGAGCACTCATTTGGCCTAGTGCTTTGAGAATCTGCCTAGCATATTAGAATTTGTGGGTTCAAACCCAGGCCAAGTCATACCAGTGACTTATGAAAGTGTTTAGGCACTCCGGACTCTCACCTGGTGTCAGGACAATGCATTGGGTGAGGGCATGTTGCTACATATATGTCTATAGCATGATGTCTCCTGTGTTGGATATTACTATAAACTGCCACACTGCAGATATCTTAGCAATATGAAATTCATTAAAGCCATGTTAAAAATTCAAATCACACACACACACACCACCCATCATGTAAATTGGATAAATTAGTTAATAGGTTGTCATGTATATGGAACTAGCACAGTATAATGATCCCAAGTGCTGATTTCAGTCTTGATGATAATAGAAAGTTATTGAGTATCAAGCTAGTATTATCCCGATGGAAAGGGTAGTGTTGACAAACTCAGTATTAATTAAGAATAATAGTGTAACTTGTATATATATATATATATATATATATATATATATATATATATATATATATATATATATATATATATATATATATATATATTGCATGGTTTGGTGACATTGAAAAGTATATTTAAATGTAGCATTTTGTGTCTCCTCAGCAACGGTAGCTATATGGTGGCATGTGAAGGTAAGTTAAAAGATGATTGAAATTGTTTTCATGGTGTGCAGACATTACCAAAACATTAGGAATTAAATAACAACTCAGAGCATTATCATAAATTTGATCCAGTAAAGTAAGTTTTTATGAATACTGGGGGAATAATATATGCTTAATTATGACCCAAGAAAGTAATAAATAACAGCACTAATTGTAGTCAAGCAATTTAGATTCAAAATTTGATAATTGGATAATGAATAAAATCAGATTTCATTTGAAAAAGAAGTTTATATTACACACAGTAATCAGACCTAGACTGTTGTATTTAATATCCATTGTTAGTCAAGATATCAACAGTAGAAGTTAGATATGTCATTAATTGTAAATACTGAGCTGAATTTATTGTTAAAATTAATAATGTTGCAAAGAGTAGTTTCTGAGGAAGTGGATGGCCTGACCACCAGTCTGATACAATACTGCCTTGTAATTCTCTCTCTCTCTCTCTCTCTCTCTCTCTCTCTCTCTCTCTCTCTCTCTCTCTCTCTCTCTCTCTCTCTCTCTCTCTCTCTCTCTCTCTCTCTCTCTCTTTTAGAGGCAACTTGGCTATCACAGTGGTTTCTGTTGTGACTTCACATGGTTCAAGTAAAAAAAACTGCTGAAGTTGTCTATGAAATAGGGGGAATGTTTTGATGAGTGCATTTAAACTCAATGCCTTTCTAACTGTAAATTTAATTGATTTGAAATTTTCAGTCATTGAATAAATCTTTACAGAACAATTTCTTCTAAGTAAGTGATCTTTGATATGTAGTTTCCAGGTGTGTCATTTAATCTTTGCTATTAACTCCGCAAGAGCAGACCTTTGTGTATTATAAAAATGACATAATATCCTGTACATTATAACACTATATAACTGTATATAACCGTATGGTTTCAGATATTTCAAACCATGAAATTAATCTTGAGATGGCTTTTTTGGATTGGATGAAGTTGTTCAGAAATTGGGTTTGAATTCTGTACCTAATCCATTGTTAGCAAGTGTGGGACTGTATTAAAAAGTTAATCTAAAAATGTTATAGAACGTCTAATCTGTTCTTTTCCTTTGGGTGAAGGGTAAGAAGTTGTGGGACTGTACTATGAAGTTATTAGGAAGTGGCTTAGTAAGCATAATCCTTGTTTGACCATTGTGCATCTGGGATCCAAAGTTTCTTAGAGGTGGCTTTGAAGACCTAATACATTGTTGACAATTGTGGGATTGGATTAGGAAGTTTTTCCAAAATGGTTTAGATTATACCATCCATTTTTGACTATTGTGAAATTGGGTTAGGTTAAGAAGTTATTGTAAGGAATAGAACTGATCCTAGATAGTAGAATGATCTTACTTTTGGAAAGCAGTAAAAGGCAGTTGGAAGAAATTTATTGCAGAGCATAGTTAGATTAACACTGTTGCTTTGTTATTGTCAGATTATCTTAGCTAAGATTACTGCAAACAATGTAGATTCTGATCTGCTGTAACATAATGCATCAACCAATTATGATCTATGTTGTTTTACTGATTGCTCCTAACAAACTGTACATACCCAGATATGCTGTGCATTATGTGATGACAGATCTGGTGGTGGGTGTGCAGTTTGTGTTTGGACTTGTATTATAAGGGAGTATATACAGTACTCCTGTCCATATGCTTTGGGAAGTATCACCCTTTCAACTGGTGCCTTGCATGTGATTCATGCTATTGGCAGTAATGGTCATTAAGTGCAAATAGCCATCAATTCAGATTACATTATATATTTCTAGCCACATCCTGTAAATCTGCTATCCAGACAGTTCTAGTAGCAGTGTTGTATTACATTCACAGAGCTAGGGCTGATTGGAAGCAGTAATGGGGGAAGCTGTGAAAGGATCATGTTACATTGGTAGCCCAGTCAGCTTGCTTGCAAAAATGCATTGAAAATTAATCAGACAGCTGCATAGGCTCATTTGAAAGGGGGAACCTTCTTAGGTAATTCATTTGTTTTCTTACAAAATTGCATAAGTCTACACAATTGGCAGTTTTGTATAGATTGAAAAGCATTGGGCAGCAATTTCAATTTGGACCTACTGTACTTCTAAGGAAGTCTCAGGGGAAAAAGTCTTGAAATGTGTTCCTTTGTTATATTTTCAATGTAAAATTGGGCTCCTGGTAAATTTCTCTTTTCCTGCTGTTAATTTTTAGTTATTAATGACAATTTTAAAAAATCATTTAGGTATATTGTGAACAACACAAACTTCCCATACCTGCACTAGTCTTTACCACCCAGACATTAATCACTGTCAAAACAAATTTTCCTTCTTACATCTTAATCATCTATAACTTGGAGACTCCAGAACAGACCTTCACACTCTTTGTTCCCTACAGCTGCCAGAATCTTGAACAATTTATCTTCTGAGCTAGTAAATAGACAAGACCTTGCACTTTTCAAGATTGGTTTCAGTCATCTAATCTGTAATCATTCACCTCAATTATCATTTATTTCATCTATTGTCATTTCATTTAATTCAACCATCCTGTAATCACTCATTCTTTTTTTTTTCTTTCTCAGTGTTATTGTTTTTACCACATCATAATGTTAAGTTTAGGAATGATCACTGACAAACATAAACCCTTGTCTGCCAAAGTGCTTTATGTGATGGCAAAACTATGGCAAAACACATTGTGGTGTTAAGTTGGACTTGGTATATACATTAATGTAATGGATTGCATTGATACATGTCTGCTCTGCTTGCTTATTGCAGAATTTATAAATACATGTATGCTGATTGGCAACTGCTTTTGTTAAATACAGCCTTCCTGTTTTTTCCACAGATGTATTCTGTCACCTGAAGCACTGCTGCACATAATGTATACTTTCCTTACTGGGGCCTGAGTGGCCTAGTGGTCTAAAGCTTACAGATCACTGCCATCTCACCTCTGTCTTTGTGGATTGAATGAGGATTCTTTGAATGTGGATATGTGAGAAAGCTTGCCAGTAGCTTCTCATGGGTAGGTGGTTCTTTCCTCGTGATTTCAGGTTTCTTCCTCCACCATTAATACTGGCCACCATGTATAGCCTATTGTGTGCTGAAAAATGGGGTTATGCCCTAAAACAGCAACAACAACAACTTTCCTTACTGCAAAATAAATCTCTTTATACATAATAGTAAACATCCTTTTTTTCCCTTTGAATTTATCTCAGCATTGCAGAGAAGTTTTTAATTCTTTTGAGAAATGGAGATGAAATACATTTTTTCCAGATGACTGCAACAGTACCAAATGAAGGGAAGTTATCTTTGTATCTTTTCAGTTTTCCATCATTTCAATTATAGTTTTACCTTTTCCAGAATAAAATGTGAATTGTATATGTATGCTTTCTGCCATCATCATTAGTGTTGTTGGTGTAGGTTCAGTATTCAAGGATTTATATAAGTCCATTGCTGTAAATACTGTTAAACCTGTCTTGAAAATCCCTACTGCCAAAAAATATGGTCTCTCCAGAAACCTGGTTTAGCATAACAGATTATAACACTACATAATTGATTAATTTGTGCATTTAGAATAAGGTCTCCAGACAGGTGTCCTCACATAACAGTGGTCTTTCTTGTACAGTGATGGATTATCTGTTATTTTTGTTTATAGCTTTAGCATATTTAGAATAAGTTAGTCATATAAATTGTATTCAGTATGAAACCAGAGCTAATATACCATTACTTCCATAACTTTCCATGAATGTGAAAGTTCTTTTTGGTCAGATATGTCTTGCAAATCTCAGGGTTGTTGCTTCAATACCCATGCTGGCCAGCTCCACTTGGCTGCCTTTGGAAAGGAGCTAAACTTCCATGTTGTCAGCATGATAGCCTGTAATGTGTAAAATATGCTGTTAAAGCCAACAAAATAAAGTATGTATACTTCTCCACCTACTTCCCCATTACATGTGCATTATCATATATTTTCATGCTACATGTATACATGCATGTATACATATTTGTTGACAATTTTTTTTTTTTTTTTACAGATGTCTCAGTTATTTTAGATTTTACAATTTACCTGTTACTTTCATCCAGGAAATGCAGGGTAGGGACAAATTTATACTCCTCACACATACACAAACTATGTGTCAGGTTTGGTAAATTTCCACACAGTTGTTTAGGAAATGAGGTTATTGAAAGGCTTACAAATGAAGGGTATCTGGACACTTTCCTTCCATGAAAGTATGGCAGTTGTTTGAGACAATGTGCCTGACATTGTATATGCCAAAGGATATGTTTTCTACATGTCATTCCTTCCCCCTTTATAAACATGCTGTACTGTTTTTTTTTTCTTTTTTCTTTTGTAATTATTTGATACCCACCAAGACCAGGTCCATTACAGCAGTGTGTCCTTGGTAACAATGTGTCCTTGGTAATGGCACATAACTCAATTTCCATAGTTTCATGTGTTGAACATGTTGTTTGAAAACCAATCACCTAACCAATTATTTTTCAGATAACTATCCTTTACATGGATAATAAAATGCATACTTGGCAATTATTGTTATTGCTTGAGAAGATGAACAGAAAATGAGACTTCCATTTATTTGATCATTGTCAGAATTGCCCAAATTATTTTTACTTCTGACAGTTGAAATTGCACTAATGATAGATTTAGATCATTCATTTTATGGTGCTTTCAATACCATTGACGGGGAGGGAACAGTAGATTGCAAAGTTGACAAAGACAATGGAAGAATGTTGATAGTCTTATTAATATCTGTTAATATTCAAATTCTGCTTTGATGTTTTCTGTGAATATTTAGAGAGGATAATTGGTATTTGTTTTAGTTCAAATGCTTGTTAGGGCTTCTACACCCAGTTTTTTTCCTGAACCCAGACAAAAATAGGGATTTGAAAATGCTTTGTATCTTAGATTTTCATTTTTCAAGCATTTTAAACTTCTGTAATTAAGGAAAGAGTTGCCATTATATTCCTAATTAAAAGGTCAAGCTTATAGTAACATTTTACATATGACAATTGAGGGCATATAAGACATTATACATCACTTACAGGATGTTTTTAGAAGACATACAGAGAATATTTTTTGTGTATTTGGGTGTGGTATCAAATTAGTAATGTGTATTGGAACAGATAAGCTATTGCAGATAATAAACTGCTGAGTATGTGTATTCCTGGCTGACTGCCTGTTATCACAGAGGCATAGATGCAGTTTTCACACATTTACATTACTGTTTGTACTGGATCTTTGTAGGCTGTTGTATACGCCTACACATTCCATCACAAATGCAGCTTAATGTATTTATGTGCATTTGGTAGTTGTATATCATACTTTCATACTGAAAATGTGTGAGATTACTTTCAATCTGTGCAGCCAAATTTTCATATTTCCATTATATATTTATAATCTGTTTTCATTTTTCACACAAGTAAGTTTGGGTTTCATCTTATTGATTGTTTTGACATCTTTAAAACATTGCAGGATCTGAAATGAAAATTGGAAAACTACAAAGCCCTCATAAACTTGCAGGCTTTTAACTGCTGCATGTATGAAGTATCTTAAAGGATATAAGATTGCATATATCTAGGTCAGTAGGAAACTTATTGCTGGGGCTCATTTGGCAGAGTGATCTAAGGTGCTCACCTGTGCAAATCATTCATATCCCTGTGTCTTGTCTTGTCTTGCCATTAACTTACCCTGGGTCATGGTTCTCTCCAGGGTCTTCCTGTCTTCTTTGTGTGTGTGTGTGTTTTTGTGTGTGTGTATATATATATATATATATATATATATATATATATATATATATATATATATATATATATATATATAGATGCAATAAACTGACCACGAACAGTAGAACAGTACCAACAGTACGAAACTAGTAACTAACTAGCCTAAGCGCTTTCGACTCTTAATGAGTCTTTTTCAAAGGCAAATACAAAACATACAAACATACAAAACAAAATACAAAACGACTCATTAAGAGTCAAAAGCGATTAGGCTAGTTAGTTACTAGTTTGGTACTGTTTGTTGTCAGTTTATTGCATCTATTTTAATTAATCCCTGACAAACGTGATCCCTTGGTGGATCCAGTACGTGATCCATTGGTGGATCCAGTACGCTTGAGAGGGTTGTGCTTGAGAGGGTTGTTATTCCCATATGATTTGTATTCTTTATATATATATATAAATATATATATATATATATATATATATATATATATATATATATATATATATATATATATATATATATATATATATATATATATATATATGATCCTCTCAGAAGGAATAGTTTTCTTCCCAAGATGAGGAGTGTCTCCCATGTTACACCTAGCTATTATTGAATAATTCTGTTTTGTTTCCTTTTTTCTCACAAATTGCTTTGACCACATCAGTGACCTATTGGTTAGATCATCCGACACAGACACTGGCAGTAATGGTTACAATCCCCTGCTGAATCATACCAAAGACTTATAAAAATGGCACTTGAAGTTGCCTCACTTGGTGATCAGCATTAAGAGGCTATTAGGACTGGACACCCTGGAATCAGAATAATGACTGGATGGAACATCATGCTACATGTCTGTGACATGATGCCCCAGTGTTAGACATCATTATAAACTGTGCCAATCAAGCACACATTTTTGCACCTGATTTTATTACACAAAAAACCCTCTTATAACCCTGCAAATGTTTTGGTAACATTCATGGTTGCTTATAACATGGTTCTATGACTCCCAACTACCATGTTATAGCAAGGTCACACTGTATTTATGATCATAAGTTGCACCAGGATTAGTTTTTTGTGATTGTAAAATCTGTTTTTGGACCCACAAATTGAAGGTGCTGCTCCTCGAAACTCCATTTGGGAAGGACCCACAAACCCATCTTTAAAAAATGTTAAACTTTTTTTTTATGGAAGACCAGAATCATGTCTGTTAATGGTGCATTTTCACTGATTAATAATCAATAGTGAGTATATATTATCCCTGTTTTTTTTAAAATGAATTTAACATGATACACAATTTCATAGCAATCCTTTCTTCTTTCTGTTTAAAAGGCAAATATGTGTATTAGCATGTGATATAAATAAAACATTTGTACAGTATGTATGCTGTATCAATTATATGCCACTTGCATCAAAAGGAACTTAGCAACCCTAGTTTCCTTAACATGTAATAGCTGTGGACATTATGTTTCTCATTGTCATCACCATCATCATCATCATAAACCCATGATGCAGAATAAGGGGTAAGGTGGTGCACATTGTTGTCAGGTTTTTATCAGTAATCCTTATGTTTCCTTTGTTTATATAAGATTATAAGCATTAACAGCTGGAGATAATTGTTGAATGTTGTTTACTCATTATCAATGACTAACCAATACAACTTATGTGGTTCCATCCTGAAAACTTTTTTTAATGTGTGTTTGTGGGTGTATTGGTTTTGAAGTCCTTTAATTGCATGTTTTTGTATAAAGACCTATCCTAATCTATATTTATATATTCTTGTAAACAAGCATATTCAGTTGAATGTGGAGTGAGTCTATGATTTTTCTGCCAATCAGACTAGGGACCCCCCTCCTGATCATACCCTATCTTGTTACTGTGATGTTCCTTACAAGAATATTAGAAACCAATTCAGAACTCATGAACATGGACTTTTTGCCTTCCTGTAAAGCTGAGTGTAAAATCTGCCCATGGCAAGAATAAAATTACATGTGATATTAAAACATATTAAAGGTGACTAATTTAAGCCATCAGTGAAATCCATGTTGGTGGTATGTGTTGTGCAGATGTGGTTAAAGATAAACAAACATATGTACCAAAACAAAATATAATCTCCTCTTTTAAGTAGCAGATAATTTTTTGATCTAGTACAAATGATGTTCCTTAACTTTGAAATTGCTCAAATGTTCATGTACAAACAAATAAAAATGGTTGAAGCTACCCATTTAGTGACCCTAGCTTTGGGACAAGATGATTGACATGATGTGGTGAATAATAAAAGAAACATTCCTTTGGAGTCAAAACTCCTGACTGAATTTGGCACCATTTAAGTCAAAATTCCTAAAAGAATTATACAAATCTTTTGATTTGTTTTAAGATTTAACCATTTTTCACATGGATTTAACTGAAAATGTAAGCTTTCTGTATGTTTGTCTTTTAACTCCCCCAGTATTGAGAGACCTCATGCAGATGGTCACCATGGTAGCATACTTGGAATGCTTCACCAGTTTCCACTCACCAGTTTAGAGAGAAACATGGTAATGGATTGATGAATGAATGGATAGTTAGGAGGCATCACATCACATCGCCTCTGAATCAGCATAGGGTTTTCACTAAAATACTTTTTATCCAGATCTATCAATTAAAGATGGGTTATAATATTACAAAAGCTTTATACAACCTAACTTAAGACTGCTGTAGTGTTATCTGGGGAACACTTCTGACAAGAATATTTATTAATTAGCTTTCATAGAAGAGCCTTGCAGACCTATCTCAGATAATGCTGTAAAGACCCCAAATGCAATGAATGATATTAAAATGGTAACAGTAATTGAACAAATGGAGAAAGGCTAGACATTTACACAAAGTTTCAAACAATATGGTTAGTTTATATCTCAATAAACTATTTTATGCTAGAAAACAAGGCGACACTTCCAGTACAAGATCAGTTTCAGCTAACAACTTTGCATCCCAAAGAAAGAAAAGTATTCAGGATCACTAACTTGGAATGGAACCCTGAAGGAAATTTGAGAAAGTGAAAAAATAAATGAATGTAATTTTAATCTTATTCATTGGATTAAAATGAATATGTTTGATTTGACAAATACGGGACAATTTAAAGTATAAATTCACAAACTTTCCTACATGTCGTCTTGTCGTCTTGCTACTTTTGCAGTCTTGCTACTTTTGCAGTCTTGCTACTTTTGCGCTGTTGATACACAATGTACCTAATTTGAGCATTATCATTTATTTGTTCCTTTTATTATTATTATTATTATTATTATTATTATTATTATTATTATTATTATTATTATTATTATTATAATATATATAATAATATATATATATATAATAATATATATATATATATATATATATATATATATATATATATATATATATATATATATATAGTTTTTATATTTATATATGTGTGTGTGTGTGTGTGTGTGTGTGCTGTGTTGACTTATTTCTCTACTTGAATAGATGATCATTATGACATGAAGTTCACTGAAACACTTATAATGTCTATTTTGCCTTAATTAAAATGATGCCAAACTTTCATCCAGTTATGTACCACAACAGCTAACTTGAAACCTTGCTTAAGAATATTATTGATGGCTTCAGCACTTGACAGTTGAAAGAAAGAAGTTAGCTTTTGAATTCCTGCAAATTCTTTTGGCCCATTTGAGAACCAGTACCTTTTAGGGACTCTTGTTTTATTATATATAGTTTTTTTTAAAAATCTCTTTGTGCTTGCAGATTTCTAAATATTATTTGAATGTATTAGCTTTGTTATGAATTGCTTTTTGGAACTAAAGGCATTTTCTGAAAATTAATTAATACAAAAGCCGGAATATGCACCTTGTGTTACCTGACTGAATTTTAATCAGCCAGTGGTTATAGATTACCTTTTGATGCATAAAATAGAGTTAAGCCAATTCAGGGTGCATTCATTTATATTGCTCTGTTAGATTGAGTGTGCAAGAAAATGCACAGAACATCATATTAATATCACATAATCTATATTAATCAAGCATACCATGTGCTTACTTTGCGAGCAATAGTCCAACAACTATGGAAAAATGCTTTGAAACTAAAATGTTTTTGCATAATTTTGAATGCCTTAAACAATTTGTTGGTGCTTTTACCCCATTTGTCTGTAATATATGCAGTTAAACTGCTTATCTAAAGCTCTGGTAGTATTAAATTTATCAAGCTCTGGTGGATTTGATTTATCAAGGAGTATCAGGAAGACTAACATGGGTGTCTCATTAGTTGACAGGTGAGTATATCATTGCAAGAAAGAGGCAGATAAGGTGATGACCGGCCTAGGCAGGTGTCATTAGGCCCTTGGGTCATTGGGTGATAAATTTTACACAGGGTTTTTATGAAGTATTAAAAGAGATACTGCATGCTAGAAAGTTGTTAAATAAGGATTTTTGACATTTTTGAAATTAAAGATCAGATTTTACCAAAATAAACCTTATTTTGTCAGTGGGTTATATTTTTCTATGCATATTGTTAATAACATATTTTTTATCAATATTATTTTAAAAAAATTAGACTTGTGGATATTATGTTGGGTGATCAGGAATGCTTAAGTCTTGGCCAATGCAATTTATCATTTTTGTGAACAATTGTGTTGTTAGGGAGTAAAATTTCCTTTTCTCTGAAATCATAGGTTAAGAATTTGCATGCATGCTTTCTGCACAGACCAGTGGACCAAGCCATAAGCATAATCATTCCATCCATTCCATGTATTCCAATTCCAGGGCCAGGGTGCATCAGGCAACAAACAGATTATGTATCCAACATGCTTTAATATAAGACTTTTTGACTCAAAGATTTTACTCATTTATGTGTATTATCTGATTGCAGGTAACATATTACAAGTACATCTCTTTTTTACTCTCTTCTTGTTTTTAGGATGGCTGATTGCAGGTAATTATTGTGTCAAATATTGATCACCACCCCATGAAAAACAAATGGCTGTAGCTAATGCAGATATTACTGAAACTGCAAGTTAATGAAATGCTGTATTATTTAACTAATCTTTTAAGGTACAAGGATGCTGACATGGAAATGTGTTATCAGACATGCTTTTCTTATAGCATTCTATTCTTGAAAAAATTTGAAATGA
Organism: Potamilus streckersoni; assembly: GCA_016746295.1. NCBI lineage: Eukaryota > Metazoa > Mollusca > Bivalvia > Unionida > Unionidae > Potamilus > Potamilus streckersoni. The sequence goes on along the minus strand of JAEAOA010002113.1, from coordinate 410,488 downwards.
AAATAAAAATTTCTTTTAATTTTAAAATTTCTGGCTTATAGTATAGGTTTTACACTATCTGTAAAATATAGATTAGTAGGTATTTAGGATTTTGCAAGTTTTTGTCCCCTTGCAAAGAAATACAAATAGCAAAAGTTTGGTCCTTGCAATTTAGGCATGTTTTTGGCTCAGTGGAATGACTTAAAGCACACAAAATGTGTGATTTTGGTTAGCTGACTATTCCTGGTTTTTGTTGCTGATGCTAGCTCTGTCCTCCCCCCCAGTAAGAACTTAAAAAACATTATACATACATTTATGATATTTTTTAAAATAAAGACTACCTGCTTACCCTAATTTTGGAACCAATACAACTGAAAACATTGATTGTTTTTAGGGTTGGGTTCCAAACAAAATTCTATAATTGGCTGTGGCATCAGGAATTTAATTTTTGAACTCTTATGTGCTCCTCTTTTTCTCTTTTATCATGTAAATCACACATTGTGTTACTGTACTATGGCTGTGCAGGATAGCCAAATGGGGAAGATATTTTTATCCACAGTAGCCCAGATAAATAATCATCATGACTGGGTTAGTGAACTTGTACTAATTCAATTTTTGTACTGCAACACCACCAACCTCCAATTCAGATTTATTTTTAGATGGCTTTCAGTGCATCCTGTTCTAGGTTCAGGGTATATTTTAGGCCCATTGCAGCCTCCTGTATGTCACACCTGACATGAGGCAACTAAAGTAGGGTTGAACTTTACAGATTGGGGGTGGGGATAAACTGACCCTCCCATTCAAATGAAAATAGATTTTTCTTGCAATGTTTAACTGGCCTCATGAGTATTCATCTCTCAGTATTAACTGGCCTTCCTCAAAATCTAAAGGCTTTATGGCAGTTTACATGGTAGCCAAGCTGTTTATTCAGTAGCACATGGTAACAAACCAGACAAGTGCTTTTGGTTTCAGATTCTCTCCCAAATGCCAAGATTGCATTCTCAGATGCTCTTGATGTGATCAGCTTAACAATAAGAGTTATCTCAGAATGAAAAAATGGTGCATCAACACTCTGCATATTCTGATAATTGTTCTTGTGAAATTCACTTCATATGTCATGTGGGTTCTCAACCCATTAATGATAATCTAGATGTTGAACAAAGGTCTTGCTGTCAGGGCAAGAAGAACCTAAGTAGCATTGTACTTGGTTCAAGAATTTTGTTCTTTTTTCTCTGCCAAGGATATACATAACATCCAAAACAGTTAATGGGGGAATTATTTTATACAACTGCCTTAAGTCTGATGTTTTTTGGCTGACTGTTACCAGTTTTTGGTCCACTGTCAGAGACCAAAAGAGTTTATGGAATGGTCTTTTGTCTGTCTAATTTTTATTGTTGCTATTGTCCTAAACTGCTTGGAGAATTGTCATGAGCTGAGATACATTCTTTGGTGGATTTGTTTGTCCTCTAAGTGGAAAAAAGTGTTGCTTGAACAGCCAGTATGGTCACCAAAGTTACCATTTTGATAATCTTATCTCAACTCCAAAATAGATAGTTGTGTCAACATGGAGTTTTTACTGAAGATCTTATCAATTTTTTTTTTTTTACTAAATGAAAATGGTGCCAATCAATTGCCTAATATGACCACAATGGCTGCCATCTAAAAAACCTTAAAACATCTCCTGAACAACAGTGACCTGGGATTTTCACCAAAGGACTTCACCTGATTTACAGTTTATCTCAAATAAAAATGGTGTTGATCTGACATTCAATATGGCCACCACACAGTAGCCATCTTAAATATCTTGTGATAGCTGCTGAACAGAAATTTGTATTGGCATGGCATTTTCAGCAGATGTTATTGGCATGGCATTTTCAGCAGATGTTATTGGCATGGCATTTTCAGCAGATGTTATTGGCATGGCATTTTCAGCAGATGTTATCCAGGATGGCATTTTCAGTAGATGTTATCCAGGATGTCCTTGACAAATTCAATATTATGCTCCGGTTGCAGTATGCATCATATGAAGTAGAATTACTAATATCTCACTTTGCACATGTGTACATCAGCTTACTTAAATTGGTCCCACACAAATATTTTGCTAATCTGATTTGGCTACCACAGTGTCCAACATGACAATATTGCCACTAAATCTCCTTAATGAATGATCATATGCTAGAGGGGTTTTCACTTAGTGACTTCTTAACAATGTTTTGTTGATCCTGAATAAAAATGGTGCTGATCTGAGAATGTGTGAGTGTGTTTGTGTGTGTGTGTATACAAGGAGTGAAAGAGATGTATATACAACTGTATGACCATGGTCTTTGCATCAGTTTGACCTTGTTCTATAAAATATGTAAATCTGCCTGAAAATTAGAGGTAAAAGGTTATGTGTATTGAAATATAATGAAACACAACAAAAAAAATGAGAGAACAATTTAAAATTAAAAAATATAACAATTTTAAGTGGTCATTTCATTGTGACTAAGATTTAGTGCAACAACACTAATGGTAAGGGCTGGGGGCTGGGGCAATTGATAGCTTAGGAGAAAAGAAAAAAGCAAACAAGACAAGGAACCAGTTCTTTGTTAGCATACTGTATGTAATAATTAAACCATCCATTCACTTTCTTTTTAATATCCTTCACTTTTTAATATCCAGTTGATGCAAGTGCACTCATTGCTTCTGTTTCTGATAGTTAGTGTAGGCCACCTTCTGGGAATAATGGCTCCATTTTGATCTAAACAGATATAGTAGGCTTAAACAGGATATGATAAGGTCATCATCTTTGATAATTGGCAGTTTTGATGATGATGTTTTTTTTATCTTTATTAATAATGTGTTGTAAATCTATTTATCTGTTATAGTTCTGTCAACATGTGTATACATGTCATTTTATTCTCAGACATTATGCAACAGCAGATAGTAATAATTACAGGCACAAACAGAACTCAAACACACCCACACATATTTACCTGGCTACTTTTACTTTACACTTCAAAAACAAACAACCTGTATCCCTTTTGGTCCCCAAACCCACTGCCTACTTTGGCAACCAGGCATGGGGCTGATTATGATTGTAATCATAACCAATTGTAATTGATTACAGGTTGTGCAGTATTCATAATCATTAATTTCAGAAACTCTATCATTGTAATCATTGTTATTGCCCTTCATTGGCAGTGTTTAATTGTATAGTGTAATCATGATTACCAAGGATTACTACCAATAACAGTGACAGTTAAAATTATATATATATATATATATATATATATATATATATATATATATATATATATATATATATATATATATATGAATGTAATGTAAACAGTGCTTGGTTAACTCTAACCCATGGGCCACATTTGGATAGCAGGAGCTGGTAGTTTACTTCCAAGCTCTGTAGTATCAAGGTCATGTATGATACACTAAAGTGGGAGGTATTATAGAAAGGCCAGATGTGTTCAAGTTCAAGGAGAATTAATATAATTGTATACTCTGCAAAAGATTGACTTCAGACAGAGCCAAGCATATGTTACTATACTGCCAACCCATAAATGATGATGAACACTATGTTTGAAAAAAATAATAGATGCAATAGACATATTTGATTCCCACTGGCTTTTTTGTCAAGACAATGACTCATTACTTCATATCCTTATGGGGAAGAGAGTGGATATCTTTGGTTCCATGGCTGATCATTCATGGCAGGCATTCATGTGTGTGGTGGCTGAAGGAATAGTCTTAATGTACAGAAAAGCAACTAAACTTGAAAAGGATCCCAGATATTATGCTTGTTCAGCATAAAATGGAAATGAATTAATTTCATTCCAATCATAAAACATATTCACAAGTGTTCCAATTGAGACTGAATGTGATAATCCTTCTAAATCATTCCAGTCAAATTTAATAATTCAAATTATTTTTTGCCTTTCCTCCTTAATCATCGTTGCTGATATATTTTGCTTGCAGTGGTCTAACTGTGTTTAGGCAATGTGTTTCAAGGCTTTTGTAGATATAAATAATAGAGATTTCATGTATTGCAAATCCATTAATGTCAAGCTGTGTTCCTATCTTTAGTGTAATAATGTAAAATAACTGAATGAAATCTCTTTTGAAGATGAAATAAAGACATACATACATAATACATACATACATACATACATACATACATACATACATACATACATACATACATACATACATACATACATACATACATACATACATACATACATACATACATACATACATACATACATACATACATACATACATACATACATACATACATACATACATACATACATACATACATACATACATACATACATACATACATACTTTGCATAAGAAAGAGACCTTTTCATTATTGAGGCATTTTTGAGATGTGAAGAAAAACCTTTTTGTGATCATAATAACTTGAATTCTAGACCATGTACCATGGACAAAATATGTGGAGTGTTTGCACATAAAATATCAAAGAGACCTGTTGTATTTAGGGTCAGAAATCAGGGTCATTGTTACACAATAACATTATGATGAAACCTTTTGGATGTCTTGCACATAGGGTAAGAAGAAACATGCATTTTTTTGCCACCTAAAGATTATTGGCAAAATTCATCCTAGTTAAGACTAATAAGAAAATAAAGGCATTTGAATAGGAAGTGTGATTCAGTACTGACACAATGTCCATTTATTAGTGCATACATACATAAAAAACTATTATATAAAGATATTAGATATAATGTACCCTTTACAGCACTGTTACATTTAAAAAAATTTCAAAATATGTAGCATGGCATATTATGATTGAAAAATACTTAAACATTTTTGACTCTTAGATGAACTGTTGGGGGTGTAGGAGACATTGTAAGTACCTGTCCCTCATTAAGGATCAGGATATGAGGATTTATTAAATTTGTGGTAAAGGTGGTGGTTTTGGACTTGAGGTGAATCCATCTTCTGGTTTATTTAGTGCATGTTGCAATGCAACCTATGGAAATTTCTATTCAGAGGAAAAGATCTTCATCTAGAAAATCACTTATGCTGTTCTGAGGTTGAAATCTAAATTGATATTTGGTAGGATTATTTTCCTCATTCGGAGTCATGAGGAAAAAAAAATAATAAAAAGAACTCTTTCTCATTGGCTTCTGAAAGGTTTCTGTTTATCCATATCCATCACAAGTTGGTATTGACTTTGGTGGTGCATGATAGTGTTTGCTGCAATATTTGATCCAGTTGAGTGGACTGATGCATTCACTTGTAGGCTCACTGTCATCTCACCTATGTCTGTCAATGTTCAGCCAGTGTGGATATTTGAGAAAGCTTTCTTGGAGCTCCTGTGGGTTAGTGGTTTTCCCCAGGCTCTTCCTCCACCAGTTATACTTGCTGCCATGAATAGTTTAACTTGTGCTGAAGAATAGCAATAAATCTCAAAACAATGAACCTGCAATGTGGGTCTCATTTCTCCCAAATCTTAACCCTTGTTGTGCTTTTAAACATTTCTTATGCAGACTATTAATTGCCACTTTAAAATCCCAATCTCACTAGATCCTAGGTGCAAAACCATTGGTTAAGCTCCTTTGTTGGAGGATTGGAACTGCCATAGCTGTGCAAATTTGCAGTGTCTACATCTATTTTATTCATGACCTGCTAAATGAATCATCCCTTTTATCCACAAGTTTGTACTCATTGTTGTTGATGGGATTTTTTTGTGTTTTTTTTAAATAGCTTGGTAGCATATTAATTTATCAAGATAAGGATGTGTTTATCCTTTGAGTATGTGACCAGCATACTTAATGATTGTCTGGGTCTAGATTATTCCAGTAACAGGAGACACAATCCACCTACAGACTTTCTTCAGACAAACTCAGCAGGTATACAAGATAGCAAATACACTGACCTACTTATTGTGGGCTGATCACTTAAAATAACTTAATTGGCATTCCACCCAACCTTTTAACCAGGTAAAGTTGACTTGGAAAGAGTTTTATAAAAAATGCTTTTCTATATAATAACATTTGTTTGAGTGGCCGGGGTCATGCTTTTGTGGTGAATTCTTGCTTGATTGACAGGTGTTAATGACCTCAAACATTTGTAATGTTATCTTCATGGCTTTTATTGCCAGTCAGTGATTTATATATCTTTATTCAATTTTAATTGCTCAAGAAACCTTAATATGTACTTGTTAAAAGTGGAATTGAACTACAAACAATACAGACCTTGATCTGCCATTGCATAATGTGCCATCTGATCAGGATCTTTGTTGTTTGTTTTACTAATTACCCCTATGCAAACTGCATATACCAAGATCTGCTGATGCATTGTTTGAGCTGGATCTTGGTAGTTTACAGTTGGGCTTCACTTAATAAGCCAGAACATATGGTAGGCATGCACTATGTACAGTAATTGGCTGTAATTTGGTTCCTGGTTAAAATCTCAGTATGAAGTAATAGCTGATAGCTCCATCAAAGTCTATGGAGAAGCTACAAGTCCTATTCATGTCCTTCCATAGGCAGGAGGTTGTGTGTTTGATCCAGTCATACCAAAGACTTAAAAAATGGTACTAACAGCTGCCAGGATTGAGGTTCAGCATTAAGAGATTAGTGTTAGGACTGGTCCGACTGGTGTCAGGATAAGGTGACTGGATGGGACATCATGCTATATATCTGTGGTATGATGCCCCCAGTGCTAGACTTCACTATAAACTGCCACACTGCAGACATACTAGTGAAGTGAGTGAAAGATTGTTAAAACTACATTAAAAATCTTAATCACCTCACATCACCTAGGCCATGAATTGTTGTTACTATGTAAACTTTTGAAGTGCTTGATGGATTGAAGTGTTTGGGTTTGTTGTTGTTGTTGTTAGGCTTAACCCATTTTTCAGCACACAGGCTATTCATGGCAGCCAGTATTATTGGTGGAGGAAGAAACCAGAAATTGGAATTGGAATGGAATTGGAACATTGGAACTTGGAACGACCCACAAGAAGCTACTGGCAAGCTTTCTCACATATCCACAATCTTAGACTCAACCCATGCAGACAGAGGTGAGATGGCGGATGGATGGCCACTCCACTCGGCCCCATGTGTTTGGGTTTGTCTTTTAGGGTAAAGCAACCACAAGTACCTTGCCCTAGGCAGTCAATATGGGTTTTTCAGATGGTAATATTTTAGCAAGCATCAAATTTGCTTGAAGATCATGGGTCTGGAGGAGATTTATTATCTGACTTTCATTTAATAAAAAGATCTGGGTCAGGATTGATTTTAAACATTTTTGACAGTTTCACTAGGTCTGACTTCTGCATGAGTAAAAATTTTTTACCTTTGCATGTTTAACCTTGATGAAATTTCTTGAATTGTCCTTCATTGATGGGGATATATGTACACCTGAGATATGATTAATCTTTAGGGTCTTATGGAGTTGACTAGTGAACAGGGTTCTTTGTGATGCAAACACTGTTAATAGATAAAGTTACAAGTAGTTAGATTGCACTTCTTAATTCGTGTAATTTAGTCTCATTACATTTGTACTGGATGTGAACTGAGGGATAATGCTGAACATTCTGATGTATTATTTGCTTCATGCCATCCACTGAAAATATTTCTGCAGCCCCTACACACACAGACACACACACACACACACACACATTACATAATTAAAATATGTTCTAATAAGACTGGGTGGATTGCCTTATAAATTTGCCATAAAGTTGGCAATGGGCTTGTCATCAAACATGTATATCCTTAGCAAATATTTGCCACAATTTTAAAAAAGATGTAACATGATCTTGTTAATTGGTATGTATGGCATTAGACTGTATGGAAGTGGGAATTCAGTACTGGCCAGACCTTACTGTTTATGTGTCAGCTATATGTGTGTGTGTGTGTGTGTGTGTGTGTGTGTGTGTGTGTGTGTGTAAAATTAAAATTGTTGGCAGAGTTAAAACCTTGATATGTATCCCTGATTTATTTACTTTTTGTTTCTGTTATATCATCTGGGATAATTGTGATAGTGTCCCTCTATCTGTCCATATGCCTTTGCAGATATCCCTATGCCCTCTCTCCATTACCACTTATTCTAAACTGTCAGGTGGAAATTTAAGAAAGGAGTAGTTGTATTGTAGCTGTCAATTTAAGGGTATGATTCTTGAACTTCTGCCTCAGGAGTCCATGGGAAGATGTCAAAGTAGAAATGGACATAAAACATCCCTTAGATGAAACTTGGTATGTTCAGTCCAGCAGAAATATGTATTATTTATGTGACAGAGTTTGCATACTGACCTCTGCATCACTGTTCAGGAATGTTCAGAACTGTTTTATTCATACAGTCTATCATTGGGTAACTTCTTCAGGAATCCATTGCAGTGATGCCATCACTATGCCCATCCATTGTGGTGTTATAAGTCTTGTAGTATGCTTTAAAGACTTTCTATTAAAGGCTTTCTATTCTGCAAGTTTAGAATGACAGCCATTAAGCCATTCAAAACTCCAGCATCCAAACATATTCAAGCCTACACCACTTGTACCATGATCAACATATAAAATTAAGTTTCTCCACATGAGATTTTACTCAGCAGCTTGCACTGATTGATGATGCTAACCTTCCAGAAAAGATAGATACTACTGTATATAGTTGTGTGCAAATCAGGTCCAACAGCAACAACACAGGCCATGATGTGCCATTCTATAATGTACTGGCAAATCAGGGCCCTTATTAGTGCTTTTACTGGTTTGCCTAATGAACTACATATTCCCTGATCTCACATTATATAAGGAGCTGACAGATCAGGGCCTTTGTTTGTTTTACTGATTAGGCCTAAGGAACAGTAAGACCCAGATATGCAGTGAGAGCTCTGGGTCTCTGTAGTTTGCATTTAGATCTGACATATATGTGGGTAAAGATAGTCTGCACCATGTATTAACTTACAGAATAAAGACTCCCATAAGCAGCAATATAAACAGTGAACACTAGATAAATGTATTAATTCCTCATTGCACTGTTGATATAGGTAACATGAACAAATATACAATTAGCATTCTTTGAGTAATTCATGGCAAGTCTTTAGGGTTTCATTGCTTTCAATATAGATGGCAGGTGGCTGGAAACTTTCAGACAAGCTATCTCTCAGAAAACCTATTTTCCATCTATCTATACAGACATTACCACATAATGTTTGAAATATTTATAAGTTGTAAGTGTTAAAGGTCCATTTTCAAAGATTTTGCCTGGATAAAAAACGTGTCATAGCAAACATATTGACATCCATGTATACATTGTTATCCTGTGCCCTTATGGCCAGCATAATATTGAAGTTTGTTCCATTATTGCTATGTTAAAGGTGAGCTTGATAACATTAGATCATTATTGTGTTCAATATGGTTTGCATATTGCATGTACTTTTACTGGAACATGTATGTATGATTGTTTTTTTGTTGATAAGTCTTTATGTGCAACACATGCTAAAGGCTAAATTGATCAAAGTCATCTGTAAAATTAGTTTTATTTTGAGTCACTGAGTATGAAAAATCATATACCAGTCTGTTTTGATGAAGTTGTTTCATATGATTCTCTTGTTACAGGAAAGCAGTATGATGTCACCTATATTCGACTGAAGTTTTATTCCCCTCGCCCAGAAAGCTTTGCAATCTACAAAAGAACAAAGGCAGATGGTCCCTGGATTGCATACCAGTACTATAGTGCCTCTTGCGAGAGCACATATGGTTTGCCACGGAGGGGCATAGTTTCACGAGAGAGGGAAGATGTAGCCGTGTGCACAGATGAGTACAGTGACATCTCACCCCTTACAGCAGGACAAGTTCCATTCAGTACTCTGGAAGGACGGCCCAGTAGTACTAACTTTGAGAACAGCTTGGTTTTACAGGTTAGTGGTGTCAAAGGCTGAGACCTCTTTTATTTTATTTTTGGGGTCTGTATGTCCAGGGTTAAAGCACATTGGTCCAGACTGAAAATTATTTCATCTAGTTGTATCATAGTCAAGTGGACATATGGTATAGCCCTGCATCTGTCATCTGTCAACCAACATTGGATTGTTGCCACACTGGAGGACATTTATCCAATATGATTTTGATCAAATATGGAATAAAGGTTGAAATGTGATCAAGCTCTTCAATAATTTTGAATATGATGAAAGATCCATACAGACTAAATAAGTTTATTTGGTTTGATTGGCTGAGCTTTTGTGACCACTCTATAGGGGGTTAATTAAGATTTTTGTATGTGTTCAGTAATGAGATCTGCTGATGTGAATGGGGCAAATTATTATTTAACTGGCTGAGCTAGTTATTACAAAGGAAAACATTATTTCTGATCTCATTTAGGTCCTGTCTTGAAATATAGGCCTACATCATCAAGTACTTGGATGAATGCAGTGTTTATCAAAATCTAGGAATGTTAATAAGGTGATCTTGCATTTGTTTGGCTGAGTTTGTATCCACTCTGGAGATTGGATTTCTGATCTAATTATGATTAAACTGTAAGATTTACCAAGATCATTAGGATTTAGATGGTAACAGTTATGAGCAAGGTCCATGCTTATTAATGTCATAATCTTGCATCAGATTAGTTGAAATTTTCAACACTTTATTGGCTAATTCTAAGCAGATGTTTTTGTATCACTTTACAAAGACTTATAATATCAAGATAACCAATGAGGTTTAGCATGGGCAAGATTTGAACCTATTGTGATCTTGTAACTGAATGGCTGATCTTCCAACCTATTGAGGGATGGTATTTATGACTTGAATTTAACCATTTTTAATACACAGATATGACCAAAATGTTTATTTGCCTTATTTTGAATAAAACCTATGCATGTTTATGAATTGATGTTTAACAGAGGATTTTTTTAATCAATTTAGAAACTATATTTTCGATGGGATTTTTATCAAACTTTGTAAATAGAATTACATCATAAAGATCATTGTAGTTAATAATTATGACCTAGATTATGAATATTAATGATATGTTCTTGCCTCTTGATTTGTAAGCTTGTCAACCTTTTATCAGTATATTTCTTATCAGAATTTGGTTAAACTTGTTAAGAGTTTTATATTACCAAGAAATTGGCTCACTTTGGTTATGGGGCAAAAACATCTATACATATTTATGAGGTAGTTGTGTATCAGAATGGCAGAGCTTGTTGCCATTCTGGAGACCAAATTCTCAATCTGATTTTGAGTTTAATTCATCATTGAACTGCTCCAGTGGCCAAGTGGTTAGAGCGGGAGGTCGTGGGTTTGATCCCCTTTTTAAGTCATACCAATGACTTAAAAAATAGTACTAACAGCTGCCTTGCTTGACGCTCAGCATTAAGAGGCTAGAGTTAGAACTGGTAGGCCTGGTGTCAGGATAATGTGACTGGATGGGGGACATCATGCTACACATCTGTGACATGATGCTCCAGTGCTAGACATCACTATAAACTGCCACACTGCAAACATCGTAGTGATATGACTGAAAAATTGTTAAAGCTACATTAAAATTCATAATCACATCACATCAATTCATCATTGTGTCAGGTTCATTAGTATGTGAGATAGCCATTTGGTGATCTTGCATGTAATTGGATGGCATTCTTATATAAGATGGCTACTGTCACCACCTTGTATAAAAAGTTAATGAGGGTTTATTACATTCCGACATGAACAAAAAAGAATGAGATTTTTCACTATGTTGGATGGAGATAATCTGCATGTTATACAATATGGTTTTTGAGCTTGTTTTTTAAACAAAATAATAAAATGTGTGCGTTGTACTCCAACATTTACCTAAATGCCTAAATGGGTACATAATTTACAATAACCAGAATGATGCCTCTTAAGGGAAAAACTCAGTCTTTCTCCTTATCAGGCATTTAGGCTTACTTAACACCTGACAACTTGTTATAATGAGCAGCTTCACTTCATCCAACTTGTGATTGCTTTGTTTTTGTCCTTTTCTTCTTAATCTGATGAATCAGTTTGTAAGACATGTTTTTGTTGAATATATATGAAAGTTTCAGTACATCTTTGAGAATATCTGATATTGGTTCTCACTGCTACATATTCACATAATGAAAAAGCCTTTAATGTGACATGGGTATGGATGCATATGTAGAAAATACAATGACTAGGAAATTCTGCAGTTGCTCGCATACTTAAAATGGTGTTTCTTAAAAATTTCTCAAAAACTTTGCTGAAAAAGTAAAAAACAACGGAACTAATATATTTGTTAATATTATCAGTAAATGTATTATGTAATGTTTTGTAACATGCACTACAACTAGTTCTCATTAACTTCTTTCTTCCTAGCAATGACACATTCAATCTGAAAAAAGAAATACTTTAAGAAAAGAATTAACAGAAAATTAACTAAAGTCTTGTTATGCAGAGATGGTGAAGTATACAGTGGAAATGGAATGTCTAGATCCTGCATTACTAATGGCCATGTGCATGTTCGTTTTCATGATGGATTTTGTAAACATAAGGAGCAAAGTAAGCCATTCACATACTTAAACATTGGAGCCTTCTGTGTGTGCATAGTTTTTAAGCATGTATTAAAATTGCTTAATTTTTAACCATGTATAAAAACTATGCATGATTTTTAACCATGAAAAAATGCATAACTTTTGAGTATGTATAAAAATCTGCATAATTTTTAAGTATGTATAAAAACTGAAAGCATGTATAAAATTAGGATTTGCAAAATACATTAAGTAGAGGGCCATTTTTATTGGCAGCCTCTTTTTTTTTCAAAGGGTAGTTGGAAGATTTACATGTACAGCACGGAATTCCTTGCTATAAGGTCATTATCTATAATACATTTTCTATCATAAGGCATGTATTAACATGGATTTCTTAAAGTGGCAGTAAAATTCTATAAATCATGTGCTTTTCTATCATACAGTTCCATTATAGGGCAACAATCACCCCCTTCTCACTGCTCATTTAATTTTTTGTGATCAGTGTTACTCATTGGATCCACAGGGAACACAGACCCTCACTATCCAAAGTGGGGGGTAGGACACATGTTAGAGGGGCAAAGGAAAATACTGGCAGATAGTACACTGAAGGTGCTTTAAAAATGATCTAATCTTACTTGCTTTGACAGTTTTGCAACCTTAAATTTGTGGTCTGCACTGTACTATCATATTTTCCACTAATACATTTTACATTATTGCAATAAAAGTTTTATTATTTTCACAAATAACTCTTGAAAATATTTAGATGTTTCAATATCTGGTGAACCTGAAAAAAATGAACCATGAAATTTTCAATTGTAGGTCTTCCTGTCATTTAGCTTTAATCTACACCCATATCCTATCAGAATATTTTTAATAAATACCTATTTTATGAAATAATTTTCTTTACACACTAGCAAATCATTAATTAGATAAGTATGTATTTGCATAAGCCAATTTATGCATTCCTATATACAGGATTAGCTTCTTAAGGGTTAGTAGCATACATTTATAATCTGAATATGGGGCCCAGAGTGAGTGGTCTAAAGAGCTGTCCATTATGGATCACTGCCATCTCACCTCTGTCAGTGTGGGTTTGAGTCTAGGATTCTAGGATTCCGGGAAGGTGGATATGTGAGAAAGCTTGCCAGTAGGTTCTTGTGGGTTAGTAGCATACATTTACAATCTGAATATGGGGCCCAGAGTGAGTGGTCTAAAGTGGTCTAAAGAGCTGTCCATTACAGATCACTGCCATCTCACTTCTGTCAGTGTGGGTTTGAGTCTAGGATTCTAGGATTCCGGGAATGTGGATATGTGAGAAAGCTTGCCAGTAGCTTCTTGTGGGTCGGTGGTTCTTTCCGGTGATTTCCGGTTTCTTCCTCCACCATAAATACTGGCCGCCATGTGCTGAAAAATGCAAAATGGCGTTACGCCCAAAAACAGAAACAACAATCTGAATGAGAATAAAATCTACAGCATAATATGGATCTTGTGAACAAGAGGTCATGTTCTGTTGATTTTTTGATTCACCAATCATATTATAGCTTTAATATTTACGAAAGTGTACAATAATTTATCATCTCTAGTGATAATTTTCCATAACATCTAATGCATCACTTAGGTTTATAAAGTCAAGTCAGAATTCCAAAGGTTGGCAGAACTTTCACTCTTATTGGTGCCTTTCAGATCTGCTTATTTTGGGTGGATGTTTTATTCTGATTGCTCAAAATTTTATCTTGATGTTTTTCTGTATCCCATTATATGTCAGTTGGATATCAAGAAATGCATTCAGGTCTTAAATAAGAAGTAAATTACCCAATTTCTTAAAGTCTTACCAAGAGCTCTGTACATCATCTCTAGAAGGTGTTGCAAGCTTCATGGGTAGGGGTGTTATCATCACTGTCATGGTACAGAATTTTTTTTTCTGTTGTTTCAAGCACTTAAAAGTTATTTCAGATAACTGGATAAAGCCAGCTAAGATCATCATCATTCTGGGGGTACCATTTGTGTTTTTCATCACTTTTGTTCCATTCTATAACCTTACAACTCCTTGAAATTAGTGTTATGTGTTACTGAATTTTTATTACACTTCCCTTTAAACTGTTAATAGAGCCTTTCAGGATGAAGGAATGTAATTTGATATAACTTTGTATCATCACTTATAGGTGTGTCACATGCCACATTGTGCTTAGTTCAGGGGTCAATAGGTGTGGTTTCAGTCTATTTAGCCTTTTGCTTTCTAAGGTGACAGCTGTTTTAAGATAACTGGATGAAGATTGGTATATATTGCCATTAAAAAAGTCTTGCATTGTACCTTTGATCTCTTATCAATGTCAAAACAGTTCACTATTTTAAAGAGGTTTTTTTTCATATTTTACCTTAAAAGTTTAAATTTGATTTAGCATGGTACATTTATGGTTCTCATATTTTGAATGTCAAGGTCACTGATCAGTTTTGAGTTGCACTGGTAATAGACCACTAAAGCATATAGTAGTGGTCTCAAATCTGCATGCAGCACATGGAATAACTTCCAGTGGCCCACAGTGACACATGGAATTTGTAAAATAATATATGTAATGCAAATTTGTTTTCTTCACAGCCTGCTAGTTTTGAAAGAATTTTGATTGCTAAATTGTTACTTCTTGTTTCCAACATTTCTACTCTCTACTTTTTATATGAGCTGCTTTCATTGTTTGAACTTAGGCCAATGTACTAGTCCTCATGTGGCTGTTGTGGTGATATGAGTCTGAGATCCCTGGCATTATAGGATAGCCAGTTATCTTCATATGCCATCTGTCTGTCTGTTTGCACAAGTTTCCTGTTGCTATTTCTCCTAAGCTATTTAGAGGATTGTCATGAAATTTCATACATTTATCCTAAATGAAAATGATGCTCTCATACATCCATATCCAATATGGCCACCACAGCAACCATCTTGAGAAACTATAGTTATGGCTACTCATACTAAATGGATAATTCAGTTGATGTTGGGTTTTAACAGAATGCTTCTCATGATTTCTAGTTGGTCCTTAATGAAATTAATACCCATCTGATATTCTATAATGCCATCATCAATATCTTATCCCAGGTGGAAAGTTATGTCAACATTCTGTTTTTACTGTGGAACTTCTTTGATGTCTGGTTGGTACTAAATGAAGATGATGCTGATCTGATATCCTGAAAGTCTTGATATTACTATTCCTCCATTAGAAAGTCATTTTGACATGAGGTTTTACCAAGAGACTAATTATCAAATCAGCATATAGTTGGTCCTCAGTTGAAACAATGTGAACTTGAGCTGCAATCAAAATCTTGAAAATCATGTCACTAAGTATCTTTGATTGATGATCATATTAAGATGGACTTTTTACAAAAAAAAAAACCTTTTCCTTCAACTATCTAAGATGGCTTAACCACTTGGAAATTAAAAAGAAACAGTCTTGTCTTAAATACATGGAATTATTTTTTGCCAGCAAGCTTAAGTCCCACAGAGGGACTCGTGTTTTCCCATTTCTGAAATTTTCTTTTAATGCCCTTTAAGAAGGGGAAACAAAATTTTATTTTCTGACTTTACAACTTTATCTTAGGGTCTTAAATTTCTTAATTGTGAACATAAATAACCATACCATGGTCATCAAGGAACAAAAATTTCATGAAATTGGCATTATGTTAGCGGAAGCCTAGAGCCATCTTTCTGTGAGGAAAGAAAATGGAGCTCAATGACTGTATTTCTCTTTCTAAAAAAATATCAGTAGTCTGGGGCTCCATTACTTTAAGAAAATATTGAAGTCTAAAGCTACATTGCTTTTGAAATATATATGGCAGTGCAGAGCCATGTTTCTTTTGGGGACAAAATGGAAGTGCCTTGACACATTTCTCAAAGAAATGGGAGTCCAATACATGATCTTAATGAGAATATGTATAACTGGATGCAATTTAAAAAGAAAATGTCCTGGAATTAAAGTTCCTGAAAGTGGAAACTCTGGCTGCATGTCATTAGAGCTCTGTTTGAGTTATAAAATAATTGGAATGATTCAGTGAGAGTGTGTTTGTGGGTTTTTTTATTTAATTTTAACATAGTTTTAAGTTTAAAAAATTTTCAGTCATAATTGCTACATCTGCAGTGTGGCAGTTTATAGTGATGTCTAGCACTGGGGCATCATGCCACAGACATGTAGCAAGCAACATGTCCCACACAGTCACAATATCCTGACACCAGGCTGAACAGTTCTAACATTAACCTTTTATTGCTGAGCACCAAATGAGGCAGCTGCTGGTACCATTTTTATGCCTTTGGTATAACTTGGCCAGGGTTTGAACCCTCTACCTCCTGCATCCAAGGTGGATGCTCTAACCACTAGTCCACTGGAGCGGTGAGTGCTGCTGTGAAATGCATTATGAAAAATTAAAAAGATTTAATAAAGCCAGTGAAAGTGATGCACACTTTATCATTATACTTTTATCATAGATGTACTGCCAGTAAATGTGAAGTATATGATACATGCACTGCATACTACATATGGTATAGTTTGGTGTGCACTACAGTACAGTACATATTTCATTTGTGTGGATGTTAACACAGACAGTCAGCATTTTGAACAAAAGCTTTTTGTCAAGTATTTATTGCAAAGATCCGGAAATTATAAGGAAATAAATCCTTAGAGCCATAATTTATAGTTATTCATCAGTTCAAGTAGATAATTCCTTACTTGATTTGATTGTCTTCACTTTCAAGTGAAGTGTACCTCGTGGATGGATTACATTCACATTGAAGAATGTTGTAGTATAACAGTAGTAGTGGGTGTTGAGGAAGAGGGGGAGTAGATTTCTGGATACAGATAATTAAACTGTTATTGACATTAATGCCTGCATAACATAATTATAAAATACCTTAGGACTTTGTCACACATGGTTGGATGACCAACACCTGACTTGGACATTGGAACATTGTTCTAAATGGGTAACATTTATTTTTTTTTCCATACCTTGTTTTGACATTTCAGTATCACTGACATGATAAAAAACATTTACTTAAATAAAAAGTTTGATGACACTTCAGCACTGGCTAAATTATAACAATAATGAATTGATACAAAAACTGCAAGAAAATTGAGCTTTCCAAATAAATCAAGAACATATGGTATGAAATGTAGGTTCAACAAGAAAGACCAACATAAAGTAGATTAACATTGGTGGAATGACTACTGTTGCAACAAGTAATATTTCATGCCAAAACAATTCTTAATGATTCCCTAAAAATTGTGGTAAACATGTACAGAGTTGGAGTCTTTATGTACAGATCTGGGCTCTATATGTACAGGCTTTTAGTCAACCATTATATTGAACTTTGGGGTCTACATATATATTTGGGGTCATATTTAAAATTTAGGGAAGGAGAGTTCCATTATCTTGGGCAACAAACATTAAATTGCACAAATTATAAACTATAAAGGCTACAAGGCTCTGAATACTATTCATTGTGTATTTTCCATGGTGAAATCTGACACTTAAACCAGACTGACTTGTCAGTTCTGTTTTTCTGCTTTGTCTAGACTATGACACCTATATATTTATTATCTTTCAACTTTTTCATAATATTATTTCTCCTTTCTGACAGCATTGATTGTAATTGTAGGTATATAAATTATAATGTACTTTTCAACATACTTGATGTCAGTGGGTAGCAAATGTTCCCTACAGAATCCAAATATAGTTTTTATGACATTTTACATGAAATTGATGAGAGAGAGAGAGAGAGAGAGAGAGAGAGAGAGAGAGAGAGAGAGAGAGAGAGAGAGAGAGAGAGAGAGAGAGAGAGAGAGAGAGATATGGATGTTTATTGTATGTTGGGGCTTATTTATGAATGAAGCTTGTTGCCTACTATGCATTTAATAATTTCTTCAAAATATAATTCCTTCTATATATTGTTCTTATAATAGTTGCAATAGTGAACAGTGTTGTGAAGTCAGTTTATATTGAGGATAGCACAAACATGCAACCAAATTGAAATATGAAATCTTTGATTTTTCAGTTGAAAAAGTATGTAAAGGAAATTTCTTGGTATACTTGTAGTAAGTTGTATTGCCTTGTACATATTATCACTTACTATCTGCCTACTGCACAGACCCAGATCTGCTATAGAGTAATGTACTGACAACTCAGGGTCTTGTACAGTTTGTTTAATCAGTAGAACAAACAACATAGACCCCGATTTGCCAGCTTACTTTGCTGACAGATCAGTGTCTATGTTGTTTGCAGTTGGTCTCCTTAAAATTTAGAATAAACATTCTTTATTTCAGTCATGGTGGCTCGCATGATTTTATTTCTTCCATGGTTGTGAAGAAAAGAGAACTACTAGCAAATTGCTTGTAGCAAAACAAGTTCATTTCTCATAGAAAATATTGGAACAGAATTTATCCAGTTTAATGGATACATAACCTCACCCATATTAGAGAGAAAATATTATATATTGAGATACTTTATAATGAGGGATCAGATTTAATTGGTTTTGCAATTGGTTGTCATTCAAGACTGTTGAGGAAATATATAACAGAATAAATGATGATTAGAGCAGTATTTTTTCTGTGGATTGTTCCAATAAGCATGGTGTTGTTAACCTGAAACAGGGCCAGTGGAACAATATTAGATTTCTCCATTAAGCATTAAGGTGTTGTTAACCTTAAATGGGGTCAGTGGAGCAGAATTATTTTTATCTGACTGATAATACATGCAGCAAAAGTAAAAGTCAAATATATTTTTTTTCTGACATAACTTTACTGTGTAGAAGGTGACCTGCTAACCTAAATGACAAATTCAGGGGACTAGTTGGTTCTGAAGTTATTCTGATGATAAAACAAATATTAATGTTATTTGACTGTTGAGTTCCATTGAAACCCAGTCCATTTGCCATTCTCAAAGAAAATGAAAAAAGTCAAATGCAAGCCATTAGCTGTGTCTTTAGATTGGTTTGTTATCCTGAGATTTAATGTTCTTTTTGAAAGGGTGTATACATAGCAGGCAGTATATATATATATACTAGAGGAAGAAACAGTGACCCAAGTAGCAAATGGCACACTTTCTCACTTACCTATGTTGATTGTTGCCAATGTTTAAACTCTGCAGACAGAGGTAAGATGTTTAAATGATCTGTGAATGCTGGCACTTTAGACCACTACTACACAGAACCTATATAAAGCCATTCATGTAAGGGTGCATTTATGTTGCTGTCCAATAAGTGTGGAATGAAGGTTCCTGAACAAATCCAGTTTGGCTATCAAAAAAGAAAACTTTCAGCATTTTATATCAGGTTTCCTCTCCAATACTTGCATGTTATGTGCTTTTTCTTTCACCTTCATCGTTACTATGTCAACCTGGAATTACCTGCATCCTTACCTATGTCAACCTTGAGTTTACTTCCTCCTTACCTGTGTTAACCTGGAATGCATTAGCATTGTTTTTTAATTAGTCAACCCTGGTCAAAACTTTGATTAAGCACTTAGTTGGAGGGGCTGGTAGATAGTGGCAAAATGTTAACTGGCTTCAGAACTTGATCCTAGCTTTACCCACATTTATATAACAGTTTGTAGTTCTCTAGGCATCTGTCTAGAGTGGCCTTATGATTTATACATTGGCTAAAGATAGGATATCTTGAAGAGTAGAGGGGATTATAGCAGCTCTCCAGTAAATGAAAATTTTCTAAGATCTTATGACACCTATCTCCCTTTATTATCCATCTCCTGTTGCTAACATAACTGGGGGATATTAAGGATTTCCAAATAGAGCATCTGTTTACCAGAAGTACATGTCTGTTGGGTTGGGGGAATATTTAGGATTTCTGAATAGGGCATTTTTGACCAGAAGTACATGGCCAACTGGGGGATTTGTGTTACAATGATAGACTATTGTAACATTATATATTGATAAATACTTTAGACCCACATTTTTTTGTAAATTATTCCACTTGCAAAAATCAGCTTGAACATTTTAGATATTGCTTAAAATATCTCAGTATGCAAAGAATGTGATAAAAATGGTAACACTAAGTGAACCATTACATGTAATTTTGGAAAAGCAAGACATGCACAAAGTTTTTGACAGATTCATCTTGTTGTTTATCAAGGAACTATTTTGTGCTAGAAAGACGGCAACACTACCAAATTCAGATCAATTTCAACTAACCACATTTACAATCCACTAGTAAATTTTTAAAAAATAACAATTTTAAGAAACATCTTCAGTATTCAGGTCACTAATTTGGAACAATATATGAAAAAATGAGAAAGCCCAAATATAAATGCACCAAATTATAATTTAATTCAGTGGATGAAAAGTGAGACCTGTTTGATTTGACAAATACATTGCAACTTAAGTGTAAATTGTCAAACCTTCCACTTTCTTTGAGCACAATATTTGTACACAATGTACCTTGTTGGAGCATGTTATACAAAATTTAGCTTATTATCAGTGTTCATTTTAATTGTGTTCATCTATGTATGTGTACTCAGTATGTAAATATGCATGCATTAGAGGGACAAAGAGGATTATTTCCATGCAGCTAATTATATTACTCTCTTTAAACAAATACATTATTAATACAAGTACTTTTATTCCTGAAAAATGGCATTAAGCCCAACAACAACTTTCATTCCAAGCCAGATCTTTTCTTACTCTCCAACACTGATGCAGTATGGGTCTTGTATTTTCACATGCTTTCATCTTTTAGTAGAAATAGTTGTCCACTTACTTTTCTGTATTGCAGCAGAATTGATTGTCTACCTGCTTCTGTCTTTGTGCTACAATTACCTCATTCAAAAATGTTGGAAAAAAGAGTGTACATAAAATCAAATTGATTTGCATCAGGTCAAAATTTGTTGTTCTTGTACTGGTCTAACAATCCCCACTTGATTTTTTTTTTGGTTTACTTTGGTGTCATCTTCCTTTATATCTGTCACTGAAGTATGCTCTTTAATGTGTATTTCAGTGTCACATTTGGTGTTATTTGACAAATCCCCACAATTTTCCTTCAGGATCAGTCAGGTAATTTTCTTGTGCTGTTGAGCAAATCTTTGTTTTCCTTTTTTGAAAATGAAAATAATTTCACAATATTTGGTAAGATTTTATTTCCTTTTTAGAGTATGTGTAAAGCTTACATTTTATTGGCACAGCTGCATACATAATCAGTAAATGGACCACTTCTTTGAGTGGTATTAACTGGTGATACAGATAAATGGTCCAGTGTGGCATCCACTTTGCATGCATGGTAAAATGCACCCCATTATTGTGGTATATGGGTTTAATACCATTTTTCAGCACATGTCAGGCCATACATGGCAGCCAGTTTATCTCCTAAAGAATGGTTCCAGGAAAATCCAGGGAAGAACCACTGACCCATGGGAAGCTATTGGCAAGCTTTTAATATGTACCCATATTATTATTTTTTTTTAAATTCAGAAATTGGCTTGTGCAACTAATTGACCCTTGGTTAGCCCAGTACTTGAAATACTGTGAAACCAATTTATAATAATGCATATATTGGATCATAAGTCAAGTTCATTTGCAAAATACACAGACCCAAATGTGCCATCACATAATTCACTTGCAGAGCTGGGTCTGTGCAGTTTGCTAGGAGTAATCAGTTAAACTGCATAAGTCCTGATCTGCCAGTGCATTTTGTAACAGCACATCAGGTCTGGGTTGTCTGTAGTTGAACTTAATCTATACTCCATGATCTTTTTCAGGAATGGGTGACAGCTACACAAATCAGGATATAAGTCAAGTTCATTTGCAAACTACACAGACCCAAATGTGCCATCACATAATTCACTTGCAGAGCTGGGTCTGTGCAGTTTGCTAGAAGTAATCAGTTAAACTGCATAAGTCCTGATCTGCCAGTGCATTTTGTAACAGCACATCAGGTCTGGGTTGTCTGTAGTTGAACTTAATCTATACTCCATGATCTTTTTCAGGAATGGGTGACAGCTACACAAATCAGGATCGTATTGACAAGAATGAATACATTTGGTGATGAAATCTTTGGTGACCCAAGAGTTCTAAGGTCTTATTTCTTTTCTATCACAGATATTGCTGTGGGAGCCAGGTAAGTACTCTTTCTACAATTTATCCCTGCCTTTAAAGGCAGTTTTCAAACAGTTTGGTTATACACATACAGGTGTACAGGTAAATCACACTTCATTATCAAAACAGACAGGTACATAATTGAACATAATTAACCTCTTTTCACTACCACATCCAGTGAGAAAAGTTTACTTGACTCAGTTAATATTCTCTTTCTTCTGAAACTTGTCTTTAAGGTTAAGTTCTACTTAATTGAATGCACAATAAATTCCTGCATTTTTTAATACATGCTCTCAAAAGCATATTTGTTACTTTGATATTTTCTCTGAGGTCGAGGTATTTATCAAGAAAATCACCACCAGAACTTGTCATTAACATCTGCCAATCAGTACACATGTAACTTGTGCATACAAGTTCACCTTTAAGAAATATACAATATACTGAATACCATTATAGTCATCTTCATCATAATCATCATCATCATCATTTCCTACAGATTTTGTTACATATACTGTTAACAATTTATAAAATACATGTACATATTATTCTTATCCAAAGTTATGTTTCACATTATTCCCATACCTCACTAGGACCACTGATATGAGCCATGATAAACAAGATCATTAATCTTAATTTCTTTGCTGACACTGGCAAAATGCTAGTTTAAATACTGAGAGCATACATGTGATTTTAAAATGGCTGTATTCTTTGTTCAGTTCTTGTGTAGTCACTTGGGTCTGTTTAGTTTTGTAAACAAAATCCTAATTTAAACTTAGTCTAATATTATTTATTGTCTTTTGGTGTTACTTCCATAGTTGATAAATTAAAAAAAGAACATTTTGTATGCAAATAAGTATGGTAAACCAGTCTAACTTCTGTTGTCACATGACAGAGTGCTTGTTTATTTGTTTCATGACTAAAATCAAGCTTTGAGATAATGAGACAAACATTAAAAATGTTGATGAAAATCTGCAATTGTGAAAGTCTTCTTCCAACTAACTGACAATAAGAAAGTGGTGACAGTCATTGCTTTGCTTGGAATTAACTGATATAAGTGATAAGAAAAGATGCCCAGATGAGTGCTTTGTACCAAATACAAAGTGAAAAATATTTAGTCTTCAGAGGGTACACCAATGGTACACAGGCACTTAGTAGACAGTCTCCAAATAACATAATTGCAAAAAAAGTTAATTTTGCCTGAGAACTTAAAGAGCTTTATTTTTCAATTTTAATTATTTTTATTGAAAATTTAAAAATATTTAGTTTAGTAAAATTTCAATTTCACTCCATTTTAATTTATGAGTGAACTATCTAACAGGTCCAAAAGGTATCTGGAGCACAAAAAGATTGTTTCTGGGGCACTGATAAATATAAAGTAATTGTAGCTGTTTTTATTAACATGAACTGAGACTTTGTCTTCCTTTACAGATAGGCTTTGAAAATATAAAGGGATGTAACTCTTATTTCTTCCCTTAACTTGTATAATTGGTTATGTACAGTACTTTAATGATCTATTGCAGATGTAAATGTAATGGTCATGGTGGTGAATGCTATGAGCAGCTGGACCAGAACCTGGAGCGTGAATTGGTGTGCCGATGTGAGCACAATACACAGGGCAAAAACTGTCAGGAATGCAAACCATTCTATAATGATAGGCCATGGGGTCGGGCTTCAGAGAGTGATGCTCATGAGTGTCATCGTAAGTTTTTACCAAGATCAAACTTTTAGAATGCATGTTTTAGCAGTTTAATGAATAAAATCCATGCATCATATGCACTGGTGTGGGAAAGGGAAATCCCACTTGCGGCTTAGAATTTTGAATCAGTATTGTAGCAGCTCTTTGTTTCTGCCCATGTATTGCTGACTTAGATGGTGAGATTTTTTTATCCCATGCTAATGATTATGACAACTTGATTTTCTTTCATTCTCATCTCAGATACTGTGGTTAAAAATTAATAATGTATTGAGTTAATTCAATATGGGCTATAGGCAGTATGATGTTAATTTCAGATCAACAGGTGCATTCTTGTGGGATAGAGGTATCACACATGACTTTCTCACTGTGTGGAAATGAGAGAACTTGGGTTCTCAACTATGAGTTAACTGAGTTTGGTGGAATTTGCAAATTTTACCAAAAAAGTCTTCAAGGACTGTCTTAAATGATGAAGAATGGTGCCTGTCTCATTTATCAAAACATTTGATTGGGAGTTTGATTTTTTAGGGTTAAATTACTAAAATTTGGAATGTTGTGCGATTTTGGAATATTTTACATTGTGTTTCAGGTGGATTTACATTGGGATTGGGTCCTGTTCTTAAGACCCAAAGGCTTTATGTCTTTGGTCTTGATTTGGTTCTGTTGGTTTGGCTATCACCAAATTGAAGTGTGAATACATGCTAAAGGGAATCAACATGGCATTGAACAAGTATCAGATTCATGGAACAGTAGTTATAGACATTGCAAGGAAAATCAACAGTAGATTTTCCCCAGGAGAAAACAAAGCTGTGCTGAATTTACATGCTAAAAGATTAAGGTGATATTTATCTGATTAGTAGCTCTTTCAAAACATTGTGAATTGAGAAAACTGCACAGGTTTCCCTTTACAAGCTAAGGGAGTATGGTCAGATTTTAATTTTTTGATACCTTGCTTATAAGATATCCACTACTCTGGATTAATAAAGTGTTTAGTAAAAAAAGTCAACTTATACATGAGTACATACATTAGATCGCTATAACATGAAAAAGCTAATTAACTCTTTCATCACTACAGACCAAAAATTCGGTCCAGGGGAAGTAAGCTTGCAAACACTATGGACCTCCAGGGGAAGTAAGCTTGCAAACACTATGGACCGAGTTCTCGGTCTAGGGCTGTGTTCTTTCTTAACGTTATAGTACCCAACTAAATAACTTTCGGGATACCTCTAATAACTTCCTTTTTGTAATGTAGATGTTATATTTGGATGATCTCCTGAGTTTAGGAGAAATATACAATTAGAAATATCGAACAAAGTACGAACTTTTAACGTGTTTTCTGAATGCTGAACTTTGTATCCAAAATGGCGGAGTTTGAACAAATTTCAGAGGAGGTTATTGGAAGATTTGAATAATTTCAACCTGGTAAATTTGGATGAAAATGAGAGATGTCTGAAGAGAAAATGGAATGCACTTGTGGGGGACAATTATTATGATGAAGAAAACTTTGAAGGTTTTGAACCAGAGGAACCGTGCGCACCACGTGGTTTTGTTTGGCCTAAGCATGAAAACCAAAGAGATTTGTTTCAGTTTTCTGACAGAATTGGGCACACCCGAGTGTTAGATGGCTCCAGAAAAGCTTCGGAATATTTTTAATTATTCTATTCAGATGAAGTTTTTGGAAAAATTGTCTGTTTAACGAACTTTAATGCGACAATCAAGTGGCAGAGCATTATAGGTGTGTGGACAGATCTCACCTTGGAGATCATTTTGGTTCATTTTATAGAATTTTATATATTATGGACACCATGAAAGAAAGACTTGTATTGTTACTGTGATTATTCACTAATACATCTAAGGTCAATTGAACACGTTTTGAGAACTTACTAAGTTTTCTAAGAGGTAATAAAATAATTACTTGTATTTTACTTGTTGTGTTACAAGTTTGCACCTGCATTTAATAGATATGCACATTTTAATGAATTAGTCATAAAATTTGATTTTTAACCCTGATTTTGACACCTAATCCAGCCAGATATCTTTAACATTGACAAAGTTATGTTGTTTCAAAGTCCACAAGTCATTTTGCTTTACAGCTCCAAAGTTACTTAGTGTTGAGGACTCTATGCCTACAAAGTTACTTAGTGATGAAAGGGTTAAGTGATTTTTCTGACAGCAACAGCAGTTGATGACAGTTGCAGTTTCCTGCATCAGTCAGCACTCATACTTTTGATTCCATTCCTGTAATCCAGTATCCGAAAAAAAAAATAAAACAGCTTGAGATAGGACATGTTTTGTTGTCAGAACAATTGCATAGAGTATTCCGATCTAGTATTTATAATTTGACTAGATGTGGAAAAAAATAGAAGTTACAAAGACTTATCCTTTTTATGGTACTTTTCAGCTTGTGACTGTAAAGGGATGTCAGAGGAGTGTTACTTTGATGAGGAATTGTATCGCCAGACTGGACATGGTGGACACTGTAAACATTGTCGTAACAATACTGATGGACCACACTGTGAGAGATGCAAGGTCAACCACTATGTTGATGCTGTTACCAAACAATGTGTGCCCTGTGGATGTGACCTGATTGGTAATTTAAATTCCTTTTCTGTAAAATATTTTTATCTTTTTGATCACTAGCTGCCAGAGACATTGTCATGTAGGATATACATTCACTGACTCACACTTGTTGCATTTGTTTAACAGGATTTGATAACAATGCTTTAAGAACATTGAATGCTTAACTCTGCTGTGTGATTGAGTTGAAGACTCTTCAGCAATGTTGTGTTGTTTGGTGTTCTTCCTGATTTATTTGCAGTTGATGCAACATTAGTGTTATACCAGTTTTACATGTTGACTAGAAAAGACCATCCAAAAATCTTCATTGTTCCATGATGAAAAATAATTTCTCTATATAGACATGTGCTTCAAGTACATGGAAAAAAAACTTGTTAGCCACTGGGAAACCTGCTTGAAAATTTGACCCCCCCCCAACATTACGTAGTCAGCCCCAAAAAATTTGGTCACCAGAGATATTGGTTGCAAAAATAAATTGAGTGAGGAATTGGTGGAGAAGATGACAAAAAGTGAACGAATTTGAATGATTGTTAGTTCAGAGAGAAATTATAAAAAAAAGAGATAAGGAGGATATTTTTAATTTTATATCTAAATCTGTCTGGCTGTTAATTTATGTCATCATTTGCTTCAGGCTTAGACCAGCTTTTAAAATCCATTTTTTGATGTTTCTTCAGATAAATTGCTCAGTCATAATACCTGAGAACTACCTCTGCCTCACAAATCCAGCCCTTACAGATTAAAATCGTTTAGCTAAATAGCTTGAAAATGTCTGCCCACTTACATGGCAGTTAGAGTTGTCTCCTCTTAATCCCAGACATTTTTTTTGTTTGTCATATCCCATGAAGTCTTCAGTCATCAGTTATTACTGGAGCAGAATGAATTCTGTATAAAGATGTAACTGGTGGTGGGTGTATGTATATTATGATTGGGTACATATTAAAGAAATATGTGTGTACAATTGTTTGTTGGTTCTTTAGTAAAATTATATGTGGTCCAATATTTGGAAAAAGTGGCTCACTGGCAGCGAAAAACAAGCATGCATCATTACTTTGTAACATTCACCACACATCTAAATTGTTGAGTAGTCTCAATGGGGATGTTGAGATACCCTCCACCTCTCATGCAGAAGCAGAAACATCCCCATAACATACTGTATTTGTAAGTAGAGTAGAATCGGTTATTAGCCTCATTGGTGGGTGTTGTTCAGATGCTGTCTCTATCCCTGCACCACTCAATGAGGACCATATTCTTGTGCTGTTAACTGAATGCAGTAGGAACATTTATTAGTCTTATAGGTGATGTTGATAGTTCTCGTAGGTGATGTTGAGCTGCTGTCTCCACCTGACAATCATTTTCAGGATATACTGTTGTATCCATGTATGCAGTAGAAAACACAGACAATTCCAGTCAGGCTTTGGAGTTTGATCCTTAATCTTTTGTGGAATTTCCCGCTCTTATAACACTGGCCATCATTTTTTTTTTCAGAGAATGTCGGGAGAGGGTTCCTGCACAGGTGTGGAAATCTGGAAAATGTCAAAATTTGAAAATTGCTTTTCCAGGCCTTGAAAATATATAGAAAAATTGAAACATTACTAAATGTCTTGAAAAGTTTTAAATTTTAGTAATTACAGAAACTGGTAATTTGACTGCTCCTATGTGTGTGCAAGAAGCTTTAGTATATGGACTTTTGTACCTAGATTTTACTAAGGTAGATAAGATATTGTAGTTTAGATTATATCTTTTCATCTCTGTATATTTTACTTTAAATTTTTAAGTATTTTAGCCTCATTTGGTCCATAAACTTGTCACATCATTAGGTCAGGATATTTTTATTTTTGGTCTAGAATCTTTAGCTAAATTTTATGTCCGGGACCAATTAATAAGCATGAGGCCATTGTTCAGTATCAGCTACAATTCAAAGAATGTTCAAGTTTTTTAAGTACAAGTCATTGTTGAAACTATAACTCTAAAAATGGCAAGATGTAGCTCGCTGTGGAACTTGTATCAAGTGAGTGGTCATGACAATGTCTGACTGGGAGCTTGTGGTTTAAGTCTCCAATTTTAATAGTTATTTCAAGATACCTTGCCTAGAACCGCTAGCTCACTTGATCTTTTATTTTTAGCAAAAAATGAAGATGGCTGATAACATTTCACACTGACACTTAAATGCTATGTCAGCTAATTAATTAATATTATATGGTTCTGATTTTCTTTGTTGCAGGTTCCGAAAATTTACAGTGTGACACAAGGGGCCAGTGTCCATGTAAACCAGGGGTCACTGGTCAGAGATGTTCACAGTGCCAAGAGAATTACTATGACTTTGGACCATATGGATGCAGGTAATTAAGCTCATGTCCTGTTACAATACACATAAATATGCTTTCAAAGAATAAAAAGATTTGCTTTGCATTATTTTCACAATTATCAAAGTAATATCTTTTAGATCTGTATCTCTGCTTTTCAGATAAATTTATGTGTCTTTGTTCTGTTTGTTCTGTAGTAGTTTCAAAACTTTTATTGGAGCAATACATTCTGAGTAATATTTTGATTATTGATGATTCCATATAATTAGTTTTTTGCCTTACTGCATAAACATGTATTTAAAGATGGGTATTACTTTACATTTGTAATGGTGTATCACTATTAATCTTATTAGTGTATTGTAATGTTATAAACTTAGAAAGTCTTGGTTAAAATCTTAGTGTTACGAATCTTGAAATTTGTTTAGATACAGGGAGACAAAAAATGTGGTTTACTGGCAATAAATAGCTTTCTCCTTACAGTATATATTTTGATCACATTAACACTAGCAAAGTAAGCTTGCTACTTCCCAAATCCACCCTCCCACCCCAAAAAAAACAAATAGTCTTTTATGCCTGTATAGATGAAAGGGCAGTAACTTCCTCTTACCTCTATCTTGTGTCACTAGTTTAAATCTCTTCTTACAGTACAGGCAACACATCAAGTCATGCATTGACAGCTCAAAATGTAAGCATATGTGCAATCAAGTGGGAGGATATTTAGGCAAGCTGTCCTGAGGAATAACAACTAAAACAGTCAAAAACAGAAAAAGGGTCAAATCTAGCCAAGATGGAATCAGTTGTAAGTGTAGTGGGGACATTATGGGGGCTCACCTACTCAAGATGGGGCATACAGCACCATCTGCAACCATTACAAGTGGGCTTAGAGGAGCTTCAGTTGTGCTATCCTTGCTGTCCTCTTTGCTGTTACTGGAGCTATGAATGCATTGCCTGGCAACAGCAGTTATTAATTTAGAGCCGTTTGTGCCCATCCATCCATCTCACATCTTGGTATACCGCTATAATTGTTATGAGCGTTTGCCTTGGATGTGGGAGGTCGTGGGTTTGATCCCTGGTTGGGTCATGCCAAAGACTTACAAAAATGGTAAAAATGGTACTTACAGCTTCCTCGCATGGCACTCAGCATTAAGAGGTTAGTGTTAGGACTGGATGGCCTAGTGTCAGGATAATGTGACTGGGTGGGACATCATGCTACATGTCTGTGGCATGATGCCTCAGTGCTAGACATTACTATAAACTGTCACACTTTTGACTTCGTAGTGATATGACTGAAAAATTGTTAAAGCTACATTAAGAATCATAATCACATCACATCTCATCTTGGTAAATAAGTGAGGGAGTGTTCTGTAGCTTTGGCAGCCCGGTGTGCAAAGGTGTCTCTGCATGTCTGTGCATGGCATTTGGCCTGTATGTCCAGGTACAAAGTGTTTTTGCTGGAATTAATGATCCATTATATCACACTCTAGTACTGAGCGATGCCTTCTAAGCTACGAATCAACTTGCCCAGCCTTCTGGTCAGAAATACTCTATGCCAGTGACAGTAGATGAATCACATTAGTAACCTCTACCACATACAGGTCTGTGGGGCCTTTTGGTGTGGAATGTGGACACATAGGCTGATGTAGTTGGTAGATGCATCCATACTTTTATCTGCATGGTTGACATTAGTACCAACCATGTATCAGTGAGCCAGCTGTCCAGAATATTACAACAATTTGTCCTAGAGATCAGGCTTTCTGTAAGCTCATAACATACCCATTTTTCAGTTACCAGCAATATTCTTCATCTGGCTGGTACAAGACTTGTACGACTTTTGGACTGAGCTCTGGCCATAGACAAGAATTTTGCAGCTATAAGCATGGCTGTTCTTATTTCCTATAAAGTTGACAGATATCGTTTGCACTGAGCTCTGGCCATAGACAAGAATTTTGCAGCTATAAGCATGGCTGTTCTTATTTCCTATAAAGTTGACAGATATCGTTTGCACGCTACATGGAAATGTGTAGCTGTACATAATACAGTGTCACATCATCAATATTTCACTTGATTAGTGATTTTCTAGATGGCTAAAAACATGCCTGCAGAGTTGATGACTTGAAAGTGGCATAATTCTGCAGCTGGCCAATTTTTTTGTTGGTACAAGAAGAAAAAGTTTCCCATGATTACCATCAAGGGCTACAAGTCATGACAAACAACACTTCCAGGTATCATGACGGGGATTTTGAGTCATTACAAAATTCTAGCAGATCTACTAGCCAAGATTGAACAAAATTTCACACCCTATTTATAAAAGGGAATCTTTCATGGGTTTTGACATGGCTTAGCTCATATAAACTTGAATCTTTAATTTGAACCTTGATGAAGCTATTATCATACAAAAAATGTTTCCTGATAACTTTAGCTTGGGCTTGTAGCAGGAGTGAGTTAAATGCTCTTCAGTGGACAAGGATGATTACATAGTCCTTATTGTAAGCTCTCCGGATTCAGAAGGTAGTGAGCTTATTTTGCTAATGTTATTGTGATTGGGTAAGATGTTCTTGGAGGAGTATAATTTGCTGAAAATTTTGCTTTTTGATGGATCAGTTGTTGATAAAACTTTTATTTCTTGCATGGTACTATTATTACTGCTAGTGATAATAGTTGATGGTATGTTTGTTATTGAGATCTTTTAGTTTTCTTTGAGATCAGTGCCAGAGATACTTTTGTAGTTTGCATGATACAAACAAGGTACAAAGTATGGTTTTCAAGGAAGATACGGATTTTCTATGTAGTTTCCATGGAACATTAGATTTATAGTGTTTTTGAAGTTTCCTTGGAACCACTGTTTGTGATACTTTCGTTCTTACATGAAACAGTGCTATGATTTTCATTCATCGGTAACCTGTTTTATATCTTCTTTCTTCAGAGAGTGTGGATGTTTGGAAGAAGGAAGTCTCAATAATCGGCCATATTGTAACCCAGTTGCTGGCATGTGCACTTGCAAGGAACATGTAGAGGGACAGGACTGTGACAGGTAGGATTTTTCAGGGTTCTCAAGTGACACTTCTGTTACCTCATAGTGTAAGACCTCTCTCAAGACAAAGCATTTTGTAATAAATGGCCAAATTGTGCAGGACTAATCAAGTATATTTGTATGCTTCCCCACCCCATAATAACAGCCTGGTACATGTTGGTTTGCTGCTATATATATAAACCTGCTAACTCTTAAGATTTTGCCATAAGTTTTACGAAAATTATCCTTAAAATACAGACTTAAGGCATAGAAGCAAAAACTTTGGAAAAATGATTGTTGCCAAAAAGTCCGGATAATTGATTCTTCCATGTTTGAAATGGATCTGGGTTTCACATTAGAAATAGTACATTTAGTCAGGGAACCAGACTAACTTTACAGCAGCACCCTGGACTCTTTAAATTGCACATATTTGTTCATGTGAATCATCTACATAATGAAAGCGTTGATTATAGAATTTTTAAAAAATGGCATCCAGTAAGTGGTACATGTTTAAAATGAAATGGAAAATAAAGCTCCTAAAAAACGAGTTAATAATCAAATCAGAAGAACAATTAGGAGTATTCAGATTCTTGTGAATAAAAGCTAGAAAGGACAAACACATTTATTGGATATCACATGCTAATTTAAGTATGTCTCAAAAAGTATTTTCAAGAATTTTGTCCATTTGAGAGATAGCAACAAGCCATTTAGTTGCATAGGTTTTGGAACTAAAGTTTGTGCAACTGTACTAGTGGTAAATAAAGTCTACACATACTTTACAAACTTTTCAGTTAAACATAATGTTTATCATCGCTGTGTCAGACTTTTATTTACATTTTCCAGCTTTTCAGTAGCAATTATTGATATTTTGTTACACCTTTTAGTAATTTGTCAATCTTACAGAGCAAAATCAACTGACTTCGAGGCAGACTCGTCAGGGTTGGCAGATCTGTATATATCATTAAGTTTATATCCGTCCCAATTCTGTTTTTGCATGATGGCACAAAAACTACGAAAATATACAATCTTGAAAAGATGACCTGGTTTGCAGTATTTTTAGATTGTTATAAATTGTAAGGTCTTTGCACTACAGTCATTGATCAAAATATACAGACTCTTTGATTTTCTGGACATGATATATTCAGTTGTTTGTAATAATTTTCAGTGGTACTTAAAATTATGGGATTGCAAATATGTTTCTTAAGCAGACAGAAACAATTCATGTTGGACAAACTACAGATTGCCATTAGACATGCTCAAAAACAGTTGATTGAAAAGATGAAGCAACTTGGGAATGCTTTGATTACTACAAAGTTAAAGCCAGAGTTCCTGTGGTCCTTCCAGCTTTTGTATCTTCCTATTGACTGAGAGGTCCAAAAACTGGGCTGGTAACCAAATCTAAAGATTTTTTATTTCTTTGAGTGATAATTTTATTGAAACAACTTTTTCCTGTGTTAATGCCATTACATTTTCAGTACAGAAGTCATTTGTTCCTTATTGCCATTGCCATTGCTTGGGCAAAATGGATGCATGCTCAAGAAAAGTGATGTTACTTTTATTGAGAATGATAAATTAGTTGAAAACATGTTGAATACAACTAGATGTTTGTGCAGACTTATCTCAGATAGCAGTATATCAATACAAACAAGAAGAAAACCTAACACCTGAAGAGCAACCAGTATTCATAGTTTGTAAAAGAAAAAAAACAACATATGTTTTTTTATGTGCAAGCAATTATAAAACACAAAGTAGATGCATAGCATACTAGCATTTAATGTGCTGGGCACATCAGGAGACAGTAGGGATATTTTCAGGTCAAAATATGCAGGAAAAATTCTTTTTTATTTGTGAAAAAAAATCATTTAAACATTGAGGAAAGTAATTTATATTTTCATTTTTGAAAAATACAATAACTGGCTTTAGACATTTTTGGAGAAACCCTGTTAGAACAATTAATCAAAACCCAGTTTCTGTAGACAATTTAAATTTGGTAGGCTTATCTGCCTTCACATGCAGTTGATCTGATTTTGATTTTCAGGCTAGTACTTCGATTCATATTTTTGTGTACCATAATATCTTTTTTAACTTTGTATACATTTTGCATTGCACAGTTTTATTAAAATAATGTCAGATTGACAAACAAAATTAATGCTGCTTGTTTATATGGATATAAAAAAATCACCTGATTAAATTTTTATGCCATTATGACAGATTTTTGGATATTAAGTTTTAAATTTTCGTTTGAATTTTTTGGCCTGGAGTTACTTGCGTTGTGTACAAACAAAACATACTAGAAATTGATCACCATACAAATAAATGACTGCATAGTATGTCTTGCTGGAATTGCTTGGAAATTGAAATGGGTTTTGGTTGGATTGTTTTGGCTGGAAGAGAAGTTGGAAAAAAGAACAGTGTTTTGCTTCACAATGTTTTACTTGTTAATTAAGTATGCTTTTAAAATGTGCCATTAATCTCTGTTGCAGATGCAAGCCTGGTTACTTCAGTCTGGATCGGATTAACCCATATGGCTGTATTTCATGTTTTTGTTATGGACATTCCTCCATTTGTAACAGTGCTACTGGCTATTACACCCATGTCATAACAACTGACTTTGAAACAGGTACATGTCTTAGCCTTGAATGGCAACATAGGAATCCGGTATATATATATATATATATATATATATATATATATATATATATATATATATATATATATATATATATATATATATGTCTCAGCCTTGAATAGCATCTTAGGAATCACTTTCTGGCAGTTTTGCCATCAGCATCAGCAGTCAAGCAATTTAATCATTTCATGAATTTTTGCAGAATTCCATTCCATCATATAAATAGGAATACAACATGGAAAGGATGAAATCACTCAAATAACTCAGTTCCACAATGTTATATGTTTGGCATAATTGAATCATGTCAGAAGCATTAAAATGCTTTTAGAAATTATTTGCAGTAACAAGTTATCTAGTGAGTTCATGTTTAACAAAAGAAACTTGGCAACATTTTGGTCAAAATGAAGTCAGCTCATTGAGTTGCCTGTAATGAACAAGGCACATATATATTAACAGGGAGATGGGTGATTTACCTATCCGTCACAAGTGTTTTTTTTTTTTTTTTTAGTATTTGATGGCTAGCAAGGCTAATCTGAGTCACTTCCCATAAAATTTAAGAACTGGTGACTTCGGCAAAGGAGGAACCACCAGGGTGGAATTTATCCATACAAGGGACAAACTTAAATGTGGCAGCCTATAAGACTGTAACTGGAGAAATTCCTACTAATATTTTGTGACTGTTGTGATCTAGTTGAAAACTGAAAATTTGAGTCAATGAAATATTTAACTTTTGTTATCATTGGTTTCTCTTTTTATATCCTGTATTTCCATGACCATGATATAGCCCAAAGTTGTTTCCAAATTTTTAAGTTGTAAGGCTGACTTTTATGCATTGAATGATTATAGGGCCAACTATTTGCCTTTAATTGCCATATTATTGTCATTAAGTTCAGATTAAAGTGTGTGTGGTTTTCTAAAAAAAAAATTTTAACATAGCTTTAACAAGTTGAATCATATTGCTATGATGTCTGTAGTATGACAGTTTGTAGTGATGTTCAGCACTGGGGTATCATACTTCAGACATGTAGCATTGTATTCCACCCATTCACACTGTCATAACACCATGTTGACTAGTCTTAATAACCTCTTAATACTGTGTGCTATTTTTATAAGTCTTTGGTATGACTCTGCAATGATTCGAACCCACTATGTCCCACATCTGTGGCTGACAGTCAGACTACTTAGGTCACAGAGCAGTTTCAGGTTAAAGCAAGATGACTTTCCATCAGTGTTTTTAATAAATTATTGCCTTTTCCTATAAAGATATGTAGTGGGAGAAAAGTTATCGATAGAGAAATCAATAATAAATTGAATATTTCACATGATGTATTGTGAGGTCATATGATGGTGGTGCATGTAATAGTTTACCACTGTAATAAGTGTATTGAGTGTAGTTCATACATGTGATAAATATACAAGATGTTTCTTTTTTAAATTTGTTGATTTACTTTTCATGGTGGAAAATTTCTAAACTCTTAATAAAAGGCCAATATTTGTTATATAGGTATCTATTGTATTAAGGTTACAATCAACAAGTGTTTCAGTAGACTATACAGCCAACTCCTTCATGGTATTGATAGATTTATGTCAGGACTGTTTAAGGACTTCCCTTTCTTTATACCTATATTTCCAAAACAATTGACCCATGATGTTCTATCTTCTCTTGAATACAGTTGATAGCTGCCACTAGAATTACTTGTGATTATTGGTTTTCAATGCCCTACAAAGAAAGATTTGACCTACATATCATTTCCTGCCTTCGACTCCATTACCATGTCAATCTAGGGAGAACATTGATAAGGATATCACTGAGTCTTTGGTGTTAGTCATTGATCTAGGCATATCTTTGCGAATTTTCATTCAAAATAATGTTTTTTTGCAGCTATCCTTTCATTTGCCATTGGTACGTAAAACAATGTCTACCAACATATTGCTAAAAGAATGTTTACATGACCTCAGAACTCAAAGTGGCAATGTGATTGAAAGTGAGTGCTGGTAACTGAAGATGCATATTTCACAGCTATACTGGGTAGCAGATTTTAAGAGGTACACTAGCTACTGTGGCTGTGTCTAAACTGGTACTGCTCTCAGTCAGGCCAAATACAGTATATACCTCTGTTAAACTACTTAGTTGTTGCACGAAATTCTTGTAAAGTTGCACTAAATTCTTACTTTTTATTGGTTATCACATATTTGTAATATAAAAAAATAAATCTAATTGCTACCCATTTAAAGAAATCTCTTATTTTGTCACATATCATGTAACTTACTGGTTCACATGACGGTCATGTAACATTTTTATCCTCAAATTGTAAATTGCTTAAAGTCTGACAATATAGAGATTTTCCTATATATTTAGTGCTCCATGGTGTGATCATTTTTCATTAGTTTTTACTCAAATTTGAAATGCTAAAAGGTAAATGACATAAAAATTTCAATATTGTTTAATCTTTGATAATATTTACTTTTTGTATCTTTCAGGCAAGCAGCGTTGGACAGCTGAAGACCGATCAAATAGTGCAGTTGAAACTCAGTACAATGGAATTCTGCAGAACCTTGGTGTCTCAGCGCCTTCTGGAACTGATATGGTCTACTTTGTTGCTCCAAGTGTGTTTCTGAAAATTCTTTTGTCACAAGCATCTTAAATTTCATTGCTATGTTATAAACATCCGTTTTTTTTCCCCAGTATTTAGAATTTCCTACACTTAGAGCAAAGATAAAATTTTCCTCAGAATAAATTGTCAAGCTAGACTCTACTTTCTCATAATTTGTTCACGTCTGCATGGGTTTGTGTCTCAGGTTTGGCCAATGTGGGTATGTGAGAAAGCTTGCTAGTAGCTTCTCATGGGTTGGTGATTCATTCCGGGGTTTTCCCAGGTTCTTCCTCCACCATTAATACTGCCTGCCATGTATAGCATATGTTCAGAAAAATGGGTGTTACATCCTACAATAACCACAACAACAACTCATAATTTGTTATTATTTTGTAGCCATTCTTTGTGTATATAGAAGCAAAATAGTTTTTTGTTCTGTTACTCTGAAATTTCTGAAATGAAGTATTTTATTCTAAATTGATTGTGCACCTAAAGGTATTACTTGTGTAAATCAGTCTGTTGTTCTTATTCCCCTCATGATAACATGGTTCAAGTTACAGATGGTTAAAGATTTCATCAAGACATGTCTGCCTTATAATTTTACTTCTTGGCTTACTAAAATGACTCTTAAAGAACAGTAGTAACAAACACAAAAATACAACCATTGCATTCAAATCCTGATATTGGTTTGGTCTTGTGTGTAGTCTGGAGCTATCCAAGCAGTTGGTGCAGAAATATGAAGAACACTACTCAGATATTTAGCAAGGTTTGTGGAAAATGAGGAAATGTGTTTTTCACATTTATGGACTGAGGTGGACAACATTCATGCTAAACTGTACTTTATCAACAGTTTAATTCAGCTTAGTGTTATGTACTATACTTCTATTCTTCTAATATGCATGTCTTCATAGTTAACAAGGTTAGTATATAATACTTTGTTTCACTATGTTGAAAATTAGTTGAACTTTTAAGAATTTATAAAGTCCCAAATTGATTAGGTAGGCCTTCTAAGGTTGGCAGTCCTGCCATATCATTACATATTAGTAATGTTATCTTATATCTGATTGCAAGGTTGTCTCTCTGTGAGGCCCATCATTACAATACAACTTCTTTTATAAGGCAGTAATGATCATGGATTCCATTTCATTAAGTGTACAGTGTTACATGGCAGTCTCTCTGTAAGGTCCATCATGACAATACAACTTCTTTTATAAGGCAGTTATGATCATGGATTCCATTTCATTAAGTGTACAGTGTTACATGGCAGTCTCTCTGTAAGGTCCATCATGACAATACAACTTCTTTTATAAGGCAGTTATGATCATGGATTCCATTTCATTAAGTGTACAGTGTTACATGGCAGTCTCTCTGTAAGGTCCATCATGACAATACAACTTCTTTTATAAGGCAGTAATGATCATGGATTCCATTTCATTAAGTGTACATTGTTACATGGCAGTCTCTCAGTATGGTCCATCATTACAATACAACTTCTTTTATAAGGCAGTTATGATCATGGATTCCATTTCATTAAGTGTACAGTGTTACATGGCAGTCTCTCTGTAAGGTCCATCATGACAATACAACTTCTTTTATAAGGCAGTAATGATCATGGATTCCATTTCATTAAGTGTACATTGTTACATGGCAGTCTCTCAGTATGGTCCATCATTACAATACAACTTTTTTTATAAGGCAGTAATGATCATGGATTCCATTTCATTAAGTGTACAGTGTTACATGGCAGTCTCTCTGTAAGGTCCATCATGACAATACAACTTCTTTTATAAGGCAGTAATGATCATGGATTCCATTTCATTAAGTGTACATTGTTACATGGCAGTCTCTCAGTATGGTCCATAATTACAATACAACTTCTTTTATAAGGCAGTTATGATCATGGATTCCATTTCATTAAGTGTACATTGTTACATGGCAGTCTCTCAGTATGGTCCATAATTACAATACAACTTCTTTTATAAGGCAGTTATGATCATGGATTCCATTTCATTAAGTGTACATTGTTACATGGCAGTCTCTCAGTATGGTCCATCATTACAATACAACTTCTTTTATAAGGCAGTTATGATCATGGATTCCATTTCATTAAGTGTACATTGTTACATGGCAGTCTCTCAGTATGGTCCATCATTACAATACTGCTCCTTATGATACTTTATTAAATAGTAGGAAAATTATATTATCTCTTCATTTTAAGGCAGTTTCACTATTAGGTGATATAAGCTTGTGCTCCCATG
The DNA here is from genome assembly GCA_016746295.1 of Potamilus streckersoni. Taxonomy (NCBI): domain Eukaryota; kingdom Metazoa; phylum Mollusca; class Bivalvia; order Unionida; family Unionidae; genus Potamilus; species Potamilus streckersoni. The sequence continues at coordinate 370,905 of JAEAOA010002113.1, read as the reverse complement.
GACTGCATTGTAATGCAGGAGTACTGTAAAATATATGCCACACCATGACATAACACTTAAAGAGTCTGAACAAGCTCTTCAAAATTGTTCAAAATCTTTAATACCATCAAATATTTAAAAAATTAAATGGAGCTGAAATTTCAAGCAACGTGAAATATGTTAAATAAAATTCTTTGACAAAATGGTTTTAATAGTCAACAGTGTTAACTTCTTGACACAAAGAAAGGTTATACATGCAAAGTATGTTCATGGCAAATGGTGGTAACATCTTTTGTGCATGGCATCATCTGTTCAGAAAAGAGAAGGGAAAAAAATAATAATTCCATATTCCATTCCAGATTTTTTTGAAATTTGACAAATTTGTTAGCGAAAATTAAGTTACTTCATTGATGGCCACTCTGCAAATTTCCTCCCAAGGATTGTATTATAATGCAGGATTATTGTTCAGATTATGAGACACCATGACATAACATTTGAAGAGACCTATAGACTTTAGGTTGAAAGTAGAGATGTCAAGGTCATGGTAAGCTTAATATGGATTCAATTATTTTGCACAGCAAGTTAATGACTGCATAGCCAGGGCAAAGGTCAACATGAAGACATGTTGGTCAATAATGAACAGAGTAAATGAGGTTCTATTTGTGTTAATTAGAGAAATATTAAATATGGTGTGGGCATTTAATGAACTGTTCATGGTACTATTCATTACACTTTAATTGCATATGGCACAGAAGTTGACTGCGGATGATAAAAAAAAATTGCTTTTAACAAAGGTCCAGAGGGTGTAATATCAAGGCTGTATTTAGTGACACTCTTTGCAAATAAAAGAATAATGTCTGAATTCTGTTTATTTTAATTTAGCTCGTTACCTGGGAGACCAAAAGTTCAGTTACAACCAGTACCTGACATATAAGCTCCGTATAGGAGAAGAGGCAGTTAGACCATCTATTGTGGATATTGTGATCCAAAGTGGTGGACAACAAATTTCTGCACCATATTATGCTCAGAATAACCCAGCACCTGGCGTTGAAGTTAAGGAGTATCGGTTCAGGTTACATGAGCACCCAGATTATCAGTGGTATCCTCAGTTAACATCAGAAGGATTCATCTCCATCTTGTCGAACATTACTGCCATTAAAATAAGAGCCACTTACAACAGAGAAGGTAAGTTTTTAAAAAGTATATGTGACCTCTTGAAAAAAAATTGATTTTAAATCACTATGCCGTTGTAAAGATAATGATATTTTTTTGCCATCTGTGTCAAAAACAAAGAAAATTCATCAATATTGCAGACATTCCCAGCCATGGTAAAAAAAATGCAATGAACATAGAAAACAACATTTTTGTCAGTATGTGTGTAAATTTGTGCATATTGGATGTCTGTGTACCTATATTTGTGTTTTGTATTTGTGTGTTTATGTAGATGTTGCACTTGCATGTGTCTGCTAGATATCAGTTAGCTTGTAATTTGAAACTATGCATCAGTTGTGTGTACATGGATTATAGTTTGTTGATTTCCTAATTTTATCCATAACAATTAATGGGTAATACTACTTGTTACGAATTATTGCCTACAGTATTTCTATTGTCGTTTAAAGAAATGCATACAGTTTAAATATTTCAAATACTGTTTATACTTGTTTGCAATTAAAATCCAGCTGCAGGCTATATAAACCCTGATCTGCCACTGTGCAGTGACAGATCTAGATCTGTGTAAGTTGCATTTAGACTCAACTTCTCAATGATTGTATATGGTAGTGAGACAAATTTGTTTTTAATTCCAGGTGTGGGTTTTATTGATGACATCAAGTTGGAGACAGCTAGGCGTGGGCTTAATGGTGGCAGTGCTGCATCATGGGTAGAACAGTGTACATGTCCTGATGGTTATGTTGGTCAGTTTTGTGAGTCTTGTGCACCTGGCTACCGGAGAGAACCATCATTTGGAGGGCCTTTTTCTGTTTGCATACCCTGTCAGTGTTATAACCACTCAGATCAGTGTGACCCTCAATCAGGTAGCGACACTTCAATAATTGTTATTGTTCAATATCAATAATAATTAAAATAATAACGAGGACTTTATATAGTGCCTAATCTTTAGAAGCTCTACATGCTTTACAACATTTGACAACACTTAAAAAGAATAAAAACATGATTGCTAAATTAAAAACAAACACCACAAAATTAGAACAGAAAAACATGCTGTAAACTTTTAAGGTAAGGATACGCTATAAGGATACATTATTAAATTTTTAGGACTGTTCTTGCAGTTGAAATAGATGAGTTTTAAGAGCGCTCTTGAATGAGATCACAGTGTGTCTTTGTGTCTAAGTACAGTGGGCAATTTGTTCCACGTTGCTGGGCCTTGGTAAGCAAAAGAACGTCCATATGATTTCAACTTCATAGTGGGAATAATGAGAATATGAGTGTTAGAAGAGGAGAATAAGCATCTTGCAGGTGTCTTCACATCACGACATGCTTCACACTTGTCTATGAATGTGTATAATAAAATCATGTCTATGAATGTGTATAATAAAATCATTTGTTAGCCTGCTTGCTTATGCATGTAGTTAGGTTGGTAGATAGGTAGGTGTGTGTGTATGTAGGTAGATTGGTAGGTAGGTAGGTAGACAGTCAAACTGACATCTGTGAAACTTGGTCTTTATACCCAAATGAATCTTACATGCAGGCACTTGTTGCTCAACCTGTCAACCAACTTGAAATCAATATCAACCTGTTCATTTTGTAACCTCCCATATATACACACTGTTTCAGTCAAGCTGCACATTATGTAATGGCTGATAAAGTCTGTATTATTTTCAATTGTATTAGATAAGCAGCTCAGATAAAGGATGGACAAAAATCATACATAATTAGGATATATTTATGCATTCATTCACATAAAAACATGGTAGCATGTTCTGTGTATTATACCAATTTAAATGATATTTTATATTGAATGCAAATATCTATATATTATTGGTATTATTTTTTGAAAGAAAGTGAAATATGTTAATTTGTTTATAATTCTAATGTTTCTTTGCCTTAATTCAAATCATAATATCAGGTATAATTGCTCATTAACTGATTTTGTCATCAGGTCGCTGTATATGTAAGGACAACACAGTAGGAGATAACTGTGAGAGATGTGCAGAGGGTTTCTATGGTAATGCACGAGTTGGTACCACTGATGACTGTAAACCATGTCCTTGCCCCAACCAGGGTCCCTGTATACAGCTTCCAGACAAAGAGGTTGTCTGTACTCAATGTCCGGAGGGATCAGGAGGTATGTCAGTTGCTGGGACCATATCCTTGTATTGATTATGCCACTGTACTTAATGTCAGACATATTAAAGTGAACACGTTTCCATAATGTAACTGTGATATCTAGAAACTTAAATTTCATGTTCTATACGATATACAAAGTCATTAAGCTTTTAAAATTGATGATACATAAATAGACAGCAAAATTAAGTTTGTTTTGGATTGTGTGTAATTGATTATCAAGCTTTTTGACGTAATGAATACTGTCAAATATGATGTTCAATGCTTATAATTATAAAAAAGTTTAAAATACAATAACAAATTTCAATAAATAACATATATTTTAAAATTTTATTTACAAAATATTGTCCAGGTATGTTAGAAGGAAACATGAATATACAAGCAGTTCCTTTCAGAACTAATAACTTCCATTATATTTATTTGCATGATGTGATTTTAACCAGTCCAAATACCTGTTCTAAAGGCTTTCTGAAAGTGTATAATTGTTTTGTTGCAGCATTCTCTTCATGGTCATACACTTCCCTATGTACTTAGAAGGATTTCATGGTTTTTGTTCAATGTAGTAAAGAATGCCATTCAATAGACATTATAGTAGGTACCTTGATATGGAAATAAAGCATTGATGTTCTAATTAGAAGAGGATATTATTGAGAAAGGAATTTAGGACTATTTCTTTTCATACAAATGTTTTTATGCAATGTGTTGATGTAAAAAGAATTTATTGTCTTTATAGGATAGGGAATGCAGTATTTAGTTGTGTGGAACATGCACTATTTATTAACAGTAGAGTGCCCTTTCTTTCAAGGTACTCTCATTTGGAATGTAACAAAGTAACAAATTTTCTGGGTCATTGAGCTGATGCGATGATGTAGAGGAATATATGTTATAATGGCTTACTTAATACAATAATATCTTTTTGAGAACTACTTTGTTACTAGTTGCATTTAAGAGCAAAGAAAACACAATCTTCATTATTATCTCTAACTTTACACAGAAAAAGGAGAAATTAAATTGGGTTGGTCTGACCATCATTTCATTTTTGTTTCTCCTTCCATCCATTAATCCCACTATCATTTCTCAACAATAACTCCATAATTATAATTGGTTCAACCAGCATTGATATGTGTCTAGATATAGGTGAGACCTTGGTTGTTTGTCAGCATTTCTGTGTCATGATTTGGTAGAGTTACAGCCCCTGATTCTGAGGCCAAGCCACTCTATTATCTTCACAAAATAACTCCCTTATTTTTTTTTGTTTTTAGTATACAATGTTGATTACTCCTTGGCAAATTTTGTTGTGATCTTCAGTATCATCTTTTAAAAAGTTATAGACCCCGATTGTTAGTCTGGTCTGCTTTCTTTGACATACAATAAATCCCTTGATTATTATTTGATTTGAATCAAATTTGGGATTCTGTTAAATATTGACATGCCAGTCTGTGTTCAGTTGTAATTTTTGGCATCTTTGTTCAACAGGGTTATAGCCTCTGATTGTCAAACCCATCCACATTTGTTTCCACACATAAACTTTAGTGATTATCATTGAATTTCAGCTTTATTTGGTATGTAATTGATTTTCATGTAAGGCTGAATTTAATTCTCAGCATTTTGCATTGTTTAGTATTGTGTTTTTTTGGTCTGATTTAACCATTTTAATAAAGCATGTAAATTATTTCAGACAGAACTGTCCACAGCATATCAGTGCATATATTGACCAATTTTAGACACAAGTAAACCATGCAGCTCTTGAATCATGGTTAGTTGCAGGAGAAAGCTAAGAAATGCTATCATCAAAAATGTTCTTTTACTAATTTTCAGTGCTATGGCAAGGGTTTGCATGATCTTAAAAAGTACTTTTTGTAGTTTCATTGAAAATTGTAAGAGTTTATAGTCAGCTCTAAAACATACTGGAAAAGTGCTTCAGAAAAATTCATTAGTCCTTGAAAGCACTCGACTTGTGGAACAAATGTTATTTAATTGGAAATTGTTCTTGTAAGTATTAAGAAAGGAGACAGAGATTGTCTTCCTGGAAATAAACTTTTATCTGTCGTTACTTGTATATTTAGTAGTACCTCAGGTTGAGAAGTGTACATACTCAGTAATCCTTTGTGTTCAGTAGCTTATATACTCAGTTTGAGTCAATTACATACTCATTAATACTTTGGGTTGAGTATATTACATACTTGGTAATACTTAAAATTTAGTAGATTACATACTCAGTAATACTGTGGGTTGAGTAGCTGTATATACTCAGTAATACTTTGAATTGAGTTGAATAGGTAGTTATTAGTACATAGCCAACATTTCTGATTGTAATGATGTTTAAATGAATGTATGCAATGTTGACTTGGCTGTTGAGGTAGATAAAATCGTTTGTCCAGTACGCTGATGGGAAGCATCATAGTTTCAAACATTATTACCCTAAGTGTTATATGTAAATATGAGGGAGAAGTAATCAACAAAGACATGTGTTGTCTTTAGCAAATGGAAATTTACATTTGATCAATGTGGAAAAAAATGTACTAAAATCCCATGGCAGAAGTATAAAGCACAAAAGTGGAATGCTGAAATTAGGAATGAATTTAGAATGAAAAAGATGAAAGGGAAGGAATCAGAAGCTCGGGTGAATAAGACTGCTAACTCCCAAACTGTTGTAGATAACTACACGGCCTAATGGTGTCAAAGGATAAAATATTTAAAATCTGGAATTTTGTAGACAAAGCATGCCATAATCAACATCCTTCTTAAGTAATCATTGTTAAATGTAGTGCCTGAAAATTAATTTTTTGTCAGTGAAAAGTCCTTGAAATTTGTATTTCCTGATGAAATGTCTTCAAGAACCATTTGCTCAAACGTTATTCTGATGTCAGGGTTCATATGCAACTTCAGCATGCTTGAGTTTTTAAATCCTTTTTCCATGTACTTGAGTAGGCTTGAAATTTTGACCAAACTTTATGGTCTTTTGTGGTCTTGAATATACTTGAATTCTGTGAAAATGAGAACAAAATAAAATATTTAAACCATATTATTTATGCATTTTATTTACTTTATTGTTCATATTTTGAAGACAAAAAATCTGCCTGCATCAAAGTTTTTAAGAGGACAGCAACTTTTATGTGAATTGTCTCCCTTGTACATCATCATAGAATGTGTGCATTTGGGTAATACAGTTTTTGATTTCATAATGTTTGTATTGCATGTTCATTTATTGGCAGACAGCTGTAGCTGAAAGGATGGAAAAGTTAAAGTGACTAGTCAGTCATGAACCGTAACTATAAATTGAGTTCTTGTTGCTTGCATTAAACATGGTTTGAAAGGGAGGAATATGTAGATTTGCATCAAAAAAACAATAAAGGAACTAACAAAGCATCTTGCTTTCCACTGAAAAAATTCCTTTCTTCCAACTCTCACCCCCTTTTTGTTATCAATTTTTTTTCAGGGCTTTATGATGGGTTGTTTTTCCTCCAGCGCCAGTGTTATATACGTTCTTTTGGATTACAATACTTGTAACTTTTTTTAATGACTTGTGTCATTGAATTAATGACAAATACTGCTTGTTTTCAAGTACAATTTTGTATGTCTTATTCTTCTACCATGTTAGAGGCTTATTAGCTTATATCTTGATTCTATGTTACTCCTTCCAAAAAGTTAATTTACATGGATTTTCCTTTATTGTGGCTATCAAAAAGTATCTGGTTTTTACAACTGGATATAATAATATAATTTTAAACATTTGTTCCTGTATTTAAGGGGGGAAAAAAAACTAACTTTCACATACATTCAACTCTAGTTTCTTTTAATAATGTTACAGTGCCACATTGTCCTTGAAAAACATTAGGCAACAATAGTGACATTTTTGAACATTGTGAGTGTTAAACTTTGCCATGCAAATGATGATCAGCTTGTCGATCTAAATGGTTGACTTCAGTAGCTGGCTAAAAGAAATAAGTACCAGTATATCATCATTTTGAAACCTAGAATGTGTGATTTATGGCAAGGTTGATGTTCTTACCCTAATTTTATTTGAAAAGTTTGGTGTATGTTTTCGATTAGTGTGTGTTGTACATAACAAAATGTGGTGTGGATAAAAGCACAAGGCTAGTGAATTATAATTGTATTGATTACTTCTGCAAAAAGTTCCTAATTACAGATGTTTGTTTTTCCAGGTAGCCTTTGTGACCTTTGCCTGGATGGTTACTTTGGAGACCCGAAGGGCTGGTATGGAGACGAAAAACCCTGCTTGCGTTGTAATTGCAGTGATAACATCGATCCTAATGCTGTGGGCAACTGTGACAGGTACACTAATGCTGGTCTCAGCATTAATATATTTTATGGGGAACTCATTTTCATGGATTTTTGGTTCTTACATGCCACAAATTAAAACACGCACCATACAAGGATTTTATAAACATGCAGCGAACAAGGATTTTTTAAACACCGAGCAAACAAGGATTTTATAAACACCCAGTGTACAAGTAGAAAGCTCACTTTAATCTCAGAACCTATCCTCTGCAGTATTTGAACAGTACTCCTCAAAAACTTCTGCAGGTATTTAACATTGCTCTCCTAGACTTGTACAAGATTTTAACATCATTTTCCAAGACTTCAGCAGAATTTTTACATCATTCTTTTTCAAGTACTATTGTGTAATACTTACTGTTTATGGGTTGTTTTAAGTTATATCTTACTATATATATTTTCAGTTCTTAGTATTTACTTAATTACATCTTTAATTTTTATTGGCACCATATAGCTATTACTACATTTCTACAGCTATTTGGTTGGCACCATGTAGCCAGTACTACTGTTATACTATTGTTTGATTGGCACCATATAACCAGTACTACAGTCTAATACTATTTGATTGGCAGCATATGGCCAGTAATATAGTTAAACTACTGTTTGATTTCCAACATAGAGCCAGTACTACAGTTCTACTATTGGATTGGCACCATATAGCCAGTACTACAATTCTACAATTTGATTAGTACCATATAGCCAGTTCTACAGTTCTACTATTGGATTGGCACCATATAGCCAGTACTACAGTTCTGCTATTGAATTAGCACCATATAGCCAGTACTACAGTTCTACTATTTGATTTGCACCATATAGCCAGTATTACAATTTTACTATTGGATTAGCACCATATAGCCAGTACTACAATTCTACTATTGTATTAGCACCATATAGCCAGTACTACAATTCTACAATTTGATTAGTACCATATAGCCAGTTCTACAGTTCTACTATTCGATTAGCACCATATAACCAGAACTACAGTCTACTACTATTTGATTACCAGCATATGGCCAGTACTACAGTTCTACTATTGGATTAGCACCATATAATCAGTGCTACAGTTTGCTTTTGGATTGGCACTACAGACCTGTTTACCCATAAATTTTCCTGTCAGTATTTTAAGCAATGCCTGTCAGTATTTTCAGACCGCAGTCAGTATTTTCAGCACACAAATAGTAGATACTATCAATATACTATAATTATCATTATGTAGTATTACACAACATAATGACTATACAATATTGTGTAAATAACTCTTAGTTTGCAAAGACGCTGGTATTCAGTTAATTCTGTGTTTCAAGGCACAAATATGCAGAAATTGAACACCACTGACTTAAACATCCTGTTCATATTATAGTGATAAAAACCACAAAAAAATACAACATAACCAAATTTATTGTTGTTTGCCTCCGTTACTTTCTCTAAAAATTCTGTTTTCTCAGCTTCACACATATCCATAACATTTTAATTAAAGCCAATTCTCTATTTTACTTGGTTAAGGACGACCTGATATAAAACATTATGACATTGTTACCACCCATCCACTTAGAAAATAATAAGTTTATCTAGATAGGTGAAGGCAATCTTATTTATCTGATAAAATCTAGTATCATCTTTGTCAATATTTACTAGAATGGAAATAAGGTTAATAAATTATTTTTCATTGCTTCCGTTAACTTGTCAGCTGTACTCAATGACAAATTCATATTTGCGATCAACTCACATAGAATCGCCTCAGCACGTGTTATTTGTTTTTGAAGTATGTTTTGATCACTGACTTCCTTTCCTTTCATCATTGACAAAATGTTTCTATTTCCATTCACTAATGATTTCAATTTTGTATGATTTCCCGATTCCACATGCCGTGAACAGTCATTCCTTCCACCATGTGCACAGGAAAAGTCTAAGTTGCAAACAGTGCAATGCACAAAATGTTCTCCTTTTGATGATGGTTTAAGGCATAGCCACAGAGTAGAATAAATTGGTAGAAAATGCTGCTTTCTGTGTTAGACTTTCCATTTTCATCATCAGTTTCGTGCTGAAACTTTCTTGTCGGCGGCATTTTCCTTTGTTTAAACGACCGGATGTTGAGAATGTCAAAATAAGTGACGTGGCTCAAAATGCGGTCGCGGATGCGGACCGAAGAGACGATACAACAAAACAAAACGGAAAGAAAAACGGCTTAAAAAATTAATTTTAAAAAGTAATAAATAAATGCAACCTCAAATCGTATTTTCAGTTCAATGACCGTATGACCGTACTATGGGCTTTATTCCGTACAAATACGGTCAAATACGGTCGGGTAAACAGGTCTGGCACTATATAGCCGGTACTTCAGTTTGCTATTGGATTGATACCATATAGCCAGTACTACATATGTACTATTTGATTGGCACCAGAAAGCTAGTACTACAGTTCTAATATTAATTGGATCTCATGATGCTTTGGCACAACACAATTTGTTATGATGATCTGTTGTAAAGGCAAACTTGTATTGACACCAGGACATTTTGTTCTATTGCAAGGGCCAGTTTAATATAAGTCAGAGCTTCTTGGAGAATTTAGCATGTGAATATTTTATAGTTCAAATATATTTAAGGGATATTTAAAATAATTTATATGAATTTCTTGTGCATATTTGTTGGGGAAACATTTTTGTAAATTTCATGACTTGAATTTTGTGCTGTTCTATATGCAGGATCACTGGTGAATGCAAGAAATGTATTCACAACACAGGAGGGTTCCACTGTGAGAGTTGTCTTCCCAACTACTATGGCGATGCCCTGACTGTCCCCAGGGGGCAATGTAAAGGTAAATCCAATAGATAATATGTTCTTCCTAAATTAACATGGAATTGTTAACTGTAAATTATTTTCAGTGAATGTAATGAGCACACTTGTTTAACTGAAATTTTAAAAATTGATAACATTCCTGTCAGATGAAAAATGCAATGATAATCCAAAAATTTGTGGACATTGTATAAAAATTAAACAACATAAGCTATGTAAGTAAAACTTTAACTCGTGTACAAACAAAAACATTAGTTTTTGTAAAAGTATTTTTTCTAGTTTTTTAAAAATAAATTTCTTTTGATGTTTCATAGTATGGCCTTGAGCAACCAGAAATAAATATCTAAGTATCTGTACATGTATAAATATTATAAAACCCATTCAGAATTAATGTATTGCTTTACAGGATCATGTATCTGACATCATTCTGTTTTAAGTGGTCAAACTTTATTGGCTTGGCAAATTTGTTAGGCAGGATACCAGAAGGGGCAGCTGTAACTTCATGAGAATGTATGTAACAAGTGGGAAGTCCATTGAACCAACTGGTGAACAGCATAATATTAGAGAAGTAAAATACTGATTAAGACCCTTGCATTACTAAACGCTAAAACATATGAAAATTTGACTCTAGGAAGCTTGAAGATGGAAACAAAAAAGGAGTAGTGTTCTTAGTAGGATCCAAGGAACATGTAACTGTTTCATTATACGATGTTAATTGGCATGAATCATTACATGAATAGCTAGCCGCTCATAAAGGAATTAGTCTATTTCTTAAATTCATGGGAAAGCACGTTACTTTCATTTTCTCTGCATGATAGAGCCAAAATTGTGTTTGGGTGTTACACTAAAACCAACCAACCACTATCAGGTAAAACCATCACCAAAATTTGTACTTTTGCCCATAACAAATTCACTGAAATTTGTATGTTGCTGGTATGCAATGATTCAACATTGATTAAAGTTTATTGATGCTAAACTATTATGGCTTATAGTATTCACCAGAGTCCATATGGCCTTATGGATATTTCCAGTATTTGTATTTGTTACTTTATTGTAATCCAGTCTCTATACTCACCACTTTATTGCATTAAACAGGGTCAATATTGATTTTATCATCTTTATACTCCCCCTTTATAATATTAAACAGGGTCGGTATAGATTTTATCTAGTCTTTCTACATAATCATTGCTCATTTTATAGATATTGCTGAGTTAATGCTAGGTACTGCTGTGGTTTAATAATAATGAGTGATGTTTAACATACTTTTTACAAAATTTAAACATAGTGGTTTCTTTTGTCTTGTTATTCTGCATGTTCACACATTTATCTTTACATTTTAGAACTTTTACTCAGTACCACATAACTATTATTGTGCTGATGTCCAATTTATGCATGCATACATCCTTATATACATACATTCAATCATACATACAGACATACAAACAGACAGTAGTATGGCAGGACATGATTGCATTCTATTATTGAACTGGATCATTGAATTAATTTATAAACATTTTTATTTGCAGCCTGTCTGTGCTACCCACCTGGAACAATCAGTGCTGGCATCCTGTCCTGTGACCCAACTTCGGGTCAGTGTCCATGTAAGCCCAATGTCATAGGGAGAATGTGCAACCAGTGTCAGTCGGGCTACTGGAATCTGAACAGTGGGCAGGGTGAGTTCGGCAAAGCTGTTTACTTCTACATTTTTGCTGAATTTTCTTCAAAAAATTCCACTAAAATATGGACCACAGTTCAAGGTATTTTACAGGTTGTAATTTTCCCGTGATGTAGCATGCCAGAGCACTATCCATCCATTAGTCTAATGCCATCTCTATCTCTGAAGTGCTTGTCTTGCTATAATGCACCAAATCCAGGTTTCTCTGTGACAGCAGCTGAGGACATTACAGCTGAATGTCATGCCTGCAAGTTTGGAGTTACAATGAGCTACGGTTAAGCATTTATTCCAGGCCATACCCTTGTGCTATATGCAATTTTATTTTAATTATTTCAATAACCCACATCAATAACATAAATGAGTGGGTCATAATAATTTCTAATTTTTATCATCATCTCAGGGCATCCAGATACTCCTGCATCACTTGCTGGAATTTCCATGAACAACAGTTAGTAACCATCCATGAGCACACAAGTAAAAGTAAAGTTTCTGTGAAGATTAGTACATTCTTGTTATTATATATCCCATCAGAACTTGGTTATGTACAGTTTAGTAAAACCTCAGTACCAATTTTTGGCCTCAGTAGATCATCCAGATTGCTTTCACAACATGAACACAGTAGCAAAGCTGAAAAAGTTTTGTAATCTTTTATAAGCATATCCATTAAGTTTGAGTTTAGGTTTCTATTACCTTGGAGAATTTGTTGACATTCAGTCATTGTGTGCTGTTTTGTTTACAAATATCACATCCAAAAACTTCATGTCTGACTAAATTGTTGTTTATAAAATAGAAAACCCATAGCAGTGACAAAGACTTTTTGACTTGCAACATGTGACATTTGGTGCATAGAGTTTATAGAAAGACTTGCAATGAGTGATATTAAGTGCATAGGGTATACTGAAAGACTTGCATATCATGGCATTAAGTGCATACAGTACTGAAAGGCATGTATAATGTGACATAATGTGCATACAATGTACTGAAAGACTTGCATAGTGTGACATTTAAGTGCATTGAGTATACTGAAAGACTTGCATAGTGTGACTTAAGTGCATTGAGTATACTGAAAGACTTGCATAGTTTGACATTATGTGCATAGTGTACTGAAAGACTTGCATAGTGTGACATTAAGAGCATACAGTGTACTGAATGACAGCACTCATCAGATTTGTTGCAGTATGGCACGTGCATGTTCTGAGAAATGCTTCGTTCAGGTGAGAAGAATTTCTTTATTTCTTTCTTGTAAGTGACTTGCTTCTTTAGGCCAAACACGATTTCCATAATAGGCTTTCAAAATTAAGCCTTTTTCTGAATAGAAACTTTTCAGTATTTCTGAAGTGTTCATTATAATTGGTTTTGCTTTGAGGGAGAATGAAAATATTGGACCTCTTTTCACTGTATCATTTTCTTTCAAATAAATGCTTTGAAATCATATATATATATATATATATATATATATATATATATATATATATATATATATATATATATATATATATATATATATATTCATATATGCTCAATTTTACATGACCATGCCTTTGCTTGGTCATTTTTGCATTCATTTGCTTGTGTATTAAAGGGAGAGTTTCTTGTACATTTACAATACAATAGTCTAATGATTGGTGACATTGAAAACTGATTAGACCAGTGCTTAAGGGGAACAAAACCATATACCACATCAGTGTCTGGTTTGGCCACTTCAGTATGATATACTTGTTTGAGTATTTTTTCAGAGGCTGTATACTTAGTCAGTTACAACAATGAGTACTGACCAAAAAACAATTCTAGGGACCTCTAACCAAATAGCATTTCTGGGAAGCACTGATTAAATATTATATCTGGGGTGCATTTTGATTGCTTGCATGTTTCTTTTTTTATTAGCAACATGAGGATATGTCATTAGCATTTGTTTTAGGCTTTACGACTGACCCTCATTTTTAATTCTTGGCACAAAAAAATTCATGTTAAGGTACCTGTAAAAACAGAAGACAAAGACTTTTCAGGAATATGAAGGTAAAAGATAGCTATTTCTGATTTTAGACTTGTTTGAATTTAGTGCATACCAAGCTGGCTTACTGACTGGAGTACATTGATTGCCAAAGAATCATAAAATTGATCAATCCTTCTTCTAACAAATGTTTTGCCTATTTTCATTTGTTTAGAGATCTTGCAAAACATTGCCAATAGAAAACATAACAAAGAGCAGAAATTTTATTCTTCATGTGTTTTATGAGCAGAATACATGGTGTGAAAAATGTAAACTTGTGTGTCAAAAATTAAATTATGTACAGCAATGGTGATTTAAGCATGAGGAATTGTATTCCAAGATTGGGTTGGTTATTAATTGGGAGGATGATAATGAAATGTATTTGAAATTTTTTGAATAATCATAAATCAGTTGAGGATTTTAAGACCAACTGTAAGTTTTTAAAATGACACTATGATTGTCTTAGTAGAAGCCCATGGTTGCCATTTTTTTCTGGAATGAACAATGGTTGTGGCAGTTTTTGGTGGTAGTTGAGGTAGTGGTGGCAATAAATGTTCAATTAATCATGCAATACATTACTATATATTGACTTTATTTAGAATTTGCTTCATTATATCTTGCTGTAAAATCACAGGCCTGAGTGGAGAAATTTACCCCTCTCTTTGCCAATTCAAGGGCCATCATGATCATTGTAAATGAAATCTTGTGCCTTCATATCCCCTTCTCAATCAAATTGAAAGAAGAGATCATCTAAATAAGTGACAGTGGCTATTTGTAGTGAACAGACGCGAATCTGATTAGTAACAATGATAGTCAAGGAGGTACAAAAACACTGTTGATTTAGCACCCTAGATGGCTGTCATTGTTGGGTTGTCATATTAAATGACTGAAATTAGGTCAGCACCGTGGCACACTATTGATGGACTTATGAGTAAACATGATTGGTTTAGTCCTTCAGATTTTAAGATTAACTTAAACATCTTTATTTACATGTTTAATGGATTAGAAGAAAAATTTAGACTTGTGTTATATTTCCTTAGATTACGCACTTTGTCATTATGTTATGTACATGATAAGTATGATAGTTGTCTTGTGATCTGCAGAAATGTATTACTTAGAATTGACCTCTGGTTTGATGAGAACACTTGTCTACTAATTAGAATAGCTATTTAGTTAAAATCATTTTTGTCAGCATGAACAAATTAATTTTGATAGAATACATTTCTGAGAAAATTTGATAAAAATTTGTCAACTAAATTTAATGTGATCAGAAAAAGTGTATGGCCATTATTGTCTGGAGGACCCACTTGTTTAGACACTCTTGTTTGACCACCAAATCATACTTGTAAAAATGCATTTTATTGAACCTTTACACCTACCTTGCCATTAGATTGGGTTGCTGTTCATTGTGATATATATGATACGGTACTAAATTGATATAGACTTCCTTATAAGGCAAGTCCTACTGCAAACAACATAGATCCTGATCTGCTTGCATCTAATGTGTTAGTAGACCAGGGTTAGTTTTATTTTGTAGGCATGGTTAGTTGAACCATATTTGCTGGAATAACATGCAACTCCAGATTCATAAATTATATTAACCAGAAGAATACTTGTACCTGTTACTTCACCTTTGTTTATGTTTACACGGTAGATTTAAAGTTTTTATTCCCATTGATTTGTATATTGTCTGGATGTTAATATACCCAACAGCAACTGATCAGCTAGTGCATTATGCAACAACAGCTGGGTGTGTGCTGTTTGCAGTTGGATCCAACTTGTTCTCAAGTATCTACGTGTCCTTATATTGTGCACCATAGTCATTTATACAAAATTTGAATTTTGCAATCTTGAGCACTCTTATTCTTTCAGGTTGTGAAGCATGTCTGTGTGACCCAACTGGGTCCTTGAACTCCACATGTAATGAGCAGACTGGTCAGTGCATCTGCAAACCTGGGGTAACGGGGCTTAAATGTGACCAGTGTCAGAGATTCTTCTATGGATTCTCCCATACAGGATGTCAAGGTAATGTAAAATTTCTTTGAGAAAATTCCTATTTCAGCAATTAAAAACTAGATATAGGATTAGTACATTCAGATGTAAAGTTACTGAAGGAGTTTGAAGATGATGTACAACCTAAGAAAATCTTTATTTTTTGAAAATGCAGTTTAAATGAAGGAAAAAAATTAGACTCTATTTGATATCTTTAATATTTTTTGACTCCATCGTTTATTTGATGTATGTTTTGAAGAATTTTAACAGCTTCATTTATTTTTTATCTTGTAGTGCTTCACATTTGCATTTCTTGGGAAGGGTTTATTCATCATCAAGAAATTATTTGTGCTATTTTATTACAAGATGGCTGCTATGATGGGCACAATTTCATTTAGGACCAAGTAGATATCATGACAAAAGTCTACTGATAAAACATTTTGGTATGGCCATCCATTTAGGAGAAGTTGCTTTCAAAAATTTGTACTGGAGAAAACAGCACCCCTCACTATTAGAAACAAAAAAATGCCACAAAGTCTGTGAAATAGCACAAAGATTAAAGTTGCTTGGCACACCTGGCAATTGCCTGTTATCGTCAGCCCCCATTAGATGCTCTTAGCAGTATTTTCAAGATGGCCATGGTAACAAGATTTTCATGATTGTTGTGGTTGCCATATTGTATGTGCAAGCAAAGTAAAGTTCAATGCAATCCTCTAATTGGTTTAGGATGAATAGCGATTAAAAGACTCATTATGTTTTGTTGATGTTAAATTAAAATGATCTGATGTCCAATATTTGGGCATCTTGAAAGTCTTGTTCTTGGTACCCTTTAAGGGAAAATCATCTTGACATGGGAATTTTCATCAGAACAACAAATCCTCACTATGGCCACCATGATATTTGTCTTGAAAATTTTGTTTTTTCTACTCCTAGTAGGATGGTTATATCAACATTGAGGTTATTTCACATGACAAGGCTAAATGGATATAAACGATGTGATTGAAACATGCTTGTTGGCTGGTGATAATGATTGATTATAACTGAATATTATCTCTCCTGTTTTATTTTGAAGTGATTTCAGTCATTCCAAAACCTTTGGCATGTGTTTACTGTTACTTACCTTGAATAGTTTCTAATTTTAATAATTGGCCTTTTTGTATACTTCTCTTAATTGGCATTATTTCTCTGGAAAATACAAGTTTATTTAACCCTTTTCCTCATAGAGTGTATGGCTTTTAAGCACTTCGATACACTGTTTAGCAAAGTTACCCAGTGCAGTCCACTACGCATAGGTCTGTTAAGCAGTGAAGTGTATGTATGTTAAGCTTAACACCAATTTTAACAATTTCATGTTTTTTGGTACACATATAGTATATAAGGAAAGATTTAAGAGTAAAATATGGTCATTATAGCTGTATAATTATTTTTAACAGAAGAATTTTGTATGTGCTTTAAAATCTTGAGAGAACTCGTTCAGTAAAGCTGTGTGAACAACCATAGCAGCAATTTTTCATACTCAAAATTTGCAAGTTCTTTGCGTCTACATCACTAAATCAGTTGAATTTGAAAATTTATAAAAAAAAAACAAATGGCTTCCTACATCACTCTCAGAGCATTTACCTAAGTTATTGAAGCTTTCATAATTGTGATTCTACTCGAGCAAGTACTGATTGATATCAGAGACCGCCATTTTGTCGAATGGAGAATACGAGACAGTTGCAAACTACATACTTTAAATAGCAGATTTCGACCAGAGCATCAACAGTCACTACATGATCTGACATAATGGTCATTCTCACCAATGAATGCAGTATCAAATATGGGGTTTTCCCCGTAGGTGTCGCTACGAAAACCCGCTCAAAATGGCTGCTGTTTACAGAGTTGCCAAAAGCACTTGTATGGGAATCGGGTAAAGTGCCAAAATTTTATGAGGTAGAGTTAAGTAAAGGAACATAACTCAAAACCTTATAAGTAAAGGAACATAACTCAAAACCTTATACTATATGAATTTATTAGTCTCAGAATGGTTGCCTCCCTTGATAAAGCTTGACTTGTTCAGTGCAGTACTTAAATATTTCAGTAGAAGCTGCTTTCTTATTTTCTTGAAAAGTATTTTCATAATTTTTTCAGATAAATTCTCTGCTAGGAGGTAAACGAAAAAAATGACATTTTGTATTTATTATCAATAAAATAAAACTTGATTCCTAATGTTTAACTTGTTAATGCAAAATATTACATGAAATTTGCATTAAATCATTAGCATTCCCAATACTTTGATTTTTCTCCAGCATGTAATTGTGACCCCGAAGGATCGCTGGACATGCAGTGTGATGAGTATGGGTTTTGTCCATGTCGGGAAGGAGTGGAAGGAAAACGCTGTGACAGGTGTCAAGAAAATAAGTACAACATTACAGCTGGCTGTATAGGTAGGTTAATCCCCAGTTTGATGCATTTTAGGTAACTAGCAATAGTTTGTACATGTTTATTATTTGCTAAAATTGATATGATTGCAAATAATCACTAATGAGTATTTTTGATGGATTTGCAGATATCCTTGATTTGGGGGGGGTATGAGTAGATAAGTGTCAATTAAGGAGAATGTGTGTGGTAGTGTATAGCTTGAGTTTGAGTTTCATTTGTGACTAATATTATAAGATATGGTTGCAGGTATTAAAAGATGCTTAGAAAACGAATATCTGTGCAAAGTCTGAAATTGTTTTTTTAAAAAAAACACTTTTTGCCATTAGCACGTCCTTGCCATGCAGCCATATCACATGTTTTCCATAATGGCATTACTCCTGGACTCCAGCAGGGTCATGTGGCCAAATTATTATGGATTTTACTAATATACTGTTCACATCTCAAAAATTATACAAAAATAATCAAAAGGTGATACAGAAAAATTTTTATAAATTAAAAAATATGCCAACAGCAGGGTCTTACTTGGAAATAGTTTTCTTTATACCATGAAATTTGCCAAATTTAAATATTTGGAGCCAACTTTTCAGCCAAAGGAGTCGTTTTATACCATGATGCTGGGACTTTATATATGTACCATTAATTTAGCCTTATTTTTAATCTATATAAACTTGATAATAAAACAGATTTTACATGTTTTATTACATTTCAATGCACAAGAATAATAATTAATAAATGTAACAGAGAACTATTATATACACGTGAAGTTCAGTGTATAGCACATGAAAAGCATGAATGAATAAAAATGTTTCTTTATAACTGATAATACAAAGTACTGCTTAGTCTTTATGAACAATGTAACTGACACTTAACCAATATCTGCCTCATTTTTGTTTCCAAGACCATTTCTGAAATGCCTTCCTGAGATCAAAATTCTCAACATTGGGCCAATCAATAGAAATCCCCATTAAATATATCAGAGTAGATGTACCCAAAAAAATTTGTAAGTTTGTTTTGATCTGCTTCTAGTGACTGAATGCCCTCTCACAATCTGCAGTAGAAATAGGGGTAACAAGTAACCTGGTAGCAGTCTCAGATGCAGCTAGATATAAATCTTTGTTCCTCAGAGCTATATTTAGCCATATTCTTTATGCTTGATACAGACTTGTTTTATAAAGTAAATTTTTAATTTTTCATTGATACAAGCGTCAGTTTTACATTTTTCTACATTTGTAGCTAGCAAGGAATATATATATATATATATATATATATATATATATATATATATATATATATATATATATATATATATATATATATGCACACACACACACAGATGTGGGCATTTTCCAAACACAAATCAAACTGCCTTTTTATATATTTATAATATCAAAAGTCCATATGTCTTTTCTACACAAATCAGAATGCTTTTTCTATATTTATATAATCAAAAGTACACATTGTTCTAGTTTCTTTTACATACTAAATTAACCTTTCATACATTGAAGCAATAATGTGGATTAATATGTGTATTACCATCCACTTGAAGTTGATAAGTCATTTGGGTAAAACACAATTATGATTGATGTAGTTTTGAATATTCCTGTCCTTAATTTCAGATTGTCCTCCCTGCTACAGCCTTGTGCAAGAGCGAGTTAGCATCCATCGTGGGAAATTGAGGGAACTCAACAACCTCATTATTAACATCGGCAATGATCCAACTGTCTTCAATGATACGGCCTTTCTTAATCAGATGAATGATGTTAATGATTCTGTCAACATTTTGTTGGATGAGGCTAGGGGTGCATCTTGTAAGTTTTTGTCTTGAAAGAGAATAGTTTTTCCTTACCTTGTAAGCTTAGGAACATTGCTTAATGTTATATTCATTTAAGTTAAAAAAATTCTGAGAAATACAAGTTTCTTGAAAATTTATTTGTACTCATGGTCTAATTTTTGCTTGAAAAGGAATCACAACTCCATGTTAGATTGCTCAAGATGTGTGAAGATTTATCCCACGTGAGTATAGTTTCATTCAAGCAGATGTTTTAAATCTTTTGGAAACTACTCTTATGTATGTCACATCAAAATTTCAGCTGGTGATGGCAGCCTGGGACAACAGCTTCAGATGTTGAAAAAAAGCATTGAGGATGTGCTACAGCGATGTTCCTTAATTACCCGTAACATTGTCATGGCCAAGGAAACATCGGAAAGCAGCTTGAATGACATTATGACTGCAGAGGAGGCAATAGATCGTGCAGAACAGGCACTTAAAGCAGCCAAAAATTACATTGATACAGAAGGTCTGACTGCACTGCAGAGAGCGAAACAAGCACTGGATAGCTTCGGTCAACAATCAAAGCAAATGACAGACATTGCTAATCAAGCCAAGGAGCTTTCTAGAAGGTTTGGCTAAGTTTATTCCAGTGAATGTGACAGTTTTTCTCATTCACTAGAAGTCACTGTGTTCTCAGAATATTGGAGCATAAGGAGTAAATATAAGCTCGAAAACTCAAAAAAGAGACCTGATATGTAGTGTGTATGCTATATATACTTGCATACAAGTTAATTCCAACTTCAGAGAACATATACCCTGGTTTGCTGTAGTGTAATGTGCCAGCAAATCTGGTTCTACATCGTTTGTTCCACTTATTACCTCATAACAGACTGCATATAACCAGATCTGCCAGCCCATTACACAAATCTTGGTCTTTCCAGTTGGACTTGACTTGTAAGCGATTATATACAATATGTGTGTGTGAAAGATAACTTATATGTGATTAGACATCATGCTACATGTCTGCGGCATGATGCCCTAGTGCTAAATATCACAATTAACTGTCACACTGCAGACATCATAGCAATACGACTGTAAAATTGTTAGAAGCTACTTTAAAAATCTAAATCACATACACACTGTAAGTGATTATATACAATAGGTGTTTGTGAAAGATAGGATATTAGTTATGAAGAAAATGTACATAAAGTTTGGAAATTCAATGTTTCTGTCCAAATTATCATCTGAGGGACAAAATCCTATGTTATTTGACTGAAATTTATTTAAAACATTGTGCTTGAAAATGTACTTTGGAAAATCTTAAGATTTCATAGAAGAAAGCTTTATATGAACTTTGACAACAATTTATGCAAAATATCTCAAGAGGACCATATATTTGACAGCCAGACAGTTGCATTACAGACAAATTTGTATGTGAAAGCATTCATAAGACTGGCATATTTGCTTTCAGGTTGTTTAGTACACATCCATTTGCATGAAAAAGTTCATCATTGTCTTGAAACATCTCTACTGTCCAACTAATTTTGTGGCTATGTGAGATCAAACTAATATGGGTATGCTTGTCTCATACATTACCAGTTGTTAAGCTGTTGCATTTTACTGGCAATGAAATATGATCAACATTAAGCTGTTAAAGTTTTGTGTTGTCAAACACATTTTAGTGCATTGTTACAATGGTTGTACATGAAACATTGTTTAGTGTAAAATGCTTATTTCATCCACAAAGTTACAAAAGTGCTTAATTTAAGACTTTACAATTTGCAGATATGTTTTGGTGCTATTGCATGATTAGCAGTAATTTGTTGAATGATTATATCTACAAGATGAATCAGTTCACTGTTTAAATTTTATACAGGCAAGTTGAGGAGGCCAAACGAATCCATGCAGTGGCAGAGAAGGCCCTAAATACATCCCGTGAGGCACTACAGTTGGCAAGGGAAACGCTTAGCATGCCTGGAGGTGTCATGCAGGAGATACAGGTCCTCAGGCAAAAGTAAGGCCTGTTTCTATTTTTTATTAATTTCTGTTGTTAAGACAAAACAGATTGATGAAACATCATAAGCTAAATGTGTAAATGCAGAATGGGCTAATGGTTTGCACTGTAATCAGGGTTGATGAGTCATTGGTTCACGCTGTACTCTGGGTCAGAGAGTTATTGGTTCAGTCTACTCAGGATTAAAGGGGAATTGGTTAAAACTGCTGTCAGTTGGTCATTGGTGCACACTGTATTTAGGTCGATGGGTTATTGGTTCATACTGTTCTCTGAGTAGGTTATAAGTTCACACAGCACTCTGTGTCATTGAGTTATTAGTTCACACTTTACTCAGTCAGTGGGCTATTGGTCCACTGTACTCAAGGTTAGTGGATAATTGTTTCACCCTGTACTCTGTCAGTGGGTCATTGGTTCACACTACTCTGGGTCAGTAGGTTATTGGTTCACACATTGTACTCTGCAGATCAACCAACCCTAATGATTTTTCTAGAAATATACCTTAAAATGTAAACATTAAGAATAAAAGCAGAAATCACAGAAATGATTACCATGGTAAAATCCAAATATTGGTTTGTCCTTGTATGATTTGGATCCAGGTTTCAGATAAGATTCAGTAGAGTTGGTCAGCAAACTAGACTAACTATAAAAGAGTGCCTAAGATGCTGTAAACTGCACATACTGCTTCATGCAAAATGTGTGCATGAAGTTGTTGCTTATAAAATTTTCTAAAAAAGGGTGTTCAGCTAGCTATACAGTCTAAAGATGAAAGGGACAGAAAACCTCTTGAAAAGTTTTATTAGTCCAGAAGAAAAAGACTGTTGGGTAAGGGTAACAGTTAAAGTTATTTGACATCATGTGTTGATTCAAGTATGTCTTGTGGTGGGAGAGATGATTTACATTGATACTTGTGAATTTTTTAAAGAAAAAGACAAGAATTAGATCATGTTGAAAGATGGCAAGAGGCCATTGAGCTCCATAGGGTTTGAAACTACAGTTTTTGAGACTGTTCTGGAGGTAATTAAGGTCTTAGTGTATTTTCAAACGTTTTCGTTGAATAAAATGTTTACAGTTGCTGCATCAGTTTCTAATCACACTTGGGAACTTTGAAATGTATGTTTCTTTCTTTACATTAGCAGTACATGAAGTTTAATTACACTCTTGAAAACTGGTCTTGCATACAGACAAAATTGATTCCCTTACTGAGATGGTCTTGTTTAGGTTGTCTGGTCTACTTAAGGTCAGTGGACTGTTGGTTGATAATATACTCTGGGTAAATGGGATATTGATTTCAGCCTGCTGCAATTGTACCCTTATACTTGCTTACTTGGACCCATCATGCTCATCTGTACCATCATCATATTTGGATTTAACATGCAATAGACTTTGCTCACATCAAGGGGCATTAACTGCTTCCTGCCATGGAAATGGGAATATACTGTGCCACTAGTAGGATTGGGAATTCTTTGACTTTAAAAAAAATATACAAATCCATCTATTGTCAGAACAGTTGATCATTTATAGATATGTTAATTGCTTACAAACACTATATATCCCAAAATTTCTTCAACTGGACACTGTTGGAATCAAAATATTGGGCAATTTTATATACTTGAAGGGATTTAAATTCCTACTTTGATTTTGCCATAGTGCTTTTACCAGGTATAATTTGTATTACTGACAATAGTAACAAACTTAAGGGTCTTACTAATATTAGTAATTTAATAGTTATCTCCTTTTAGTATTGTTCCTGTGATGGTAGCATTTGAAACAAAGTATAAAATGCATTGATAAGTAAATCACTGTAATACTTCCTCAAATTATGTTTTAAATGTTAATAGAAATTTCTTTGGCTGGTGTATCAAGAAAAGGAAGATGAAAAAAATATTACGAAGTTTATTTATAACAGTATGCCTCAAATAATAAAAGGCAATCCTGAATGAGAATATCTCTGGAGCTAAGTTCATTTATCTCATCTTCATTTGTGTCACTTCATATCTCAATGCCATTTTGAATAATTTGAATTTGTCAGTATTTAGAAGGAAAAATTCTTCATTTGAACCACTCTGCAGGGGACATAGGGTTACAGACAAGTTGGGTCCAGTCTGCAAAGGAGGTGGGGTTACAGATGAGTTTAAGCTAATCTGCAGGTCAGATTGGGTTCTTGAGAGGCTTGTTTGTGGAGGTTTCAATGTGTTAAATTAAATTCTTGGCACTTATCAAGTTATTTCAGGATCTTAAATTCACTTCAATATTTTGTATGCTTTCAGGGCTGCGAATGCCCAAAGGTTGTACGAGACCATTCAATTCTTTGCAGAGAAGGCTAGAAATGCATCAATCTTGGCATATCAAGAAGCACTGGACCTATACACTGAGGCCACATCCATCCAGATTCCAGGGGTGGATGTTAATCGACTAATGGCAGAAGCAGCTCAAATTAAGAAAGAGGTAGGCTGTGAAAGAAAACCTATTACTTTATATAGTGTTAAGGGATGGGGTGAGTAGGTTGTTTTTTTTTCTTGTAGTGAATATTAAATTAGATACTTTGTCTCAAAACATTTCTTAAATTTTGGGATGATATATTTGAGAAATTTTAAATCATGAATATTATAATATAACAAAGTTAATTATTTTTGTTCATTTTTCTTCTTGATCCCTTACATTTGGTTGGTCTTCTAATGGAACTTTGAGGACATTATTGGTTATATTATGCAGAGGAAATGGGAGCTTAGGTGCTTTTCCAAAGGACACAACAAGCAACCAGCCCAAACTGGCTTGAATAGATATCACACCCACAACTATAAATTTATGAGTCCAACACTTCTGAATTACCATAGCAGAGACTTTCTCAATTAGTAAACTTTCTCTTCTTTCTACTTGCTTACAAGTCATCCAATTGCAAACTGCACACATAACATGCTGGAAGATATGTGAATATGCATTTTATTAGTAATAATTAGTAGAATAAACAATATACATTTTGATCTGCCTGCACATTATGCAATATCATATCAGGGTCTGTTATTTGGTGTTGGACTCAAAAAGTACATACAGTACCAGCTTTACTGTACTTGGCTGTATTGAAAACCCCTTTTAAATCAGATTTTTAGGAATATGTAGATTCCTATGCCCTGATTTCATAGAGTGAAGGTACCTTGATCATCAGCCTTGAGAAAACTGTTAGCAAAGGTAGCACAAAACCACTTGGTATAGACAAAAGAAATTTTGGCTAGCATGTGTCTAAACATACGTAGATACTTAGATTTTCATACAAGTACTTTAAATTTACAAACTTGTACAAATTTGTTAACAATTTGGATTTCTTTTCTTGACAAAATTCTTGTCAGCAAGAATGAACAAAACCACTTGTAGGAAATAATTAAATCATTTTTTTCAAGTCCTTTCAAACTATTATTTAAAATCCTACCTTGCCTGTGAGAATGAGTGTTAGTCATCCATCCTATATGGTTGCAAGGATGATCTAAAATATTTAGAACAACAACAACATGAGGAAATTCATTGGGACTCCATTTCCAAGAGCAAGGCAGTGTTTGTATGCTGCACAGTAGTTAATTATTATTTAAATGTGAAATGTTTTATAAAAAAAAATCTGCAGTTTTTATAAATTTCCAAATCTACTAATTTATTGCTTAAAATAAGATGAAAACTGTGTTTGCATATTTTATTGTAATATTGTGGACACGGCCATGAATAAATAGATAAGGTAGATAATTCATGTGTCACATTTTGTAGCAGGAATTTTGAATTTTGGTTTTGAAGATGAGAACTGAGTGTGAGTAATAAATTTATAGATTTATAAATAAAGATGTAATGCACTATTATTTTTCAATACAGCATTTCAGATATAAATAAATTTGCATGGAGGTTTCTGGTTTTTGATTTGCAGCTAATTCCTAAACCCATTTAAAAGATTCTCATATTAAGTATAAATCTAAGACAATGTGAACATGTAAAGATTATTATATAATCTTTTTGGCACCTTGGCACCACCACGCTCAGACTATCAAGCAGATTACTTCTGAAGTTGCCTTCAATTAGTTAACAAAGAATACATGTCCTAGATGTAAAATAACTTCACATGTTACATGTTCTGAAGAATTTCTGCTTTATATTTAGTTAATGACATCATATAATATGTGGCAGCTCATTATTTTGTCCTGAATTCCTTTAATTTCTTTTCCTAATTTTTTTCTCATCTCGTCTTGAAACCAAATTTTAATTCAGTGATAAATACTTAAACATGCTTTTGAATTTATGTCTGTGTGAATATCAGCTGCTGAACAGGTAGCTGTGGCACTACCTATAAATTTTCAAGGGCTGTTAACTGACCTGTAGTCCTCATTCATTTTGTGATATGTATACTTGCTTCTTTGACCTTGGGGTCAAAGTTCCAGTCACACAAAAGTTGCTTTAAGATTTTGGTTTTCATCAGAAGACCCGTTATGATGCCTTGTTAGTCCTAAATGAAAATGGTTTAAAACTGACATTCAATATCTCCACTATGGTAGCTGATTTAATAATCTTGTTATCAATGAAAAATATTAAAGATGGTTTCTATACTCCACAACTAAAAGGAGAAAATGGTCTTAAATTATTGGAAAAGGTTAAATTATTATAAAGCTAAGATAGCTCATTCTTCAATGCATGTGCCCATTCCATTGAGTTTGATGTCAATGTCACAGTCACAGAAAATTTGCTGTGATATTTTGATTAAAGGGTTTATTTGTATTCATTGCTTCTATTTCCTAAACCACTTGGCGGATTTCCTTCATAATTTGGCTCAATTAGTATGAAGCTGTGACCATTTATTCTTTAACATGAATGCCTAATCTTTTGACCTTTGAGTCAGGTCACATTACTTTGGCTTTGCTTTGAATAGCGGCTTGATATGCAGGCCCTGGCCTTCATTTTATCTTTTTTTCTCTAGCAGAAACAAGAAAGGAAATCATCTTTGCAGAAGCCGTAAGAATTATTTTTCATTTTGTGATTAATTTTTCAGGCAGCTGATATCAAGGCTGAGGCAAAACGTTTAATAGAGGCGAACCAGAAGCTGTTATCTGACATCAAGAACGAGGAAGGCAATGCAGAGAAACTACTGGAGTCTGGTTATAATCAGCAGCAGGTATAAGTCAGTTGGTCTGCTTTTATTTATTTTTGTGTGTCAGAAGAAATTGCAAACAAACATTGAATCTGAAATGGATTTATTTCATTATCTGTTGTTCTGTCTGTTGTATCTTCAGTCTAAGCATACATTTGTTTTGTTTCTAACTATTCACCTTCTTGCCTGACAGTACAGACCAGTGAGGCATAGCTGAGAGACTTATTTAGTCTGTCAAAATAAATTAACAGGTGTCTGCCAGTCTCTTATATGTGGGATTAGGTAGGCTTTGCCAAGTCACATAATAAATTTAGTTTTAATTATCTTAGTGTATTTAACTGTTATTTCTTTCTGTCACTTAATATAAATTTTGCTGTGAACAAAATAAATATGGAATTCTTATCATTTATTTTCATGATCTAGAGATACTAGGTATGATGAACTCTGCTCCTAAATTTTACAAAGAGAATTTAGAATTATGTCAGTTATGCAATCCAGCAGTCTGGTTGGCTGACCAATCAGATGTCTTCATTTTTAAGTTTTAATGAAGATCCTTTGAAAATGATTTAATGAGAACAATGTCTATTTCAGTGAGACAGATAAAGATGACAGAATTACTTGAAGAAATTCACAACAAAGGAACAATTTTGAGAAACTAATTTTGTTCTCTGATCTTATTACAGCATCATTGGTGGAATTAGAACTTTCTCAGAATTTTGTATTAATGCCAGTTAAGTGAACCAAATACTTATAGAATTTTTCATGCACATGACATTTTACCTGAGAATGTACCAGGTGTTGATGGATGTGAAAACTGTATGTCATGATGGTTCTTGTTTCTTCTAAAACCTTCTGTTAGGAACTGTTAGGAAATACATCCTCTGTAGATTTGTATTAGTAGTGTAGATATATCTGCAAGACTTTTGTCAGTATTCTTAGTACCTTTATTCATTTTAGCGGGCAGATGAACTGCTAGCAGAGATAGATGCTGCCAGGGCCCAGGCAGTAAAGGCTGTCAGAATGGGAGAGAGGACTCTAAAGGAGGCCAATGATACCTTACAGACTTTACAAGGTACTAACTTGAAACAAATTGCACAATCTTACAGCTGTAAACATATTCTTGAGATTTGACTAGTCCTGCCCATGCTTGTTGGGCAACATTGTTATAACAGCTGTTGCCACAATGTGTCATCAGTAGGGTTGTGAAAAAAAATGGTGCCTTATGAATGTGAATAGTCATGTCAGCAAAACTTCAATTTTTGAAATAGTATTTTATATATATATATATATATATATATATATATATATATATATATATATATATATATATATATATATATATATATATATATATACACACACACACACACATACATACATACATACATACATACATACATACATACATACATACATACATACATACATACATACATACACACATATATATCATATTAGCTTTTGTAAAATTGCTTTATTTGAGAATAGAATATTATTGTAAATGTAATATTTCTTCCTCATCTCTATAAAGGATTTAACCAGTTAGTAAAGGAGAGTAAGGGCAAGGCAGATGATGCTCTTGAAAAGGCTGGAGAGATAGAGAGCAAGATTGAAGAAGCTGAGAAACTGACCCTGGAGGCCAAGGATGCACTTAGTGGGGCCGAGAGTGATGCTAACAATGCCCTCAGCATTGCTCAGCAGGCTCAAAAGACAGCTCAAGATGCCTCAAAAGTTAGTACAGATTTACTCTAGGAGTTTTGAGTTTTCAGAATTCTGAGAGCTCAAAACTTATTTTGAGGTGTTGGTTATTTAGTGGGGTTTTTGAGGCTACAGACAAGAAATGGGTTAATGCTAGTGAATAGTGATTTTTGTTTTTGATCATTCTGAGTGATTGATGTTAGAATTTAGTATCAGTAATTCATACCTCTTGCTATTGCTTAGTTTACCAGTTCCAGGATAGAATTACCCTCATCCATATAATAAAAACGTATCATCCTAATTGCCAAATGAAGTGAAACATCACAAAATTTTTCTTTTTTTTTTTTAAAAAAAATTCTTCATTGGCATGGGCTGTTCTTCTGTTCCTTCCTGTTTTGATTTTTTGCATTTCATAATGGTTATGATTTCTTTTGTTTCTGAAGAACTTTCCTCCACCCACTTCTCTTGCTTGTTCATTTTTTCATAGAACATTCTAAGACCAATTGCTTTTTCTTGAATATGATAACAGATATGTTAATTCATTTCTTCTCTCTTTCCTTTGATTCTGGAGCCCAGTGTCCTTTCTCTTGACATATTTCACAGGTATGTTGACTTTGACCTCGAGTGGAGTAGTCTGTAGTTTTATCTGAAG
This sequence comes from Potamilus streckersoni, assembly GCA_016746295.1. Classification (NCBI taxonomy): domain Eukaryota; kingdom Metazoa; phylum Mollusca; class Bivalvia; order Unionida; family Unionidae; genus Potamilus; species Potamilus streckersoni. Next base: position 341,203 of record JAEAOA010002113.1, on the reverse strand, counting down.
TAAAGTTTCAAATGTTTCTCTCAATATCACTGACTAGAACTGTGATCTGTTTTCACTCTTCTATCTTCACAGTTTAAAAGCTGAATGAATAACATATACTTTTAGCAGATACAAACAGCAAAAAAATTGTTAATAATGGGGGCATTTTTTAGGGACTGGATGACACATTTACTGTTCAAATGTTTCTTGGCCAAATTTATAAATCAAATAACTTACCTACCTATTTAAGGGACCACCAATGCTTTTTCAGTCAACTATTGCCACCCATCCTAGAATAATCCGTTTTATTTTATCATCAGAAATCCTAGCTTGTTAGTGCAATGCTAAAATCACCTGCATTGCTATACATTGACCATCAACTGGAACAGAACCATTTAAGTTGCAGGGTTGAGTGATTAAAATCAAACAGATCCTTCCTGCTTTTTTTCTGTAGTAGTGCAAAATCATTCTTATAAACAGATGTTTCAGTGATTATAGGTTTTCCTTTTTCTCCTTCGAATAGTCCCCAATCACATTATTTTAGGAACTTTCAGTGTGATAAGTTACAATGATCAGTTGCCATGTATTGTTGATTTAAGGTTTATATGCAGTAGTCCCCCTCTTAAACGTTCCCCTTTACCAGTGGCCACCTGCTCCTTATGGCCAGAATCCGAAGGCACCGACCAATTTGTGTTAAAAATTACCCCTCACAAAAGGCCACCTGGCTAACGTGGACAGCAGCCAGCATATTTGTGCAATTGTACAAAAATATAAAATTTACCCCTCACAAGCTACCGCATTTTGTAACATGTATCCAGAACCAATTTTATTCATAGTGTGTGTTAAGTAATCCAATTTTTGTTTCCCGATGTCTGGTTTTCATTCTTGAAAGAAGTGTTGACTAAAGTACATGTACCACTAAGGTTAATATTATATCAATTACACCTCACAAGAAGTCACATTTATTCCATAAAGCCGAGAATGACTCAAATTTTAATCCATACAAAAAGATAAGTACATATAATCCTAATATTCTCACTGCTGTGTTATCATAAGATGTCTGGTTTAGCCACTGATAATTGTTGATATTACATAATAGTAGTAACAGCTGAGAAGTGGCAGTATTGATGTACAATATAGAAGTCAGGAAAATGGTTTGATAGCCTTTATGGCTTCCCTTTGCAAGATTTTGAGCTTGTTCACTTCCATGATTAATTACTATTGACAATAATTGTCAAGTTTACAAATCCTAACAGCCTCGAGGTGCATTCAGGTCAAATCTGCATACATATCTTCTCTCACTTAATGTCAAGAAATGTAAAACCAATAGGGTACCAGACTGTGATTAATGAATCACGTGACAATCACTGCCTTTAAAAACACATGGCATCTTGTTTAAATGGAGAAACAAATTGTTTTATCAGTCTTGTAGTTGCAACATTGATGATTATAACCAGACGTAATTGTCAAGATCACAGGGTCAGCATTGGCTAAAAATAGAACAAAGCAGGGTAGCAGACAAAGACCAAAAAAATCGCATGACCCACTTACTTCTTTTACGAATGCCTTTCGTCTGCTCAACAAATGTTTTGTCTGCATAATTAAATAGCATACAATTAGCAACATCCAAATAAATCATTACCAAACATTAACATGTCATCACATAAATGGAGACAATTATTTCAGAAAAAGTCAGTTACTATAGTCAAAGACTTCAGGTGAGGTGGGTAGGGGGTACTCGTCAAACAATTTTAGGCAGAACAGACTTGAATAAAACAATTTTATGCTGAAAGACTCAAATAAACATTGTAACCGATAATAAAGTTATCCAGCAGCAGTGGGAAAATAGAGCATATGGAAAGAGAATTGAGTAAGTAAAAAAATTTAAATGACATTTTTGAATGGTTTTGCAATGTGCATGACAACAACACCCGCTCGCATATCATGCTTACACCAAATAAAAGAACTATCAATGCATTTTCAGTTGAAATAATTCAACTATTATAACAACAAGAACCGTTCAATAAATAGTGTTGCTTTTAAACGAAGATATTAAATGCTTTAAAAAATTGAGCTTTCTTGCTACATATACTTCTCACAAAAAAATGTAGTCCCCCTCTGGAAAGGCTACCCACCTTACAAAACCACTTTCCCGGTGCAGAAGCGGTGGTCATATTAGAGAGGAACCTCTGTACCCCTTTACAACCAGTGCATTTGCTTTTGTTTCCTATGACATCAGGACCCCAGTCTATGGTGGATCATGGTATCATAACCTTAATGCTTGTATTTGAATGAAATTGCTGTTTTGTTGGGGTTTTTATCGCATCTGGTATTTGAATTAGGAAGAGGTCTAGCTCAGAACCAAAAATAGAAAGAAGATAATACTCAGATTATTTAGGAAATAATAAAATGAGTTGTTAGCCTGAGGGATTTTTAAAACAGAAATTGCTAATCTTTGAATTAAAAATCCTAAATCTGGTTGTCATTGAAAAAGATCATGTAAAGGTAATTGATGTACACCTCATTAGTCAAGAACAGTAATGGGAGGACTGTGTCCTCTGAGAATTCCAGCAGAAGACAATAATATGGGAGAAAAAAATAATTCATTTATAAAATGTCTGAATTCTGATTTAAACAGAAGTACTGATCCCTATCAAGATGGTAGAAGAGTACTATTAGTGCATCTAAAAATATTCTCTAGTTTTGCACTCAGTGATTACTGAACACCTTTGGTTTTTGAAAACAGGGTATCTATTTTGCAGTACTTTATTTGCAGATTGTTTACCAATGAATGTTAAGTGTTCTTTTCTGGGCTTTTCCAAGATTTTCCTTACTCTGTTGAATGTGTATGTAACGGTCAGACTGATTAGCAAATTATTTTTTGAGGTTTCTTCATTTGCTAATTTTGTTAGGTATGTGTATATTTGTACTAATGTTCGTTAAACAATAAATATTAAATATGTAATAACTTTTATTAAGTAATGTGCATGAGGCTGGTAACTTTGTTACCAAAAAACGTTTTTCACACACACTGACTTATGCACAAACGTACTCACACACACACTTTTTGTAGCAAAGAGATTACACAAGCAATGTTTTCTTTGTTAGCTGAAATAGTTACCAACTGCTTCTTCTTGTTGTTTTCATTTCATTCTTAATTAGCATTTTGAAGAATGTTTTGGAACTTTATTCTAATATAATGTTAATTATTTTTAGGAGGCAAGCTCTATTCGCGAGGATGCAACAAAGACTAAACAGCGTGCTGTAGAGTTAAAAGATGAGACAGATACACTAGAGAATCAAGTGCAGGACACCAAGGAGCAAATTGACAACTACAATGTTAAGACAGATGCTGATGAAAAACTGGCCATGGATGTGAGTTTTCTGCCCTTTTTCATGTCTGCACCTTCATGTGATGTGATCTGACATTGCTGCCTTTCTGTCCCTTTCCATCCATTAGTTACTCTTTACAGCCAGAAATGTATTTTTAATTGATTAAACATTTTTTAAAATACAAATTGAAAGATTGTGGACATATTTGAAATGATTTTCAACAAGGATTAGGAGAGGTCAGAGAGCCATTCCTGTCTTGAATTAGGGTGAGGTGGAATGGACTTGTCAAATAATAAAACTAATAAAATGTCCATTGCCAGTTAGCACACAACACAAGTTTGATTCAAAGAAACTTTATAAAATATTACAATGTTAGTCATATCTAGTAATAGTGATTGATCCAAGTACATTATTAATTTTACATCAGTGCTTCTTTAATACATTGAAATGTTTTCCTTGTAAGAGAAGTTGTCTCAAATGAGGAGAAATAAGATGTTTAGGCAGCCTTTCTTGGAAGGGGGTACATATCAAAAGACAAACATTTATAAATCTTAAGATCCAGACAGAAAGTTTGGGATTTCTATATTAATATCGTGTTTTATGTTTTCAGGCTCTGAAGAAAGCAGGAGAGGCCAAGCAGTCATCTCTGGATACTTCTAACAAAGTGGCAGATGCCTTAAATAAAGTGGTGAACATCAGCAATATTCTAGGTAAGCAAGCTTTTAATGTGGTTTGTGATTTTCATTTCAGTGCAGTCCCACTCCCATGAATATGGAATGGTGTGTATAGTGTTACCCTTTTCCACCCATCACAATTATGTAAAGTTCTGTGTTAAGATCAGTTTCTTTGGCATGCCCAGCCCCAGAGGAATGCATTTTCAGATGTAGGTGCACTTTGATAAGTACAAAACCATTTTAACAAAAGAATGTCACTTTTAGGTACATTTCTTCCATCAGAGACAATTCCCTGATAAAATAAACATCAGAGACTAACTCCACTAATTTCTAAAATCCATTCCTCCCCAAAAAGTCTTGACTATATCAGCTATCCGTTTATATGCTTATGTACAAAGGGAAGCAACTCTTACAAATTACCTTGCCTTTGCTCCTCTAGGTGACTACCTGTATACTGGATATTAAAATATTTCATCTTTTACCAGAATGAAAATGGGGAACATTATAGTGACTACTTATTTGGATCTAGCAACTGTGGCCATTTTTCACATCTTTGAAAATGGGAGAAGCAATCAGACTTTAAACAATTACTCAAGCCAAGGCAGTGAGTAGGGCTGCTCATCATACATTGGCTAATACTGTTACAACTTTCAGTCTTAAGAGAAGAGATGCACTCTTGTGTTCTTCATTGAAGGCGTATGACGCAATGACTCACTGTCTCAGATGTACCATAATGAGTAGATTAGGAAGCCAATGATATAAGAGATATTGTTTCAGCTATCCTTGCCTGCATCTTACTCTTTTTTACATTATCTGTAGCAATACCAAGGAAAGGATGATCATCAGTTAAGAAATAGAAAGCTATCCACAACAACAGCACTTTTTAATGGTAGGCAAACTCAGACCCCAATTTTCACATGCCTGCCAGGAGGTGGGGGTATTAAGCTCTTCCTTTAACAAGCCTCCCAGTACTTGACAATAACTTGCTGTCCCTCCTATCCACTGGCGACCCTAATCTGTTAACAGACTCCATAGTCGACAAAATTTGGATGAGTCTCTTCCAAAAGAATTATTCAGTGATCCAGGTTGTTTTGGAGGGGCTGCGGATTTGGTTTTTCCAACCCATTACCCTTTTATTATCACTGTTTTTGATGGATGCCTAAAATAATCACATAATGGTGGATGCTTCATAAAGGGAGATAGAGCTTGCACTTGTGAATTGAGCAGTGGAAACAGTATGAAAACTGCATTCTCTAGGCTTTTATTCCAGACCCTTTCTGTTCAAGAAATCAGCTGGCTTAGTTTATTGGAGCACAAAAGTTCAAAAAATGGATTGCAAAGTTATTGCATCTGTCAGTGCAATGCACAGATGACATCAGACTACATTTAACAGATTTATATTTTCATGTACCCTTGAAGTCAACATCATGAAATTACCATTGTTTTTGTTGCCATGGTGTAGTGTATCAGTTTTGTGCCTTTCATCCTGCTTGAACATCAATGCTTGGGCCTTCTCAAAAACACTTGAAATGTTCAAAATCCCATGTAAGGACATTACCATTCATGGCAGCAGTGGCATACCAGGATGGTACACTCTGCAGAAACACTTCACAATTTTTAATTTTAGTTCAGGTATGAATCATCATCTCACAGTTTAGGGGGAGAAGTAAACCAGGACAAATTTGACCTAGTCCCATCTTAGTACTTTGTTCTTCTTGGCATGGAGTTTTCACCTTGTCTGACTTAACACTAAACAGATTGCAACCAATATTCCATGTATTTGAGATAATTTGAAGCAAGTTTTATATTTGATTGAAAGAGTTTCCTAAGTGCTCAGCTTCCTCTCCTGTGTTGATGGGCCTGACCTATCTGATATGATCTCATTCAGAATTTTCCAATTTCATGACTGAATGAAAATAGGGAGTGGTTAGTGATAGGAATTCCCCTGCCAACCATTAATCATGATCTGTACAGGTTAAGGTTGACTTCCGTTAGTCTCGAGAGACCATAGAAATGTGCCCATGAAAGGTGTCCCAGTTTGTAGTTGTGCAGTGTCTTCTGTGACTATAAAGCTTCACATATGAGTGGCAATCCTTGCTACAGTTGCTACACTTGAAATTTGAGTCGGGTCTTGGTTGGAACTGCATCCTCTTCCTCTGAGATCTTTTCTCATCGGCGAGCTGTCATAACTTTTCTTTGCTGGCTTTCAGACCTGTGAACAGAGCATGTCGCCAGCTGGACTTGTCGAGGGCAAGCTCTTTCCAGGTGTTGACCTCGATCCCAAGAGCTTTCATATCCTGCTTGCAGACATCCTTGAATCGAAGATGTGGCCATCCGATTGATCTTCTGCCTGAGGCAAGCTTAAAGTAGAGAATGTCTTTGGGGATCCGTCCATCATCCAAAAAGTACTCAACAGAAATTAAACAATACAAGTTATTACAGTCCATGATAAAATGGTAGCCTTTGGTAAAAATAGAAACTTCACTACATTTTCTTCTCCTCAACCACTGAACAGAACTGAACCAAATTTGATAAAAGTACTCCTATCAACAAAAGATTTCAGTTTGATGCCAATCTGCCTTAAAATATGGATTCTGTTACTGAAAATAAAACAATTTTGAAACCACTCTTTCTAAAAAAAGAAAACAACAGCATTTGACCAAATTTGACAGAAAGCACTGTGACATGAGGTGTTTTCAAATGTATTCAAACAATGCCTATGCATTGTAAAGATATTTCAACCATTAACAAACTAACTTATTCAGATCTGCCAACCCCACACATTTTTGGCATGAATTTTACAACTCTCAGTAGCGATTTTACTGATTCACACTTCATGCAAAAGCATCATGAATTCACCAATTCTCAATTGGCTTCAATGGGGAATAAAGTATCTTTTATCCCATTATGTACTAATCACAATAGCAGTAATGGTGACTAATGTCAATAAAGGTCCTCTACTGCTAGTCGCAATGTTAGTAAAATTATAGTTGTTATTTTGCCCTATAGCAAGCTTTGTAAAATATTTAATCTATATTTAGAATAGATATTTTACAAATGCTTGTGAAGAAAACTGGAGACTAACTTATTTTTTTTTTAAATGGCACAGTACATAGCTTTTTTAAAACTTTAAATGAAGACAGCTTTTTTGAGTGTAGGAATTTTTGAGAGATTGAAAGATTAGCATATATCTTATTTTGCTTGAGTTAATTTTTCCACACATTTGTTGACATTACTAGTCGTGAACCATTTGATCTTTCTTCCTTTGGAATAATACCATTTCATAATTAAACTCTACAGTTAAAATGTTTTCACCTTCAAGGAAAAGGATATGTATTCCACAAAAAGTGAATTTTAGATTGGAATACACCAAAAATTTGGCTTTCATTCAGCCATCAAATATTGATGTACATTATGCTTTATGCACAATAGTATGCTGCAAATTTTAAAAGTGCACAGAGACTCCTATCATTGCTCACAATTTACCTGTAATACATGTACTATATTATAATATTATTGTGACATAAATTGTAAGCAACGATTCTAGCCCATGTGGGCATGTGGCAGAGACGATGTGAAAAAGCACACTGCTAGCAAGTAGCACATAACTATTTGAAAAATTAAGAGTAGCTCTGGAATACTTTAAGCCACCTACTACCAGTGCTGAAGCATTATTTGTGAGTTTCTTGTTGAACATAATCAGCCTTTCTTATTTGGAGATCAGCAAAAGTGACAATGAAAGATTATTTACTATTGTGAGGAAAAATAAGACATTAGAGCCTCCTTAGGTGCTGAAAATTTACCACAATTTTAGTCAACAAGATTAACCAGCAGGGAAGTGTCCTGAACTGTTTTGAAAACAAAATTTACTATCGCCCAATTGAGGAAGTTAAAGACTGCCACAAAATTGTGTCATGGTAAATAGTATGAAGTTTGCATACATCAGTAAATTAGGCTGCAAATAAATTTGTTCATGTAATAAGTAAAAAATAATGTTTTCATTTTATTTTAGGATTTTCGTGTAATGCAGTACCAACCATTAAAGTAGATGGAGCTAGTGTTATGGTATATAATATTTCACTAATTGTCTTGAAAATTCTATAATTTGTATCCCTCTTTTCACTAATTGTGAGTCTGGATGGTTGGCAACTCTGGTTATTGCTAGTAAAATTTTTACCAACTTCTCATAAATCGTTCAGAAAGTTGGCATAAAACTATGTAGGCACATTAATTCCAAAGCCCAAGGTCTAGATGGTACCACTCATTTCACCAAAAATTAATTATTACTTTCCTTGAAAGAATGGTCAGCTGAAAGACTTCATGTAATCTCTAGTTCTTGCCAAATAAAAGCGGTGCTCCTTAGATATTAAATATGGCTACCACTGGGGCCATCTTGATCATCTTGTTATGGCTACAGTATTTGACAGGATGGTTATATCAGAATGGGGTTTTCGTTAGTCTGCCATTTTAAATGGATTGTCATATTCACATTTTGTTTTTGTTTTCTGTCACCATGTCAAATTAGTATCACTTCTCCTGAATTGAAGGTCATATCGGAAATGCATTTTCACCATAGACTTGTTTTGATGTCTACCTGGTTCTAAATGAAAATAATGCCAGAATAATAGCCAACACTGCCATCATAGTAGCCATCGTGAAAATCTTGCTATCGCTTTTCTTCCAGAATTGCTGATGGTCATGTTGATGATGGGTTTCTTTTGTGATGTCTTGTTAGTACAAAAATGAAAATGGTGCTAATCAGACCTCCAAGACGACTACCTAGTTGTTTTTTTTTTTTCATTTCACTTCCTAAGATGTCTTATGTGTAATTGGTCTTAAATGACCAATTGACCTAAATGACCTAAATTGTGTAATGAACAAAATGATGATTTCACTCCCATTGTAACTGCTTTGGTGGCCATGTTGAAAAGCTTGTTACTGCTGCTTCTTCTGAGTGGAGAGATATTTTGACATTTGTGATACTGCACTTTGCTGCATTCAATCATAAATACCATATTTTTGCAGGTATAAGTTGAGTCCAACTTCATACTTCACCGATCCAGATCTGCCTTTGCATAATGCACCAGCAGATCAGGATTTGTGCAGTTTGTTCAGAATAACCAGTAGAACAAATAAAAACCCAGATCTGCAGGCTTGTTATGCTATGGCAGATGATCTCTGTTGGTTGCAGTTTGATTTGGCTATATAAGCAATTATATACAGTAGTATTTACCATTTGCTGTCTTTGTTTTAGCTTCACTGTATGACCTGGACACTGAGGAGCTTGACAGATTGGAACTGGAACTCTCAGGAGCAGAAGAAGCTCTCAGCACTGCTGATCTAGATACCCAGTTGTCACGACTCTCGGCAGCAAATGTACAGGTCAAGGAATGGGTTAATGAATACATGATAGACATTAAGCAACTTGAGGCTGATGTAGAAAATGTGCGAGAAATTATGGAGGCACTCCCTGATGGCTGCTTTAAAAATATTGAGCTGGAAAATGTAGGGAAGTGAGGAATTGTATGACAGAATGAAATTGGGATGTTGCTGCCAGTTTTATTGTTCGCTGATGTGTACAGATTCTTTGTGATATTTGAATCTTCTCTTTGAAGAAATCGGTTATGATTGTGCCATTTAGTTTGATGAAAAGGAACTGTGGCTGGAAAGAGTTGGGTTTTGTGTTACCCCTACACTTATGGTTGCAAGGTGAGAAGACTGTTTTAAAAGGTTTTCAGTTTATATTTTTTTTGTGTCATGTACCAGGGACATTTTATTTTAAGCACTTTCAATTTCTGGTGCCAAAATTTGGCAGTTTTTAAAATAAAAGGAAATTGTAGACAGAGACTGCATGTAACCTATATTTAACTTGTTTGTTGTAAGTTTTTTTAAATTGTTTTTAGCAACCTTTTAATTTTGGCATTTGTAATTTTTGTCAATATAGTCAGTATGAAGCCAGTTCATATACAATTTGCTCATTTCAAATAAAGTTATTAATGATACTAAAATTGTGATTCCAAAATTTAAATTGAAACTAATTGGTAGATAGTCAAGAAAGTTCTTAGCTGGTAGATTTGTTTCAAGAATTTTATATGAGAACAATGAGTAATTAGGAAGTTTAACCTAATTGTTGGATGTATTTGAACTTAGGGGCTGTATTGAAGGAATTTTCAATTTATGAACAGTTTCCATTGTTTACATACAAACTGATACATATGACATAAACATCAAACAAATGTGTTATGTGGACTGTATAAATGTAGCTTGAAAAAATGTGGTTTTCTTGCCCTAGTTTGACAGTTTTGGTTTTATTAAGTTTTATGGAGTAAAGAACTCTAACAGATGTGCTGTTCTGAACTGTGGTTATCTACCATGTCTGACCAACTGTGTTCTCATCATCTGACTTCTGGGTGAGAGGAGACCATTGATATAAAACAGTCATTTGGGCAAACTACTGTTTGTATCTAAAAATATGCATACTAAAGTTTTATCCACCTCTACCGGTTCTGCACTAGTTTAGTTACATGGTTTCTTGACATGGTGTCTGCTCTAGTAATATTTATTTCTATCAGGTGTCAGCTCTAGTAATATTTATATCATTGTCTCTGTCTCTATCATCTTTAATAAATCCCTGTATGAAGTTTCTCTATTAAGTTCCCATATTGTATCTTGTATCTCCCAACTCAATCTCTATTTCTGTGCCTCAAGTCCCCAGCTTTGTATCACTTTCTCTGTTTCTAATTGTTCTCTTCTTGTATCTGTCTGTGTGTATAAATAAGTATGTGTGTGTATATATATATATATATATATATATATATATATATATATATATATGTCCTGCCATTACTAAATAAAGGACAGCCCCCCCCTTTCCTCACAGACCATACAATAACTATATGTGCTGAACCAGTGAACCAGCTTTACATATGACCCGTTTACCTAGATTGTTGAAACTTCTAGAATCCCACAATCTTATCTTATTAACTGTCCCTGATATTGATGTTTTTGCAAATTCTCGCCCCTGCATCTTGTTAAATAGAAACCTGAAACTGGCAACTTGTGTTACTTCCTGTCCATTCAGCCTTATTCAGCTTTTTTCACACTGAAATGCCTTTGGTCATATCCTTCATTTTTATTTTGTTCTTGTAAAGTTGTGATTAAATTTCAGTGTAAACATATAGAAAATAGGGACTTAAGACCCAGAAAGAGATAGAGATACGGAAATAAAGAGATACCAGATAGGGACTTAATAAAATAGAAGAGATAGAGTGAATAATAGATATAAGATAGGGACTTAATAGAATAGAAGAGATAGAGTGAATAATATATATATATATATATATATATATATATATATATATATATATATATATATATATATATATATATAATAGATAATATAATGGTGAAATAGGTATTATTTGAGCAGACATCAATATTAAGATGAAACCATGTAGCTAAACTATATTGGAGAACTTGGAGAGGTGGACAGAATGTGTAATTTTTTATATGAAAAGTAGTTTGCTAAAGTGAATTAGTTTTTTAATTATACTACTAAGTCCTACTGTTCCAGAAACTAGAAAAAGAGAACTCGAGTAAGACATAGTAAGGAACCTGATCACTCATAGCAGAGAACCCTGGCTCACACAGTTACCACCCCTACCATATATACTTGATTATCAGAGTTCTTATTAGAACAAGCATAATTATTAAAACTAGCAGCATAGTACTTGATCAGGATCTGTGTTGTTTTCACTTGGATTTTTTAATAGGTATATATGGTAAATATATGAAACAAAGCAGTTTTAATTCTGTTAGCTATTAACATTGGCAACTTTCTCCATAGTACCTCACCTTGCCATAAGTTGAAATTATTGATGCTGTGAAAATTGTTTAATCAGCAGATGGGGTTGTGGTCACCATTAAATCCTCAGTTTTGAGTTTGAATTTACTCCAAGACAAGTTTGTTGATAATGCTTAGAGGTTGGAATCTAAACCATTAACTTAAAATAGGGTTTCTTGAACTTAGGTATTATTCACTTGTAAAAGCCAGTGTATTAGCAATTCATACAAAATGAACAAATTGGTGTTTACATTTTAGCATAATAGAATAATCCTGTTGGATCTGCTTAATGCTGAGAACAAATAATTTTTTTTATTGAAAATGGTTTTCTTCAACAGGCTTAAGTGATTCATGTTACAATGATTGACTATGTATGATGTACTAGATTGTGTCATGTGTCTCTTAACTCGTTATACCCTAGAGATTCTTTTCTGAAGTGGCTGTTGGAAAAGAAATATTTAGGTTACATTGGATTGCATCCAGCAATTCTGCTTGCAAGAGATTTTCTTCATCCAGATGCCTAATTGTATGAAGACATTGTTTTTGATGGGCTGTTTTGCTCTTGCATATGCAGAAGGGTGAATATTAGACATTTTTTCCCTTTGTATCCTTGCCCCTTTTTGCTCCAAATCTCATTCTGATCCTACATTTGCAAAGGCTCATCCATACATGTGCATTTCAGATCAGACCAGTCTGCTTTGGATCTAAAGCCAGAGATCTTAAATCTTGGCACAAAACTTCAAATTTTGAATCCAGTAAAACTAAACTTTCAGCCCAGAAATATTGGGTCTCAAAAATAATTTTTTTTTCTGCTGTATTCATCATTTCTGTAATACTACCCAGTTTGGTGTGTACCTCAACTGATGTCAGTCTTACAGAGCTTGGAAGTTGGGTACTACCTCATGGCATGTAAACTTTGCATGTGGGGATAATGAGTTAATGGAGAAATCATGTGACAAAATTGTCTTTTGTGTATGGTGTCAGTTGTTAACAATGGCTAAAGAGTAAGAAAATGTTAACTTTTGATACAGAAAAGCTCAATTTGAAAATCTTTAAATATTCAGTTCTCTTTTATATTTTGATTTGGTCATCTTAATTCAGTGGATATTGACAATAATAGGCATCTAATATTAACAACCTTTATTATCTGTTAAAGTAGCAGGCTCAAAATTCAAAGTAGAAGGCTTAGTGTAACAATATAGCAGAATATTTTAGTGATGTAAACATTTTAATATTGTAAAAGTTGGTGTAAAAAGGATAAAGTGTTTCAGCCATTCTACAGCCACTAACAGGAAGGCTGTTAAAAGGAATTTTTATTCTTAATTTCTGATATTTTTTTCCTTAAAAACTGAAACTCTTTAATTTGGAGTCTCCTGATAGAAGAGTAAATTTCAAAAGTTTCCCCATCTTTCATTTATGAATACATCAGCAAGCTCAGAAATAGACCTTGAAAGTTTTTTTCTTGCTTTCATTTGTTATACAGGTTTCAGAAGGGTTTTTTTTGATAAAGTCTCATAAAAAATTGGGAATATCTTTGAGGAGTTTGTAATATTTTTCAGTGTGGGAAAAAAATCTTTTGTAGAATGCCACAGAAAGGAAAATAGTTCCTTATTTTTCTCACACTTGCCATGAATACTTGTTACGAATCCAACTGCACTGATACAGATTGGCTATTGCATAATTCACCAGCAGATCTGGGTCTATGCTGTTTGTTGGAAGTAGTTAGTAGAACCTAGAAACACAGAACCAGATCTGTCAGTTTATTATGTTATGGTATATCAGGGTCATGTTGACAGTTGGACAAATATATATGGTACACAAATCATATTTTTTATAGTTCATAAACTTGTGGACAGAATTTACAAAAACTTGTCATTTTACCTCTTTTTCTTTGTGCCAAATAGATGTGGGCCATTGCCATCTTTTACAAAAGTCAGTGGAAATATATCCCATTATGGATCACATTAGATGGATTTTATGGCAGATCCGGTTTTGACAATAACATTATTTTGTTGTAAGCATGTTCCAGTACAATATTCTGGAACATAGTGCTGACCACAGTGCGTACCTCAGTTATCAGAATAAGACTCATTTTGAGACCTCAGTTAATTTCACAGTATCTTAATAATGTATCAATAACTCACTGATTAGCTTTGTAATATTGTAAATATTTTTTTTTTTTGTATTCATTAGAGCTAGATTTACTTCTTGTATTTTTTTGTCATTTTGTAAAACAAATGTCACTAAGCTTGATATGTAAGTTCAGATTTATTGTTTCTTTTCATTTATTGTTTTTTTTAATTTAACACTGGCAGACTGAAAAGTGGTGGTAATAAGTTCTTTCATATATCATGCACATTGTCATATCATGATTGCTTAGGTTAAAAAAATTAAATGTTTTTTCAAATGGTGCTTTTTGTTTCTTACATTTTGTAAATGTTACCCATGTCCCAACATATTAATGCACTGTTCCATGTCACCTACGTTTATGACATTGTTTAACTTGTTTACCCACCTTGTGCTCATTTGTGAGTTCATTTGTAATTCAACATATGGTCAATTTATAAGCTCACTGAATCTTCTAAGAGATCTGGTAGATTGCATAAAGTGTCTAAATTTCTCATAAGACATAACAAAAATTAGCTTCAAATGTTGCTAGATTTGAACAAAATTGTTTAGAAAGAAAGTGATATTCCATTTAAGATGGATTTGGGAGTAGTAGAAAAGTAATGCATGCACACAACTAGCTCACACACAATGAAGGGTGTGGAAATATCTTTTTTGTATGGGTTTCTTGGTGCACCACTCCCACCTTTAATTAAATTTCATTTAATTTATTGACAGTTGTTCACTTCCTCTCACTTGAATTTCAATGAAATATGCCAAATGGAATTGATCACATGGTTATAAATAGTGTTCTCTCACTAATAATGCTGACCACTATAATGCTGTTCAATATAAGAGTTCTCTATCCATAACATGCTATTCACTATAAGTGTTCTGTCTTCATAAAATGCTATTCACTATAAGTGTTCTCTCACCTGTTCATTTTAACTGTTCTCTCACCATGATGCTCTTTATTATAAAAAGTCCTCTCACCATAATGATGTAACTGTTAATTCATGTACCAGTTTGCATGTGCAGTTGCCTTATACTGGTGTTCAGATCATATATACCGGACTGTAAGCAGAGTTCAACTGCACAGGCCTAGATCATCCATGATGTGATGTGCAAGTCGATCCTGGTATGTGCAGTACATTAAGATTAATCAGTAGAACAAACAACAGAGACCCAGACCTCCTAGCACATTATGCATTGGCAGATCTGGATCTACGTTGTTTGAAGATGGACACAACTTATAAATGAGTTTATATGGTAATACTTAGTGACATAACATAATGGGATCTATGACCGCATACACTTTAAAAAAGAAACCATGTTATGCCAATATGTCTTGTAATGAGGGAACACTATATTTCAGATTAAAAGAAGAATGCAAAGTCTTCTATTAAGTGCAATCTTTTTATGGCTATATAATTTGTTAAAAAGTAGATAGCAGTTTCATACAAATTACACATTTCCTGTTAAATATATTGTAATGTTAAATTTCCTGTTAGATATTTTGTAATGTTAAATTTCCTGTTAAGTAAATTGTAATGTTAAATTTCCTGTTAAATATCTTGCCATGGTAAATACTTTTATTAAAGCTGCTTTTCATTTTCATATGCTGCTCAGCAACATCAGCACTTCTAAACTTAAGTGATTTCACAGCAACAAACCTTTTAGTACAGGTTAAGTGCTTGTGTAATTTAAGAACCAAAAAATATACATTTAATTGGAAAGAATGGCAGTTTTAGAAGTCTGAAAAGTATTGGCACAGATTTATCTTCCAGTGTTTACTTCCATTTTATGTGTAGTAATATCACTTGGCATTGTACATCTTTATTTTTTCTCACACTCCTCAGATAGCCTACATGACATACATGGCAAGAAAACTTGATGACAGTATGTCCAGGTGCTAATTTAATGTGTATACATGTTTTTCTTCAATTGTTAGGGGGAAAAAAAGGCCCTCAGATAAAATAAAGGATTCAGTCAGAAAGTAACTTCTGAGCATCCATGGTACCATTTATACTTGTGTAGAAGTAGAATCCAACTGCAAATAACATAGACCAAATTACAGTTAACATTGGGTGCCCCGAGTGGCCAAGTGGTCTAAAGCGCTGTCCGTTACGGATCACTGCCATCTCACCTCTGTCTTCGTGGTCTATGTGGATATGTGAGAAAACTTGCCATTAGCTTCTCGTGGGTCGGCGGTTCTTTCCTGTGATTTCCCGGTTTCTTCCCCGACCATTAATACTGGCCACCATGAATAGCCTATCGTGTGCTGAAAAATGGCGTTAAGCCCAACAACAACAACAACAACAACAACAACAGTTAACATTGTATAATGCACCAGCACATAAGGGTCATTGTTGTTTGTAATACTGATTACTCCTGTCAAACTGCAGAGAAACTGATCTGCCAGTCTCTTATGCAGCAGTGGATCAGGGTTTGTGCATTTAGCAGTTGGACTTGACTCGTAAATGTTGTATGTATCAAGGTTAAAAACAATACACAGTATAATTTGCTATGTATTTCATTATTTTGCTATTATGTGAAAAATCGAGTAGAAAATATGTTTGCTAACGAGTTTTAAGTGAAAGCACCACCAAAGACTTTTTCATCTTGGTAAACCATTTTGCTAGCAGATCAAAATGTAGATAGCAACAATTTTCTACCTGCTGTTCATGTCTACATCTAGCCTTGTGTATGTATAATCTTAATTTGTGTAAAAACTACATCTTAATAAGTTCTTCCATGCATATATCGTTTCAGTCCCAAAGCATTTCTCCGTAGTATTGCACTGGTGAAGTTTATATAGTAGCTAGTACATTTAGTAGGGTTTATATTTGTTATGTTAACGTTATAGTGAATTCCTAGGGCATTTATATTTCAGGTTTACTGTTAGGGTACTTCATGATAATCTTGAAGAATTTATTCATCTCTTTCAGTACTCATCTTTGTAGATGGAAAAGCACAATTAATGATACATGTACATAAAACTATATCAAATAAAACTAACCATCAGAGTTTCAAAACAGCACTAAATCCTTTTACAGAATTATGAACACACATATTTAGAAATGTTATTTATAGATTTAATCACTTATACACTATTTGCCATGTCATTTAAATATATGTTGTAGCACGGTGTGGTAATTACTATAATTCCCATTAGTCCACAACTACCTTCATGCCAGTTTACTTATTGCACATCTTAGTTGTCAGTTCTATTACTGTTGACCATACTCGTCTTTAATGACTGGTCTGCTTCTATTTAATATGTTCAAATTTCTACTGTAGGCTCTGCTTCAGTTCACTACGCTCTGTCTATAATGTCTGGTCTTCTTCTGCTGACTATTCTCCATCTCTAATTTCTGGTCTGCTGCCTGTTCTCCATCTCTAATGTCTGGTCTTCTGCTGCCTGTTCTCCATCTCTAATGTCTGGTCTTCTGCTGCCTGTTCTCCATCTCTAATATCTGGTTTTCTTTTGCTGACTGTTCTCCATCACTATTGTTTGGTCTTCTGCTAGCTATTCTCATTCACTAATGTCAGGTCTTCCAATTATCACTATTTCAACTTTTTTCACATAGAGATTGTGTTGTAAAGATTTTCATACATGCTTCAACAGCATTGCTGACTCGTTACTTAAAAAATAAATTTGGACCAAATGTGGAAATGTTATTGCAAGAATTTATATAGCTAGAAAACTTCTATTGTGTAAAGGCTCAGTCAACAAGGACTTGTGCAATTACTGTCAGTTGGCTTGCAGTCTGATTGGTCAACAGTTGTCAGGTCAGCTTTCCTTGATCAGACTTAGTAAGGTTGGTAAATTTTCCGTCAGAGTTTGCTTTTTTATTTCCATAAATGTAAAAATATTAACTGATTTAAACATTTGGTAAAAGAAAAATTCATAGCATCAAGGGATTACTCATTAGGTATCTTTTTTATTTTCAGCAAGAATCATTGATAGTCTTGTTTTGAAGTTAAAATTTATTTATGTTACTTTGATAGAATACCAACTTCTACTGGACATTTTACCACTAACTTCTGGGGCCCCAAGTGGCAAAGTTTTCTAAAGCGCTCACCATTATGAATCATTGCCATCACGCCTCTGTTTGCATTGGTTTTAGTCTCAGGTTTGGCCAGTGTGTGGGTATGTGAGAAAGCATGCCAGTTACTTCTTGTGGGTTGGTGGTTCTTTCAGGGGTTTTCTGGGTTCTTCCTCCACCATTTATACTGGCCACCATCTATAGCCTGTCTTGTGCTGAAAAATGGCGTTAAACCCTACAACAACTATAACAACCACTGACTTCATCCCATCCCCAGCAACTACAGCTGGACATTTACTACCACTATCCCCTTTTTTCCTCTCCGGCAACTCAAGTTGATATGATGGGGGGAGGTGCAATTAATATGCTTTTTTTTTATAAACAATCATGAAGTCCCCTCTTTAGTTTTAAATGTTTGTTCAACAAAACAATTTGTAAGGTCTTGCTGCAAGCACAACCACATGACAGTGAACTGGAGATTCAATGGTTCATTTTGTTTTCAATAATTAGCTATTTTTCAATGAGACTGATTATCTTCTCCATCATCCTCATCCTTGTGCTAGTCTTGCTGTATTAAAAAGTAATTTACAAGAAAGATTATGACAGTAAATGTTTCTAGTGAACTGAAGAAGAAAAATGCAGGACTGATAAAATCCCATAGCCAAATGTGTCATTTAGTTACATAGAAGTCTAAAGAATTGGTTTTGAGTAGTACCCATAGGTTTAAGACCTTAAAAATTAAACGTGTACAATATAATACTCATTATGACATAGAGTAAAAAAGGCACTTTATGAGGTTGTGTTTACAGTTGAATAATAACCATATCTACATGGTTATTAGTCCAAAACACTGGTATATATATATATATATATATATATATATATATATATATATATATATATATATATATATATATATATATATATATATTAAAACAGCTGGTTCTGTTAGGAATTGATTTTTCTACTAAACTGAATAGACTACTTTCTTGTCCTGCCACCAGACTTGTTCCTGGAATTGATTTTTTTTTTTTTTAGAAAATTCCAGACTTGTTCTGCAATTCTGACTGGTATTCAGAACTTTTGACTGGCGAATATCAGGATAATTATCTCAAACACAGAACGTGTAAGTTTTGGGGAAGATTCATTTCTTAGTATGTATACAAAGCTTTATCCATATTGATATTTATTTTTGCCCATTCAGATTAAATGTATTCAGTTGTACTACATTAGTTGTACTACATTAGTTGTAACAAAAACTGTATTTATATGTAATCTCATTTAGAGGAAGTGCCAAAAATCATATTTATACTTGTGATAATTTCAGTTTTTATCTTATATTCTGTATGTATACAAGTTTTGTACTTTGTAGAACAGGATTCAGAAAGTCTGTGTACAAGCCTATTCTGTTTTCTCATGCAGATGAAATGTTTTCGTCATTGTCTGTCTGCAGAAGATTTTAAAACTTTGTATATAACACAACATCCTTAAGGATGCTTAATAAATTGAAATTGCTAATAAAAAAAAAAGCACCAAAAATTTTTTTTTTTAGTGCCAAGTCGTGTGAAATTCTTTGCAAACTGTTTATTAATCTTGTCATAATATGTATCCTTTTTGGTACATAAAGATGTAGCTATTATGGTATATAAATATATAACCATTATGGTATGTTAGTATATAACTATTATGGTATATAATTATGTAACCATTATGGTATATAAATATGCAACCATTATGGTATATAAATATATAACCATTATGGTATGTTAGTATATAACTATTATGGTATATAATTATGTAACCATTATGGTATATAAATATGCAACCATTATGGTATATAAAGATGTAACCTTTATGGTATATAAATTTATATACTGTATGGTTTTATTTTATCTACCATAGTAGATAAAGATATAACCATTATGGTATATTAATTTTGTCCTTATTGATTAGTGTTATACTTGTCATACTGTAGATCTGTTTTTGTTACAATCATTAAAAGGCAAATTATATATTTAAATTATCTTTATCAACAGGTTTGTACACAGTTCATGAAACAGTACTTTTTGATTTGGAAATATTCATCATAGTGGTGATTTAACTAGTTTTGAAAATGTTTGATTTACTCATTTTAGTTAGGGAAGTATAAATGAATCTTGTGGAAGACTACAAATGTACACAACTGGATTACAACAAATGTACATGACTCTAGTTGAACACTAAAAATGTACATGACTGTACAAATCTTTTCATTGATTTGGCTTTATCTGTATTATAATAAAATGCATGTAATCTTTTCCAGGCTAATTTTTTGTCTACTTTTAAGCACACTAACATGGGGAAATTCACTGTTCTACATCTTGAAAAAACTTTAGAATATTTTCTTGTATATATCATGTACATGAATTTTAACATTACATGGCATGAATAGGTAAGATATGTGCCTACTCATACCTGACCATCATTTGGCCTTATTGATTTGATATTTGTAAGTTTTGCATTAGGAAATGTTCACCCCCCAATAGCAAATTTAGTATTTTATAAAATAAAGCCATACAAAATTTTTGTAGACTTGCTTTTTCATTGATTAAGTTTACTGTACATGTAGATGCAAGGTGATAAATCACTTTGTAGTCGTTTAGCAAGTTTGTTTGAAATGTAGTTGCATATTGAATACTCAAGTTTGTGAATTATTATTGTAGTACTGAAGAGTGAATCTTAAAACCCAGTTCCTTTTCCATCATTGGTTTGTGTGTGATTTAGATTTTTAACATAGCTTTTAACCATTTTTCAATCATATCGCTATGATATCTGCAGTGTGACAGTTTACAGTGATGTCTAGCACTGGAGCATCATGCCACAGACATGTTGCACAATATCCCACCCAATCATATTATCCTGACACCAGGCTCACCAGTCTAACTCTAACCTCTTAATGCTGAGCGCCAAGTAAAGCAGCTGTTTGTACCAACTTTAAAGTCTTTGGAATGACTTAGCCAGGGTTTGAACCCGTGACCTCCCGCATCCGAGGTGGACACTCTAACCACTAGGCCACAGGAGCAGCCTTTCCATCATTGAAAGAATGTGTTTAAAACTTGGGAGCTGTGTTCCATAAGAAACATAAGGATAACATCTGATAATACTGAAGGACTTGTGGTACTAATTCAGTTCCCATAGTAAACCTATGCAAACACCATATTAAAAATTCAATAACTTAAAATTTCCAAGTGGTCATGAACAAATCTATATTTATCAGAATTGATGAAACTTGGAAGACAGCTTCTATTTTGAGAAAAGGATACAAGCAGCTGCATTTTTTTTTCTGTGTTTGAAATGTGCTTTTAATTCTGCACTAAAGATGATGGCACTAATTTCAGTAATATGTGCACCAAACTCAAGACTGTTAAAGGACTGAAATTCCATCAATAAAACAATTATATATTTTTCAATTACAACTAGGATAAGCTCTCAAAAGATTCTTTTTCCTAGAAAATAACTTTCATTATCAACCAATCCTGGCCAGCCAAACCCATTTATAGTCTATTTTATGTTTAGACATTTCCAGACTGGTTCCCATTTTTCCATACAGTTAGTAGCATGTGACTTGTAGGTTAAAAATTTTACAGTATTTATAGGTTACTGCATTTGTATGGGAAAATACGAACAAGTTTTTCAGATGGAATTACTGCAGTAACCTTTTTATTATATGCTCATTTTTCTTATCTACCTAAGGCTTAAATATATAAACAAAAATACACTTCAAAAAACAAAGTAACTGAATGTATGCCATATTTTAAACTATATACACAAGCGCAGATTCATCATTACTCAACATTATTAATGTGCACATAACTCCAACCAGATAAATTTGAACTTAGTCGCTCACTAGACATAACTTTAGAAAGAAAATGCCATTTTGGTCTACTTAAAATTGAAATTTGGAGCAACATTGTGAGTGAATGTGCATTGCAACAACTTTTCCATTTCATCTGGAATTAATAGATTTTTGTATTTTTGTTGATTATAATGTTTATTTCATTTTGAGTGCAGTAAGAAGGATATAATTGCACTTGAAATATAGTCAAAACTACAGTATCATTTCAAAATGTGTAATGAAGCTTTAGAATCTATGACATGGCTCGTGTAATTCGGATTTGTAGAACTTAGAAACATTTTGTGGAAATTTAAGGTGTAAAACTGTTATATTTTTGCTGTTCTTATTGCCAACTAAAGAAGACGATTTAAGCCTTGTCACTTGCATGTTATTTGTAAGGACTGTTTCTGGCGTTTATAGCTAGCCTAAATTCGAAGCATTGTATCAAAAAGGTTAACGCGGAATGTGCCAAAGCAGCTTGTATGCTCAGTCCACAAAACATCTGCTTTAGTTCATTCAGAACAAATTTAATCAACCAAAACTTAAAGCGTCAACTATGAAAGTGTACACGATTTGTTTACAAAATAGTTTCTCATACACCATTGGGCGTACGTGAGTGTAATATGAAGTTGCGTGCGAGTGCAATATTGTAAAATATTGCATGATTCTGACGATGTAAAGTTAACGGAGACAAAAATGAGCATATAATAAAGGCTATTATTGTATGTCATTATGTAGCAGCAGCTATCAGAAGAAGCTGATGATCATTTCTATGATGAAATTCCAGTGTACACTGATCTTGTTCCTGGATAAACTGTCAGTAATCAGATTTTAAAAGTGAGAATTCGCATAACTATTCAGACATTCTTCGGTCATTTTCCTTTAGTAAACCAAATTTATAACTGAAGTTTACAAAAAGTAAACTGCATAATACAGTGAATTATATACAAGAAAAAGCTTGATGCAGCGATTGCAGATTACCATTACACGGGCTATCTAAAAAAATAATATCTAAAAAAATAATAAGATTTTTGATGGGGAATAGTGAATATTTATTCCTTATATGTACATTATACATGTGCACATTAGAGATACACGTACATAAGAGCAAATACATGTACATTAGAGAAGACACGTGTAAATTAGAGAAATGTGTGTACAATAGAGTAGACAATATACATCAGAGTAAACACTTGTACGGTATAGTCCATTGTGTGTATATTAGACATGCATATTAGGGTGGACTATATTAGAGTAGATATGTTTGTTAGAGTATGCAAGTATACATTAGAGGTGATGCATGTACATTAGAGTAAATATATGTACATTAGAATCGACACATGTACTGGTGAGTAAATGCATGTACATCAAATATGTTCTCTACAGTAGACACATGTACATTAGAGTAAAGGCTACTCAGAGTTGACCTACATTAGGGTAGATAAAATGCACATTAAATGAGATGCATATACATTAGATTTATGCAATGTTGAGAGAAAACTTATTTGAATAAAGAATATTTATATTTTCTATTGAAGCTGTAGCTTCTAGAGGAGGTAAAAATATTTAATCTTATTTAACAAAGTCATCATTGGGAATAGAGCTAATTTATACTGCACGAAGTTCTATGCTATTATCTGACATTTTTATCCTTTTTATACTTCATTGAAGGCTCACGGTATGTAAGACGTTGACGTTGTCAAAAGGGTTCAAAGGTATTAAATGAAATTGACAGTATTCTTGTTTTGAAATCTATCATTTTTTTTTCTAACAGGAAATAACTGTCAGAAGAGTTCATGCTTTTCCTGTTTGAAGATACACCATAGCCTTTCAATTAAGCTAAGAAGAATATGACATTTTAAGATGCATCCTCTCCAAGTTTTACAAATTATCATCCTCAAAGAAAGAGTCCCTTAACAGGACCAAATGCTCTACTAGTTAAGAAGACTTGTCACTCCTGGTTAGCCTAGATGAGACATAAATGTCACGTTTCTGACGGTGGCATTGTCATTTGTATTGGCTGTGGTGGCAATGTAGGTTACAGCAAAACGTGTTTGCATTACGGTCGATTTGTCTCACATTTTTGTTATGAAAAATCATGAAACTTGATGATTGTACTTATTTTCACGGGTACAAAAATCGCCACAGACGAAAGTAGGTTACATTAACACAATTTGCACACTCTATGCAGTATTTCAGTTGTATCTACCTGTCACCGTTCTTTAGATATTCTGTAGTCATGAAATTCACCTTGAGTTTCCCTGATTAGATTATACTACCACGCTCTTATATTGCACATTAAAGACAAGGCTTCGGTCTTCCTTAGAGAGATGAGCACCATTTGTAGAACCTTTCTGGAGCTGTATTTTCCTATTATATTGTCACCTGTTGTGGTTATTGACATTGATATGTGATTGCTAACAACATGGTACTGGTCACATCAAAATGGGAAATTTTAGTGTGCTATTATGTTTACTAACAACTGGCTAAGTACTTTAAATAATAATCGTAAAACACAACATTTGTCACGAGGGAAGCGTGGGGGAAGAGAGGGGAAAGTTTGTACACCTATATACATTTTTAAAAAAATGCTGAAATATTCTAGGAAAAAAATCACTAAGCTATATTGCTTCGCTACCCTTGAACAAAATCTTAAAAATGGCACAGACCAAGCTACCTCTTATATTAAATAACATTCACTAGTCAACTTTGCAGTCTAATATATATTTCAGTTTGATTTTTAAAATTTGTATATAATTGTTATGTTTGGTTAACATTTACTTTTCTAAATTTCAATGTTTATTTAAAATTCTATTAGAAATTAGTCTGTCAATGTTTTTGTATTTAAAACATATTTTTGGAATGAAATTATTTCCCATTACAATTAAGTATTCAGTGCATTAAAAAAGTCCTGTGATTAAGGATGATATAACAAATTTTGTTTTTGCGTCTAAAGAGGACCTGGTCTAAAACCTTGCACTCTTTGTGCTACATTAGCACTTACACTTTCAGACAGTTGTTACACATCTTGTTTGCTATGAAATTCAAATGGTTTCGTGTGTAAATTTGAAATGGCATGAGATACGCATATAAAAGTTTGACTAAAATTGGTTATATATAAGTTGTCCTCAAAGGACTCGATTCACAGTTACGTCTTCCTTTTTAATATCCACGAATGTAGTCCTAGTCTATTTTTAGAGCATTTTCCTTTCTCATTTTGGTGGTGAAAAAAAATAGATTTTAGGCCGTTCTTGATAATTGATTTAATTGATATTGTTTATTGTTTATGAGCATTATGGTGTGATTGCATGCATTTGGAGGTGCACAGTGAGGAATGAGGTCATGATATTGATACGGAAGTGAAATCTAAGACCCACTGAACGTTCCTTTATTTATAACCTAGCCTATGATCGAACTGCCAAGAAATTTCGGATAACCTTTGATAAGAGCTTCACAGACAGTCAATCTTTAATGATATTTCAGATGTACAGAGGATTTGTTACGATTTGAAGACATTAGGAAGTTCAGTATTGAGAAAAGAATGTATGGAAAATAATTGTAATACAGTCCAAAAGGTAATCATTATTCCATACCTGGCGCCAAAGTACCGTCATGCCTGGCCAACTGAGTAGGTCACGGAAGATGTGCCTGCAAATCAGGAAGACCAGTCAAGTTTAAGAAATAAATTTGCAGTTGACTCCCCTGCATTAGAACATTCTTAATGGTGAACTTACTCATCCGTATTGGAATCTTTGCTGTCTTAGAGTTGGAAAGAAAACAATTTTATTGTAAATTTTTATTTAATAGGATTTAATACGTTTATTTTGTTTTTGCTGTTGCTTTTTTTTCTTAGAATCCAGACATATAATTGACGTCAACTAAATTGAAATGGCTATTAATAGGTCAATATTTATCAAACACGTAAACGCAGAAAGAATAGAAGTAGACTAAACATAAATGGAAATGAATAGTTCAACATTTAACATGTTTTATCTCTCTGTAGCCAACACAAAACAATGCTCAAGTCTATCATTGTCGACGCCCTCGTCACCGATCCAATTATTCTTAGGTCTCATCGGTTTAACACATGCGAGACAAATCATCATAGAGCAGAATATTCAGGTCAAAATGACGTGCATTTGAGAACGTAAATTGCGAATCTTTAACAACATCACTGAACAATTTGACAACTAAATCAACCAGGCCGGGATAACAAGAGTCTTTACCAGGTCATCCAATCATCAAATTAGTAACAGAAGCTAACACTTACGGAGACATTAAAACATATTGTAGCTGCATTTCTCAATACGTCAGGCAAAATTTGTATTGCAATAGCCTTAGAAATGACGTGAAAAAAATTACATTGCTCTGTATTTAAATAACATTTTATTCGAAGATTTTTTTTTTTTTTTGTGCAAACTATAACATGAGTCCCAGATGTGAATATTTTACTGGGCGAAATTTTTTTTTCAAGGAATTCAAGGCAATGGTCATTTCTTCTTTGTTGTTGTTGGGCTTAATGCCATTTTTCAGCACTCGACAGGCTATTCATGGCGGCCAGTATTAATGGTGGAGGAAGAAACCGGGAAATCACCGGAAAGAACCACCGACCTACGAGAAGCTACTGGCAAGCTTTCTCACATATCCACATTCGTCGAATCCTAGACTCGAACACACGCAGAGGTGAGATGGCAGTGATCCGTAACGGACAGCGCTTTAGACCACTCAGTGCCTCCCATTTCTTTGTAACCAAGTGTTGAAACCATAATTGATATTCTTCAGCGATAACATCATCTTCAATCAGGGACCATAACTCATGTAATGGTGGTAGTGGAATATATTAAACAAACCAGTCTTGTCAAAATACAGCATTATAAATTTTGCTGAATGTGCCATAGCTTAGTAAAATACTGCTGTCAAAACCAAAGTCAGAAGGATGGGCAAATGAGATACAACTTACATAAATATTGTGGAACACTAAAAAAGTTGGTGATATCATTCTGAAGCCACATGCCTGATCTGGTTTAAGTCCAACACTCTATTGCCAAGTTTACAAAAACAAAAACTCAAGAATAGGAAAAATCAGGGGTCACAACTCTTTTGAGCAGAACTAAACCCATAAAAGATGTGTTGCATCTACAAAACAATTTTCATAGCAAACTGCAACAGAATATGTTGAGATACTTCTGGTAAAGAACATTATATATATCGATACATGTCAATTGTCTTGGACCAAATTATCCAAAATGGAGTCGACAAGACAAAATCTGTGCACGTCTAATCAAGAAATACAAGACTGTATACACAAAAATGACACCAGATTGTTTCCCCGAGCTATGTTCAGTACAAGTTATCAGATGGCGAGAAGTAAAACTGATGAAAAATAGGAAGCAACTATGTTCAAATTGGAGCTGAATAGACAAGAAGCTTTAAAATGCAACATGCCATGATGTTAATTGTTGTTGTTGTTGTATGGTTTAACGCCATTTTCAGCACAAGATGGGCTATACATGGCGGCAAGTATTATTGGTGGAGGAAGAACCCTGGAAAACCCAGGGAAGAACCACCGACCCACGAGAAGCTACTGGCAGGCTTTCTCACCCACGTTAGCCTAGTCTGGATTAAGTTAATTGTGATGATAACTCCATTCAAAATGGAACAAGGCAAATCCCATAAAAGGCACATCTTGGTCTACTAGACAATATAGGTCAAACTGCATCATAACAGGTTCAATGGATCCGGGGCTATGCTGGTTACAACGAAATGCTCTATTAGAACTGTACTATTCATTGAGAGTGCTGCAATTTCATCACATGTGGAACTGAATAGATGATGAATGTAGTAGAGAAATCTATATATAAATGGCAATTCATCTACCAAATGGTATCAAATTGTGTGCATGAGTTTCAGAGCTGTGCTGGTTACATAGGTGAAATAAGTGAACAGATGGGCATACAAAAAAGTTGATTACAAAAGTAATGTGCATCTTGATTGCAGACCCCAATTTAAGTTGGATAGAAACTTGATCTAGTAGCAAAAATAATACATTATGGCCTTTCCTGAACACTAGAATATGAAATGTGTCAGTCTTATTCATGACACAATTTGAGGACTAATTGAGAAATTCATCTTGGTTTAGTACATGTTCCAAATGAAGTACTATCTCAATCCCATCAAGCAATCAAAGTCTTAGGAAACAAAAATTCAACCAGCAAGTAAGAATATATATATTGTTTATATTTTCTTAAATGAAATTTCTGATTTAAATCTTGCTTTTAAGATATAATTTTATATTTTTATTACATATAATCAATAGACAATTCAGAATATAAAATGGGGAAAGAACTGACTTAATAAACCCACCCCTGAATTTCATTAGGACCGAAAAAAAACCCCAGTATATAACCTTAAATATTTGTAAAATGAAACAACACAATTAAAACAATGAAAGATTTATTCTAATGGCATCAAGACAATTACAAACACTGTACAAATGCTACTAAAGACTATTGATGATATACATACACTTAAAAACATTCAGCTCCAGGATAGTAATTAGAAGAGTTACACATGGATAACATGTCACCTTTGCAATAAATGGGTATTTAAGTACAGCACAAAATTAAACAACATTAACTGGATGATGTCTATTAACTCAGAACTTCACTTTAAAAGTAAGGTATTTTTTATCCCCATTTGTAGCCTCTTTTGAATTAAAGACTGGTCTATACAATTATCACATACTTACACATTTCCAATTAAAGGAAGCATCACAAGCAACAATGAACAAATTTTATACAAATAATATATAGGGTACCAAACAGAGGGCAAGAACGTTGACCGTTTGGTCGAATGGTTGGTTTTTAACAGCATTTTGAAAACATTATTAATTTCTATCATGCGAAAGAAATGCGAGCTATGTACCTTTCCCAATAATGCAATGAGACAGCCAACTGGATGGGGAAGAGGCTTAAGTTGGCATCACACCCTTGGATTAAGATTTTAATGCTCAAACAATTGAACTACCATTAATTAAATGAAAAGAAAAGCCTCAAATTTGTTCCTGCATAGCGTGCTGGCAGATCTTATCTATATTATTTGAATGCAATCAAAAGTAAAAACAAAAGTCCAAGAGCCTGATCTGGAAGTGCCTATGTCAATGGAAGGTTTGATTCCAAACCATTAGGTTCATCTTAAATATTTGCAAATATGTTAGAAAAGTGTTTGACATTTTATTTCCTACCTTGTGGTAAGAATGATGCTGAAGTGAATATTATCCATCCTATAAATTATTTACAACATACATTACAAACATACAGTAGAACTTTGATATAAAAAGACAATACAAATAAATGACAAATCTACACAAGCAAATGGAATTTTTCTTTCTTTTTTGTTGTCCAATTTGCTGGGAGATAAATCTCATCTCTGAAATGACAGAATTCTATTTGTGATCTCCTTTGAAACGTTAACAATAGGAAAATAGAACGGAACCAAATATTCCCACAAAAGCTTAGAGATGTATAAATTCAGTGTCATAATGTCAGAAAATATGAAATTCAAATTAGCATGTCAATACTCGTGATCAAACTTTTTTCTTCATTTTACAAAAAAAATTGATCAAATAAACACATGACAACTAAAACGAGAAATCCACATCCTGTTTAAAATCTATCTCAGCCTCTTTGGTTTTGTTGGCTATCATGACAGATGAGGTGGCTGTTTTCAGGTACTCTACAACATCTGAATGCTTGGGCAACTCATCTCTTGGAGTGAGTGAATATTTTCCACTCTTGCCTGAACAACTTTTCAGGCATGCAGCCATCTCTGGTGGGCTCATCCGTGTATAAATCACCATATACATTTGTCCCTGGTGTTGTCTATTGTCGTAACGCAGATTTTTCTCTTTGGCCATGTTGCGGATTTCTTTGCTCTCAGCTATCTGCATCCCAGGACCAAATATCAGTTCCTCTAGTACATATTTCTTCGAAAACTCTTCTAATCTCTTTTCAACAGCTTTTAGAATCCACTTATTTGCCTTAGGTTTACCATCTAAATCCATTTCAGGCTCTTGTTTCACCTCACCACTAGATTTCTGAAGTGATTCGGCCTCTGCTTCTATAGTAGACCATGGAATCCAGTGCTTGGAATCATCAAGCTTTGTAATCTAATGTTAAAAATAAAAATGAGATTTCAATTAATGAGATATCAACAAAAATGTGTGATGTGTATGAAAACATCGTTTACTGTTTTATAGCTTAGAAGTCTCCACAGATAGTAAAGAAAAGAAAAAAAGAAAAGACAGTGTAATGCCTATTTCTATTTTTATCATAAGGTAAATTCCAAGTCTTGGATTTTCATATCAAACTGAAGATAACAGCTCTATCATATGACAGTAAGGGACAAAACATCTGATTCAGAATTACAATCACATTTTCATTTCTGAGATCATTGGTACCTCTGCTTAAAAGTAAAAAAATCAGGCAAAAGTTTCTTAGAGC
Organism: Potamilus streckersoni; assembly: GCA_016746295.1. Taxonomy (NCBI): domain Eukaryota; kingdom Metazoa; phylum Mollusca; class Bivalvia; order Unionida; family Unionidae; genus Potamilus; species Potamilus streckersoni. Next base: position 310,844 of record JAEAOA010002113.1, on the reverse strand, counting down.
AGCCCAATGAACATTTATAAATGCAGCTTTAATTAAAATAAATCCAGTGTGAATAATCAGCTATCAGAATTTTAATTTGTTGAGAGAAAAGTAAAAATTTTCGCCATCTTTATGTCGCCATTTGGTTACAGCCTTATCATCACTTTCTTGAAAACAGTTCTATATAATTGTAGCAACATTAAGCGCAACAAAATACATTATGAGCTTATTAAAGAAAAAAATAATCAAATGGCAGACAAAGATATCTTTAAAATTTTGCAAACTTTAAGACCTGGAAATATAAGTCATGCATATAACTCGTATCCACTAAACCATGTACTATTTATTGTCCTGGATAATTACAATAAATACACATAGAATAAAAAAACAGCCAACAGACAGTAAAACATGTTAAAATCTTTTTTTTTATGACACAGCTGCAGCCATAAGAAAGTCTTAATTTAAATGTTCTAAATTTCGTATCTGCAACATGAAATATGAAATCCATCGGTTCACATGAACTATTTTTGTGGAGCTCATTTAGTTCTCTAAAAATTATGACTGCAGTGTGTAAGACTACCATATGTCATCAGGTGACATGCATATGCCGCCATTTGACTACACGCACATTCAACTGTCAATGTCTGCGATGTTTCACAGAAGTGCCAATTTTTTTCAGGTAGGACATATTTCATCTAAATCAAAAGTAATTTAGTTAAATTAGTCCATTTGTTTAATTAATTTTAATGTCAGAATCGAAGTTTCTGAAGAAGGAATGTTCTTTCACTGTAGATTTATATATGCTCCAACTAGATATCATAAGCAGTACTCTGGTGAAAATCCAGTGTCAACTTGACTTTCTGTTCAGGAATAGTGATAACGAGATCTTCAATATCGCTGGTTTGGCAGCCAAAATGCACAACAGATTCACACTACATCACTCCCTTGATAACTTGTGAACCCGCTTATAACGCGATGTCCTGCATGGCTCCAGTTTTCACAAAGGATATATATTTTAAAACGTGAAAGAAATCTTAATAATAAGGATTGGTAAATTGAACCTTGATATATACCATTATTTATGTTACGAAAAATAATTATTTCTCATTTATTTTTGTAAAAACAAAATGTAAATACGGTATTATTGATCTTTTTTTGCAAATGAAGATCTTTCAGTGGAAATTTTATGTCCAATAATTTAACTCATTTTTCAATAATAAAAAGTGATATGTGCGAGTTATTGAGGGAGTGGTGTATTTTAATTTAGGACCAACCAGATTTCATAAGTAGCAAAATTTATTGAAAATTCCAAGCTGATATTATCATTCATTCAGGAGCAGAGGTATGATTTTCAAGATGACTGCTGTGATTGTTGTTGTTGTGGGGATTAATGCCATTTTTCAGCACTGATAGGCTATACATGGTGGCCAGTATTATTAGTGGAGGAAGAAACTGGGAAATCTGCAGAAAGAACCACCAATTCATGAAGCTACTTGCAAGCTTTCTCGCATATCCACATTCTCCGAATCTTAGACTTGAACCCACGCAGACAGAGGTGAGATGGCAGTGAGAGTGCTTAAGACCACTGGGCCACTTCCTAGCTACTGTGATGGCCACTCTGGATCACCAATATTTTTATTTAGGACCAACAAGACCATGGGAAGAATGTGTAAGTAAAGTTTCATAGCAATTCTCTAAGTAACTTAGCAGGAGTAGCAAAAACAAACTTGAGTTAATGCATGGGCGGACAATGGATAAGACTCCATAAACTTTTCTGGTCTATGTCAAGTACAGTTAAAAAGAGGAGGTCAACAATACAAATCCTATGTCTTGCTTGCTTAGGAAGACAAATTAAGCAAATATGAAATCACATGATGAGCAACTTTTATAATTAATGTACTTACCAAAATGACATCTTGTGTCTCATAAAGCTTGAAAAGGGCATCAGCAGCTGCAAGATTTCGTGCAGCACTTTTGCTCATTCCAAAAGACTCCCCTATGTACTGCCCTTGTAGGTGAATTATGCACCTGAAAAAGAAAAACACTAGTAGAGACTTCATCTTGTTTTAGAATGGCATAAACATGCAAGGATCCTGTGGAATGCAGTATCTCACCATTGTGCGGAACTAGTATGTGGACAAAATCTTCAGTCTGGCTTCCACAAAAACAGTGACAGTAGATGTCATCATGCTTGCTAAACCTAACATTGTTTTTCATAAGAGGCAAGAAAATGAGATAAGCTTTTCGTAAATTCAGAAAGGACACTTAGCACATCTATTGACATTTTCCTTGCTACATTTTTGTTACCGGGTGTGTGTGTGTGGTGTCAAAATACATTGACAGATTTTTTTATCAACAATATGCATTCACTAAGGCAGAACATGTTTCCAGTTCAATGTGAAATCTACCGAAGTGGCCACCTAACCATTTTGAACAAAATAATAATCCATTAACTTTGTTTATGAATATTTTGATTCTATTTAAAACACATTTGTCAAAAAGGACAAATGTTCTGACATTCCTCAAATATCCTTGATATTGTAAATAACAAAATATTAGGTGTAACATTTGAACAAGCATGAGTAAATAATTTTTATTCACAATTTATTCATACTCAAATTTTGTATAAAAAAGTGTGTAATGTGCCTGCTATATGCTGCTAATTTCAGAACCAGGTTAAATATTAAGAAACCAATGTTATCATTGCCATGTTCTGCTAATCAAAGGTGAACCTGCGGTTGACATCTTTAAAATATATTTCAACTCTGCAAGGAATACAACCTTATTTAAACACCCATATATGTCAGCAGCAACTCATGTCATTCACAGTTGGAATATTGGATTTCCACATCACAGTTTATATTTACTTCCTATGAAATAAGTACTGCTTCAGTTCTTTGAGTTTAAAACTGTTACCCACCAAAAATGTATTATTCTGCTCACCAGTAACTAGGGTGAAATACAAGATTTGCTGGAATGCAGCATTTCCCTAGATGCACACTGGAGAAAATTGACACACAATTTTTTGCAGTGTGTTTTTTTATGCAAAGTATTTGCAAAATACAATCAGGATTTATTTAATATCTAATGTGTCGGATTAGGGTTGGCATCGCGTATACTTTAATCATAGGCATATTCTGGTTTCCTGTTTTGTATGCTCTCTGCTATACTAAGCATACGAAGCAGAGAACCAGACTACCATAAGCAATATTATGACAGAGCAACTACCCCTAATCTTGCAAGCTCTCACACGATTCTATCGAGCTCGGCAAGATGTTTAATGTCAATGCTTGTTGCATTAAAATGTGTTCTAGAGTTTAAAACAGTGTGCACTAAGAATTATTAGCAAAGAAAGTGAAAGAAGCAGAACACAAAAGAGTAATATGGATCTGACTTTAATGAAAAATGGCGAAAATATTCCCTTGACTGGAATACAGCACATCTATTGGGATTACTGGTGTGACTTCTGATCTTGAGATTGTGAAGACTGCACAAGTGAATAATCCTTTCATGGCAGCGTTTAAGAATTTTTTAAAATCTGCCCTTGATCACCACAAGATATCTTTTAAACACATTATTATCTGAAACACTCTTTCAAAACAAAGAAATAAGTAAACTTGCATAGACAAATCCATTATTTGGATTACAAATTCAGAAGGTCGTTGCAGATTTGTTTAACTTTGCTGCAACGAAAGAAAGATCTAAAAGTTCAAGTGCTCAAGAAGATTAATTTTTAGGCTTGTTGATTTTGGATAAATGTGTTTTAGGACGAAGTACAATGAAACCAATGATAGTATACATTTTATGACAGGCAATAAATTAACTGTCATTTGGTTAAAAAGATTTATGTGGATTATATGAAATGTGTTGGTCTATAATATTGATACAAAAAGATTATAAAGAGACTGTTAAAAGTACGACTTTAAAAGGAAAAGGAACTAATAAAATAATCCTTTAAATGGACAATGCATTTGTGTGTCAATTGTGCATGTGGGGTTATTTGTATTTTAGAGAGAGAGTATGTTGTGCAAGTAGCAATATCCTATTTCAGTTGAAAAGTATGGATAACATGAAAATTTTTAAGCACATTTTTGACCCCAACATTTTTTATTTGACCCCCAGTTCTGACACCAAGGTTTTTTTTTTACCCTCAGTTTTACAACCCTGGGGGATATTGTGTGAAATGTAACAACTCCAAAACAGCACAATTTACTGTAGACAGGCATCATGTACAGTATCATTTTCAAGATGTTACGAACAAATGGTATTTTCAGAACAAGAGGTCAGGATGGATCTGCTGTCAACAACCTTTCTTGTATAACAGCCCACCTTTTCCATAAGTAAACTATCTCACTAACTCTATAGCAAGTTAATTTTGATAAAAATTCTTCCTAAAGATCATGGTGTAATTATCATGCAATCTCTTGCTCACAAGTGAAATTAGCCCATCCAACATGGCGATAATACAAGACTATATAACCAGATTAATTAAAATCTGTTAATACTATTGCAAGCTCAGCCTATCAGATATGCAAGGTCATATCAGTTAAGATACACAAATTTCACCATAATCATACTCAAACAAGATCTTCATGTCTCAGGATTATTTACCAAGTCTGATAAAAATCTTATGAAAACTACATCACTGATCTTGCTTATTTGAGAAACTATCTACAAAAACGACAATGCAAGCTTATGGTGGAACAAACTCCAACTGGAATTCAGTCTCCAGCACAGAGCAACAAATTTTGTCCATGATTAACTCAAAATTAGTCCTGCCAAACCGATGCAAGACACCTCATAAATAAATGTATGTCTTGCTTAAATCATCATCCAATATCTTAACAATACTGGCCCATTTATCAAGTTTGATTGAAAACAGGTACATAAATATCAGAAATATTGCTTCCAGAATGGCTGTTGCTGTGGGTTCAATGCCATTTTTCAGTACATGATAGGTTATACTTTGCAGCCAGAATAACAGGTGGAAGAAACTCTGGAAAGAATGACCAACCTTTGGGAAGCTACTTGCATGCTTTCTCATCATACCCACATTGGCCGAGTATAAGACCTGTACCCATGCTGACAGTGCTCAGTAAGGATGAGGTTTTAGACTACTCAGCCACCCAAGAACCCTCTACAAGCTCAACCATCCTGATGTAACATCACCTTATTAAAATGCAGAGATCCTGGTCATTAATGAGCTCAGATTGCAACAAAATAAGCATATATTCAAAGTCAAAATCGAATCAGAAAATGGTCTCAAGAGTGGCAACAGAATCAGATTCAAGATGTCATTTCGATGTGTGGATCTCTCATTATCAAAATTGTCCAAAATCTTGGCGCTACAAGCATATATTCCATGTTTGATAAAAAGATTCTGATCAGAAATATGGCTTTCATTAAGGTAGCAAGGTTAGTCGATAACATTTAAGATCACTTCATTAACATGCATACAATTTGCTATTATCAAAACTGAGTGAGATTTTGAAGATGTTCAAAGTTTTGATTAACAGAACATCCACAGCCCAAACTTTTGGGTATGGAACCATAGAAATAAAAGGTGAGTAACTTGTGATTCCACCTCAATGCAAAAAGGTCAATCAGACATCCCCAAAGTGTGCAGATCCAAGCAAAGACCAATGGGTTTGAGACTGCCAAATCAGGACACAGACAAGTGTTTTGGTGCTCATCCCAACCATTTGAGGAGAAAGGTCACCACTACTGAGTTGTTGGGCACAATGAGAACTGTTTTGTGCGAGTCATTTCGCAGAAGTGAAAGGTCATGATGACAGTCTTCATTTCCAGGAGACTGAAATACAAAGGTCTCTTCCCTGGCTCCCATATGCTGCTGACGGTAATGAAGTCTGTCAATAGATGTGCATCCCAACCACACACACAAAAACATTCCAAGTTTAACATCACATTTCCACATTTTGATTGCTGCAGAAATAATATACAATGTTAAAGTGAAGAGAAGTATCTAAACAGACCTGATACCTCAATAGTCTCGTCTATACAGAAAAATGATTTCCTTAAATTTAAAAAAAAAAGTAAGAATTTACCTGAAGTTTTGTGCATTTCCTTCAATACGCCACTGCAGCAACATGCCATTCAGTGTCGAACTGTACTGTAGTATACAAAAAGCATGACGCTTTCGATCAAATGCCCAGTCTGGATGCTCCATGATAACTAGTAGCTTCACAGTCTTGCTCACATCGTTAGGGTCAAATCGGTAACGTCGCAAACCAGCGATGTTGGATTCTCCATGTCTGCCTGCTCCCTTCACCATGACATCACAGATGTTTGCATCAGTGTTTGATGAATCCTCAGGACTCAACTTTTTGTGTTCAGTGATGATGGTCTTGGCATCTGATGTTGTCAGTACCTCCCATGCCTTGTTGTAAGCCTCTATCTGACTCTCTTTCCTCTTTTCTCCTTCACCTGTATCAATGTGCATAAAGTTAGGAAATGAAACATAGCATTCTAGTTATAGCCTGCATACAAGAGCCACTTTTACATTCAAATAGTACCCTCTGTACATGATCATTATACATAGGTTGCTGCTGTATCAAGCTGAATATATGATGTTTTTTGTAATTTTTACTTGACCCGATGTTTCACTAGGACAAATTACTGAATTATCTCACTAGGTCATAAAATTCTCAAGGACTAAACTTTTTAATTTTGTTATAATTTTATAACAAATACGATGTTATTTCTGTCATGCACAAGAACTCCAATGCCTACTCACAATGCAAGGAATGTTTTGTCATTTTAAACAAACATGTCAGTCACATCTTAGAATTAATCAGACAGGAATCCTGTCCCTGATTTTTATAGCAGAATTTAAATTATGATAGATTAACAGGAAGACAGTTATGTTACAAATCCAAAATTTCCTCAGACCCTTCCTACCCCCATTTAAAATATTTGTCATTTACATTAGGGTGAAGAGCCAGAGCATACGATCAAAATGTGCTCTCTGCCTGATGAATCTGGCATTATTTAGGTTACTGCAACAACGACGTAATTCTGATTGAGAATTATCCCTTTTTAAAAACATTTCATTAGTTTCTATTAATATTTTCCATTTTTTTGAACAACAACAATGGTAAGGCTTTCTCGTTGGCATTTCATTATCATTGGATCTGTGATGTCATAGACATGTAGGCTGTGTTGTTTAGCTAGTTATGATTAGCAATGCAAATTGTGAGAATACAGGTTCAAATTTCATCAAATCTTGTTTCAACTTGTCTGTCAGTGGATTAAAGACAAAATAGATATTGTACTCATAATTTCAGAGAAAACAAATCATTTTCCTATTAAATTCTACAGATATAATCAAATGTAAGGTCATATAAGTTTGCAAGGCTGATTAGTAAATTACTATGGTTACATTTCATGGTGTCAGCAAATTCTAACTAGTAGGTATTGCTCTCTACCCCCCCCCAACATAAAAATCAAAACTGGATATGAACAATCAGAGGAAACCCAGACTTGTATTTTTGATAGTCACTAGAAATGCTTTTGTCCACATCTTGTTATACATCTGTCCAGATATTATGAATTAAATTATCGGGCTTCAAACTTCCTTATACATGGTGTGGCATTATTAGAAAGAACACTACCATATTTGCACTGCATGAAAATTTTATGAAGAAAAAAAAAAAAATTTCTTGAGCACAATGTATTTAAATTAAGCTGTAACATATCCTACCCGTAGCAATGAGAATATTGTCCAGGTACAATTCACAAGTAAGTGATGTTCTGTCAAGTTTCTTGTAGATGCATGTTGGTGTCAGCCCCAGATGCATGGCTGTCTGATCAATAATGTTGATGTTGTTCTCTCTGAATGGCATGGCTGATATCTGCTTGATTAGTTCCTCAAATTTAACATCCTGTGGTTTATCCTTGTTCCCTAGCTGCCCTGATCCCTTGCCTTCCATTCCCTAATGAAAACAAATTTCTATTCAGATTAAAAAGATAGAAACATTTTTGACATTATAATATAAAACAAGAATCCATTTTAATTTCCATATCTGGAAATGACAGTTAATCGACATTCTAAATACTTTCTTTGCCAAAATACATAACCTATACATGCTAACCACTGGCAAAGAAAAAGTGGAATCCAAGAGGATAAAAAGAGTAATTTGAGCAGAAAAGGAATAATCCACATAAAATTCAATGAGTATATGTCAAAAATGATTTATTTATCTCTTTAATCTTTTAACATTAGTAATTGCTTCATGTTTTCATATGTAGCACTTTTAGCATTACAAAGCAACACTCTCATACTGCATTTCAAAAAGCTTTGTACCAACTGAGACCATGAATATTTTGCACAAAGTAGACCACTAAGTGCTGGGTTACAGAGCCTGAATCTAAATTTGGTTTATTTTTGTTAATGATACTGAACAATCTGACAGAATCAAAATGGCAAAGAGCCAATATTTCGTTTATAACCTGACAGAGAAAAGAAAATTTATATATTCCTGTTATTGGGTCTTTAGCTGGGAAATAAGGTGCCATTACAGATCAACTCTATCCATAGGAAGTACATTGTCAGGTAGAATGCCAACTTGATACTTCAGAAGTTATCCTTCTGATTTATCAGCAGCCTTTCCTGCAGTAAAGTGCATCAAATGACAGGGACAACCTGATATGTACAAAATATAGAATGCAACTCCTATATGAATTCCAGTCATCACTGATGCAAGAGTCTCCTAAAGAGACTGAAAAAAAAGTTTTGTCATCATAATCACTACTCCTATCTGTGGCAATACCAAATGGCCCAATTTTCATCAAATCTTCAATTCATAGTGCTTCAGTATCTTCTTCTAAATACTTAACAATATTCAATGATTTTCTTCTTGTACATGCATAGTTTTTTCAATTTTGAAATCAGGAAACATCCATTTGAACAAAGGATCAACATAATCTTCTACTGCTTGGGGTAGTATGTGTTTTATTAAGAACACTGTTATGAGAGTGCATGCCAAACTATGGACAAGTGTACTCTTATCTTGTAGATGGGTAGAAGACGTCTTTTTTTTAAGAATAAAATCCGTAGGATTATTGGAATGTTAATAAAAATGAGAAATGAAATAATAAATTTTTTGGGAGCGGGAAAAAAAACAAAAAAAAGAAAAATCGTAATTTAAGATATGTTTACGCACAAGGAGTAATTTAGTGAAAAAGGTGTAATGATTATGAGAAAAGCTTAATGGTTGGCATGTATGCATAACCCCTTAGAAAAAAAATGTTCACTTGACAAGGGCTGTTGATAAGGCAATCAATTTAAGTCCTGATTTTGAAATAGATGTTATAAAGAATGTTACAACTCTCAAACCTTTCCTTCAATCCTGCAACACAAAATAAACACACACAAACACACACTAAAACTTGCCAAAAAAGACAATACCAATATAAAAATAACAGGCTTTTTGTCCATAATCTGTTCACTCCTTCCCATACATCCTACAATGAAGGCAAGGCACAGGGTATGTGGTGTATTAAAAAAAAAGACCAAATATTCTATACATGCCAGTACACTAACATATAATTTTTTTTTGTGATAAACTTGCATAAACTTTTTTCTTACATATTAATAACACTGAAGAATATCTTAGCTGTCATAGTTGTATATGGAGGCAACTGATTACATACAGGGCTCAAGTTGTAGCAGTTAATTCTTTGGCAGGAAAAACAATGCCATTGAACAACTGCCAAATAAGTATCCATTGATAATAATCCACTCCCATACAGTAACTATTGATAACAAGTTTTTGTGGGAAACTGAAGACAAATTATGATCATAATTAAAGGTGAACATGTTAAATGATGCACAACCCTGTGAACTTTTATTTCTACATTATTTATGCACAATGTATATTTAGATTACAAATTACATACTACACTTCAAATTTTTAAAGACAAGGTTGTTTGCTGTTTTGTTTTACTTTGTTGTGTCCTGCCAGTCTTAATGTGCTGTACATACAAACCACTCACAAATTGCATAATCTGGTTATGACTTTGTTGTACTAAGAATTCATTTTCAACAGAAATGCTGGATTATATATCTGAATAATTGACCACTCATATTTATAGGATTTTGTGTACAAGTTAATACAACATCTAACAGCTGACTAGTGAGTTTTACTATGGACTGAATCAAGTTATGTGGAAAACTGAAAAAGATAAATTATGACTGTAATTAAAGGTGAACATGTTAACTGATGCACAATCCTGTGAACTCATATTTCTTCATTATTTATGCAATACAATACAGCAAACTCGCATTTCTTAGGGATGCAATGTTCAATGACTTCACAGTTGTTATAAAGTTCAATTTAAAGATATAATGTTGCAACTGTAAAAGACTGCAGAACCAGTCGCCTGCCCACCTCTAAATAAAGGAAAGGAAGAAATTTCTTTTGTTGCCTAACCTGCATCTCTGGTTCTATTTCTTGTTTGACTCCTTCCATCAATTCATCCAGGGATTTTGTTTTCAGGGCTTCCATTCCTTGGCTGTATGTATCAGTTTTTGTTTCCTTCTTCTTGAAACCTTTGCCTCTTGCAATAACTACATCTTCAAATTTTAAAGCACCTCGAAAGAAAAATCTGCCACTTGGCATTCGTGTTTCATCTACCTCATACTTATGTTTTAAGTTGCAGTGTGAAGCTGTTATCGCTTGCTCCACTAAAGAGATGACATTTTCTGGGAGGTTTTTTGCTGACTGGATATGAAGAATAAGTTTTTCCAGTCCAGTGCGCAGATTGTTGGTCATCTTGGCAGTAACAGTTGACAAAGCCTCTTGTGCAAGTTTGTCAGAACCACTTGGAACTGTTTTCTTTTGATCCATGGAGTTTTGCAATTCAAGTCTGAAAGAAAAAAGATATTACCTGCAATATATAGTTTCATTTAGTCTTTGACATGCAAAAGCTGTAAGCTAAAATAAATCTTTGTTCTTAACCCAAGTCTCAGCTGAGATTACAAATTCAAGGCAGCTCCAGAAACACTTGTGTATTAGACTAACAAAAACCATATGTTGCTAATGCTAATTGCAAAAAATAACTTCCAGTGTTACTTTTACATACATGCCAACCCCTGGCGAAAAAAAGGTATAACAAAGTAGACAAAAGGAGTAATCTAAGCAGAAAAAGCATAATCCCCATATAACACAATAAAATTCAATGCGCATATATTCAAATTACAGGTATATTTTCCCCCAATTATTAGCATCAGGAAACATCCATTTGAACAAAGGACATAAATTGTATTCTACCACTAGTGGTAGTCAGTTTTCTATTAAGAGCTCGGTAAAAAAACACCCTTGCATTTATAAAATTCATTTCCACAATGTAGTTCTGCTGTAAAAAAAAGAAGTCACCTTAGTATTGGATTTAGTAAAACTATCTAATTCGAGGTGTTGGTTTGACACTATGACCAATATTAAATTCCTTTCCACACAACCTGGAATGGGCATGAAGCTACTCTAGAATGGCACTGTATTGTGTTATTCATGTATTCATCTGAGTCGTTTTTTCCCCATGTTGTTTTTCTTTCTAATCCATCTGTGAAATTGTTTGAGAAACAATTTTGCTGTAACATACGCATCAACTAGAATAAATAGAATGACATTAACTGCCAAATTACTACAGAATGGTTCTATACCTCACCTTAATTTTAACAAAGAATATGTGAGCAAATATTAAAAATTAGAATACCAGTCTGTTCTGTTCGAAGTTAGACAGCTTTGGCATGTATGCTTTTACATGCAAAATGTTATCACAAATTTGACCAGTAATTTCTTAACCTGCTCTGGCTGTAATCAGTCAAACTGCTTTCTAACAACTGAAATGATTGTACAGGATTGGTAGCTTATGGCACAGCAACACAGGTAGATTATTTTGTGCCATGGATACTGAAGGATAGCACCTAAACAAATGTATGTTAAATTTCAATTTGCACACTTTCACCTGAAAGTCCAGCATGCTAACCAGAGTATCTTATTTTGACATTATGAACCCACATGAGGATAATCTAAAAAAAAAATATTGGCACTATCTGTATTACTGACAGAATACAGCAATTCAAACCTACCTGATTGCTTCAATCCCTGGGTCTTTGAGATTAAAGATTTCTGCCACACTCTTAGCCGTCAGGATATCTAATGCTTTCTGGTATACCTCATGTTTAACTTCCTTCTTATTTGCTCCGACAGATCGCACAAGGAAAACAGAACTAAGTTTGAGGTCTCCAGTGTACATTGGCTTCCCATTCAACCGTATTAGCTCTTGAACATGATATTCTGTCTTTAATCCAAGCTTGCTACCTGTCAGACCATTTTCAATAGTCTGAATGGCATTGACCTTCTTGGTGTCATTTTGTAAAAACAGACAAAATCTACGAATCTGAAAAATTTAAAGAAACATGATTGTTGATCAGAGCTTTAGATCGGCATTTTATTCATGATTTGGAACTTCATTTTAAAAATCTGATGGAGCTATTTTGTAAACAGCAAACAAGGGCAACACTAATACTCCAAGGAGTGATGTGACAAAAAATATTTACATCCAACCAAAATTTAAAATACAATAAAATCAAAAAATAAAGAAATATGCAATGGAACAATCTATTTTGTCTGTGAACTTGTGAATACTTTTTGCTGTGCATGACCTTCAAAAATGTTCAACTCAAATCTTAATGCAAATGAAAACTGTTTTTTTTTTAGCCTCAACGTACACTACACTGACATTTTATTCATCATTTCAATAGAATAATATAATGTTTATGTTATTTTAGTTTGGTGGTGTGGTTTACAGCACAGCAACTCAAGTAGATTATTTACAGTTGAGGTAACAGGTGTACAGAGCCTTGCCCAAGACTACATAATGGTAGCTGACCCAGGTTGGTCCAATGGTATTATTCAAACCCACACCCTTAAGGTCATAAATCCAGTAAGTTAACTGCTCAGCCACTGTAGCTCCTTTATATATATTTGATAATATAATTATTAACATGTTATTTTCTACAAGCACACTGAAGACACGCTTAGTCAAGAGCCATTTTTAAACTTAAAGAAAAATTCCACTGTTTTTTCTACTGACCAATGATTGAGATCTATTCCTGTTTATGTATGTCAGTTTAAATTCACTAATGAACTGCTTACACCATAACAGTAAACATTATACTCTGTCTCAGCATTGAGCTGGAAATGGATTCGCATAGGTGGGAGAGGTATGGGCGTGTTATCTCAAATCTACACGACAGGACCAATCTATATATTTTGCGAAGTTATTGTGCCAAATCTGATAACTGTACAATGTGATGGTGATAAATAATAACACTGGTACCATGAAAGTAAAACATTTGGATATCCAATGATACAGCTAATGTGATTAAGACAAAACAAACACAACCTACTCCTCCAAAACAGTATTACCTTTTCTGCCACGGACATTTGTGACAAATCTACATCTCTGATCTTGGAAAGAGTATGGACAGGTGGGACCTTCCCTCCTCGGCTACTTGCACCAGCATAATCCGAAGAACCAAGCACGCCACCAGCAACAAAGCCTGCATTGTCATCTACACCAAAACCACCACGCCCTCTTTTGCCTCCTCTCTTCTGGAAGTCATCCCCTCTCCCACCACCCCTGCCTCCACCTCTGGATACAAAGTTTCCTAAAATGAAAAGACACCTTGCAATTTGTACGATAAATTTCAAGGGAAAACAGTGTAAGGTTAAAAATACACTTATCCCAATGTTCTCCTAGTCTGTCCCACCAACTTCCAAAATGTGAGCATCTACTATTACATTGAATTTGTTGTTGTGGGGCTTAACACCATTTTTCAGCACATGATAGGCTATAAATGGCGGCCAGTATTAATGGTGAAGGAAGAAACTGGAAATCACCGGAAAGAATCACTGACCCACGAGAAGCTACTGGCAAGCTTTCTCACTTATCCACTTTCGCCAAATCCTAGACTTGCATTTTTAAGTTGTGGATCCAAAAACAAGTTATCAACTCTTTTTAAAAATCCCCCAAAAGATTAAATAAGAAACTGTCTTCAATCCAAAATTGTTACTTAAACTTTAAATCTAACAAGAATGTAATGGGCATGAACAAAACTGGCTAGAAGAAAGGAACAGAAACAAAAAAAAACCCCCAAACAATTTTGTTAGTAAATAAGGTTGAACCAGGAATGCTCACCCAATCACATTATTGTCAGGAAAACAAAAACCACTACCACCTGAATCCAGCCATCCCAAAAAGACAAATTTTCTATATACCATGTAGACCAAGGGAAGAAAATTGTACCATGTACGATTTTCTATATACCATGTAGACCAAGGGAAGAAAATCATAATTTTGAACACATTTCCCAATCATATTAATGTTAAGAGAATGTAATAGGCTGGATTCCCCTATATGATGGATAACCTGCTCTTGTAACTGGACAGCATATAATACATTACAATTATATTCAGCAAGGAAATTATTGAACTCATCCTACTGATATTTTTTATAAGCAAATCTAGTGGTCGTCTAAGTAGCAGCCATTCAATCCACAAAGTTCAAATCTCGTCCAAGCAGAGCTAGATCACCATAATAAAAACTTGAGATGGTTGACCGTGCAAACAACTATTCTTATTTTGGATTAAAATGTTACATTCCAAAGCCAAGGCATACTGAAATTTATTTCTCCAGAGCTATCCTAACAAAAGCCAGGAGGAGGAGCATGTCCAAACAGAGAAACCATCTAAATGTACAAATAGGTTCAGTCCACCAGGTTTATCTCTGGGCATGTCTCATGCGAGATAAAATATCTCATTGACCAACAAAATGTCCCACACTAATGGAGCTATCAGAATCTGTAGTTCTGACCTCTAAATTTCCAGATTACTTTAGTATTAGGACTGTGGTGGGGATGGAGAGAGGATAGATGGTGGTAAGTAGTAGTATTTAGACAAACCAAGATAAGTGATTTGAAGTCCATGACAAATTCATTCAAAGATTGATTAGAGTGAACATTACTCTTGTGAACATTTGGAAAGAATGGCATGTATATTTTACAATTTTGTTGAATTGTGCACATAAAACACTCTGATAATAATATATAAAATAGATATGATGAATTTTGAATTTATCAGTATAACGAAGTAATGTATGTTGGTCTATACAGGTTACTATAAACACGTTTATCTGGAAATCCAGATTACAGGTAGTGTAGAACTCATAACACTTGCGTATCTTACCTCTGCCCCGTGGAGTCCACTGGCCTTGTCCTTGTATTTGCTCCTGTCCTGATGTTGCAGATATTCCTTGACCCCAGGTGGCACCTCTGCCTCGATTTCCACGACCCCTGTTACCTCCATGACCCCCTCTCCCACCTCGACCTCGATTGTTTTGGATATAAGCCTGCTCATAGATAATGTTGTCATCAGTGAAGTCTGGGCTGGCTTCTTGCTGCATGTCAAAGCTTTTGTAATTCACATTACTATAGCTGCCATTACCATAACCACCTACAAAGCCAACATCTCCCATATCATTACCATAGCCGCCTGTATCACCCATACTGTTTCCAATATTTCCGGTCCCTGTATTGCCATAGCCCACACTTTTGTCACCATAGTTACTGGCTGACATGCTGGAATAGCCACCAGAAGTGCCATAATCCGCCATCTGCACATCTCCGCCATAACTAGTATATTGGCTTACTCCAGTTCCATACATATCAGACTGGGTAACTGAACTCTCCATGCCAACATATACAGTGTTTGTAGCTGGCTTTTTGGGGTAGGATCCCTGCATTATGTTTTCCCCAGAAAAGGGCCGTTTCTGGGCAACCATGTTTCCTCCCCATCCTCCACCACGGACAGCACCTCCCCTTATCATCATGGCAGTATCTCAGGTCTGGAAAATGTATAAATTCAGGATTTATGATGCATATCAATAAAAGTTGATTCATTATTAAAAGATTATTATTGAACCATAAAAATCTAGTAATGTGTGCAGTTTTATGCAAAATAGGGAGTTTTCAACGTATTGCCAGAATGAAAATTTTTAATTCCAAAATGAAAATTTTGACAATTAATCTGATTGGCTGATAATGGGGTGACATTAGTCCAGTTTTTGACCTGCAGTTTTAATATAACCCCCAGTTTTGACACTATGGTTTGATTTTTACTAATCTGACCACTCAGTTCTGATACCAAGGGATCTTTTTAGTCTCAATCTTGCATCCTGAGAGGATATACTGCACTACTCTAATGATCAGATGTCATCACAAAAGACTACACATGAACAGTTTCAATGTTTGATTGAAACCTACTACTGCATTAAATATTGTTTACAAAGTTTTGCTAAATACAATTTTAAACCTTTCCTATTTATTTTAATTTCTATTATTGCAAAAGCATCATAACTGGTTTTGGAAAAATGAAGTTAAGGAAAACAATTTGTAGTTTCATTTCTGCAAGGTTTTGTAGAAGTACCTTATATCAATAACATTTTTGAGAGATTTTACTATACCTTTTTTTAAGATTGTGATGTCACAAAACCATAACAAAAATCTAGCTGAACGAGACCATCTTGCATGCAGCAAATGTCACAACTTAATAACCTCAATTATTAACTTGAAACCCAAAGATAAATTTATATCATAGGATCCCAAGAGAGGGCTTGGTTGGACTCTGGTGTAGCATTTGAATTAAGCATATAATAGAGAAAACAGATTTTGTACATTCAATATACATATGCTGCATTGCAAACAGATTATGATGAGGATTCTATATTGCATGGTTTATTGAATTCATATGACACTATTATTTAGCAAATATTCAACAATTAGCAAATATTCAACAATCAAACCCCCTCTTTAATACTGAAGCAAACAGTACAAATAAGCCACATTAGACTAGCACAAATATATTTGCTACAGGAAGACCAAATAGAAATTTTTTTTTTACCCAAATGAGTTGCTTCTTTTGTGACTTGCTGCTGGGGAGATGATAAAGAACATTTGACCTTTCTTGTCTTTAACTTGTAACAGCAAATCAACACATGAAGGTTATAATACCTTGCACTGTAATGCACCATGGCTCATAAGACAATTCACACCTGCAACCTTCCGATTAGAATCTGATTCACTTAATCTATGTGGATCTCTGATTAACAAGACAAAATAAATGTAAATGAATGCTATATTCACACCCAAATGAAACACACACAGCTATATACAACTCAAACCCAAATCTCTGACATGTGTCAGCTGATTATAGTCTATATAAGTGTAATGAAGTGTAGACCCTTGTATGCTGATGCCTTAACTTAGTTCAGTAATAGTGTGTGCCCTCCCCTTCCCATAATGCCTACCTTCTGCCCTCAGTGTTCAGCCCATTCCCTCTTCCTCCTGGTCCTTGACAAATCCTTTCCACTACTTTTTTTTATCATGAAAAAGCCCCTACAACTCTCCCATCTCCAAAAAGCAAGATATTTTTATTTTTACTTTATGCTCCTTATATGCATCAAAGTGTTCTTGTTTACTTCAAAAGAAAAGACTTCCAAAAATTCATCAGCAGCATAAAGCCCCTTGATTCAAAAGGGTCTCCTATTCTTCCAAAATGTACTTACATTGTGTACAAGATGCCCTGCCTGCCCAACCATTAGTAAGAATTTCTGTCTGGATCACTACATTATAACTGCACATCAAGGTCATACCTGCTTTCACTTAACTATGTGGTTTATGTATTGTATACTATTACCAGTAATGCACAATGGTAAATAAGGGTTTGTGAATTTGAATCTAAAACAAATATTTAAAAAATCCAATTTGTATAAAATCACAAGATAATATTGAACTGCCGGTGGTTGCATAATGTGCTGGCAGATCAGTCTATGCAGTTTGTTAGGAGTAATTAAAACAGCAGCATTTCCTATTGTTGTTGAATATTATATATAAGTGAAATATATAGGTTACATGTTTTGAGGGCAGCTGATTGGGATTAACTTCATTACAACCTAGCTTGTAAGTTTGGAATACTAGTAAATCCTCCAAGTAATCATAACTGGATTCATTTTCAAACAGAAAAGTTTGAAACTTTGCAATTATAGTAAACACGTAAAAGTCGTAACAGTTAAATCTGACAAACTATTATTACAAATAAATGGTGGTTGAACATAAATGAAGGAAACAAGGGTTAAAATATTTTTAACAAATAAAAAGATCACATCACCACACTCAACATCACACCTGTATAGGAAATTGTTAAAACTGTCAAACACCCAATAAAGACCAAGGTGAAAGAGAACATGGAACAAAGTAGTGTAAAAGTGACCATGTGGTATACAAATGTACAGCGTATGATGAAGATAAAGTTGCAGCCATAGGATGTATATTGTATCCTCCCTCAAAATTGTCATTTTTACACTAAAACAATGCAGTTCCACTCCAGCAATGACATTTTTATCAATTTGGTATACAAGTCAAAGTGAAGGAAAAGATAAAAATATAATAAATTGGGCATTTTAATCTCTGGATTGGAACATTGTCTTTTGTTTATAATATAATGCTGTATTTTTGTGAATGCTGCAAAATACTCAATGTTGATATCAGTCATAATCATCAAGATGTTAATCATAACCTTTAGAACACCTAAACCGGCTTAGTGAAAAAGATTATTTCAGTTATGTTAAATAATACTAATCAAGTATGATCATTTTAAAGCATGGTAAATTCACAATTGGAATAAAGAACCATTAGAAAAAAAGACTGCAGGCTATACAATTACAACTGTATTTAATACATTAAAATCATGCAAAATTATTTAATTGTAACTATTTATTTTACAGCCCATACTGCTCCATACTTTAAGTACAATCTGTGTTTTATGATGGCATGTTTGCTCAATACAGAATATGTTATTGGTACAAGATCTGATGTTTGCCCATTGATATCATAGTACTAAATAACTGTCAGAACACAACTCAAGAGCCAAATAAATGAAAGCACCTATAATCAGTCTTGATCACTAAGTTGCCTGATGCATTCATAAAGGTATCAATAACATCTTGATGATTAAGACTCATTCTGGAATAGGAATCTTTAGTTGCAGTGTTCACAAAAATCTTAATATTTTTAGAAACACAACTAGTCAATTTATCAAATCTTTAACAAATGATCTGTAAAACTGTTAAATTCATACATTGATTTAATTTTTGGTTTCATTTATTAGAGAAGCAAAACATTCACACTTTAGCCTACCAGCAGAACCTCTTTTAAACCATTTTTTTAATGCATGCAAACAGTTTGTAAATTCTGAAATAATATGCCCATATAGTAAACTAAAATATTTGCAAAATAAAGTAACATTCCTGATAAGCTAGGCAAAAGCTCCTGCTCTCAGTTCAGATGAAGCTCTGATGATTCAATGAAATACCTTTTGACTCTCGACTCCTTTCCCAAACCAGTGACTAGGGTGTTCAAATCGCCAAGTCACGGGGAGAATGATGTTCGAGCTTTACAATTAAGCTTTCCCGGTGACTTGATTGAGACGTGTCTCGACAAAATCAAGTCACAGGATGTTCAGCAGATGGGGGACTACAGCAGATGCAGATGCCGGTGACTTGATGCGCCAAGTTACCAAGTCACGGGAATCAAATCTTCGTTACTCGTAGCTGGTTACCAGTAACCTGTTGAAAATAAGAATATATCATCAAGAAGGTCACTGGCTTAGCCAGCTATCATGTAATGTAAGGCTGAAAAAAACAAAGACAAAAAGAAATTAACAGCAATATACTCTTACTTAATTGTATCAAGCCCAAAAATGAGCACAAGTGGATCAATAATGGAGACTTGTAAGTTTCTGTTTTAGTGTTTTACAGCATAGCAATATGAATAGACTATTAGGTGCTTAAGCAATTGGAATATTATGATGTTCCCAAAGACACACTATAGAATCCAGTATGGTCTGACCTAAAGTTACAAAATGGCCACATCAACTGAACTCAGCTACTCTGATCAAAGTTCTCCATCTATCATTTTTAAGAGTTCTCAGCAGTTGCATTTTTCTTTTTAGAATTATAGATCAGAGGCTGATTCCAAATTAGAAAATCATGTAATTAATTATAAATTTAATTAGTAGAGAAGTGCAAAGTCATCATCCACTTTAGAAGAAAGATTATTCATCATAAATAAAATCTCATCTTCAGACCGATGGGAAAACAGTCATGCAAACCAGAAAGAATCTTTATAAACAGGAGCTTCAATATATAGGACTCAACAAGTCTCAATGATGCATATGTTAAAAAAAAATCATCCTACATCAGAATTTTACAAGAACCACCTATATATTCTCTCAAAGAACAAGAGCCAATTTCCAGGTTAATTTCAAGCAAAATGACATAAAATGCCTATGAAAACTTTTTGACTATGTAATTTCAGATCATTGAGTATAGATATCTCCATTGTTATAACAATGTAGTCAATGTAGATGACAAAGTTTGTTAATGTCTTGACAATAGCCTGATACCCAAATCATTTTATATGCATTAGTTATTCAATGGACAAATGTGCCTGGTTAGTTTGGCATAGGAATTGTTTATGCATGGAATAATGTGGCCATTTCCCAATATGTACCTTCTTGTTTCTCTTGTCTTTCAATTGATACATTAAATAACAAAGCAATGGAATGCTATCTTAGTTTATTTAATTGACACACCCAACATGAGATTACTTTTTAATTTGCGATAATCACTATCTTACATTTTTACTGATCTAACATCTTTGTAAAGGCCAGGATTTTAGTGATTCACTTACAAATCTACTAATCCTGTGCTAATATTAACTGAAAGCCATACTATCAATCTGTACAAAATTTGTGTGCACAATAACTTAATTACAAATACAATGTTTCATATTTAAATTATGAACCATAATAATCCTGATGTTTGGACTAAGATGAATCATTTTTCCTTGAACTTTTTTCCAGGTTGGGTTTTTTCCTCCTAAATTTTTTTTAAAGCCTCAGTGAGTGTGTCATCATGTATTATGCCTGAAGAACTAGCAAACATCTAAAGTGTTTCCAATCTATAACATTTCTTTCTACATTGTTAAATGAAACCCATATAAACCTAACTCAATTTTTACAGAAAAACATGAGAATTGAAATATAGCAATAGCTTTTATTCATGGCTGATATTTTTTTTAAAAAATATTATACAATTCATGGGTTGAGTGGTTTTAAACTATTTTCCTTTGTTATGTATCTGTACACAACAGTGGCAGGGCTCTTAAACTGTTTTGTTTGTTCAGAAAGTATTTATTATTTTTAACATACTAACACTTTCAAAGTCAAGGTTAATAAACAAAAATTTATCAGATCATTTGTGTAAAAACTGTCGAAAATGACTCTAAAATTATTAGTCTGATCTTATGTATTCTAACATTTCGACCTTTAATTAGAACACCAAATGAGGCCATGTCTCAGCATTCCCACTCATTTTTCTGGATGCAGTATACAAACCCCTAACAGATCTCGGAAACGCTTATATATGCGTATCTGGATGCAAATATTTGCTTTGGGACGCAATAAAATCACATAAGAGTCCTCCGTACGCACATTTTTGTTGCAAGGAGGAAACTTTTGTGGCAAAATAAATATGTTTTAATCACTATGAAAACTGAAGCAATGCTTTTATTTTAGTTTCTTGCTGACATCTTTGATCAAAGGTCGCCCGCTTGCTTTGAAGGACAAAACAAATACCCACTTGTTATTACTGGGGCAACATCAACTGAATTGTAGAATATTGATACAATTTTTAAAAAATCCTTAGTATATATTGGTGCTTCAGAGGTAATTTGTTTTCATTAAAGCTGTAGCAAAACTATATTCTTCTGTTGTTTTTTTAAATAATTTTCTTAAATTGCTGTTGATTGGTTGACTGTAGTCATTTCACATTTCCGCCCTCAGAGGAGGTTGATTGTAGCTAGTCAGTTGCTATTTGATTATATTACAGCATACAGTATCAAGGCCTGATATCAGCATAAAAACTACTGTTAGGGTGGTTGGTCAATATGAAATAAGGATTTGTTTATGTAACAACTGATTTCAGTGCATTTTTATATCCAAGTTTGCGGCTTCCTGTCATGGCGCCTTTGAATTACTCCACTCCAAACTCAAGACTGTATATACAGTTTTTATCAGCCCAAAAATGTTGTAACCAAAAATATGGCCAGATGGTATATTTTGATGCCAATATGCAATTTGCAACATTGGTGAAGCCCAGCGCAATCACTGTTATTGATTTCATTTCCAGTTATTGCTGTTTAATTATTGCCTGCGAACTCGAAGAGACTTGGGAAAAATGCCATTTGCGAATTTTGACAAGTGTGTTGTAGTTAAATGGAAAAATGATGAAGATTTCAATGAGATCCAGAGCTGTGCTAAAGTTGCTATAACTGAGAGTTTGGATGCAACCGTAGTCAAGTGTACAAAAGTATGTGATTTCTGGCTTAGCGTGGACTGCAAGTTTTGCTGGTAGGACTCCTATTTTTACCAAATTAGGAGTCCTGGACCTTTGTTTTAAATCCTAGAGAGACCTCTGACTTAATGGTCAAAACTGACAGTTGATTGATATATTACAATGTAGTAGTTTTGAATAACAAATCTATGGTAAACAATTGCCCATCACTTGTTTTTGAGCAGTAATTGGTCAATACAAGTTTTTTTTAACAACCATCAAGCTGATGTGAATAAAATGACCACCCTAACCTATTATTCAACAAGCAAAATGATATATTCAACAACCAATGGGTATTAATAGTACACAATGTCAGCTGACAGATGTTCTTTTGTATGTACATGTATGCACAGTCAAAGCACAGATGTTCTTTTGTATGTGTGTTATATACTGCAGTACATAAATGGAAATGCTGAATCTGCCATTTGTACAGGTGTACAAATGCTACTGAAAACTGCATACTTGCCAATAAACCTGCAAGTAAGATGACACAGGCCACAAATATTCCAACTCTAGGTCAAAAACTGATAGTTCACTGAGTGCATCTACTTTTAAAACTTCAACATTAAATTCAATAAGCAAAATTTAACTGTACATTTGAACAAACATACCTGAATCTAATATGTTCAAGGTGATTGCAATTTTGAATAATTGAAAAACCCCAACAAAATAAAATCTTAAATTCTCAGTTTTTACTCAATCTATCAATTCATAAATACCTGTCATTCCATTCACACTACTGCATATCATATTCAGGTACTGCAAAAATCTGCAACAACTGAAATGAAACAGAAGTTACATGAAGTCAATGTTAACCAATTAGAGACAGATTCCTGTTCATACATTCAGTCATAGTATATATGGTCTTTTGCATGTGAGAGTACATCATATTCAGGTACTGCAAAAATTGGCAACAACTGAAATGAAACAAAAGTTAAACGAGGTCAAGGATCAGTAGCCAGCAGCATACCAAATCACCCAAGTCTTCACTAATCATGGACCAGCCCAATTAACGAGTCGAACATGTAAATATTACACAATAAAATAAAATAAATTTTAAAAAAATGAAAAATAAAATTAAAAAAAAAAACAAATCAAATTTCAGACTACTTTATTGCTTACTTAATCACATATTTATTTTTCCATCCTTCCCATTTTTCAACTTTTACATCCCATAATCGTGCTTTTTATTATTTAATTATCACTCAATTTCAGTGATATAATTGACCCTTTCATCACCATGGACCCTTTATTCAGTAATGTGGAAATAGTCTGTAAATACTGTACTGCTGGAGCAGTTTTCCATTTTAACCTTATGGTACCAGAGTATATAAATGTTGGGTACCTGGAATAACCTCCTTGTAATGTAGATATGATATATGGATTATCTTGTGGGTTTAGCTTGTATAAAGGTAGAAATATTGGACAAAGTACTTTTAATGAGTTCATAATGGCAGAGTTTGAAGAAAGATCAGATGAGAGTGAATTGTCAGATTTTGAATTATCTGAGGATTTTTACCAATTCTGACCTAGTTCAGTAGGATGAAAATGATAGTAGACATCCGGAGAGACAATGGCATGTGCTTGTGGGTGACTGATCACAATGAAGAAAACTTTGAAGGTTTTGAACTGGAAAATTGTTATGTTCCACATAATTTTGTTTGGACAAAGTTGGAAAACCAAAGAGATTTTGTTTTACAGTTTTCTGAGACAGTTGGACTCACCCATATGTTAAATGGCACCAGAAAAGCTTTGGAATATTTTCAAATATCCTTATTTATATGAAGTTTTTGGAAACATTGTGTAACAAATTTGAATGCAATGTTAAAACATGCCAGAGGCAATACAGGTGTGTGAACAGATCTCACCTTAATGAAATCTTCTAGTACCTGCTAAATACCTGACAGAAAGACTGGTGTTGCTACTGAATTATTCTAGGGTCAATTGAACAAGTTGTGGGAACTTTCCAAGTTTTCTAAGAAGTATATAGATACATTGAAACCTGTCTTGAGAACTAAAAATGGTCTCCCATAACAGGTGTGTGAAAATGGACTGGTTTCCAGGGTCAGTAGTTAGCACTGAAGAAAAAAATACCCATATTTACTGTACTTGTATGGTATCCTTTATTCATAAATCTTTGTAAATATTGCATGCATTTCTCTCAAAATAACATATAATAAAGATGTACAGTGTACATCAATCAACCAATGTATATCAAATTTATATTTGAACATCACCTGATATGTACATGTATTAGCACATGTATATGATTTGCAGAATAAACAAAGGTAACACTATTTATCCTAACCATAAGGTAACTTCCTCTGTGCTTGTGCAACTAATAGACTCCTTGTCTTTGATAACATTCTGAATTTGCATTTTACCGATGTTTAAGCTGGCTGCTATTTTGCGAGCTGTTTCCCTTTTTCATGGTTTTAATTACATTAAATCTTTCTTCCAGTGTTAGAATTTTTCTTTTTTTTTATCTGAGGTTTTGCCATTGTTAATAGTGTTGATGTAATAATTACTAGATGTATTTTGATTCTGATCATGATTTGGGGAAATGTGGGGTAAATATATATTATTTTCCAATGAATGAAACCCCAACAAATAATTAACTCATCAAGAAACAATACATTTTTTTTTTGAGGAAGTTTAAATACCCAGCTCTATAGATTGATAAACAAAGGTTGGGACCATCTGCACATGGGTAGACAAATGGTGGTTTGGTGAACATACTATAACAAAAGAAATAATAATAAAAAAATCAATTTGGAAATGATTCTCACTAGTGTTAAAGACAAGACCTCATTCACCCACAGGCATTACAGATTAACTGTAATGACAAATGTCCTCAACTCTACCCTTTCAAAAGATTTATGACTGGGACCTAAGAACTACTGTGTGGGTTTTCACAAAAATAAAAAAAAATACAAACCTCTAAATTGAGGGCATATTTCCAATAATACTCTCTATGATAAAAAAAATGGTTAATCCTACTGGCAATTCACATGACTTTGGCACTACAATGGCCATTAATGACATGTAGGTTTGCATAATGACACCATAGGCAGGACTTGTAAATTTCACACAACAGGTAGCTATGTAATTTTTTATTTTTGTTTACATACTGTATTTAAATAATCCTTACTATTTATGCTAAAGATTTATAAATAATAATATTAATAAGATTGGTTAGTGGTGTTTATCCTGCCTTATGGTTCTTTAGTGTTATTTATTTATTGTGCACATAGTTTGCATACTACATGTATCCAGAGTTCTGTTTACAAACCATTATGTCAAGGTCAATGGTGTTGATCTGTTTTATGTTTTTGTGATACTGTTGCTCATAACAGTGTCAAAATGCATACTTTGCCAAGAAATCAGGGTTGCTAGTCACATTTAGCAGATGGTTCCTCATAAGGGAGTGTTTATGGTCACATTTAGCAGATGGTCCCTCATAACCTAGGGTTTATATAATCTATCTGTGCCTTACTATGGTTGTGGTTCATGACAGGTGGTCACTATGACAGGTTCTACTGTAATTACTTGCATTTTACCTGTTGTGTTACCTGTTTGCATCTGTATTTTAATTGTTATAATAGATATGCACATTTTAGTGAATTAGTCATAAAATTTTACTTTTAACCTTGATTTTTGACACCTAATCAAGCCAGATATCTTTAAAATTGGCAAAGATATGTTATTTCAATGTCAACAAGTCAATTTTCCTTTACAATTCCAAAGTTACTGTTGAGGACTTTATGCCTACAAAGTTACTTAGTGATAAAAGGGTTAACTTCAATTCAATAAGTTCTCAACATCAGATAAAAATATCAAATACCCAAATAAAACTTGCCATTCAAAACTGATTCAGTTAAATATATAGGAAATAACATAAAAAGTTAGTTTATATATAGCTAGTTGTCCCAACAATACAATTCACATGGCAAAACTTCAACCAAAATGGGATTCAAAAAGAAAACATTTCATGCCAAAGAATTATGTCATGCAATTTAAGGAATTATGTCATACAATTTAAGTAATGTTAGTGGTCATAAATATTCAGAGGTCTCGCTAGGATTTTAAATCTAGGAGTCTAGTAGACTCTTAATTTGGTATAAATAGGAGTCCCAACAGCAAAAGTTGCAGTCCCCACCAAGCCAGGCATAACATACTTTTTTTTACACTTGGCTACTGTCGCATCCGAACTCTCAGTATTAGCAACTTTAGCACAGTTCTGAATATCATTGAAATCTTCATCAATTTTCCATTTAACGCCAAAATATTTGTATAAATCTGCAAACAGCATTTCGTCCAAGTCTCTTGATTTAGAGTTTGCAGGCAATATTTATAGAGCAACAACTGGAAATGAAATCAATAGTGATTGAGCTGGGCTTCATCAATGTTATGTTGCAAACTGTGATTTTGTCTAACATATTGCAGACAAAATATACAATCTGGTGATATTTTTGGCAACAACATTTTTGGCTGATAAAAACTGTATATATAGTCCAGTATGGAATGGAGAAATTCAAAGATACCATGACAAAAAGCTGCAAACTTGGATATAAAAATGCACTGGAATCAATTGTTACATAAACAAATCATTATTTCATAAGGACAAACCACTCTAACAGTGCATTGTTTTATCTTAATCCACTTGTGCTGATTTCTTGCCTTGATCCTATATGCTGTAATATAACAGCCATGCAACTGACTAGCTATAATCAACCACCTCTGAGGGTGGAAATGTGAAATAACTACAGTTGACCACATGGCTGCAATTAAAAAAAGCACAAAAACAAAAGGAAAAAAAACAAGAAAAATATTTTTGCTGCAACTTCAGTGAAAACTAATTACCTCTGAAGCAGTTTTATGCCAAGAATTTTTTTCTTCTAAATTGCCTTACTGTTCCTACAATTATTTGATGTTGCTGCAGCTATTTGTTTGGTCCTTCAAAGGGAGCCTTTAAAAAGGCCTTCAATAACACATGCACCTTCATCAAAGAAAGCCAGTGACCTTTGATCAAAGACGTCAGCAACAAACTAAAACAAAAGCACTGCTACAGTTTTCATAGTGATTAGAACACTTATTTTGCTGCAAAACCTTCCTCTTTGCAACAAAATCTTGTGTATGGAGGACTCCTGTGTGGTTGATTTTCTGTGTCCCAAATAAAATAATTTGTGTTCAAATATGCATAATTAAGCCTTCCTGAGATCTCTGAATATTGATTACAATATTTTAGCACAAAAGTTTGTTGTCTAATGTATTTTGAGGTTAGAGTCTACAAATGTGAGAATTACTGAGGTATTATCACTCTCAGGCCATCTACTTTAGCAAGATTCTTATCTCATTAAAATCTAGCATTCAGTATAGGCAAATAAGAGGTAATGGTAAACCAACTTGCAAAATTTGGAAGAAAACAAACCAAATTCATGTCATTTTCGTGAATGTAGATATGAACTTTAACTTAATCCAATTTTGGCTTTCCCAGTTTCCCTCACAAAAAAAAAGCATGGATAATGGCTACAAGTGAGGTATTCCTGAAAATCTGACTTCTTGTTATGATGTTGGTCGACCCCAAAACATGCTATATAAACGCCGTTAATAAGGCTGTTAACATCTTGACCCCAAAACATAAATATCAAGGCCAATGTTTTATATTGTTGGGCTAAGCAATGCAATTTTCATGCAAAAATGTGTGTGTTAGCTTGATATAAAAGGCACATATTGGCTTCACAAGTACCTGGCACAGATATAAAAAAGTCTATTATTTTTATGTTCTTAAATTGTAATGTTCATAAAACATTTCTATTCAACCAAATTTTGGAAATATATAAATTTCAGCTTGAAATAACATGTCATGAAACAACAAGGGACACAACTACTGCACTAAAGAAAAACAACCTCACTTTCATGTTCATGTGATGTGATTATAATGTAAATTTAATAATTTTTCAGTCATATCGCTATGATGTTTGCAGTGATGAAGTTTATAGTGATGTCTAGCACTGGGGTATCATGCCGCAGACATGTAGCATTATGTCCCACCCAGTCACATTTAACTAACATCAGACCAACTAGTCTTAACACTAACCTCTGAATGCTGAGTGCCAAGAGAAGCAGCTGTTAGTACCATTTTTATAAGTCTTTGGTATGACTCTGTCAGGAATCGAATCCACTACCTTCTGCATCCAGAGTGGTCCCCCATAAACTAGACGTTTTAAACACATTACATCCTATTTGTTGTTGTTTCACTTACACACAATAGCTTTGAATTTTAAATGTGGAACTTTACTAATGTTTTTACAAGATCAGTTAAGTTACATCTTTTCACTGCTGTGTGCAGAATAGGCAGACATTTCGCAAGTCATGAAAACACATGGGTTGTAATCCGTGTGAACCTGACCAGCAGTGCCATTTGCATTCGGTAGTCCTGGATTTCACCATCGACTGAAAGGTAAGATTCAAACATCCTGGAGTTTAATTTATAACTGTTGAAGTGATTATAATAAGTACTGACATGAATTTTCAAACAATAAGTACGTTTCAGGAGTTATCAATGCACTATAGACCAATGTAACCAGCAATCACCATCAATTTACCACAATATTTGGTTTCTCAACCAGAATTAAAATGCTTTACAATGTACATTAACTATATTTACTGCCGACGGATCTTAGTTTTGGTCAATAGTGAATTCCAAGACTACCCGAATGCAAACGGCACAGCTGGTCAGGTTCTTGTTGGAACTTCAGAATCGGCGAACAATTATTGCATTTTGTCAAATATGTCATAAACTGAACGAAGTGTCGAGCTGTCTTGAAAATGAACTATTCTTGATTAAAACTGGCCTTAAGTTGGAAATTAGTAGGCGCAATTTGGATAAACTAGCAGGGTTGGAACTACCAAGGGTGCGGACTCGTGTCTTCCCTTGTGTTATTGTATTACAAGTTAGGTTGCCTATTTTATTTGTAACAATCCCGTGGTTCATGCCATTACAAATGGAAGACAATGCATGTATTCCAATGTTTATTGCGACTTTATTTCAAAGATATCATACTCATTTCTTGAATAATGCATATTTAAATTATACGGAAAACATTAAATCTCCATATAACCTATAATTCTGGGTGGGGGACCTATCCCGTCGTTACTAAGAACAAACTCGTGTGGGGTGGGCGTGAGCAGGCCCAAAAGGACATACAGGTTCCTTAAGCCATTATCAGGTTTATTACACTTAACACAACAGTGACTAGTCAATATATTTGTCTTTATCGTCATTTTGTGTTTTTTCTTCTAAATGAAGCTACTTACCTTCGAGTAAAATTAGTAATGAAAGAAATGTATTGTTCTCAACCTCACGCTAATAGAACCTTGAAGTTCCCGGATGTGCCGCTATAGTCTGGTACTATACCTTGTGAAATCGTTATAAGCTTACACATTAAAGTTTTAGCAGCCAGGCTAAGCTGTTGTCGCTCGGTTCCTTCCGTCAAATCCGGAATTAATTAATCAATTAGCCGTAGGTTATATACCTCAATTTAATGAGTTTGGTGATATTCTTCCAGCCGAGTGCACCCAATAGTTACTGCTAAAAAGGCTGATAATAATTAGCTAGGGAGTTTTTCTGCAGCTATATTGTGGAAAGTTAACAGAAGTAGTGCAGAATATAGTTCTCCATGTTCTAGAATTACGTACAAGCGGAGGAATACACACACACTAACTCTTGTATCACCACCAAACGGAGACAGGAAAAAGTGATCTAAAACTAGACCGGGACTACGATTTTATTAATTGTGTACTGATGCCACCATTTCAGAATATCACCTTGTCCAAAACACCATTTCTTTTTGCAAGTTCGCCCATTTAAAAATCGCACCATGTCAAAAACTCCCCCATTTAAAAAAATCGACTTCATTACAAAGATTTTCATCGCTATTTTTTTTTTAGAAATTGCAAAATTGGGAATTGTAATTGTAATTCATATCATTTTAATCAAGAAATTAATTGTTAGAATTCATGTATTAAGTAATTCTAATAAAGAATATAATTGTTAGAATTTTTATATTATATAATTATTTTATTGTGCGTTTAACACAGCCTATCATTGATACAGATGTTATCATTCACTGTATATTGTGAAACAAATCCTCAGTAAAGGCTATGATTCGCACCGCATTCTCAGACGTTGACGTAAAAACTAGATTCTAATCAAAGTTGCGCATTTAGACAATTCTTGACGATTTAAAGTTTCATTGGAAAGAGATTACGGTTTAACACCGGAGCCAAAGACACATAAGCGAAGCTGAGTTTAATTAATGTTTAATAACGGAAAAGCATACGTCTTCCAGAATAGGGATCATTATATATATTTCGGCTTTCACGTCATAGTCAAGAACTGTTATGCCACAAACTTAGATTCTTGACTTCCTTTTTCCATTTTTTCCCGTGTGAATCGAATATAATTGGTTTATATAATGTCTAATGCATTCAGAAATAAAATATGTATAAATTATTTCATCTACTCTTAAGGACTTGTAACATTATTATTATTATTATTATTATTATTATTATTATTATTATTATTATTATTATTATTATTATTATTATTATTATTATTATTATTATTATTTGATTAACTAAAAAAAGTATTTCTCGGATTGTTTAAATTTCTTTAAAATTTGTTTTCATTTATAATATTAATTTTGGTTTTTATGGAAATTGTTTGCTACCAACTTCATGCTACAAATTAATTCATTTAGAAACAAAATACCACTGAAATAGCAGGAAATAACATTCTATTTTTACAATAAAGATTTAATAAAATACCTTGAATGAAAATAACTTTGGTTTTAGTTTGTAATAATTTATTCTTAAGCAATTTTGCACTTTTGGCAATTTATCTGGCTTTTAATTCTAAAATACAAAAGCTGACGAATTGTATGAAGTTGAGTAGCTCACGTTAAACATAACTTTTTGATATATTTTAAATGATTTGAGTGTAATTTTTCTTCTATACGTAGCGTAGTGTTGTTTAATTTTAATAAAGAATTGTTGTACCGCATACTTAGATCTTTTTCCAGTTCGATCCTAATACTTCGTCTCATATATTCGCAGTGTAAGACTACATTGAATGAGTGACACCGCCGCTTAAAGTCATCCAGAATGACATATTTTCTCTCTCCTCTTTCGATCAGAGAGTCGTCCCATTAGTAAACTGGGAATGGCGAAAGGACTTTATATTCCATAAACGGAGCATAATATGGGTTAAAAAAATTCCATTATTTTTTAATCCCATCCGAAAATATACTAAATTTTATTTTAGTTTTAGATGGCATTGATTTTATTTATTTTCTTTTTATTAGTTTAATTAAGTTAATGTATAGATTTATGTTTTGAATTATACTCATTGAATCATTGGTAATAAAGCCGCCGATAATTTAATACTTGCGAGTCATTAAGACTAATTAAAATCAATATGTTTGACTATCATCTTTCGCGATTAAGTCTTGATTGATTTTGTTAGTGCCTTTTTTAATTAGTTCATTATAATTAGAATGTTTACTAAATTTAAATTTCGTTAACTGCATTTTGTTTCGACATTCATGGTATTGTTATGAAAAGTTGATAATATGATCTTAAAAAAATCTGGAGTCATGTCCTTTACAAATGAAGGTAGATACATGAGAGAGAGAGAGAGAGAGAGAGAGAGAGAGAGAGAGAGAGAGAGAGAGAGAGAGAGAGAGAGAGAGAGAGAGAGAGAGAGAGAGAGAGAGAGAGAGAGAGAGAGATATTTCTTAGCAATGTTTCATGGCAGACTGAGTAACATGTCTCTTGTTTTATCAAAGTTAGAAAACTGACAATCGTACAAATATAAATATTGCCTGTTTACAAAATCATACGATGAATACAACACTTTATAAGATTAGATTTAAGATGTTTTCCTACAGCCTTTTCCGGATGTGCTTCTATGCAACTTAAGAATAATACATTACGTGAACCAAACTTACAATTTCATTATTATCGAACTGTTTAACAGAATCAAGCATGCACTATTATACTAAAATGTCATGGTGGTTTCCATAAGTTATTACGTATTTTCGGTCACGTTTCTCTGCAACTTAGTAACAACAGTAGTATAGGAAAATGAGAGTTTTGGCCCACCACCCCTCCCACACCTCCTCCCCCACCCCCGCCAAACCCTCATTTCCCTATACTATTACTATGTAGACAGGTATTTTGTAACCAGACAAAACAACAGGTGTTGGAATGCGATAAGCTCTGTCAACAGAAGTGACGAATTTGTTAGAACAGCGTATGTGTGGAATACGATTATTCTAAAGACGGCAAATAGGTTTTACCACAAATTTTTTATCAGATAACAGGATGAAAATTAAACTGTACATTAGAACGTTTCAGTTAACAAGGTGGAAATTAAACTAGCATTAGAATGAAAATGATATTATTTTAGTTATATTATATCTTAAGTTTAGATAAAATTTTATGTTACTCATATTTTTTGTGATATTTTTTTCATACTTGCTAACCCTCATTGGTAGAATATCTGTTAACATATTGTCAATAATACGAAATTCACGTAATAAATCATCCATATTATATTTAACTCCTCGTAGGTAAGACCGGATTTGATCAAGTAGTTTCTTGTAAGTTTTAATTGATGTTAAACAACCGTGCTTCTTTATCAAAGGTCTTGGTTCTACTTTTTTACACGCCGCTGTAAGTGAAACACCAATAGCGGATATGATTAACAAAAAAGGATTTAATGATACCCCACTTGAAATTATACCAGAACTGGTCATTAACAAGGGTAGATAAGATATTACTCGAAGGATCTTGTTATAGTATTTGTAACATTTTTTCACGCACCAAAGTTTTTTTATGATAATATTTATAGTATTGTATTAATGCGTCTACATCTTGTTTTGGAATATCTTTTGAAATATGATTGAAATCAACTATACTTCTTTTCATTATAATATTAGTTCACATAGTCCTATGTTTGGTTAATCCATAATAAGAGCTGGTTGTTCAGCTATAAATTCCAAACACCAGAGAAAAATTGCTAATTTTAAAGTTTTATCAACTGGTTCAAGTACAAATTCTTCTTCAGAATTTTTGTTTATTATTACAGATAATACTCCAGATGAGTCATCATTTGGATGACGAAATAGATATTTGGTAGATATTCTAAACTTTGAACTGCTAAGCAATGACAATCTATACACACAGGTAACTTCTGCAATATATTTGATAGAATTATTTTTTGGTGTCCACCCAGTATAACCAGTATCAACAGTATACACAATATTTTTAATCTGTTTGTGAGGAATTTTAACCATACTCGTTTTCTCAACAATATTAGGAATTCCACTAATAATATCATTGAGTTTTGTGTTAATATCATTGAGTTTTGTGTTAATATTAGCGAGTGTAATGTTAACAATTGATGGATTTCCAAAAAATCATCTTTAAGCGTGTTTATGTTTCTACGAAAATTTAAAAACGTTTTTACGTGACCGGTAAATTCATTTTTGAGCGCTGTTATTTCATTACTGATTGGAACGTCCTGATCATCGACATATTTCTTAGTTACAGCGTCTCCATCTGTAGTTGGATATCCAAGATCTGTAATCTTGTTCTGGTTCATAACAATATTCCCATTAAATAAATCACCAGCTTTTTTAACAAAATCATTTACTGACCTACCAGAATCTTGTATCTTACCTTGATTGTTAAAAGCCATGATATTATCAGCAACCGCATTAGGAATTCGTACAAGTACATCTGGCAGTTTTACATCACTCGTTTTTAATCATCCTTCTTTGTCCTGGAAAATGACGACTTCATCTGGTTCTACACTGGTAAGATTTAGTAAATTATTGATTTCATTTTTGAGCTGATCAAGAGTTGCATATTTGGATAAGTCACCTTGGTAACCTTTTGTGGGTAAATCTCCTGATAGTGTTCCAAATTTTGTATAGTAACTCATTATTTACTGTCTTAGATAAAATTATCAACACTAGTTTAATATTATACAAAATGGCAAAATCGTCGATATTAAACTTTGATACAGAGAAGCTAGTGAAACACAAACATAACAAAGAACTTCCTGATTGTCATTATCTTATTGTTGGGCGAACTGGATCCGAAAAAACAAATTTGCTTATGAACTTGCTTCTTGGTGATAATTTTAACTACGATAGAGTCTATATTTACACAATCAATCCACAGCAAGATAAGTATGAGTTATTAAGCGATTATAATGACAAACTTCGTGATGAACTTAAGGCTGGTGAAGATTTTTTTATAATTAGGCAGCCAGAAGACCTTATTCCAGTTAATCGACTTGATGTAGATGAACAAAAGATAGTAGTTTTTGACGATATTCCGCTAAATAACATGGAGATGAACAAATTAAGATCGTATTTCTCACTGTCACGTAACAAACAATGTAATTCTGTTTATCTCGCTCAAGGATTTTATAATGTTGACAGATTTATTCGGCGATATACGGGTTGTTTTATATTATTTCCAGGACTGGACAATGTTGACGTTAGAAATATTGAAAGCGAACAATGCGGTGACGTGACAAAAGATAAGTTTATTGAACTTTACCGTCATGCTACAAAATATAAATACAACTTTTTCTTATTTGATAAACTTACAAATGATCCAACTAAAATGTTTCGCTGTTGTATTGACACTTACTTACAGTAAGGGTTTCAATTTTATAAAATTTATAATAATAATAATGGACAAACGAGCAAGATACAGACAACACATAGAAGATCTAAAAAAAACTTGCTCAATCTCAGGCATCGGTTAAGCAAAAAGTATAACAAGCACGACGTGGGCAAGTAACCGCTACAGAAGCAACAGCTATAATTTTCAAGCCGGTTACTGAAGCACTATTAGGTAAACAACCTGAAACTAAACCACTGTCAGAAGAAGAACTTAAACAACTGCAGGAAAAAGGCTTGGTTGGAATTGTTAGAGAACAACAGGAAGCAGCTGCTGCAAAACTTGTTTCTAGATCTGATGAAGAAAAAAGAAAACTAACTGAGGCATTTAGAGCAAATATAGCTGATCATGCGGCTAGACAAGCTGAAAAAGATCGATTGATAAACAATCCGCTGGAACTTGAGCGAAGATTAGCAGAGTTAACAACGCAAGGAATAACAAATATTATAAAAAATTTATCAGGAGATATAAAAGATGTCAAAGAGGAGCAACAAAGAGTTGGTGAGCTTACTGTAAAGTTTATGGAAGTTGGAGATCAAAGATTTTATTTTACAAAAAGAGCAAATGATGAGATAAAAAGTATTGAATATTATGATTTTTTACAGAATGAAAATATAAGGGGTATTGATGATATAAGCAAGTGGACTGATGCAGAATATCAAACATTACTCGATAGATTAGATGTAATATTTAAAGTCGGAGCTGCTGCTAAAGATGAATTAAACACGGTTACAGAGATTGATAATATGATTCCACTTTATGAAAGAATGAGAAACGGTGTTATTGCTCTCACGTTTAAAAAAACAGCAGAAAATAGTAGATTAAAACCTTTTGGTAAAGGGTGGAGTTTTAACAGGAAATTTTTTACTTTTGATAAAACTCGTGTAGAGAAAAGTAGAGAGGAAAGAACAGTAACTGGTGTAAAGGTATTTACATCAACTACTGAAATGATAGGTAGATTAATGTTATTAATATCATCAAAGGAAGCTGGGAATGTTAGTGTTGAACTTGATAATGAAATCATTGAATACTTGATCATCTAAGATCGAGTGAATTATTAACATCTGACGAATATGAAACTTTACACCGCGACCTAATCGCGGCGACTTAATTTTGTTAAATGATATAATATTAAAGGAATGCAAACAACATTATTACTAAACTCTAGTGAGTTTGCGATAGATATCGCAAATTTTTCAGTAAATTATTTTCCACCTATCCAACTAGATCCTACAAAACAATATGAAATTGGATTAATTTCTTGTACTTGCTGGAATGCTATACCTAACGTGAAAAATGATGTTAACGATGAAATGTATTTTACTATGATTACAACATCTCCAATATCTACAACAAAAAAAAATAAAAATTCCGCAAGGAGCTTATAATATTACCGATCTAAACAAGACAATCAAAGAGCACATCACAAAAGCTGACGGTTTGGCTAATAATTTTGAATTGGCAGCAAATTATAACACATTGCGAACTAGGATAACTTTGAAAAATATAGTAATCAGTCTTTAACCAAGAGAAAGAAGTATTGCACAACTGTTAGGATTTACTGAAAAAACTTACACTGCACTTGATCAGCCTATTACATATGACAGTGAACTGCCAGTAAATATAACAGAAGTAAATACAATATTAGTAAACTGCTCTATTGCTTCTGGCTCTTATACATCAAAAGGTAGCAAAGGTCAAACGATTTTCAGATTCTCACCTGAAGTTTCGCCAGGTTCTCTCATGCAAATAACTCCACGAGATATTATCTATTATCCTTTAAATGTTGAAAATCAAATATCAAGTATAATAATGCAGTTGACAGATCAGTCAGGAAAACAGTTAGAATTGAATAATGAAGTTGTAACTTATTATTTACATCTACGTGAGCAAAAGTAAAAATTATGCAACATCAAATATAATGAAACAAAGAAAAAAAGTTTATCGAAGAAAAATAGTAGGAGTATTTTTTGGAAATATTTTTACTAAAGTTATTGAAAATA
The DNA here is from genome assembly GCA_016746295.1 of Potamilus streckersoni. Classification (NCBI taxonomy): domain Eukaryota; kingdom Metazoa; phylum Mollusca; class Bivalvia; order Unionida; family Unionidae; genus Potamilus; species Potamilus streckersoni. The sequence goes on along the minus strand of JAEAOA010002113.1, from coordinate 273,564 downwards.
TTTCGGGAATAGCACGTAAAGTTGCACCAATTGCTATTGACGCTGGTAAAGCTTTTGCAACTGAGGCTGCATCTGCCGCTGGGACTGCGGTGGGACAAAAAATAGCTGATAAAATTAAAGGTGATCCACCGACTGCATCTGAAATAAAACAAGCTATCTCAGAAATCGATCCAACAAAAGAAACTCAAAAAGCTATGATAACAACAACAAAAAATTATTATCACCACAGGGCATGCAGATCATACAAAAATTGATATCTAAAGTAACAGTGCCGCAATAAAATTTTATATAATCTAATAAAATAAAATGTCTGTTAAAAAGTATCTCGAGTTAACAGAAACTTATGACATCGACAACGATGTGACAGAATTCGAGTTTGTTGAGTATCTTGATGAGAATTCTAAAGAACCAAATAAAGCTTCTATTAGAACCTTTAACACCAGAGACGAAGATGTATTTCTACTGCCACATAAGGTTATGTTAGAAGTTCGTGGTCAGATGATGACAGTAGCCAATCCACCTGCTGTAATTGCAGTTGGAGCAGAAGTAGCTCTCATAAAAAAACGGCTGGTGTTTATTCAAAAGTGCTAGATATCAACTGGCCAATCAAACTATAGAAGATATTTCAAGTCATCTACAAGTTGCAAGTACAATTTTAAATATTATTTCGTTTTCCGACGATTACTCAAGATCAACTGCAACTAACATGATGTGGTTTAAAGATACTGGACGGGGTATAGCTGAATCAACCGAATTTTTAAAGAGAGGCGCTATAGTACATGGAGCTGATGCTGATGCAAATGCTGTAATTGTGAGAAATTTTCTCATTGCTAATGCAGACGCGCTAGGTATTGCTGCACCAGGTGCAGCTGCTAATGCAGACGCTACAAGAGTTTCTCTTAAAGCAGCTTTTAATAATCTAAATATAACACCACCAGCTGCAGATGCAAACGGTACTGCGATGTTAAATTTACTTCTTAACACACTTGACGTGAGAAATCCACGCTATAACGATGGTTTTGCTAGGCGAAGAAAACTTGCAGCAGGATCACGTCAAATTACAATGATGCTTCCACTAAGCACAATTTTCGGCTTTTGTCGCGATCATGATAAAGTATTCCGTGGAGTAAAACATACTCTTATTTTAGATCGAGCAGACCAAAACGATTGCTTGTTTAGATCTGGAGGGGTTGATGTACAGTTTATTATAAACAAACTTGCTTTGTGGATGCCACGTATAACACCATCAATCACTAAAATGTCAGAACTAAATAGTACGCTTGATAAGCATACAAACAGAATTTATTTTAAGCAGCATAAGATATATCAGACAGCGGTTCCAAATACTACTGACTACACATGGAGGGTCACAACAATATCAAGCGAACAACTGCCGAGAAATATCTTTGTCGTATTTCAACAGCAAGCCCGACGAGGTAACCAATAACAAAATAATGCAATATTTGATCACTCTGATGTCAGAGGAATATACGCTAGATTAAATTCAAAGCAATATCCAGAACGAGCTATCGAGTGCAATTTTACTGATGACGTTAATAAAAATATTTCTCGACCGTACATGTACCTGCTTGACGCAATACAAAAATATCAAGATGTTGAAGATGGAACTCAAATATCAGCAGAGGAATTTCGTACGCTTTATCCTATATTTCATTTTGATGTTAGTAAACATAACGAGCGAATTGTAGACAGCACAGCGGATATTGAAATTGCCTGGACACTTGGGGCGGTTCCAGTAGCGCCGTTGTCCGTATAAGCATTAGTGATTATTGATAGATTATCACGGTAGATTCTATTGGAGGTAAAATGACAGTTCAAGTTTAATCTACAGTTGTTATATAAAATGACAAAATATATTGTAAAAGAAGTATATTTGACTGATGGCCAGGTTAAAAATTTAGTAGCTGCTATTGCAAAGCGAGAACAGGTATCACTAAAAATCAATCCTAATATTTCTGATGGTGTTTTAACAAAATTAATGCTAACAAAAAATCAAGTAAAAAAAGTATGATCGTAAAAAAACTTTTGTTTTAAATTTGAGTGCTGCACAAATGACAGCGATGGCAAACGACATTGTCGTTAAAGGTGGTTTTCTTGGTCCAGCATTATCAGTATTAACTAGTACAATAATACCTAAAATTTTACCAGTCTTAGGCACATTAGGACTAGCAGCAGCGTCTGGAGCAATATCTGGCGCAACGAAGAAAGCAGTCGACGGTAATGGTATCATTCGTGGAAGTGGAATAAAAAAATTGAAAATTTTATGTAAATGATATATTATAATGCCACAAAAGAAAAAGAAATCGCCAACAACGAAAAAAAAAAGAAAACAACAAAAACAAAATCGCCAACACCAAAATGCAAATGCATATGCAATCAACCAAAACAAGGAGGAATTATTCCGTTCGCTCCACTTTTGGCGGGACTAGCGGGAAGTCTGCTGCCAAATCTTTTAGGAATCGGACGTGGTCTAACATTACCGGGAAATCGACCTCCCCGTTGAGTAATTTTGATATCATTGATAAGTTAAAAGCGGTTCCTGGATTTCACGGAGTTTATTCTAAAGATGAACTCGCAGCAATAAAATCACCATCAGCTGTAAGTTCGTGTGTTATTAATATACAAGATTTTAATGACGGATCCGGCACGTATTGGGTAGCAGTTTATAATAATAATTATTTCGACTCGTTTGGACTTCCTCCAAGCGATGTAATAAAAAAGTATATGAACAAAAATTTAAAACGATATATTATTCATCAAATCAACTCCAACCTGTTGGAACGTCTGCTTGCGGATATTATTGTATTATGTTTATCCAACAGATGAGCAGAAATCTTAATTTTTTAAAATTTATTTTACAGTTTGACAAGCATCCTTCTCACGCTAATGATGAGATCGCAATAAATTTTATCTAAACTTAAAAATATAATAATGTCAACATACTGTCTCAAGTGTAGAACTAAAACAGAAAATATTAATGAAACAACAGAAAAAACAAAAAAACAACAGGATAATATTAAAAAGTTTTTGTGCAGTCTGCGGAAAAAAGAAAAAAATATGTTTTTAAGGAAAGTGTCCCCAGCGACAGTATCCTCAGAGATGTCGCTAGGATCTGGTTTTCCTAATATTATTTTAGTCGACGACTAAAAATATAGAATGATATGCAACTGTGATTCTGACAGAGATTTGTGTCTTGAGCAAAATAAAATTGTCGCATACTGTCAATGTTGTAACAACAGAGAAATAATAGGGTCAGGTATAGATATACATAAAATTATTGGTAAATTACCAAAACCAAAAGGCGGTTGGACATTGCCAGGTCATCGGTATACAGGACCTTACAATCCGCTAGATCAACAACTAGATGAAAACGACAATCCATTGCCAGGTCAAGAGCCTTATAATCAAGTGGATGCAATAGCGATGCGTCATGATATCTGTTATCGTGATCATGAAAACTCGAAAGCAGATTGTGATAAAGGGATGTTAGACGAATTACGTGATATGGAGCCAACAAATCTACGAGAACGTTTTGATAGCAGATTTGTTCAGGGAATGATAGGAGCAAAATATAAACTCGGACTCGGAAATGTATACGATGATCTTGCAGTCGAGCTGCACAGACCTAAAAAAAAGTTCCCACGACGTAAAGTTGTCGCTAATGGTGTAGATGATATCTGGGCAATAGATTTGGTGGATGTATCCAATCTAGCTCAGTTTAACGTTGGCGCTGATGGTGCTCCAAAAAGGTAATTGTTTAATGTTATAGATGTTTTTAGCAAATACGCTTTCAGTGTACCTGTTTCGGATAAGACTGGGACTTCAATGACTGATGCACTAAAACAAATAATAACGAGTACAGAAAGAAAAGCAAACAAAATCTGGACTGATCACGGACCCGAGTTCTTTAACAAAAAGTTTGAACAGTTTCTAGAACAAAATAATATAAAAAGGTATGTTACAGGAAACGAAGGTAAAAGCGTTGTTGTTGAGAGATTTAATCGCACGCTAAACGAGAAATTACACAAACATATGACAGCTAAAAACACCAACAGGTACATCGATGACCTTTCTCAAATCGTAGGTGAATATAATAACACGAAACATCGAACCATCAAAATGACACCTAAAAAGGCTATTAAAAATCCAATATTAGCAAATGAAAATATGTACCGCAGACATAAATTTAAGGTTGGTGATAAAGTTAGAATTTCTTTGACAAAAAAGGTATTTGCAAAAGGATTTACTCCAAACTGGAGCGAAGAAGTATTTGTAGTTGATAAGGTACTTTTCACAATACCTGTAACGTACGTTTTAAAAGATCTGTCAGGGGAACCGATCGTAGATAGTTTTTATGAACAAGAACTACAGAAAACTGAGCAGGATGTTTTTGTTATCGAGAAAGTGATTAGAAAAAAAGGAAATAAAAGTTTAGTGAAATGGCGTGGGTATAGAGATAAATTTAACAGTTGGATCCCAACTAAGCAGATTATGATATAATGTTATTATTAATTTCCTCATACGTTTGTTTGACAGATTTACATTTTACTGGTTTACATAACTATATTAGATACTGCTTACGATCGTCAGAGATCGTCATTAGATTAAAAATCTTGACAAATATGAAATCGAATTTGATAGTTTTCTGTCGGCCTGGAATTCTGGTGTTTAAGGAAGGTTTGATTAGCTGCCAAAACAGTTGTTGTTCGGCAACCGTAAAATTAAATTTCATTATTTTTTTTTGCAATGTGATACTTGACATTATATCGTTTAGTTGTTGATCTGCTGTAATTTGATCTGTCAGCAACAGTGACTATTTCACCATCATCATCAGATTCGCTGTTATATAAAATATCATCTTCATTATAACCAATAGATTTGTCTATGAAATCTTTGGAAAATGTGACCTCATCACTGACGACCTTATCGCTGGCGACCTTATCGCTGGCGACTTTGTCGCTAGTATCTTGTTTGTAGAGTTCAGCGAGTCGTTTCATCAAGTCCATTATTATAATATATTTTTATCTAAATTATTGTTATAAGATGACTGATGAGATAAAATATCACCAAAAAGTTAATATATTAAATTACAACGAACTAGCCGAAGCGGTAAGAAAATGTTTGTTGGGTTATAGTGTTGACGTTATTGTAATGCAAGGTGATTCTCATAAAATATTGCTAACAGAAGCAGAAAAAAAATAAAATTAATGAAAGTGCAGTAACGACGCTAAAATTTAATCACGATGATATCATAGCATTTGCTCATCATTGCTTGACTAAAACCGAGCTATCAAATATCATATCTAAAACCAATCCTAGCATCGTATTCTCTTGAAAAAGCTGATTTCATTACTCCATCAGCTACAAATTTTATTGCTCTGGAATTTATCTTATAATGCTTTGCCGCAGCTGTAATCGATTTGAATTCGATCTCCTCATCCGTTTCAAGGTTTTTTGAAATAACAGGTTTTGCTGGACATCTAAAATTAATACCGCCACCTCGTCCTTTTCTTACATTTTCTTGCTGGGTCACTAGCTCCAGATTTCTCAATCGATTATCAGTTTTTACGTTATTAATATGATTAATAACCAGATCATTGGATATAGATCCATTGAACACCTCGTAAACAAACCTATGACCAAGATAACGAACTTGATTTGTCGATGTTCCTCTAACAGTTACCCTGATATATCCCATATTGCTAATAGTACTAAGAACTTTTTTAGTTTTTCTGTTTCTAATAATACCGCGATCGTTAGCCTCGTATAAATCAAAGACAGGATGTGGCTGAAACTCATCTTCTAAGGATAAGTTTTCAATGTTGTCATCAGTGACTTTATCGTTCATGTGATATACACGCTGTCCCTCTGGAATATCATCGCAAAACAACGTGTAAATAAAATCTTTTCTAAACATTGCAATCCTCTCGGCATCATCTCCCTTTACACTAATCGTATAACCCGCTGACGTTAATTTGCCAACAGATATTCTAGTTTTGATGTTAATAACTGAACCTAATGTATTTCCAGCGTATAAGTTGTATTTTGGGTGAACATGATAAATCTCTTGCTCACGTGCGCTTGTCAGATTTACTGTCATTATATTATAGGCGATTTTTTTATCTTTAATTGATTTTTAGCGCATGCGCAGTGTGAGGTAAAGTTATACTTTGGGTGAATTTGATATGCTTCTTGCTCACATGTGTTTGTTAGATTTGCTGTCATTATATTATAGGAGATTTTTTTATCTTTAATTGATTTTTAGCGCATGCGCAGTGTGAGAAAATTATCAATTAGATATTACATTATAGTATAATAATGTTAAAATTGCGTTATATAGCTAAGAGAAGCCTTATGGGAGAACTTAATAAAATAGCGTCTGCTTTTGCAGGTTTTGATAATAGTTATCAGTTTGATAATCAAATTGTTTTAGTAAATTTTAATGCAGTAAATCTTTACCACCTACTACAGACAACTGTAAAAAGTGAGCTCGAAAAGCACAAAAGTATCAGATTATTTGTGCAATATCATGTTATATTTTCAAAATTAGTTATAACGGAAGAATTAACTAACAAGGAAATTGCAGAAACTTATATGAACGCAAAATCAAGACGTGTTTTGCTTGGGACTGATCTGTTATCACTATCTGATGAAATACCCAAAGAAATCTGGAAAAAATAGAGGAATTCACTCAATTAGGTTCGGGTTGGAAGTTTGAAATGATCTAAGAAATATTGTTTCACACGATGAAATATAACGCATTACGAGGTAGTTCATACATCGACCTGCCACCAAAAATAAAAAGTAAAAGATGTTGTATAAACATCAAAAACGTAGGTAACAAGTGTTTCCAATGGGCTGTTCTTTCCGCACTATTTCCAGCAGAAAAACACGCTGATCACGTTGAAAAATATATCAGTCACGTGTCTAGATTAAATTTTAAAGATATTAACTTTCCTGTGGCAGAAAATCAAATACCAAAATTTGAAAAGCAAAATAATGCTTCAATTAACGTTTTCGGACTAGATGAAAAAGAGGATGTATACCCGAGATATATTTCAGAAAAAGCTTCATAATCGACTATAAATTTACTGTTTTACAAAAATCATTACGTTTGGATTAAAAACTTTAACGGAATAGTTGGTAAACAGTACAATAAAAATAGGAACAAAAAGTTCTTTTGTTACCGCTGCTTGCATGGTTGTGCTAACAATGAAACATTACAAAAGCATTTGCAGTACTGTAATGATCTGCAAAAAATAACAATGCCATCTAAAAAAGATAGTGTGTTACAATTTGTCCATCATAATCACAAACTAAAAATTCCTTTCGTTATATACGCTGATTTTGAGTGTTTACTTCAACCTGTACTTGGCGTAGAAAATAATCTTAATCAATCGAGTACAAGAAAAGTTCAAAATCATGTTCCGTGTGGAGTAGCGTATAAGGTAGTTTGTTGTACTGATTCTAGATTATCTAAACCAATTAAATTATATCGTGGTAAAAATCCAGCTATCTACCTTCTCAAGCAGTTGATTAATGAAGTTGATAATATTACTTATCGTTTGAAAAAAGTAACGCCAATGTTAAAATTAACATCTCAACAAGAATCCGATCACGAGCAAGCAGAAATTTGTCATATTTGTGAAAAAGCTTTTGATACTGACAACAAAAAAGTACATGACCATTGTCATTTGACTGGACAGTATCGTGGAGTGGCTCATAATCAGTGTAATTTAAAATTTCATGCTCCAGATTTTATTCCGGTTATTCTTCACAATTTTCGAGGATATGATAGCCATATTATAGTAGAAGCTTTTCGTGATCCTGATATAAAATCTCGTCTAAAACTCGATAACGTCATCAAATGCATCCCAAATAATTTTGAAAAGTACATGTCAGTTACGCTAGGTAAATTGCGTTTTATTGACAGCCTGCAGTTTATGGCAGCCTCGTTAGATGAGCTAGTAAAAGGTTGTAGTAAATTTGATAACCTAAGAGACTGTTTTGGAGATACATTTAATCTACTAGCTAAATAAGGAGTTTTTCCATACGAATACCTCGACGACTGGAGTAAATTTGATGAAACATCTTTACCTGGCAAAGATAAATTTTACTCACAACTTAAAAATGAAAATATAACTGATGATGAGTACAGGTATGCACAAGATATCTGGATAGAGTTTGATTGTGAGACTTTTGGTGATTATCATGATTTGTATTTGAAAACTGACGTGTTATTATTAGCAGATGTTTTTGAAAGTTTTCGAGAAGTGAGTTATAATAATTACGGACTAGATCCTTGCTGGTTTTATTCTGCCCCTGGACTGTCATGGGATGCTCTGCTAAAGTTTAGTAAGGTAAGGTTGGAATTACTGACTGATGTTGATATGTTCAATTTTATTGAGAAAGGTATCCGAGGCGGTATTAGCGTGATAACGAAGAAATATGCTGAAGCAAACAACAAATATTTGAAACAGTATAACCCTGACCTTCCTTCGAAGTATATAGTTTATCTAGATTGTAATAACTTGTACGGGTATTCGATGGCAGAACCAATGCCTCTTGGTGGATTTCATTGGATCACGGCTGATCGATTTCTATCGGAGACAGAAAAAAAGATACCCGAAGATGTTTCCTTTTCGTTGAAGTTGATCTTGATTATCCAAATTCGCTACACAAATTACATAACGATTACCCTTTCTGTGCGGAATCGATGGTCATAGATTATAGTTTGTTATCAAAAGAACAACAAGCGTTAGCATCACCAAGGCAACATTCCATGGTCAAGAAACTAGTACCAAATTTACTTGATAAGAAAAATTACGTTTTGCATTACAAAGTTTTAAAACAAGCAGTCGATGCTGGTCTTGTGTTGAGAAAAGTTCATCGTGTACTAAAATTTAATCAGTCGCCGTGGATGAGAAGTTATATTAACTCAAACACTTCAAGAAGGGCTGCAGCGAAAACAGAGTTTGAGAAAAACTTTTTTAAACTGATGAACAATTCCGTTTTTGGTAAGACGATGGAGAATATTAGGAAACGTGTAAATATTGAAATAGTTAATGATGTCAATCGCAGAAACAAACTTGTGTCAGACGATGATTTTGTGAGCATGAAAATATTTAATGAAAATCTTGTTGCAATACAAAGAAGAAAAGTAAATCTAAAACTAAACAAGCCAATCTATGTTGGAGCTGCCGTGTTAGATTTATCAAAGTGGCTGATGTATTATTTTCATTATAATTTTTTTAAAAATCAGTGGCCGGCTAGTAGATTATTGTTTACTGATACTGATTCGCTCGTATATGAAATCAAATGTGAGGACATCTATCAGGACATGTACAATAATCGACATCTGTTTGATCTTTCCGATTATCCACGTGACAGTAAATTTCATGACGACACAAAAAAGGTTATTGGTAAGTTTAAAGATGAAATGAACTCAAGCGCTATCAAATACTTTATCGGATTACGTAGTAAAATGTATGCCGTATTATTGTACAATAATAAAATAACGAAAAAAGCAAAAGGTCTGCCTCGTGATTTTGTTAAAAAGTGTATGAAATTTGATGACTACATGTATGCGCTTGATGGCGGTGTTAGTTTCATGAGAGCTATGGCAATTCGAACTAATCATCATAAACTCAAAACAGATGTCATTATCAAACGTGGATTGTATAATTTTGATGACAAACGCTATTGTAAAAATGGGGTAGATACATTTGCCCTTGGGTATTGTCATGATGATAGATCTATACTCGACATTATCTTTTCCAACTGAAATTTTATCTAAACTTATAAAATAATGTTTGAAAATTTGACAATGACAAATATCTACAATAGTAACATCAAATATCTAATGATGGACGGTAAACAATTGACAGTTGAATTTAATAATGAAACATCAGGTATATGTTTTAATGGAACACCTGACAAGCATTTCATCTTGAACAGCAACAGCGAGAAGAGGCAAGAAGAAAACGACAGTAGAGAAGAAAAAAAGGCTAGAAGAGAAGGAGAACAGTGAAAGTAAAACAATCACTGTACTCGTTGACATTTTGGTTGAGTTAAGAAGTCTGAAACAAAAGCCAAATAGCCTAACCCTGTGACTATTCCACCCCTAGTGATTTCTATTGAGCGGAGCAAGTCCACAAGTAGGCATAAGACAGTTAGAGCTGATTGCTTCTCGTTCCTGAGTTTGTTCTTTGGAAAAAAAAGCCCAACAAAAACAATCAAAAGTCTTTTTCAGGGTTACTCACTTCTTTCGAAAAGAGAGACTATTCACTTTGCCAAAACGAATTAAAACTCAAAATCCATTCTTTAACCCTATGATGTATATGTTGTGAGTGTATGAGCGTGGGTCTTTATTATTCTAAACAACGAAAACACAGAGACACATGCTTTTTTTAATCTGGTCTATTCTGTTACAAATTGTTTAGAATTCAATAACACAACATAACATAACACAACACAACAATTTTAAAGATTTCATGTCCGATGTACTCTTGGACAAAGCAGAGGGTTTCATCACAGATATGTGGGATTCTTTCTTATCCACAATGAAACATCAATGTCAAGCCATAGAAGACGATCGCATGAGACTTTCCATTCATCACGACAATTTTAAGTCTCCCTTTTGAATCGAGTTTAGCAGCTCAGGAAAACATACATTTGCTAAAGTCATCGACAAGATTCAACACGTGCAGCAATCCAACGACAAGTTTGACATCTCCGACGGGAAGGCGATACTGTTCATCACTCACTTTTCACTTCCCAAGGGACAGGGCGCATAAAGATCTCGTCCAAATTAACAACCCTCAAGACAAGATGTGTTTAGCCTGTGCCATCGTGGTAGGAAGAATGTATGCCAACAAACGACACGGCAGAATGTAAAAAAGACTGGAAAACTATCCAACAATCGGACCGAACCAAACAACGAAGAGACGTAGAACTATTGTTACAGCAAGCGGGGCTAGCTAAAGACACGCCCTGTGGCATTCCTGAAATACATAAATTGCAAGACGTCTTGGCTCCTTTTTAAACCTTGAAAGTGCACCCTCAAGAAGTACACGGACCTCTTGTTTCAATATAATGATTTCATAGACGGAAAATATACTCATGTACATCATCGCGATGAAGACTTCTATGTTATTACCAGTATCAATGCATTCATCTCATAAAGTTATTTCTATGAGAAATGTGACTATGGCTATAACAATCGAGAGCAACATAAGTATTGCAGATCAAAATGTGAGCGATGTTTAGCCTCTAAACCTTATCTGGACAAAGGAAAAGAACGAGTGCAATTCACAACTTGTCAACGCACGTTTGTCAGTTGAACTTGTTACCAACAATATTTGAAGATTCAAGGATAACAGAAGAAATGTGATTGTCAGCTCCAGAGATTGTGACCTACTTGTTGACAAGGCATACGCACCAATAATGCCATGTCTCACGTCTGTTCAGGAAAGAAGCGATGTCACATTTGTCGCCAAATCGTGGACTTTGAACACTAATCCTATATTCAAAATACCATTCAAAAAAAGGAAGAAGAAGAAGATGACCAGAATAAATGCAATTTCATCTTCTTTGAATTTTAATGCATGCTAGAGACTGGCATTCATATTCCAAATTTCTGCGTGGCTCAGCGAGCGTGCGAGAAATGCAACCTCTACTTATTGCCATCACTGTAGCTAGGTTCTTGGAGGACTTGAAAAAAATCTTTCGGAGGCAAAACACATTAGCCGCTTTTGCCCAATGGATCTTAAACGCTATTGACGAAACATGGAGCCATAAAGACAGCAAACGTCATCGCTATGCTACGGTGATGGCTCACAATTTCTCGGGATACGATGGACACTTTCTGCTGGAATACTATACGGATCAAAGTACCGAATATCACAAAATGACATTGAACGGTGCCAAAATCACTTCCATGCAAGTGAGTCAAGTGCAGTTTAAAGATTCGATGTGTTACGTGGCCATGCCTTTGAGTCGTATGCCTAAAGCGTTTTGCATGACAGAAAGTGGCCAAAGGCATTTTTTCCTCACAGTTTTCCAATATCGAAGCAAATCGAAATGCCATTCTACCGCATTTGCCTAAGGGCTTACTTCCACGACTCCGATAACATGCGTATTGAAGAACAAGAAGCTTTCTGCTCACGTTACTAGAGTTATCCCTCGGACCCTTTCGACTCTCAGGATGAAATGTTAAAATATTTTAGTTCCTACTTAGCCATTTTACGTCGTTGCTGTGGAAAATTTCGATAACTGTTCATGGAACACGGAGGTATCGATCCTTTGAAAGAAGCCTGTGCCTTTGCCAATGCGTGTCCCTTAGTGTACCGTCAACAATTTAAGCCCGAAAACACGCTAGCTGTCATCAGCCCTCAAACAACAAATTTTGTCAAACGTTAATGATCGGTCAAAGCCCTATGCTGGTTACATTATTTGTGCGACAAGGAAGACAAACAGGTCCAACACGTCCGCAACGGTGGAGGCGAAAAAAACCATCGGAAGATATTCAGTCGATGGTTGAGGCTTGAAAAACCCTAAGATCGTGGCCGAGTTAAACGGTTGATTATTTCACGGATGTCCCATCTGCTACCCTTAATGTGACACTAAAATCAGATTTTTACAACAGACCATTGACAAACTGTTCCAATCCACTTGTCAGTGACGACTGAAGGATAAAAAGAGCAAGGATAAAAAGGTGAAGAAATGTGGGAACACGAGTACGATCAGCGATTGGAAACCGATCGCACCTTTTAGGCACATCGTCGAATGTTATAAACTGGTGGACCCTCTGAAACCACGGGACAGTTTGTACGGAGGACAGACGAATGCCACATGTTTGCTGTACCAAGCCAACCAGGAGAAAAGAAAAGAAATCAAATACTTTGACGTGTACAAATATTGTCGGTTTTCCGCAGGGTACACGCAATTGCAGAAAGAACTTACTGAGGTGGACAACATAATACAAGACGAAGGATTGATCATCTTGGTCATCGAGTCGGATATCGAGACGAGTTCCAGGACGACATTAAAAATAGCCAGGCAGATGTTTCTCACCAAATTATTTAGCCCATGGAGTTCCTGGTAGTTTATATAGCGCCGTTGCAATATCACCGCCGCTTTTTGTTTTCGACGAATTGAATCTAATTTTTTTTTGTGCCACATCGTTGATATTTAACTGTAAGAACACGTTGGGTTTTTTCTTTGGTTGTCACTGTAGTTAATTAGTTGGCGTGGAAGCTCGACATTGAACACAATATAGATCAATGACAAAAATTATTATGGATATAATTGACTTCATTCAGCGACACGAGTGCATGAGCCAGTTAAACATTATTCAATACTACAAAATTATATAAGGATAAAACATGTAGAGTTCAGCATCTGTTTGCTCCAAAAATCGGCCTGAATTTGTATAAAGTACACTATCCTTAGCAGCTATTAAAATAGGGAAAAATAATTTTGCCAGACTAGATAATACCAGCTTCTGAAAGTGTAATGAATGACTTACCAAGAATATAAAAATGTGAAAAAAGTTATTGGCTCTTTAAAAAAAAAAAAAAAAATAACAATTCACCTGTGAAGTTAAGCAAGGGAAAAATGGCCAAGTGGAGCTAGCACTGTTTTGAAAGATGCACATCTGGAGTAAGGCCAAGATGAATTCACTATAACCAATAGCGCACCCATCAATCATACACCAAAATTAAAAGAATTAAAGGTTCTTTGAACAATACCTAAGACACTAGGTATTTTTTAAATAGCCAGTATAATTAGTGAGGAAATCCGGGGATATACCTTTTCCTTAAAATCCTATGCAAAATACGAAACTTTAGAGTGTCACTAATATCGTTGTCAGCAACCATTAAACTTCATGGCAAAGTCCGAAAGTTTCAAATGATTTCCTAACACTGCGAGGCTCAGACACCTCCTCTTATCATGGGAGGCAACTCAAAAAAAGCGTGATTATTGTCGTTTGGACTTTGCACAAGTTGACTGGAATTTGGAAAGAGGCAATAAGATGCGAAAACTTTTGCTGATTTCTAACTCAACCATCCATGGCGGAGGTTATCTTGAACACTGTGCAGAACAGATTAAGCAGTTTCTATCAAAGTTAGCCATATTTCATATGAATTGTGTTCACTTTCACCTTGGTATATAGGAATACAGTTGAATGACGTTTGTTTTAGTGCCATCACCTCTCAGAATAAAAATACCGGGCGGTGTGTCTTTTGTTGTAGGACAAAGTTGATGCGGGCAGGATGGATTTTTTGTTGCATCTTCACTGATATGCTACTATGAGTGGAAACTAGACCACAGGAGTCTGCAGTTTTATCAATAAAGCACGACAAAATTTCTGACTACATGAAATCACCATAACGGTAGTTAAACATGGGACTAGTCCTGTGACTAGACCAACAAGTTGGTCTCTGCTTTTTTTTTCTTTCTGACAGCTGCTGTCAGAAGAAAAAAAAATGCAGAGACCTACTTGTTGGTCTAGAGTAGAAAATATACTTTGTAAATTTCCGTACAAATTATTTTGGGATATTCTTATCCCAAATGCCACGTCTCTTATCACAGAAATGCCTACAGTGGGTCTGTCTATCAGGATAGCTGTTTTACAATGGACTCGTAATCTCCAGGAATCACGTTATTTCTATCTTTAAGGCGAAGCATGTTAGTATCCGTCCGTCTTTTATCAATTTCGTTTCACTACATTAACCTCTTTACCATTTTCAGTGGCTTAACTCCGCTTGCACTTGTGTAAGGAAGAGACTTGTTGATTTTAAGGTCGAAGGATAAATATTAGTGGTCTCTGAGAAACAAAAAAAGAAAAAAGAGTTTCTGCATAATAACATTGGTTATAGAATATAGAATCCAAACCTTTGAAATGGCTTACAGGTATTGAAAAGTCTCTCTCTCGATTTTGGGGGTCAAAAAGTTTAAGGTCAATCTAACTAAAGCAAATAAATGGTTCATTAGTGATTGTTGATAATTTATGTTGGGTAAGAAGAAAACATTGATTTTTAGAGTCAAAATACCAAAGTTCAAGGTCTCAGACTGAAAGAAGAAAAATGTTTGGGGACGCATTAAATAATTTTGTTTGAGACCATGTACTATGACCAAAATTTGTAATGAAGTCTGTTAATTTTGGGCATGAAAGGTTTTAAACAGATCAAAAGCAAAAAAGCTTGTATGTTAATTTTGTTCAGCTAGTAATATCAGAATTGTGGTTAATTGAATACTAACTTGCTAGTTTCAATTTCAAGCCCAGTCAATTGGGTCTACTGCTCAGTAATATTCAGTCAACCATGACCTATTAATGTCTAGATTGTTGGGTATTAAAAGATAGTTGAATAGTATGCTGATCACAGTACTCTTATTAAATGTCACATCATATTTCTACTCCTCAGATCCATGAAAATAAAAACATGGATATACATATGTTGATACCAACTTTGATGAGCCATTTCCTCTTGAATTTGATTGCATTTATTTGAATTATTTCCCTTGAATAAGAGTTATGTCCCTTTTGTATTTTTTTGTTTGTTTATGTGTTACATTTCACTCTACATTCGATCACAACCTAGTAAAGATAAGCAACTGTCTAACATGTATTTCAGGTTTTGTAGTGGGTAAGGCATTTCAGTCAATGCTTGATCACAAACCTAGTAAAGATTAGTAACTGTCTATCATATTTCAGGTGTTGTAGTGGGTAAGGAGGTCTGATTCTAAAACTGAAATTTTAGAAGGAAACTTCCATTTGAAGAAAGGTTGAGGGATCTAAATGTAGGATGGCTACTGAATGTAGATAGGTAGTTCTAGCATTGTGGTGTGAAACATTAGCTTGTATTTACTTAGTTGTAATTGATGACAGTGTTCATGAGTTCATTGTGTTATGTCATGCATACTTTGTTAGCATCCATTACAATAACAATGTGAAAATATTTGTTGACATCTTTATGAATACAGTCATGGTATAGAATGCACATGATATATTAGGAGTAACAGCCTCTTGGTCACCGTGTGTATGTAGGAAACACACACACACAAACACACATATGATTAAGCGTACAATTATGTATATATGATTGGGATTATCAATGGAAAACTGTCAAAGTTGATGCAGTTATTCTTGTTATTATTATTATTATTATTATTATTATTATTATTATTATTATTATTATTATTATTATTATTATTATTATTATTTCAGGAGCAATGTGAAGCAGGTGCTATTTGTTCCATATGCATTGCATGATAGAGATAATTATGCACTGACTGCCAAGACAGCCTTTGAAAAGATGGGTTTGTATTAAACTGATAACCTTCAAATAATGACAGTTTGTGGGCTTTGAATTCGTGTGGCATTCTTAACCTTTTAGCAGAGAGAGAGCCTTCTGCAAATTTTTTTTTCATGTGTATCATGTAGTGATATTTGCCATAAAATTGCACGTTAGCCATTAATAAAATTAATGTTATGTATCATAATGTATCCCCACATTATTTATGATCTATTGGGTCTTTTGATTCATGATTTGTAGTAATCACAAAATCCACAAGTCTATAAGGCCCATCATTATGACACTTCTCCTGTTATAGGGTGGGATTGGTCATGTTTCAGTATTTAATAGTAAAATATTTGTATAATATGTTTCATTATTTATTTTGGGATGAGAATGTGATATTCTAAAGCTTTCATGGAGAGTGTTATGTAGCGGTGAGAGTGTGATATTTTGTGGCTTCCATGGACAATGTTATATTTTGGAAGAAACTGATACTCTATGGCTTCCATTGACAGTGTTAAATTGAGGGAATGTGGTAATTTTATTGAGATGAAAGTGACATATTGAGAAGCAAGAAAAGAGGCCAATAATAAACCAAACTTGGTCCAGTATAAAATCATAACTTTTCTGTGGTTGCTCCGGGGCCAACAACAAACCCCAATGGGGTCAATCCAAATGTATTTTTTTTTTCTTCTCAGATTTCTCTGGCAAATAGAAAGTTCTATTTGACCTCAATCCCACTGTAAATTTTTCAATTGCAGGCAGAATTCTCAATTTTGACAATTTTCTCATGACTTTTCCAACTGATCATAGTTTTCCCAAAAATGATTTGCTCATGTACCATTTGCAATCTTCCAAGAAAATGAAAATCCATGTTTATTTATATGCCTGTACTGATTGATTAACTTCAATAGAATGAACATGCAAGTAGAAAATACATCAAAAAATAATATGACTGATTAAAATTGTATTTCAGGCTTCGAGTTAGAAAGCATCCACACACAGCCAAGTCCTGTTGAAGCAGTCCATAAAGCAGAGGCTGTGTTCATTGGTAGGTCATCATTTCTTGCAAGTGCATACACTTTGCTATTCAGATATGATACTTAAGTTAACATAATATTGGGATAGATACTGGTTAGAAACTTGTTACTTTTGTCTTTAATATATTAAATACAAAAGTATATAGAGTTTTAATTTGCTAAAGAAATTTCAAAGGCATAATTGTGTGACAGTTGCATAATACATGCATAACTTTGATGGGAAGTCATGTATTATGTGGGTTTAAATTGCGGGGTCATTTATTATGCAGGCTTAAATGTTTAGCTTGGAGGGAAATCATGCCCATCATTTTTTGGCATAATGTCCATCCTGTATTTCCAAATGCAGATAAAATCTGTTATAATGTGATGGTTTAAAGAATAACATTATAATATAAGCAGGATTGTGTTAACAAAGTTTTTGAAAAACTTCCCTATGGAAAATGTACATTGAAATTTCAGTGTCATCAGTTTTAACTAACCTCTCAATCATATATCATTTGTTTTGATTGCAGGGTTTCATCAGACATCAAGTATACTTCAGTTTTAAATTTTATACATTCCCATATGGTAGAAATGGTGCATGTTGAAGTTAAGACAACATTAAATGCAGTGGTGGGATTAAAAATCTACTTGGGATATGAGTAATTGGCTTTTATGAGAGCATTTTGCTTATGATCTTAAAAGAGAGGTCACCTTAAATTAAAATATGGGAGCCATGCTGCCATTACATTATAAGAGGAATCATGTTATAACAAGTTGTGTTATGATGGGTTAAAACTATAGCTTTTAGGACACACAGCACTAATTGTATTGAAAAATGAGAATTAGCCTAGAAATGGGTGAATTTTAAATAGAGTATATATGGGTTAGGCTGACCAGGATTGGTTAATAATGTAAGTTATGCTTTAGGAAAAAGAATGAGTTGGGAACACTCATTTCTAAAATTAGCATCTGACCCTTTGGTGCGGAAATTAAAGCACGTTTCAAACATATGCAGCTCCAGAAAATGCTGCGGCTCATATCCATTCCTCTTCACAGAAGCTAACTTCCAGGTTTCATCTATGCTGATAAATATAAGATTGATCATGAGCACTCCAAAATTTTAAGTTATTGAATTTTTAATGTCATGATGTTTACATAGGTTTACTATGGGAAATGAAGTAGTAACGTGATTTCTTTACATATCAAGGGAGACAACTCAAATTTAGGTAAATTATACCCGATAGAAGTTACCTCCATTGAATATTGTTTCGCTGACTGATATTTGAAATAGAATAAAATGCTTTTAGATGTAAAATTAAAAATAAGTTTTAAACAGTATTAATGTTCATATAAATTCTCTCATTTCATAAAGAAATTAAAAAAAAATATATGGATTATTTAGAGTTGTCTGTTCATGATAGTAATAAGGACAATGAATAGCAAAATCTCTATGATTTTCTTCTTCCATATGATCTTGAGTAAATTGGTTTCACTTCAGCCTTCCAATCCATCAGTATTCACAATGCTTTGTATGTTCTGGTGATTAGTTTAATTTAAGAAAGTCATCATTCATATATGATGTAAAAGAATATTTTCTTGGACATTCCATCGCTTCTAGGAATTTGTAACAAAGGATTTCTTTAGTAATCAGTTTTGCTTTGTAACCATTCTGAAAGTACCGGAATTACCATCTGTTTTAGAGGTTTAATTGAATATAAATGTTGATTTTGCAGGTGGAGGCAACACATTTCGTCTCTTAAAAACATTGTATGATGAAAACATTGTATCCGAAATCAGGAAAAGGGTGCTTGAGGTACAGATGTGAAGGCTGTCAAAACTCTTTAGTGATGATACATTTTCAAAAAGTAACATTTAATACTGCTCAAATAAAATGTTTTATTATTTCTTATCTAGGAGATTAAGAATGTTCTTTTGTTTCTGTGTATTAAAGCACATACATATGGTACTCATGATTTGCTATGTACATTGATTCGCTGGCCCATTATGTGACAGCAGACCTGAGTCTACATGTTTGTTGTTGGATGTTAATATAATACCAATGTGCCTAAATTCATGAAATCCTTTTTCTAATTAATCAATGATGGCAAATTACCTAATGCACTCTATTAATTGAGTTTATCAGGAAATTGCACAGACACAGATCTACTGTTGCATAATGTGCTGATAGATCTTGGTCTATGCAGTTTGTTAGGCATAAGTACAACAAATAACATTGACCCTCATCTGCTGGTGCATTATCCAATGCTAGATGAGGTCTTTGTTGTTTCCTGTTGGTCTCTACATAAAGTACATATGGTAATTCCTCTCACACAGTTTATGAATGAAAATTAGTCATATGCATATGGTAATTCCTCTCACACAGTTTATGAATGAAAATTAGTGCCATATACATATGGTAATTCCTCTCACACAGTTTATGAATGAAAATTAGTGCCATATACATATGGTAAATTTTCTCACACAGTTTATGAATGAAACTTAGTGCCATATGCATATGGTATTTCCTCTAACACAGTTTATGAATGAAAATTAGTGCCATATACATATGGTAATTTCTCTCACACAGTTTATGAATGAAAATGAGTGCCATATACATATGGTAATTTCTCTCACACAGTTTATGAATGAAAATTAGTGCCATATACATATGGTAATTTTTCTCACACAGTTTATGAATGAAAATCAGTGCCATATGCATATGGTAATTCCTCTCGGTTTATGAATGAAACTTAGTGCCATATACATATGGTAATTTCTCTCACACAGTTTATGAATGAAAATTAGTGCCATATACATATGGTAATTTCTCTCACACAGTTTATGAATGAAAATGAGTGCCATATACATATGGTAATTTCTCTCACACAGTTTATGAATGAAACTTAGTGCCATATGCATATGGTATTTCCTCTAACACAGTTTATGAATGAAAATTAGTGTCATATACATATGGTAATTTCTCTCACACAGTTTATGAATGAAAATTAGTGTCATATACATATGGTAATTTCTCTCACACAGTTTATGAATGAAAATTAGTGCCATATACATATGGTAATTTTTCTCACACAGTTTATGAATGAAAATCAGTGCCATATGCATATGGTAATTCCTCTCGGTTTATGAATGAAACTTAGTGCCATATACATATGGTAATTTCTCTCACACAGTTAATGAATGAAAATTAGTGTCATATACATATGGTAATTTCTCTCACACAGTTTATGAATGAAAAGTAGTGCCATATACATATGGTAATTTCTCTCACACAGTTTATGAATGAAACTTAGTGACATATGCATATGGTATTTCCTCTCACACAGTTTCTGAATGAAAATTAGTGTCATATACATATGGTATTTCCTCTCACACAGTTTATGAATGAAAATTAGTGTCATATACATATGGTAATTTCTCTCACACAGTTTATGAATGAAAATTAGTGCCATATACATATGGTAATTTTTCTCACACAGTTTATGAATGAAAATTAGTGTCATATGCATATGGTAATTCCTCTCGGTTTATGAATGAAACTTAGTGCCATATACATATGGTAATTTCTCTCACACAGTTAATGAATGAAAATTAGTGTCATATACATATGGTAATTTCTCTCACACAGTTTATGAATGAAACTTAGTGCCATATGCATATGGTATTTCCTCTCACACAGTTTATGAATGAAAATTAGTGTCATATACATATGGTAATTTCTCTCACACAGTTTATGAATGAAAATTAGTGTCATATACATATGGTAATTTCTCTCACACAGTTTATGAATGAAAATTAGTGCCGTATACATATGGTAATTTTTCTCACACAGTTTATGAATGAAAATTAGTGCCATATGCATATGGTAATTTCTCTCGGTTTATGAAGGAAACTTAGTGCCATATACATATGGTAATTTCTCTCACACAGTTAATGAATGAAAATTAGTGTCATATACATATGGTAATTTCTCTCACACAGTTTATGAATGAAAATTGGTGCCATATACATATGGTAATTTCTCTCACACAGTTTATGAATGAAACTTAGTGCCATATGCATATGGTATTTCCTCTCACACAGTTTTTGAATGAAAATTAGTGTCATATACATAGGGTAATTTCTCTCACACAGTTTATGAATGAAAATTAGTGTCATATACATATGGTAATTTCTCTCACACAGTTTATGAATGAAAATTAGTGCCATATACATATGGTAATTTTTCTCACACAATTTATGAATGAAAATTAGTGCCATATGCATATAGTAATTCCTCTCGGTTTATGAATGAAACTTAGTGCCATATACATATGGTAATTTCTCTCACACAGTTTATGAATGAAACTTAGTGCCATATGCATATGGTAATTCCTCTCAGTTTATGAATGAAACTTAGTGCCATATACATATGGTAATTTCTCTCACACAGTTTACGATTGAAAATTAGTGCCATATACATATGGTAATTTCTCTCACACAGTTTATGAATGAAACTTAGTGCCATAAGCATATGGTAATTCCTCTCACACAGTTTATGAATGAAAATTAGTGCCATATGAAAACGGTAATTCCTTCACACAGTTTACGAATGAAAATTAGTGCCATATACATATGGTAATTTCTCTCACACAGTTTATGAATAAAAATTAGTGCCATATGCATATGGTATTTCCTCTCACACAGTTTATGAATGAAAATTAGTGTCATATGCATATGGTATTTCCTCTCACACAGTTTATGAATGAAAATTAGTGTCATATGCATATGGTAATTTCTCTCACACAGTTTATGAATGAAAATTAGTGTCATATACATATGGTAATTTCTCTCACACAGTTTATGAATGAAAATTAGTGTCATATGCATATGGTATTTCCTCTCACACAGTTTATGAATGAAAATTAGTGTCATATGCATATGGTAATTTCTCTCACACAGTTTATGAATGAAAATTAATGTCATATGCATATGGTGTTTCCTCTCACACAGTTTATGAATGAAAATTAGTGCCATATGAAAACGGTAATTCCTTCACACCGTTTATAAATAAAAATTAGTGCCATATGCATATGGTAATTCCTCTCACACAGTTTAAGAATGAAAATTAGTTCCATATGCATAACTTGTAAAACATTTGTGATTATCATATGTTAGATATTTATCCATTACTCATACTATGCATATAAAACGTACAGGAATCACATTTGTTTTTGGTTAAGTTTGGTGCTTTATGGCATAGCAGCACATATAGGCTATATCGAGCCATGGCAATTTAAGTAAAGTGTCTTGCCCTAGGAGAGATTATGGTAAATAACCCAGGCATATTTGTTATGTTTTGTTTCTAATTGAATGTGGACTGGGAGAATTATTTACCTGCTGAAGGCTGTAGGACATTATTTCAGTAAATTTTTATAAATTTAAAAATGTTATTAAAGAATACATACCTTGCAGGTGCAAATTATTTCAGACATTGTACAACCTGATTGTTTATTTATATGCAGCTTTCATTTTGGAGTCATTATTGTGAATATTTTTGAATCTGAAATCACAAAATACTGGCTAACATCACATTTGGTGAATCACTGCATTATAATATTTCTTGATCCTGATTAAATGATTTTGTTAACTTTGTAATCTAAATTTTCCAAAGCAATTTGCAAAAATTGAACCTGCTTGGTTCAGGTATGGAAGTTCATTACATGGCAAATTGATATACTTTTGATGTTATTTTTTATTGCTCAGAACATATAAAATTAATTTTTTAGTCTTATTATAAGAAATTTGTTTTCTTTAAATTTTTTTCCAGGATGGAATGCCATACATAGGTTCAAGTGCGGGTACCAATGTGGGTACAATAAGTATCAGCACCACAAATGATATGCCAATTGTGTATCCGCCCACATTTAAGGCAATCGGATTGGTGCCTTTTAATATTAACCCACACTATCTTGATCCAGATCCTAACAGCAAACACATGGGGGTATGTTTTCATTTAATTTTCACCTGTGACAAATTTCTTAACTGCTTGCTGCTATGTATCATTGTAGTAGTATTTTCTCACTTGGTTGTAATGGTGGTGGTGGTGATATCATCAGCATTATGAGTTTGTGTTCAAGTATTTTTATTTTTTACTTCAGTCATGATAATCAACTGGTAATTTCAGACAAAATTTGTCTACATTTTAAAGTAAAATTCTGGTTCTGATGAGAAAAATTAGAGTATTGATGTAGTCTGTGTTTTATATTATTGCTGAACTGGATTGTAAAATGAAAAAATGTCAGTCAAGTTCAATTCCACAACAACCATTGTAAAGTATTTGTTCCATATATTAGTTAAGTCACAATCATTATAAAGATTATTCTACTCATCCAGTGAATCTTAATGTAATGATATATTGATGGAAATGGAAAGAAATAAGCATTCTTTCAAAACATGGTATGTTGAAATTTTGAGAGAGAAAAAAACATAAACAGTTTGGATAAATGTATGAAAAATGTGTGGGAATGGCAAGGACTGAAGTGGAGTTTGTCATATTTTATTTAGACTTTTAACATAGCTGTACAATTGTTCAGTCATGTTGCTACGATGTCTGCAGTGTGGCAGTTTATAGTAATGACTATCACTGGGGTATCATGCCGCAGGCATGTAGCATCATGTGCTACCTAGTCACATCCTCCTAAAACCTGGCCAACAAGTCCTATAATATTAATTTATTAATACTCAGCACCTAGCAAGGCAGCTGTTAGTTCCATTTTTGTAAGTCTTTGATATGACCTGGCCAGGGTTCAAACCCACAACCTCCTGTACCCAAGGCAGACTCTCAAACCACTAGGACAGCTGTACTGTCAGCTAAATTGGAAAGATGAAACATCAGAGGATTGGTATTTTGTGTTTTTTGTAAGAAAGATTTGAATTAGGCCAATCACAGTTGGAAGAATTTGGAGCAGCAAACAGCACCTCAAAAACAAGCTGTATACAGAGAAATTTAATATCAGAAGCAGAAATTATAGCCAGTATGAGGAGGATTAAAAAAAAATTCTTGTTGAAAAAAAAAAGAGAAAAGATTGAATATTGAGTCAGAAACATCAGTGGTGACAAAAGGGAAAGCAAACAAAATCTTTGTCTAGACTGGTATATCAATATCAACAAGTTGTGTCTAGTGGCAAGTGAATTTTTGTGATTATTTGTAAATATAGTTGTATTTGTGTGATTTATTCAATAGATTTTGTTCTGAAAAGAGAAAATATAATTGCTGCAAATATAGACAAATAATGGTGACTAAATTAGTGTGAACACTGACATGCACATGTAATAACTTCAGCACTAATATTTTTGGATACGTTTATGTGACATTGTGAAAATTTTTAAGTATTGTAGAACATTTTATGAAATTACTTTTTCAAATAATGTTTGTTCAGAATGAAGTAACATCTTTGCAATATATTATGATAATGATGTCCACCAAGAACAGTTTTATACAAGTGTACAATCCATTTTTGGACCCCTCCAAATCAGGGATACTGCCTCTTGAGAACCTGTTAGGAGAGGGCCCACAAAATGCCTTTAGTATATTAGGGATTTAATGTCTTGCCTGCAGTGGTGGCATTGATTGTGTCAATATTGAAACTTTTAGTCAACACCATATAGCTAGTATTGTGCTTATGTGTCATTAAATGCTATATACACCAGCAATTCAGAATATTTTTTATATACTTTCAGACATTTGATATTTGCTCTTGGATGTGTGAGCTGAAATAAATCAGTAAACAGCTATGTACTTGCAGTATCTCTTACATTTTGACTTGAAAATTTGCAATTGAGATAAATTTTGTCTGTGAACCATCAGACATTTTTGTATAGAATGTTGAAATTCCAACACATGTGGTTTAGTAATACTATATTTGCTCACTTATAAGTCATATAAGTCAAGTCCAAATACAAATTGCACAGTCCTGGATCTGCCATCTCACAATGTGGCAGAAGATCTGGGTCTATGCAGTTTGTTAGTAGTATCAACAGAACAAGCATAAAAGATCCTTATCTGTTGGAATGTTATGTGACAATGGCAGATCAGGGACTGTGTTGTTTACAGTTGGGTTCAGTATGTATGGTAATACATTTGATGGGTGAAAGGCATATGTAGTGATATTTGGTAAGAAAAAATATGTTGCTCAAAATTGCAATAGACATATTTTGTGTGGTGTTTGTGTTGTCTGTTTTGGACAACAACAATTAAAATAGAACCATGCTTACAAGTCAGATCAAAATGCAAGCAACATATACCCTGACTTGTTGCCCCATAACAGGAGACCAGGGTCACTTGTTTTTTTTCTCTACTGATTAGTACTAGCAAAACTGCATTGACCCAGATATGCCAGTGCATTATGCAATGGAAGATTTGGGTTTCTGCAGTTTGCAGCTGGATCCAATTGAGAGTGTATATATGGTATTTGTTTTTAACCTCTTTCTGGTTCTCATCAGTTGGTGATAGAAGATCTCATAATTGTTGATCAAAAGCATAGGCATTTGAAACTAATTCAGGGATTGATAATTGTAGATACAAAGCATAGGCATTGGAAATTAACCTTATAAAATCTTCAACTGCTCCATCTTAATATTAATAAAAGGGTTGCTTTTTGCTGCTTTTTAGCATAAAAAAGGTATCTGTTGATTCCATACCATATGATTGGCAAGTCCTGACATTCTAAAATTTGAAACACCTGGACTAGGATAATTTTTATTATTTTATTTTCTGCACTTGCAGAACATTACATTTATTGTTTTGATGTATCTCAGCCTCAAGGACTGGACCAACAATTTGATATTTAGAAACTTATTGCAAGCTTCAGATTAAAACTTTCATCCACATTAGGTCTTTGTTGCTATTCATGATGGTTAATGCTTGTTTTGTTTTTATAAGCTTGTTGATAACTCCAGGGAAAGTGATAATGCTGTATCTTTCTTACTAATTGTTAATTGTGGATTTACCATAAGAAACAAGGATTAGATGTTGTTTCTATAAACAATCTTTTGCAAACTTAGAATGGTACTTTCTTTCCTTGATTTAGTTTTCCTTTACTATTACTTGGTATCATTATTTTTATTTGAAATGAATCTGCAATTATGTTTTTTGTCCTCGTGATGCTGTCAATACACAGTGGAAATTCTGTTTGATACATGACAATATGCAATTTAGTAAAGATGGGATCACTCTGATATGGTAGTGTATGCCTTAATTCACATTTTCACATTTTAATGGCAAAATAATTTTAGATTTATTGTTTCAGAATGTTTCATTGTTTTAGGAAACCCGAGAAACCAGAATAAAACAGTTTCATGAAGCTGAAGATACTCCTCCAGTTCTGGTAAATATACTTAATATTATTTTTAAATGTCTATGAAGGGCATAGAGGGTCATATAGTTAGGCTTATCAGTTTTGCTGTTCCTCCTATTATTTTGTCCATCCTCCCATCCACCCTCTCTGTTAAAGTTTGCATTTTAGATCAGTCTCTTGTCTCATGTATTTTTTTATCAGCAGGGTGGATGCTTCATGTTAAGTACAACATCTTAACAAAAATTTGTTAGTTTGACCTATATTTCATTCTTTATTTACATTAGTTAAATCTTGCTTTAAAGTACAGCTTCTCAAGCAAGTTGGGAGCAGGGTTATGTATCTTTATGTTTGCACATGTTTCATTTGGACTATTATCAGCTAACAAAAGTTAGCCATTATAACCAGTATTTTGTACTCCTCAAAAGTTGGTCACTATGACCTGTATTTTATGACTGCTCTGGTGGCATAGTGGTTAGAGCATCCACTTTGGATGCAGGAGGTCATTGGTTCAAACCCAGCTGAATCATACCAAAGACTTATAAAAATAAAAATGGTAGTAACAAGTGCCTTGCTAGGTGCTCAACAATAAGAGGTTAGAGTTGTAACTGTTCTGCCTGGTGTCAGGATCATGTGACTGGATAGGACATCATGCTACATGTCTGGCAAGATGCTCCAGTGCTAGACATCTCTGTAAACGGCCACACTGCAGATATCATAGTGATATGACTGAAACATTGTTAGAGCTAAGTTAAAAATCCAAATTACACATACACACACATTGTATTTTATAATTCATTAAAGTAAACATGCTGAAAATTCAGATATTGAAAAAGGTGTTGGTGTTCTCTATTTATCGCATGGTTTATGAAGCATTAACTTTTGGCCATTCTTTAAGTACCTTTCACTTTACTTCCAAGTTAAAGATAAACCAAATGTAAAAGTTGAAGCATACTATCCGATTAATAATAACAAATCAGAAATTCATATGTTACAAGAAAGATACTAGAAATGTGCAGATGCAACATGGATCAATATGATGCAATAAAAGGGCAAAGTTCAATGTCAAAATGGACCATAACTCACAATACATTTTGCCAACAAGAGTGAAAATCAAACTTAATATAGGTCTTCCTGACATAAAGCCCATAACTTGATTAAATTTCGGTGTATGAAGTGCTTCAAATGTTATCAAGCAGAAATGAAATTCACAAAGGTTGTGATGCGAAAGTAAATGATGCTATAGGATCGATGGACATGGGTAACACTTTATGATCCTTTGATGGATATGGCAGAGGCAGTACATGACAGAAAAGAATGGGTGGACATAGGGAACACAGTATGATTCATCCATGTATATGGGAATAACATAATGAGCATACTAGAATGCTGTGGTATCATGAGTCTTAAAGTCTGTGGTTGGTGAATATGTAAATAAAAACACTGACCTTCAAGATATTATATTTGTTTTTCTTTGCTGCTAAATTAAAATGCATTTAATTTCCCGTTTAAATCAGAGGACTGCAGGAAATGATAGATATACCGATGCCATCTAGATTCCAGATTATGTAAGGAGAGTGACTCAGATAGTGTTTTAATACTAAAAACATATTTATGATGGCGTATACTTGTCATAATGTTGGGAACTTCATGTATATGTTACACAAAGTGTAAATCAATTTGAAAAATGGATCTTTATTTCCATGGCTCTCATTCTGCCTCCTGTGTTGTCCAATAGAAACTTATGAGAGAGAATGAAAGAAATGAATATCTGACCACCTGTGACAGTAAGTAGCACCAGGATTGTTGCTGAGAAAGTACATGTTGACCTCAGACTGCTTAACTGTTTAAACATCTCTCAGTGTACAACAAAAATATTTGAAGTAAACACCAGTCTAGTGTGAGAGCCATCAGAAAGCAACAACCATCCATACTTCACATTTTGACAATTATTTTCTACCGAAGATTCAATGTTTTGGTTCTTGACAAATACAGTAATCATGTGATGTAACTTGCGCATAACATCATTAGACATTTTCAGTTGACAAACTGGTTAACCAATTAGTTACAGTGATAGTGATTTTATGAAGATATAGATTCAGTTTGAGAACATGGGATATGGCCATTACTTGGAGACAGTGATATTCATGGGTGTGTTTTTAAAGCAGTGTACTCACCTGCAATCCCTAGATTTTCTTGAAATCAACATGTGATGGAACTAGTAACTTATGATGATGTAGTACATTTAAGATAAGTAAATGATAGGTGGCACTGTGCAGAAAAAATACAAACAACTTTGAATACCATGATACCATAGAACCCATGATATCATAGGAAACTACCATATATGGCATTAAAGCATGGGTGGACATAGTTATCACTTTATGATTCCTCCATGGAGATGGGATGGATATAGTACCAGACAAGATAGGATTGGTGGACGTGGGTAACAGTGTATATGGATATGGCAAGGGCATACAGTACATGAAAGGAAAGGATGGGTGGACATTAGTAACACTATAATTCCTTGTTTATTGTAAATTATGTTTCTCCCAGAATACTTACCTGATTGCTTAATGATTAAGTCATCTCACATCATCCTGCAAATTCAGGTATTCTTATTGATGCATTTGTAAGGTTTGACTTGAAAAATATCTGGTATATGGGTAGGTATCTAGCATGGCAAGGAAAGGTAATTATGGCAGTATCTTGGAAGAGTTACTTTCCATAACCATGTTTATAAACTATATAGTATCTAGACAAGAAAAACTAATTTTTTTGTCATTTTGTAAAAGCTGGATTTTATCAGTAGCAGAAACTATTTTTTAAATTTAATGTGAACAGGTAAGTATTGTAAAAAAAACATTATTTAATTAAGTGTCCTTTATAAAAATAGATATAGCTAATATGTCAAAGAATTCAACCCTTAATTTATTTAATTTATAAAGTTAACATAGTTTTTCAACAACTCTTATCAGGATGTATTTGTTTCTGCACCCACATTAGTTTAATAGATCCACATAATGAAACAAAACAGATGTAGGCAATGCTAGTCCAGTTGTTTTTTTGTGGTCATTTTTCATTCTTTAATATTACAAGTCCATTGATCTGAACCTAAATATCAAAACAGCTCTCTGATAAGGAATGAATCCCATGGTCTCTGATGTTCAAATCGATGAAATTCTGAAATAATTGGATTAACCCTGGCAGTTTGAGTAAATGGACTAAAAATTAGAATCAATTAAGCTTTCGTGTTCTTGCTTTATCTAAGTTTTTCATCCATGTTCAGCTCACCTCATGACATCTACATTATGGTACATTCTCACTTATAAGTCCTGTCCAGCTTCAGTCAACATTGACCAGTATCTGTCATTACATAATGCACCAGCAGATCAGGGTCTTTATTGTTTGCTCTACTGATTGCACCCAACAAATTGTATAGACCCACATCTGTATTTGCATAATGCGTTGGCAGATCTGGATGTGTGCAGTTTGCAGGGTTTTTTTTTGTAATGAGTCAAATGCAACTAAGATTCAGCGAATGTGGATATGTGAGAAAGCTTGCCAGTAGCTTCTTGTGGGTCGGTGGTTCTTTCCGGTGATTTCCCGGTTTCTTCCTCCACCATTAATACTGGCTGCCATGAATAGCCTATCGTGTGCTGAAAAATAACGTTAAACCCAACAACAACAACAACTGCAACTACATTGTAAAAGTTGCCCTTTGCTTTTCCTTTGACAAGTAAGTTTTTGTAAATATATAGATATCATGTTAACTTTTTAAATATCATATACAATAGGCTTGTGCAACTTCCTCAAGGGTATAGACTGGTTTGCAGATCTGTGTTGTTCCTAGCCTATTTTAGGAGGGAAGTGTAATCTCTCCTCTGAAAGTGGCACCTTGTCCTCTCTGAGGTACAGCCCTTGGGGTTTAACATGTCCTCCTTTGTTTAAAATCTCCTTGGGCTGTGGCCTGCCATTTTCATGGAGTTGGCCTGTTTTTACTTGTGCAATTTGGTCATCTGTTTGATATCATTTAACTATACTCACTTGTAAGTCAAGTCCAACAGCAAACTGCACATACCCAGATCTGTGATCTCATAATGAGTTACAAATTTGAGTCTTTGCAGTTTGTTTGGAGTAATTTGTAGAACAAACAATGTAAACCCTGATATGCCAATGCATTATGCACTGGCAGATACATATCTTTGCTGTTTGTAGTTAGGGTTGACCTACAAGTGAATATATATGGTACTCTAGCTTTTCACTTATTTTAATGCTTTTCACTTGCACTGTGAATATAATTTTAATATATCAGTGGAGTGCATACAGATGCTCTCTTTTAATGAGGATGCCTTCAGAAAAAGACCTTACCATGCATATAAATGTATTGACAGGCAACAAATACTTTGCCCTGATAATTAGCCATCTTAAATATTAGCCATTGATTCTAGTTTTGCTGAAATCATTCGAATTTCAGAACCATAATTCATCATTCTTAGTATGATGTTAATTCTTCTTTGTATGGCTTTAAGTTTAAAAAAAAATGATTTTAAAATCTAAAAGCTGTTCACTAAATTAACTTGTTTTGCATGTTTATTGTCTTGTGTTCTCAATAACATGGGCAGAATTCCATGTGAGCATGCCATTGTTTTCTTTGTTTCATTGAGAGAATTGGGAACTTCACTAAGCATGTGTCATTGTGGGGGTATTATGTTAAAAGCAAATGTCAGATGACGACAATGAAACATCTGTTCAACCAGAGATGTCCAAGTGTAAAGCCGAGATGAAACTCAAACAGAAAACCATGAGGAATATGTGTTGACTTACCCTGATGTAATCGGTAAATCACACATGGGTGATAGCTATTGTTTCTGCCAATCTTTTTGGACAGACATTATAATATGTGTGTGTGCATGTGTGTGATTTGGATTTTTCAGTTATATTGTTATGATATTTGCAGAGTAGCAGTTTATATTGATGTCTAGTACTGGGATATCATGCCACAGACATGTAGCATGATGTCTCACCCGTTCACATTATCCAGACACCATGCCAACCAATCCTTGCACTAACTGCTTAATGCTGAATGCATAGCAGTTATTACCATTTTTATAAGTCTTTGGTATGACCAACTGATGTTTGAACCTGTGACCTCCCGCATTGAAGGTGGATGTTCTAACCACTAGGCCACCAGAGTGGTCAGACATTATTATAAGCTATGGAGGTCTCAATGACATTAAGATACATGTATCTACTAAGAAGTACATTACTATGACAAAAGCTGTAGAATCTAGTGGTAAAATGAGGTCCCATTGTATGAATTGTGCACACTACAATGTAATAAAAGGTGAAAACTTGTTTGCAGAATTTATTTCAGAAATTTGACTTCCACAATCTGTGGCAGATCATGCTGGGAAACTCTTCAGAAAAATGTTCCCAGATTCTCAGATTGCAAAAATGTAATGATCTGCCAGAATCAAAACAACTAGCATCATCCACCCTGAGAAATAACAGTGCTAGTCAAATAATTCCAGCTATGTCAAGTGGTTAAATGCTTAAACTTGTTGGAATTTTTCTTAATGCTTTTAAAACTTGAATTACTATAATGTAAATTTTCAACATCTTTATAATCTTATTTACATGTGATTAGTATGTAACTGGTTATACATTTTCATTGTTTATGTTACACTGTTGTGTGATCATGCTATTGCTTTTCCTTAATTAATGAAATATGTCCTAAATAAAATCAGTATCTCTTAATGAAAAAATATTGATAATTGAATAAAACTGATAACCAATTCCATGAGTCAGTTGTATGATTCCTTTTTTGATCTAAAATAGTTGGCAGGTTTGGTCAATTTTCATTCCTTCATGTCATGTTTATGTCTATTGCAGGGTTTGAGGGAAGGATCCATGTTGCATGTAGAGGATGATAGGGTCACACTGCTGGGTCCCTTACATGCCAGAATTTTTCAAAGGTCAGTAAAAGTGTTTAATTATGTCCATTTGTATACAACACATAGCTAGTATTTACAGAGTTTATAAAACTTAATGATTTCATCCAAAATGTAGATTCTAATTTTAGGCACGTAATATTTTTAGCAAGTAAACATATAGGGAGCTTTTAATATAGAAATACAGTCCTACCCATTTATGTCAACATTACTTATGTCAACAAGTCACTTATCTTGACAAAAAAGCAAAGTCCTGGTCCCATGGTCTATTATTACTACCAAATTGTCATGCTTATGTTGACGTCAAGATAAAAAATAAACATGTATGTCAACAGAATCCCCTGGTCCCAGCTTGAACAAATCCTTTATTTAATCATTTATGTCAACAAGCTGCCAATTCCTACCCATTCTTTGATCAATGAAAATGTCACTAACACTTACTTGAGGCATCAATTTTTTATAAATAAATACCAAATATATAAGTTGTTTTTTATCAATTGAAATTTGAGTATTAGTTCTATCTTTTAGTGTAATGATTGTAAATACAATGCGTCCATTGTATTCAAATGTGATATTTGCCAATCTACAGTAACAGCTATGTCCATGAGCGTTCTGTGAGAACATAATTAAGTGCCAACCTTGTTTTGTTTCTTAATTGTGCAAGTATTTGTTGTATTGTTGCAATGAATTTAAAGTTGACCTTGTATTACCATATAATTTGCATCTTTTTTATCAAATAAAGTGGGTGGAATACAAGAAAAGTTAAAATTCATGCAAATCCAACCTGTGTAAGTGCTAGCATGCCCTGGTAGTATCAGGTCAACTCATTTCAGGTGATCAGTCAAACACTTATAATTCTTTTGTGATTTGAAATATAATTAAACTTACCTTAAAACCTACTCATTCACAAATGTGATCAAAGATAGAAAGACAACCAAGCAAAATGAATACTTCATTAAATAAAATTCTACATATACATTTTATTAATGAAAAGCTAGTTTCAGAGTTTGTAGTTGTAATTCCTGAATTGGCACTCAGAGATTTCCTCACAGTTGATAAGTTTCACAATTAATTGTAATGAAATCATGGTTTTGATGTTGAATGCTGCTTCATGAACTAAATATTCCATATTTCTTTAATAAAAGGAATCTTGTTTGAATTTGAATCAGTAATCAGATTGTTATGACACTTGCATTGCATTCCATAATAGTAAAGAGTAAAGCAAGGAATAGAGTACCAGACTAATCAACATCAGCACAAAGCAGTGATGTAATACACAATTTTTTTGCATACATGTAAAGAATTGTTGAAATCATTTGGAATAATGTTAGTAATCTCTCATTGGTTGTGCATCATAAAAATAAATGTCATTTTTTTATTGTTGACATAAAAATGGAAAACTTCCAACAGATGAGGCACTTTATTAACAATTATTCCCAATGCGATTTTAGAACGAGTATTCTGCCATTAAACAGACCATTTTGTCCCTTCCCCCCAGTAGTTATCTCAATGTCAATCGAGGATGGCATAATTTCATGTTGTTAAGGAGGGTCCTTGATAACGTGCATCCTCACTTATAGTGCGATTTATATTTCTGAACCCATTGTGCTCAAGTTATCGAGGTGTATATAGCTATAAGACAGTTTCAGGGTTCATGAAACTCTGACCACATACAGTTATAGTCTAATTAATGAGGACATGATTTTGACAATATATAGTTGTAGTACAATTACTGGGGACATGAAATTCAGACCATAAATAGATAAATTACAGAGTGTGTATAATTAAATTACAGTGGCTTTATGACTATATACACATACCTGTCATAAATGCCTTTCAAGTTGAAAATAAGGAAATATGGTGGGATATAAAGCATGGAAAATATGTACAGTAGCTTGAGACTGCTTATTGGCACTGAAATAGGGCATCATGTATTTGCTTACATAGCACATGCTGTAGAACATGGATTCATTGAATTATGTCAGAGAGCCATTCCTTTTTGCAAGATAATTGCAATGATAAAGATTAACTGTTAATTAGTCACAAATAGTTTTTTGGCTTGTTTACTTATGACTAACATTTAGCTATTGTGCAGTATCACCAAAGCTGACCAGAATATAAAAAGAGAGTATGGTCTGAGGGAAAATAATGCATGTCAAATGGAGAAATGGTATATCCTTTGATAATTTCAATTGTATTGTGCCCAGAATAAATAGTCAAATTTAGCAAAAGTAGGCCTAAAAAATGCTGCAAAACCTCTCAAATATCCCTATTTTTTATTCAATCTCCCTACTTATTTTTTGAGAACTTGATGGGTATGTATACAGTTATCGTAGAGTTACTGGGGACCAAAAATTTTGATTATATGCAAATGTAATAAAATTACAGGTGACTTTGAGAGTATAGATGAACAATTTTTGTTTATATTGAATCTAGAGGTTTTCAAGACCTATAAATACATTACTAGTTGATTTACTTGTCTTGATAATTGAAGTCTGGATAAAAGAGTTTAGTGGGGTTTATAATTGATTTTATGGACATTATCAAGATATTTCAAAAGCTTGTTTTTTGTTGCTATTGTCAAGTCTGTACTGTCAATGATATGTTTTTGTTTTTACCCTAATAGACTATTTGTCTTAATGTTATAAGCAAGATGCTGGATATCAGATAACAGTGCTGGAGGCCTTCTCCCTTACAGTGAATATCATGTACAATTGACTTGTTTGAATGTACTGGACCCATTGTATGGATGGATGGATGGATGGATGGATGGATGGATGGATGGATGGATGGATGGATGGATTGGATGGATGGATGGATGTGGATGGATGGATGGATGGATGTGGATGGATGGATGTGGCATACAAGTTTTCATCTCAGTGGGTTGACACCTATTATATATATATATATATATATATATATATATATATATATATATATATATATATATATATATATATATATATATATATATATATATAATCTGACTGCAAATTGGATAGTTAGTGACTTACCAATGATGTTGCATAATATGAAATAATATTACACCTATGTCATTTCAGAAAAAAATTAAATGTCAAAATCATGACATCATTTTCAGGCTTTTCATTTGCATTTTCTTTTAATTTCAGAGGCCAGGAGCCTGTTGAGTATCCACCAGACTCTGATCTAAGTTTTTTGCTTAGACACTGAGATGCTTACTGTGATGTCTTTTCAGAATATTAGCAGAAATACTCTCATCATTTATATGAAAATATTCCAATTATCATTTGTAAACAAATGCATCATGCTGGGACCATGCATAGACATATTTAACTGTTTCTTTTTCAGATTTATCACATGCTTTGAAAGGCATATAAAATATAACAAATGGATCAGAGATACTTGAGATGTATTTACTTTAAATATTGTTTATTTCTTCATGTTGTGCTTATAAGTTGTATGCATCATGGGGTAATTTATTTGACTAATGCCACACAATCAGGACTACAGACTGAACTAGAGGAAAGTGGTCTTTTTTGTGAGGTGGTCTCCAATGACAGGGCAACTATGCCCTTTTACATAGCAAATGGGACTAAATAAACATGGTCAGGGTGATCAGAATTAGAAATTTTACTTTAATAAACTGTATGATGGAAGCTTTCTTATTAGATCTTTCAAGTGTTGGAAATTCTGTAAACAAACAGTTAGACTGTGTTCTAAGTTTAGCTGATATTCTGTTGATGCATTATACCAGGTGCCATGTGTGTGTGTGTGTATATATATAAATATATATATATATATATATATATATATATATATATATATATATATATATATATATATATATACAGAGAGAGAGAGAGAGAGAGAGAGAGAGAGAGAGAGAGAGAGAGAGAGAGAGAATGATCACATTAGCATTGGAAAAAAATGGTTGCATTCATCCCATCTTGACAGATGGTGCAAAAGAAGCATGATGGGAAAGAAGCATAGAAGGGAAATATGACATGGGAAAGAATGCTGATCATATATGCATAACAGGAAAGGAATCTGCTGTCGTACAATAAATTAAATGTAATTTTCTAGTGTGAGACCGGATATATTGTTTGGTGTGAAATTCAAAGGGTATTGGCAGAAACATTTTGAGCACTAAAATATATACACTCATTTTTTTGTCAATATCATTATTGTGGTCCCATCCAAAGATATATCTATCTCAGTTTAACATGTCTAATTAATACGTATGTTTTCAATTTTTTTTAAGAAGCACAATTTCATACTAGTTTGTATTTTTGGTCTTTCTTATTGGAGGTATATGGTCACAATACAAGACATTAATTTACACAGAATTTTGAAAGTTTCTAAAATCATATTTGGATCAATTTGTGATGTGCTTGTTTATCTCCAGTCATTGGCATCGTTGTTGGGCTCCAAAGGAAGTTGATTACACATGAACAGTTTTTACTGGTATAGATACAATGATAAACAGTCTGAACCTGAGCTGCCAGTGCTTACATGGTCAATGATATTCCAGTGTAAAGTGCACTTGCATGTCTGAGTCTATTCTGTTTGAGTTCAGTACCTGTTGCAGATCACTAAATGATATTTATATCTTATGTAATGTTTTTTGTATTTTATTTTCTTATTTAAATTTGTTGATATTATTTTAATTCATGTGTCTATCTTTTATATTGATGGTAAAGATATTTCTCAATAGGGGTGTGTATTTTTACCAGTATGTTTGTATGTTGTGGTAAGGCTCTATTATATATGTAAGGCTACATTGTACATGCAACAGTATATTGCTAATGTATTGGTAATTGTGATATTTCTATACTAATTTTAAAATAAAATTTCCACTTGAACCTTTTTTTTTTAAACAATGCTTTGCCACTTTTAATGTCTGTTATTCTAAAACCCTCAGATTTTCAAAAATTTCAATTCTATAAGATCACTTTTTGTAAAGATGACATGACACCTATTTCTCTTTCTCATTGAGGGAGGAATAATTTATTAGAAGTATCTACATTTCTGTACGTGGAAAGTTTTATTAAAAACTTTTTGTTTAGGTGATCATTTGCAGCTTTAATGCATCTTTACCTGAAGTCATGCTACCATTCAAACAGCTGACATGTATCATGAGGTAGATGGGTTTGTAAATTTGTTACATTTGAAAGTGTGCCATGTGATGCCTGTCTGAAACATAATTTAATGATTATTAAAAAAATCATTGTAACATAAATGTCTTTTGTGTTAATTACAAACTGGTGATGTACTTTTTCTTCTGACATGTTCACAGTGCACTTGTCAGAGAGTTCTTTGGAGCATCAAGTCAAAGCAGATGGTATTTCGCACCTGTGTATTTTTCTAATACTGTAGAAGCATCTGATACAGAGGAATACAGAATGACTTACTATGTATTCTGGTTAGACTGGTAAAGTAGAGAGTTTGCACATATTTACAGTGGAATACAGAATGATTTACTATGTATTCTGGTT
Organism: Potamilus streckersoni; assembly: GCA_016746295.1. Classification (NCBI taxonomy): domain Eukaryota; kingdom Metazoa; phylum Mollusca; class Bivalvia; order Unionida; family Unionidae; genus Potamilus; species Potamilus streckersoni. Next base: position 235,436 of record JAEAOA010002113.1, on the reverse strand, counting down.
AGACTGGTATAGTAGAGAGTTTGCACATGGTTACAGTGGAATACAGAATGACTTAGTATATATTCTTGTTAGACTAGTATAGTAGAGAGTTTGCACATAATTACAGTGGAATACAGAATGACTTACTATGTATTCTGGTTAGACTGGTATAGTAAAGAGTCTGCATATAGTTCAGAGAGAATCACTTAGGTTTACTGAGATCAGTACATAAATGTATGATGAGGGTTTGAAATTCTCTGTTGCCACCATACATAAGTGATTTATTTCTTTCCTTTTGTCTCATATTTTCCCTTCAGAATCTAAACATGTGAGAATCATTTGAACATATCGTTTTTTACTTCAGAAACTAAACATGTAAAAATCGTTTGAACAAACAGGATGGATATCAATTTTATTAACAGTACATTTAGAACAGTCTTTTTCTTTTACAAATAACATTTAATATACATTTGCATCAATGCTTAACAAAAGTCAGCTTATAATCCATGCAAGTTTTTAAATATAATTTTCACCATGAAGAAAATTAGCATTAATTGGCAATGAATTTCAGAACACAACATGAAATCAAACTTTAAATTTTTTACTTTTACTTGTTACACAGCTCTAACCAATATTGATTCATGATCAAAACATTTGTTTCTTTTCAACAGTGGAATCAAAATTTACAAATGTAAATACTTATTTACAAAAGCAAATTTTTGGTGTCTAAACTTTCTGTTCCAAAATATTTCAAGAATGAATGTGATATTTCTGCAAAGGAGAAAAGAAGAGTTAACACACAACAATTATTTTCAGTAAATCCTCATAGGGAAGCATTAATTTTTATGCAGTCTTCGACTGTGCACACTTGCAAAAGAAATTTCTGAAAAATTGTTTGTCCCTAATGAATATAAAAAAAATATTAGTGCTTTAATGCAAACATTAACATTAGTCTCTGCCATGACAAACAGCTTTAGCTAATTTCAGATTCATCACTATACTTATGAAAGGTCTATTCTTGCTAAACATTTTGTGATGGATACATATATTATGAATACTGAAATCTATGTTTAAATGTGATGTGACACCGGACTTGTCATTACAGAGTGAAACCCTAGTGAATACAATTTTACGGTTTATATTTAATTTTAATAAGTACAATTACATAACTTTTCCTGCCAATTTCTTTTGGGTTTGAAGTGGTCCTAAAACAATAGGTGATGTCCGTACCCTTTCCATGCTTTGAAATTCATGAAGCACAGCATTTTGTGTGGCTGGAGGAGCTCGACTCAACAATTGATCAGCATAAAACATTGCCTGAAAAAAATCAGTTTTTGTGTCAGGTATGTAGGAAAGGAGTGTACAATTTCAACACATGATTAGTAAAGAAAGGACAAGAAAAAAGAAATAGTGTAAAAACCAATTTTATTTACCTATTTGCTTATATATTTATCTATTACATTTCACATACATTTTACCTATTGAATCTACCTTTGACCTATCTTCCAATCCAAATGATTTGCATAATGTTTATATCTAAATTTGTCATTTACTATTTTTTATTTAGTGCTAATGTTATTAATTGAAAAACAGTTTCATTGTGTGTTTTTATATAAATTTCTCATTATTTTCAGTAAAAGTATTACTAAAGAATTATATTTTCTCCTCATTGGTTATCTTACTATAAGTAAATTATACTGTAATGGATGTCTTGTTTAAAAATTGGCATATTGCTTGGTAAAATCTTTAGCAATATCAGTTATGGTTTTTACAGTTTGACAGACTGCATGATAAATTCACCTATCAGTTACAGTTAATCTGACTGAAGCTACATAATTATGGGAATACTTCATTGAAATGTTTTATCTACAGGTACAAAATCAGAGTATTTTATTTATCAGCAAAGTCATCATTTTTGACAAAGAGTGCATTTCTGCCTTTAAAACATTGGTTCCAACAGGAATATTAGATAAAACATTGAGAAACTATCAATTACACTTCTGGAACTAAATAAATGGTACTTTCCAATTTGGGGCCACTCACAGGGAATACTGTATTAAGTTAAAATGCATCTTGGCATACCTTCGGAGCACTAACAGTCTGTACAGCCACTGAGCGAGTCAAGACTTTTCTGAGGCCTCCCAGTCTTGTTGTGGCAGAAAGGACTCGCATCTTGTCAAAGCTGGTTGGTATGTGCTGTTTTGGTCGAGGAATCAAACCAAGATCACCCAGTTGATAGTGTGCAATACTTCCTTGACCTGAGGTAAAGGGAGTAAAAGGAAGCTGCCTGCAAGGAAGAAACATGCAATGTTATGATTAAATTTGTTTATAAAACAGAGAAATGTACAGCTCTATAATTAAATTTGTTTATAAAACTAAGAAACGTACAACAGTATGATTAAATTTGTTCAACAAACTAAAAAATATATGCTTTATGATGTATATTCTTTATAAAATTGAGACAGAACATTCTGAATACATTTCATACATCAAATCACACTAACAAAACAATGCAAGACATATGCATGTGCGATGCACACATATATGTATAATAAAGTGTGTCTGCTTGAGAATAGATCCAACATCAAATGCTAACTACTTGATTATATTTTAACATGTATTTTAAATTCATCTGCATGAAGATAAAAAATTAAATTTTTAAGATATAATCTGGTTTAGATTTAAATGAAAATTTTGAAAATTAAAGTTTTTTGTATTTATTTGGTTTAAAATATATATAAAAAAGTTGTTTTAATTTGGACTAAAATATATTCATGCTGGCTCACTGTTTTGATGGATTGATTTGCAAACTTGTTAAGTCACCACCCAAACAATTCTTCGACACAAATATTTGGATACCAAAAATCCATTTGCATTGTATTTATTGTTGCATATTTTTGAAAGGCAATATAAATTTTATCTGAATTTAGAATGGGTGTCAGAAAGATAATTGAAAAGTTTATTAGATTTAGAATAGCCATCTTGTTCAGAATGTTATTCTAACAGATAAAGCTGTTCATCTTATAAGGCCACCTCTTCCGCAGCAACAAGTGGCTTTTTAAGTGGGGGAGCATTCCTACAGGAGTAGCCATACAGCTGTGAGTAATAATAACAAATAAATTAAAAAAGGGTCATTAATTTTTACAAATTTAACATTTTCATTTAAAATTCACAGGTACATTTTTGAATTATTTTGATTAAACATATTAATGTTATTTAAAAAAATGAAGAATGATTTTCATCATGCTGCAATACCATTAAAAAAACTGTCAATATAATCAGGGTACAAACATCTAGCTGTAAATACATTTCTCTGTTCATTCCATGTCCCCCTTGCTGTAGAATGCATACCTGATGAAGTTTATATTAGTTTTTCTGATCTCGAATATCTCTGCAATGATGAAAAGATTGCCATGTTCAGTTTTATTGTTGTCACATTTCCTTCTAACCTGAGGATATCTGACAAAATTCTGCACTTTTTGCAACAACTTTTACATCACTGGTAACTACACCATTGTGAAACTAATTTTTGACTATCACACAAAATGCTTTCTGTTTATAAAAAGCAAGTGAGCTTGTCATGTGATCAATCTGTTATAGTCTGGTACCATTTCAAATACATGTTGGATTAAAGTTAGGTATTTTATCGGCATCTTGGAACAAATTGCAATGGACTGAATTTAGTAATCAACCAATATGCCTGAAAATCTATCCACTCATGAGGTGTAAATGTGAAATTGGCCAAAAATGCTGGTCACTGGCTGTGTTAGTTGGGTGGTCATCCTTTACAATGAATAGAGTAACTGGTTATCAAGGGATTCTAGCATAAAAGGTATGGCCACTGGTTGGGGTGTGGAGATGCATTCAAATGTCTCAAAATGTAATGTACTGCCTGATTTGTAGATTATTAAGCTAAGTGTCAATCATATCAAATTAAAACATTCTTTAATGTTTTTTGATTATGGTCTCATGTTACTTATGACTATACTGTAGAAACTGGATTATTACTAATGACCAAGGTTCCATTTTCTTGAAACTCTTCATCCAAAAGGCATACTCGTACTCAGAATTTTGCTTGGTAAAATTTTCATAACCGTGTATTTAATAATATCCATCAATTTAAATAAGCTGCAATAATTTTCAGTTTTCTTTTATGTAATGGCTTTTTCCCTAAAATACTTGAGCTTTCATTTTTGATCAGTCACCAAAGGATGCATTTTAGAATTTAGCATAATGTTCATATGAACTGAGTAATCGGAGTAATCAAGCATATTTTTTGAAGACAAAAAATTGCCGTTCTTGGGTACCATGATTGTTTCAATGGAACAGCATTCAGCAAGGATTGTTTATTATTTAATATAAGAAATTTGATTTGAGTAAATGCTGAAGTTGAAGAATTCAGTAAATACAGGCTTATCCTCGCCCTGAGATTACAAACTGTTCTCAAATTCAGTTGGTTAAAAATTGTCTAAGGTCAGATCTCTGGCCAACCGGACATCATTATGTTCTAATAGTATAATTTGATGCAGCAAAAGTGGGATTTGAGTGGCCGAGTGGCTTCTTGTGTGTTGGAGGTTTTGGTTTTGCCAGATTCTTCCTCCACCATTTATACTGGCTGCCATGTATAGCCTATCTTGTGCCGAAAAATGGTATTATACCCTACAGCACCAACAACAAAAGCGACAGTAAAGATACAAAATACATGCATTTGTAATGATAACTGTAAAACCCACCCTTTCTTGATCCTTCCACGACTCCTTGGGATTTCACTTTTTTCTTGTGGTTTCTGTGGTTTACCCATTTCCCCTGGAGATGGACCAAGACCCAGAGAAGCAGCACTATTTAGTATAACCAGCAGATGTTCCAGCATCATATCTCGCTTCTCCATTGGGTGATGATGCTCTTCATCCTCTTCATCATCGGAGCTTGATTTCTACATTTTGTGTAAAATAATTTCCAGGGATTGGATTTAATAATAATAATAATAATAATAATAATAATAATAATAATAATAATAATAATAATAATAATAATAATAATAATAATAATAAAAGTAATAATAATAAGTTTTATTTATGATACAAAAAAGAATTGTAGCCTTGAGGACCCTGTATTAACAAATATGTTTTAAACTATTTATAAAAGACCTAAGAAGATCGGTCTATATAGGCTTTGGTTTGCATTAAGTATATAGTATAATTATAATTACCTTTTGTATTTTCATATTCTAGGAAAAAAGGCCTGAGAGGCATATGGTCTAAGTGTCAACATTGTTTAAGTGTCTGCATTAACCTGTATACTTAGGAAATCATTATGCCATGTACCGTTTTGGTTAACTCTTATCATGTACATTAATAATTATATCCTAAAAATGGATGAATTTTCCCTACTACAAAGACCACCCTTTGTTGGAGATCAATGTGTAATCAATTTCATTATCACGTCATCAATGTATGGTGATGGAATTGGACCACATATTAGATTCCAACAATGAAAACAACCTGGACTTAAAGACCTGAATATTAATTTTTAAAGATTAATAACGCTGCATTCTCTAAATTCTAATTTGTATTGTTATATATTTCTTATCTAGAAAAAATTATAAATTTGAGATGCTATGGATTTACTTTTATTTAAAAGGCTTCCAACTTTCATGGGGTACTTATTTTCATTGGGAACCAATTCTCTTCAGGCACCAATTTTCATGAATCGGATAGTTTTTACATAGCACTAATTTACAGACATAACAGTATATAATCTGATCTACCTTATCCTTAAACCATGAATTAAAATAATGAACATGCTGTTCATTTGTAAAACTGAAAGCCAATATGCACAAGAAAAAGAATCAAACAATAGTTAAAAAAAATTAATGAAATTAAAGTTTGAGATTACTGATACAACATTGTTCAGATTACCAAGAATCATATTAAAGAGTAATATTATATAAGATGCATGTACCTTTAAAACATTTTGAACAGCATAGGCTGTATCATTCAGGACATTTTCCAGCTTAAGACGCATCTTCTTTTGTTCCTCCAATTCTTCCTTTGTAGTTTTGAGCCCTTGATCCAGATTATTATTATCTTTAATCCTGTTTTCCAGCTCTTCTCTGAAAAAACAAAGAATGCCATATGTTCAAGTAGCACAATATGTTGTAAAACAATTAATACCTTATATACTCATAAGTTGAGTCTATCTGCAAACAACATAGGCCTTGATCCATCAACACATAATGTGCTTGCAGATCAGAATCTAATTTGTTTATTCTACTGCTTACTCCTAACATATTTCATAAACCCTGATCAACAAGTGCATATGCAGTGCCAGATCTGGGTCTATGTTGTTTGCATTGTGTGTTCTGACTTATATGCAAGTATGTATGGTTGTTCTTAAAGAAGGTTAATCTTATCATTCTAAGTACATGGTAGAAATTTGTAATGCTGTCTCTTTTTCTTCTTTCTGTGGTTGAACAGTTTTAAAATACCGATACAGGAAATATTGTGATTTTTTTCTGGGCATAGAAATGTTATTCATATAGTCTGGATAGCCTCTGATAGAAATGGGAAATTTATGTAGTCTGGATAGCCTCAGACAGAAAAGACATTATGTTGTATTGATAGCTTCAGATAGAAATTGCATTTATGTTGTCTGGACAGCCTCAGATAGACATGGCATTTATGTAATCTGGACAGCCTCAGATAGAAGTGACAATTATATGGTCTGGATGTCCTCAGAGAGAAATGACATTTATGTAGTTTGGACAGCCTCAGATTGAAATGACATTTATGTAGTCTGGACAGCCTCAGATTGAAATGACATTTATGTAGTCTGGACAGCCTGGGATAGACATGGCATTTATGTAGTCTGGACAGCCTCCTATAGAAGTGACAATTATATGGTCTGGATGTCCTCGGAGAGAAATTACATTTATGTAGTCTGGACAGTCTCAGATAGAAATTACACTTATTGCCTAGAAAGCATTTGATGGATATTTATATTCATGACTTTAACACCACAAAATCAATGATATTACAGTATGACTTAAAATGAACCCACAGTATGGTCAAAAAATGGATACATTTTAATCCAAATCTATATAATCATTATGGGGGCTTTACCAATACAATTTCTTAAAGTGTCTAAATGTTCTTAATTAAAAGTTGTGCCAATCTGATATCTAAATATAGCCAACAATATTCAAATTAAAGTAACTCTTAAGATTGATGTGAATAACTTATGCATGGATGACAAGGAGAAATGATCATACGATTTTCAAGATGACCACGTTGATGTCCATACTAGATGCCTAAAAAATAATTCTCATTTAGGACCAACTTGACCTTGTGATAAATGTGTGTTTGAATTTTTGTGACAATCCTCAATGTAGTTTCAGAGAATCAGTAACTTGAGCTAATTGACAAAAGACAGCAGGCCATCCAATCAGCTTCTCTGTTCTATGATCAGTAGGGATAGAAAAAAAAAAGAAAAATATGTTGGCGTCAGAGTTTGGAAATTAAAAATAGCTAAAATTTCAGTACTCGAATGTACTGAAATTCTCAATTTACTAAAATGAAATTATGGCCTACCTTTGTTTGTCAAGGTTTTCTCTAAGATTTTCCAGTTCAGACTCCAGTTCCTTGTATTCTTGTTCCTGTAACTCATACCCTGCGATCATGGCCTCCTGGTTCCGGCATTTCTCCGTCAACATTCGGATGATCTGACCATAAAAGTAATAAGAAAACAAAATATAGTCATTTTTTACTTTAATAAATCTGCACTGTTACATAGAAATAACTCGGCATTTCTGAAACTATAAGCACATATAAGGAATTGATGTCACTAGTTTATCTGACGCCACTAGGAGAGAAGATATAAGGCAGAGATGTACAAACTAATCAGATGGATCAACAGACTGCTGGATATACAGAAAGAAGGATGGAATGAAAACATACTGACAGAAGAAAAGAATGATTGGGAAAAGAAAAAAGAAAAGAAACAAAAAACCAATGGCATAATTCCACATCTTCAACACTGAGGGTACCATGCAGCCAAAATGTAATGTTTGTGGGCCATGCATGATAATTTTATCTTGTATACATTACACTTTTTAAAATGAGTACAGTTTAAAAAAATACCTGTTAGCATGTATGTGGACCACTCTGACATAATTTAATATGCCCCACTGTTTCTATGAAAAGCCAGAATTTTTGTTGGCTATAGAATGGCATGTGCATTTTAAACTTGTAGTTGATGTTAGATGATTTTATTGAGACAGCTGTTAGAAAAGAATGACATTTTATTTGCCTGGAAATCAAACCTGCACTGTGATAACAGCAAGATTATATAAAAGACAAAATAACTATTACAACTTGGTTGCCACATAATGAAGTGAAAATATGCTTTACTAAAATACATTGAGTGGATGCCACTCATTATAAGCTACTTCACTATATCTCTAAGTCATGTGTAAAAGTTTTGCTGTTTATAAATGGTAGCTCATATTTGTTTTTTTTTGCTGAGTTTTTTTATGCAAATGTAACAGTTGATACAAGCTGCTGGCAAAATAGAAAGTCTATGCATCTTGAGTTTGTAAAATGTCTATGCTCTTACTGCAGACCTAAATGATGTGAACCTCAAATATACAAAACTTAAGAAATATTTTAAACATGAGAAATTGGCTTATGCATACACTTTTTAGTGTTTACTTAATTGACCTATCCTAAAGACTTTATGAAAATAGTCAAAAGTGTCCATATAGCTACTGTTTCCAAAGTTTGAATATTGCTGCATTGTTCTTAAAATCTAAACAATTCACATTAATTAAAATTAAATGTCTAAAAAATTTCATTTGGTTTTTCTTAATCATGCTAAAAGGCTTTTTATGATAAAAGTCAAAAAATGAAAATGAAAATCTAACCAAATAATAAATGTCAGTATACAAATAAACCTATCAAATTTTATTTGTACACATTGGGTGATTTTTGTTTAATCATGCTAAAAGTATTTTAAATCTTAGTCCAATAGTTCAATAGCTATGTAAAACATTCAATATTACTACAATAATCTAGTTATGACTAATAAAGTATGCAAAAATTTAATGGCTCATAGTTGAAAATTGTGCTCAACTAGGACATGCATTTGGATATATGGTAACAACTGCTCCAATCATGTGACCTAAACAGCAGTATAAGACAATGATAAGTTAAGCTGCAAAAAGCTTATGACATTGAAAACTTTATTAAAAAAAGTAACAAATGTAATTTATTAAAAACAAGTTTCCTGATTATGAAATTCAAAAAAATTTCAAATTTAGCATTAGTTACCTCTATTCTATTGCATTCCTTCACAACAAACTCTTATAATTGTGTAGGAATGCAAAAGCTTTTTCTGTGTTTTTGATTAACTCTAAAATTTGTTTTCTTTTTCAACTAACAACATGCAGCTGACCTTTCTTAGTCTCAGACACAGGAACCAAAATGGAAATCTGAATATATCTTACATTTAAGAAACAATCAAAATTGTCCATGAATGATATATTACAGGTGTTGACCTAACAGATCATGTGCAAACATCAAACTGAAAGGGAAACGCTCTTGTTCTAGTAGAAATTATGTAAAGAGCTCACTTTTTGATTACTGTTATTTTTCTTGGCTAGTTCCTTTTCATTAGTTTCCAGCATTTCAATCTGTTGTTTTTGTTTCTTTTCCTTAGCTTTTAATTCATCATTCTCCTGAATCAGTTCTTGAGTCTTGTCAGACATTTTAACGAGCTGAGCATTTATGGACACATTCTCACGGATTGTTCGCTTTGTTGTTTCAGCCATCTGTTTGTTTGACACTTTTCGGAACTCTGATGCAACTAAGTTCACTCTTGTGATCATTTCCTTTTTTAGCCTGAATTAAAAATATAGAGAAATAAAGAAACAGACCACAATCAGAACATTACATATTTGATGAACATTAGTTCAAATAAGAAAATGTTTTTCAAAGATGAATAAAATTAACATGAATGCTAATATAATATAAATTTTATGTCTGTTGCTAAAAAGAACCCAAAACAAAAAACCCCACAAGGATCAATAGTATATGCTGTATGGGATAGGGAAATCTGTAAGGGAATCAGAACATCTGTGACATAAGGAAATCTGTTTGGGATAGAGAAATTATGGGAATTAAGAAAATCTGGGGGGATGGTAGTTATCTGTGCAAGATAGGATAATCTGAGGTGGATGGGGACCTTGTGGGAGATAGGGAAATCTGTGGGGAATAGGAAAATCTGTAGGGTGATAAGGAAATCTGTGTGGATAGGGAAATCTGTAGGGTTATAGGGAAATCTGTGGGGATAGGGAAATCTGTAGGGGGATAGAGAAATATGTGGGAGATAGGGAAATTTTTAGGGGGATAGGGAAATCTATGGGGGATAGGGAAATCGGTGGAGGATAGGGAAATTTGTTTGGGATAGGGAAATCCCACCCAAGGGGTTACAATTTATGATCTGGAGGAAAAAGGCTTTGCAAGTTTATGCCTACTAATTTTGACTCCCTATGTAAGATTTCCTACATATAATTGGTTATTTCTCACACATTCTTTGATGAAAACCTGTCCTTGAAATCAGGTCTGTGCAAGCTATAAGCAGCAGTGCACTTGCACAAGGAGCCAATTTCAGAGGGCACAAATCAGAGAACAAAAGGGTGCAAACTTTAGACAAAGAGCTAAAATTAAACAAAACTTTTTTTCTTGATACAAAAATTCTTTTATTTGGTCATAACTTACATCAATTTCTTCTGAGCTTTCTTATCAGCAAATATTTTAATTATCAGGGGTCGGGGTGCCAAATATCTGTTTTGCACAGGGCTCCATATTGCCTCATGTCAGCCCTGTTTAAAATAAACTATGCCACTAGGCACAAGTGTTAAAAGGTCAAAACAAATGTAGCTATTTAAATTGTTTAATAATTAAAAACAAACTGTATAAAGAATTGGTTGGCACAGTGAAACAAGTAAACAGAAACTGATAATAGCCTTGATGTCATGGGTGCAATCAGTTCACAAAAAGTAGCAAATTTCCAACTAAAATGTTACTTTGATATCATGTGGTGGGACAAGTCACATGAGTTTTGATAGGAAAAAATCTTGCATGGGTATTCCATTATGGAAAATCGACCAATACATGAAAGAATATGAGAAAATACTTGGAAAGTCAGAGCAAAGCCCCTGCTGACAAGGAGTCAAAGAATAGCTCTGACACACCTAGATATATTAAGTGATCACTATTTCTTATTATACTTCATGGGACTGGGAGTTGAACTCAGAATTGCATCAGTGCAAAGAGTGTTAGTTACCACTGTGTTAACATGGCTTCTTATGCAGTTTTATCATAGTTTAATTTGTTATGATGGTCTTGTCAATATAATGTAAAATTTCAGTTCTACAATCCTCAAATATTATGTTGTTGTTCAATATCTCTCTCCAATTAAACATTTCATCCAAACTAATCTTGAGGCCAATACAACAGTCAACATTTAAGAATTATTTTATTTTAGAAAATCAGAAAGCCTATGAAAATTTGCAAAATACTCTTTGGCAGTAGACCTAGTTATATTTTTATGAAGAAACTGTTGAAAAATTACTTGTCTTGCCGAAACTGAAAAAAATTTTTCTTTTGATTTTGTATAAGATACTTTATGCATAAATTTTGCAACTAGCTTCTATAAAGTTCCTTTTCATCAAGGCAAAGTAAAATGAAAGGACTCACATGTCCTTGTCAATGACAGCTTTTCTCTCCAGTTTGTAGATTTCATCCTTATGTTCTTGCTCTTGTCTGGCCAACTTGTTCTCCATCTCTGCAAACTTAGCCATAAGTTCCTCCTTTTGGACCTTGAATTCCTCCAATGAAGCTAGTTTACCACCTGTATACAAATATACATTACTAGTTTTGGGAACTAAATGCAATTTCATTGTCAATCATCTTTTTTTCATTATGTACTGGCAAAGCCAAGGCTATTCTTCAAACTAAATAAGTCTAATGGAATAAAGCTGAATTTTGACAAAGATTGATTACATAAATCATTATTAATTAACTGACTGCTTCAAGAAAAGAGATTAATTTTTGCCCAAATCAATAAATTTAAATAGCACTAGCATTACATGACAGATGTACAGTTTAAGAAATGTACAGTTCGAATACTCTTATTTCTCATATATTACATTTATCAGCAAGTTATTCCAACACCTTACCCTAAAACAATTCACTAAAACATAAATAAATGCTTCACAAATTCATTATATCTCAATATATCCATCTCTGAGATGTACGGTTATCTCAGGAAAAAAAATTAGCACAAGCAGTAACAGTTACAAAAGTTAGGAACATTAATTTTGAACAAGAAAAAAAGTAAATTAGTTATACTTCAAATCAACTTTGCTGGGCTCTATATCTACAGTTTTAAAAAGCTGTAAACTTATAGAAACATAAGCAGATGGAAACTTGAGTAACTTTTAATAGGACTAATAATTTTAAAGCTTCAACAAAAAAGAAAATGAAAATTACAAATATTTAATCTGACATCAGAAACAGTATACTTGACTCTAACACAGGTTTCACATCATGCACACAAGTATGTGAATGACCCGGGTCTGTTTTGATGTAAATAATTACAAATTATTTGTTTTACTAAATTACTGTGGATACATTGTCCCTTTCAGTTTTCATGATTTTTGCAGAAATAATCTTTTTCTGGGTATAAATAAGTTATGCCTGATATGTCTTTTTTTTAAAGCAAAAACTGTTTATTGCACTTGAAATTCAAGTTTTTTAAAGCAACCATAACATTTTTGAGATTTGGTACATGGTGAATAGAAATGAATTGTCAATATTACTTAGATTATGAAACATAATTCTTGTTTGAGTTATTTAATATTATGAAAGCAAACACTAAATCCTGGGGGTTTTTGTTATAGAGGATTGGCACCAGTTAACACATGGAACCAGTTACCACATGGAACCAGTTATTTCATGGAACTAGTTACCACATGGAACCAATTACCACATGAAACCAATTACCACATGGAACCAATTACCACATGTTTGTTGCTTACTACTGACTACATGCAGTATATTTTCAGCCAGCAGAGGGATACATTAGCATGTAATGAAAGGATGTTTTGTGTTGGCACCTAGAAATAAATGTTGAATAGAATTTAGAAGAAATTAACAACTGTGCAGCAGCTGGTTACATGTAGTAATTGTTGAAGTTCTGCTATGTGAATTATAGTAATATAGAAATACATCATAAATCTATTGAATCAGGTTTACATAAAGAACAAGAAAAAGTCAAAACATTGATTTTACAAGATATAGGACTTCCTCTTTGAAAGGCCATTTTAAAACATGGTTCCAGGTACAAAAATTACATGTATCAAATACTTCTCATTTTAAGGCAGTATACTCAATAGCAAATCAATGGAAAACATAATTGTGAAGGAATAATGTCCTATGAGTTCACTGTTATTTGTGGGTTCAAATTTTGTAGATTGTATCATTCCTCAAAACCATAAATTTAATGACCCCAAAAGGACTTAAGACATTTATGAAGTACATGTAAATATAGTAGGCTGGAGTTTTACCCACTGGCCATTTGCTGGACAACCTTATCTAACCCATGATGATTTAAGTCCAAAAAAAAAACTGAATGTATATTACAGGGGTCTTAGACTCAAATCAACATGATGGCCACAGGAAGGCTCAATATATGTACATTGGCCTGAGGACCGCATCACTGAAACATTTCAATACTGCGAAAGAATCTCATGTTAAAGGTATCCAGTTGAAACGTTGGAAACAAGAAATAGATGATGGAACAATATTTTTTTTTATCAAAACTGGCTGGCTGTGAAAAAAGTGATATTATTAATTATTTTATAAATTCTGGGTGTCATTGTGGGCCGTAGGCAATAACATCCTAGGCCACATATTGTGGGATTTACAGATTGGCTTTCCTTTTTCTAAAGGTTTTGATTGAAAGAAAAATGTCTAAACAAGGGAACTGAAAATTTGAGAGAACACATAAGCCATCAGCTGAAATAAAATCTGTGTATGAATTTCATATATAATGCATTGCATTTAAAATATCAAAGTCATATTATATGATCATAATACTGTTAAAGAAATACATTAAATGAATTTTTATTTACAAATCAATTACAATCATAAAAATGATTTTTTGATATCAACTTGCAGTGTAACACAGAAGAATCCGCACTGTTAACCTAGAAGCAACCATGCTGTAATAATAAAATATGCCATTTTAATACTTACAATCTCCCCAATAAAGATATACATATAAATAAGACATTTAAAAGAGTATTACTAGATTTTTAAAAAACAGGACAAAAAGAAAAATAAAACATACTCAAAATCATATTTTCTGATGTCAGCTGATCTTTAGTCTCCTGGAATTCATTTCTAAGTTTCTGTAGTTCACTCTCGTAATTTTCTTTTTCACTGTCTTTGGCTTGTTGTAATCCAATGAGTCGATCATTCAAGTCAGTGATCTCATCATCTGTCAATAAAATAGGCAAAGTAAATAATTGAAATGATCTGATTATAATTATATTATTATCACCATACTTGGAGATGGATGTTTGATAAACTCATTCAAATTTCCATTTGTCCATAACAGGTAGAGTGATGGAAGTATTATCCATTCATGTATATATTCAGTCTAAATGCAAACATTACAGACCCTGATCTAACCAAATGCAACAGATCTGCCAGAATATGTGACAGCAGATCTGGGTCTCTGCATTTTACAGTTGGATCCAACTTAGACGTGATTACATATGGTATCTCAGCTTTTGCTCAAGTTTCCTTGTGTATGCATATAAATCTCAGAACTGATTTTCTGAGTAAATATTTTTGGCATTCAAGAATATGTGTTCTTAATATGTATGTAACTATATCTTTCTTTGTTTAAAGCTTTATTCAAACAAAAGTGTCAAAGTGATTTTCATGAATCTGTGACCTGATATATACTAAACCTCAATGTAATTATATCTAAATGTAGGAAACATACTTGCATAACTCAAATTCTTGCTTTAGCAAAGTTATAGGATAAGATTATTTTACAAGATTATGGTAACATGTTGCTTTACCAAATGTTGTGTAAAATTTGTAACTGATTGCAATATACCACAACTATCTTATTTGATTATGTAAAACACAAGACAGTAAAATACCTTTCTGAAATGTGTAAGACAAAAGGAAAATTCGAGGAATATATTTAGGTCTTTCTTTCGAAGCGAAAACATATTCATATACAAGCATATAACTGATCATCAGAGCCCAAATTGGTCAAGTTATATTGCTAAATAATCAATTTTAAATCATTTCTTGGAGAGTACGGAAATGAGACTTCATACAGCATGAAAGTAACTGCACAGATGGACTCGCAGTGCATCAAACCAACTTATATTGCACTACATGATCCTTAAACACAAAACAAAAGGGCCTAACTTCAGATAATTTTCAATAAAAAAATCATAATGATCTTTTTAATGCCCATGCTGTATAAATGAATGGTAACAATGACTAGGACTGCCTGTTCTTCTATGGTAGTATCAAACACATAACTCTCAGCAACAAGAATATTCCATTGATATTTGTCTCAACAGGAGCAAGCTATTGCACTTCAATTTTATAATTTGTTATATTTGCATGGGAAACTTTGTCAAACTATAATCTTAGTATCAGCCATAACTATGACATGTTGACTGAATGTAATCCCTGCTGTCTTTGGACAGAAGCATATACAATTAATTACTTTTGTCCTGTCAAACTTCCATGGTAGAAATTAAGCAAAGTATAAATATATGAATAAGATGTACTCATCATGGCAGTAAAATATCTTCCTACAAATATATTAGTCTATAATCATTTTTATATGAATTTTATAGATTACCTGATTATTCAGTTAATCTCATTAGCCACAGCAGACTTAATCTTAAACTCCCAGAGTGTTACTTCTGACGCTCTTCCAATGATATACTGAAGCATTGTTAATTTTGCATTTAAAAAGTGTTGAATTAATTTGGTATTCAGAAATAATTTGCTTGTATAACTGCAACAAGTCTGTTATTTCTTCTTCTGCCTAACAACCATTACCTTCCTTGAGCATGAATACTTTCTTAAATTTAACTGTTGTCTAATGGACTTGTCCATTTTCTTTTTAGGGGGATGTAGAATTTAGTTAATTATACACAGGATCTTTTGTATATATGCCTACTCACTCTTTTGTTCAATTTGCTTCTTAAAGAAAGACACCAGATCTTTCTTCTCCTTGTCCATTTGATCAAATTTTTCCTGGAAACTGCCATTTCTAACTTCTAATTCATCGCAACGCTTCTGGTATCTATTTGAAACAGAAGGAGAATAGAATTATCAAATAGTAATAAAATGATGCAATGATATCCCACTGTTTATAGTACTTCTATTTGATTTTAAATTTTTTGAGCTTAGAACTAGGTATTAACCAAATGAATGTTGATCTTACAAAAAAGTTTAATAGAAAAAGTAGTTTTGAATGTGTAAAATAAAATGTAAATATTACATATTACAAGAGATGTGTTTCAGCCTGGAGATAAGAAACACCATCTGCATATTACTAAAACCTATAATATAGGAAGCATGATGTATCCCATTAAATTGTTTTAATTCTTTATTAGTTAGGAACAATTACATATAGTTTGATCACTGTCATTTATGGCATTCATTATACAGTTTATGTTTGTACATGTATGCAGTACTCTATATGATCACCTACAGTTTGAGTCCAACTTCAAACTGCACTAACCCAGGTCAGCCATTGCATAATGCCTATGCAGTTTACTATGAGTAATAGAACAGAAGTAACAGATTATGATCTGCTACCACATTATACAATGCCAGATTATGGTCTATGTTGTTTGCAGTTGGACATGACTTATAAAGAAGTATATACAGAACATAATTTAAGCTTATTGTAGGAAGTTTTCTTACTCTCACAATTGAAAAACTTAGATAACTTTTCTATGTCAATGGTACCACATATATATTTAACACTTTAAAGGTCTGCATTTGACTTTTTTTATCTAAGTTTAACTTAGTTCTTTCATGATTTGCTCAGTGGCATGATTTCACATTTCATGGATCTTGTAGATTTTATGGTCTCATCATACATCATTACTTCTTTATGTGTTTTGTAGACAAGAAATACTCTGCATCATCATGTACTTTGGAAATTCTAAAACACACCTAAATATTCTGCCATGTCAAACTGACTTTTAGGTTAAGTAAAAAGCTTGATTTGATTTGCATGAGAGCAGAAAAGTTAAATATGCATAAATTAGCTGTCATAAATAATTTGGACTCTCTAGAGCTGCAGTTACACCTACAATCTTTAACAAAGAACTTAACAATCTATTTCCATTAATTTATACATATCAGTTTCTTTGGTTTTAGTATAACTGACATGGACCAACACTATAATTACCAATTACCAATATATATTACTCTGTTATCAACAAGAACAAGATAAAATATCAGGAATGAGATTTTATGGAACACTGCACGATAACTATTTTTTGAGTGGCAACTGTTACAGGCTCTCTATCTGACTCATATCAGTTATTCACTCCATTACTAGGAAAAGCTCTGATTGATAGAAAAGCATCACTGGTATATTTGCATAGTCATTTAGAAAAATAATAATGACTGTACATCCATGTTGAACTGCAGAGTCAGTATTCTGGTTGCAAAACACATACTTAGCATATGATGTGTTCAATAGTACAAGTCACAAGGATCATTTATGTGCATTTACTCACTTTAAATTAAATATAAATTGTTCTTTTAAAATTTAACACTAATTTTCTTTAACCAAAGTCTATTCAATCCAGATTATTGAATGCTCTGCACCTTAATTGTCATCAAGAAACTTCCATGTGAAAATTATTTATTGCTATGGACTTTTACAATGGTGTCCATGAACTAAACTTGGATCAAAATAAGAGCACATTGAGTACAATTGTCATAATTGAGAGTAGTAGAATTTGTTTATCAATATGTGTACCTTTCATATTGACATCACAGTGCTTGACATTCAATCCCTATAATACTGGATCACACCTTTAGGTTCATTTCATGCCAAAATGTATACTTACTTTAACGTTGATTTTGCTGTATGCACCTCTTGGGGCATCTAAATAATAACCTTCCAAAGGAATATGGATGTAAATGAATCCAAACAAAGTGAATGCTTTACATTTCAAGGTATGTAGAATCAAATTATAAAAAAATGACACATGATACTGAAAAAGTCAGTGTTGAATGCCAACATGACCTGTGTGACTTGTACTATAGGTTTCACTGCCTATGGGTATAATCTCTGCAACTCTCTAAAGTAAGCCCTATTACTGTGCCAAAATCTCATTGCCAAATGAAACAAACCCCACAACGTTCTGAACTAAGCACTGTGCCAAAATACATGGAAAGTCTTCATAGATCATACTGATTTCGAAGAGTAGACTTATTTTCATTTTACATATATGACCTTTCATGGCTGTCATAATGTCTGAAAATATTTATATTTAAAGGATTTGTACAATAGGTTTCCAAACTGAAATTATGGATTGGCGATGAAAAGGTTAAGACTTATCGACTTTAACTCATCCTGCATGTACTCAATAAGCCATTTCGTAGTTCTAAAATTCATTGCAAAAAAAAAACAAAACGTACAAAAGGCAGAACGTCATGAAGCATTGATGAAAACTATGTATTTGCACAGTTTTTAAAGCATCTGGTAGTTTAATGCGAATCTGGGATATTCACCTTACTAATCTATTTTCGAGGTCTTTAATTTGGATCAAATAATACTCCTTGGTCAAGTCACTAATATCTGGCCCTGCCTTGGAAGGCGACCCCCGTCCCGATTTCTTGCCACTTTTCTTCTTCTTTCCGCTCTTCTTTTTTTTCGGCGGCATTTTTAGTTATTTGTATAGTGGTTAATTAACAGTCTCTACCGCTAGTTTTATGATCTAGCCCTTTTTTTTTTCCTGAATTTGTGTAACTGAACACCACTGAATTACAACTGTTAATATGATTTGTCCGCCATATTGTAAACACCGGATGACACTGTTTTCATGGAAACAGACGGGTTATATGAATGCTTTAACCACAGCAATCTTATAGGCGAAAAAGAAATGGTGAGGTGGGGTGCAAGTGGAATAGCACTAGACGAAATGTGCCCTGTAAAATGTCCTCTCTCAACAGCCATTTCAGTGAAGTGTGAAAAGTGGATTGCAGCAATAGATGCTAATAAGTTAAGACAGAAATTATTTATTTCAAACTTCAAAGTTCGTAAATCGTAATTGCAAAAATAAATGTTATTTAACAAAAAATATATACAAAAATTCAAGTGTTTTGTTCCGCCAATCAAGCAAAACCACTAACATAGTTCCACATAAATTTTAAGATACAGTTCGTACTATCGGATATTTTTGTTAATACGGCTGTAACAATCAACCATCTTGAAAGATTTAATAGTAAACAAAGACTACTGCTAAAATCAATTACTAACTTTCATTTTATACAGTAACTAAATTTTGTCCATATATCTGCTCAATATAATATGCAGCAATCAATAAGCGAAAATCCTATTTTAATGTTCAAAGGGCAAGTTATAAATAAAGCCAAGTGTATTCAGTTGTCTAATCATATTTCATCATCAGATAATTGGATTTTAAAAAGTTTGCCTCATCCTGTCGACAAAATAGATTGACTGAATATAACAGTATGAAGCTTGAATAATCATGGGAAATTTAAGTACGACAACGTGTCCTGCATCAGTAGCATCATAAATGGAACATACATACATACATGCATACATACATACATGCATACATACATACATACATACATACATACATACATACATACATACATACATACATACATACATACATACATACATACATACATACATACGTACGTACGTACGTACGTACGTACGTGCGTGCGTGCGTGCGTGCGTGCAGGCAGGCAGACAGACAGACATAAGAGGCAACAACCCGAACATTCATTTTGAGGGAAAATATTTTTTATTATTAGAAATTTATATTTATAGTCTAAAGTCATTCCACCTTACAATTGCTATATTTGTATGGCAACATATTGAATGTACAAGTCACTATTTATTCGAACGTATCTTGTTTTACGATCTGATTTAAACAGATCTCCCAATCAATGGAGATACGACGGGCACCAGTACGATGTCATGTTCTGCTGACTTTTCGATTCACATTCAGAGCTTTCATATTTATCAATGTGCAAAACCATCTGTGAACCAAGGCTTGTCGGATTAGTGCAAAACTTCATTCTGAATATTTTCTTTATAACGATAGGTTACTAAAATTACGTTCAGTGGATTTCCAAACATTGGTGGAACAAGAACCTTTATCAGTACTGGTCAGATTGTCTTGTTTTATAAAAACGTTTACGTTCATGCTTGTTGTTCACTTATAATATTGTTAACTGAACAGCTAAAGAATGGATTAAAAAAAAAAACCAACAAAAAAACCCCCCAAAAAACAAAACAAAACAAAAAACCAAACAAAACACAAATTGCTCTCCACAATAACTTTCTGTGAATCAGGTTTCCATAGCAATGATTTGGCTATGCTTAGGTCTAATTCGTTTCGATTTTGGTAACTCGTCCAAAACTGGCACTTTTCTAAGAAAAATATGGTGAAAATCGTAATAGATTAGTATTGGATCAAAAAGTTAAATAATAATAATAATAATAATAATAATAATAATAATAATAATAATAATAATAATAATAATACAAAATCATTTAAGTAATGTATTCAATTACCCTATAATCTATATCAGAATTGGAAAATTTCTGATTAAGTAACAAGTTTTAGTTTGCTCGCATATCCAAAGGAGTTATAGTGTTGATTGAAACCAGTCTACTTTAGGTAGTCAAACAAAATGGCTGCGCCCAGGCGCTGGAAGAAAATTTTATACGAGGATCAAAGCGTTGATGATAACTACGTTGATAGCAGTTTCCTTGACGAGCTGAAGAAGAATTGTACATAGCTTCAAATTTATCTATATCTCTTTCTCTTCAAAACTAAATGGGGAAGGGGGACACCTCAACTAATACCAGCTAATATAGCCGTACTTAACTTTATATAGTCCGAGCCTATTAACCCGTTTGTTTGTACCCCGTACCGATTTCAATAACGAAAATGTCTGATATGATAAAAAGTTCACAAAATTAAATCAACCGAATCATTGATTCATAATTTATTAACCTGACAGTCCAGAAGAGCACTAATATCGTATCCACTTTCACCTTTCATGCTTAACCGACTTTCCATACTAACACGGCGCCTTATTCCATACACTATGGAGTAGTTTATTTCCATCAGACAACATAATGACGTAATTCATCCTATTCGGTAAGTGGCGGATAATTCCGTGAATTACCATAGTGTTGAGTTTGGAATAATATTCCTTTGCACACATGAATACATTAATAAAACCGCTTGTTAAATCCACGTGAAAGGCAAATTTGTTGTCATTCTTTTCCTTTGCTTGATTCAACATTGTAAATATTGGAAGCAGACAACATATGTATGTTTATCTTTAGTCTGCATTCACCGCTTTGCTGAAAATGGACTGATCTAGGAACTGGACATGGGTCTCAAACATGTCCATCTATTATATTGAAAACTTATATTAAGCATGAAATGAGCAGACAATGATAGTGTTATGGCCATTCTACTCACAGTCATGTGAGAAAATATAAATCAATGAATGAATTGACTATGCTCTTTGCACTTTTTATCAAATTAAAGGTTTCCATTATTGAAATCTGTAAGCAGGGTACAAACAAACGGGTTAATAGACTTATAGTCGCATTCTATTAACCTGTTTATACCCCCTACCGATTTCTTTTGATATGATAAAAAGTGCACCAAACTAAGTCAGTTGAATCATTGATTTATAATTTCTAATCTGACTGACCAGAATGGCACTAATACTGGTATCTCTTTGCACCTATCATGCTTAACCGACTTTCTATACTAACATATTTTGTACACTGGGCTAGTTTATTTCCATCAAACATAATGTAATTATCCTATTTGGTAACTGGCGGATAATTCCGAAAATTACCATAGCGTTGAGTTTGGAATAATATTCTTTTGCACACATGAATACCTTAATGAAACCGCTTGTTAAATTCATGTGAAAGGCAAATTTGTTGTCATTCATTTCCTTTGCTTGATTAAACATTGTAAATATCGGAAGCAGATGACATGTATGTACATCTTTAGTAGTGCAAATACACCTATGCTGAAAATGGACTGATCTAGGAACTGGAAATGGGTCTCAGGCAAGTCTGTCTATTTTATTGAAAACTTTCATTAAGCATGAAATGTGCAGGTAATGGTGTTATGGCCATTCTACTCACAGTCAGGTTAGAAAATATAAATCAAGGAATGAATTGACTATGTTCTCTGCACTTTTTATCAAATTAAAGGTTTTTTGTTATTGAAATCGATAGGAGGGTACAAACAAACAGGTTAATAGACTTGGACTATAGTTTGGTGCAACTCAGAATAGTAAATTATGGCTTGATGGATACAAAAGTATTTTAGGAGTGAAACAAGCCATAGAATATGGTTGTATGCCTTTAAAGAGAGAAATAGCAGGAGATCGAGGGTATTTGGTGAAACAAAGTATTTGGAAGTTACTGATCTTGTCTCTTATATAGTATGAAAGAGAGTGTCCAATATCAAGCTTGCATCAAGCACCTGTGGCCTGATGCATGAGAGTGGTCCTCATAAACAGAAGTTGCTACCCCCATAGTGAAATGCCCTTTTGTGGAACTCGTAACTCTGGGTCTCGGAAGTAATTAATTACATTTTGTTTGGCAATTAAGGGGTGTTGGTAATGAACAATTCAATTTAGGTGGGTGAAAGTGGTACTCTGTGAAGAAATTGCTAAAATTATGTAATAGTGATGCTTAATTTCATTCATTTAAGTGTTGTGCACCATTTAGTAGTGAGTATGTGGAATAATAACATATAGTAAAAAAATCTGTATGTTTTTGTCCACAGACTTTGATGTGGTATACTGCAATATAGAGTCTGTATATAGAGAAAATGAAAATGCTATGATGCTTATGCTTATTGAGTATATTAAGTCCTGAACAAACCTTGACTGTAGTCTCTGAAAAAAGGTATAAACAACTGTATTGGCCATAATACCATTTTATGATAAAGACAATAAAACAATTCTCCATGTTTTTTTAATAATTAAATAATAATAATAATAATAATAATAATAATAATAATAATAATAATAACAATAATAATAATAATAATAATGATAATAAAAATTAATTTTTCCAATTTTCAGATGTCATCCACAAAATAACATAAGTAACTAGTTATCACAAATACAGGAAAATGTCACCAAATCACCACTAATTCCTCAAATAAGGTAAATTCTTTCCTAAATTATTCCTATTGACACACTAGAATCTGTTGCAGAAGACCTTATTGATTGAATACAGGGATTTTATATTTTCATTTATCACATAGTAGATTTTGCCTGAAGTGTGTGCAGTTTCATGTTTTTTATTTAATTCTGATTGGTCCAAATAAGACCATGGAATTATTGTGCAGTATTCTTGTTAATGATTGGATGCAATCATGGGAGAACTTTGTTAACATTGTCTTCTGGAATAGATTGTTTTCAATGAACATTTTTGGCAGCCATTTTATGAATTGACTTTCGAAAAGAAATTCGGGAAAAATGGTCTCATCTGTTTCAGTATGGCTAATGAACACTCACAGGGGTTTGTTATGTATAACATGTCATAACATGAAAAATGGCTAAAACCATGAGAGAGAAACAATAACAGTAACAAGCAAAACTACAGGTATTGATTGTGTGGGATTGGGGTTCAGGGAGGCAGTATATCTGTAGCTTGAATTCCACCTTATGTACAAGCATGGTTTAAATGTTAACTTACAGAAGTAAATAAACTCACCTCTCTTCACAGAAGAATGTGCATATAATCTGGCCTCCAAACTGACCAAAGTTTATCAAACTATTGCATATTTACGCGTTAAATATGGGTTGCATTTCTTCCTCAACTTACTTTGTTAGCATATTCTGTAGTCAGCTGTTCCAAGTCAGATACTACAAATATCTGGTAACAAATAGATTACAGTATATATTGGAATTTCTGCATCCAGTAAACATTCTTTCACATGAATATTGCAAGAATGTAATGTTTAATTGTGAAAGTGACAGGTAAACATGTATTGTCTACTGCAGTCTAATGGGGGTATTACATTATACAATGTGTCAGTGCATTGGATGTTCTGTCTTGAAGAATGATTTTGTCTGTGCAAAATGATCTGTTTATTAGGAAGGACTCTTGTTCTTTGATTTTTTAGATTGTAATTACTTTTAAACGTTATTACTATTTTCAACTTTGCTTGGGACTATTTTTTACATACAACAAATGAAAAGTGTAATATCTGTCAGCAAATAATATGTTTTAGCACAGAGGAGTAAAACTATCTAGAATGATAAAGAAATCAAAACATTTTTAAAAAAGAACAAGATAGCTAATGAAACAACATGGACTATTTCTTTTTACATTTTTAGATAATAGCTCACTTTCAAAATATGTAATTTTTGCCTTTATCATTTTGTTCATTTTCTTTGGATTAGACCTTTTCATTATTCAGGATAGATTAATATTAATGACTTAGGCAATAAATTTGGCAACTTTTTAAAACCTTGCAAAGTATGTGTCTTTGTTTCTTATAATGAAGATATTTAGGCTATCAAATTGATGCAAAAAATAATGTACGTTTACAGATGGTGCCTTGTCTCATCGAAATGATGCATACAACTAAGTCTTGCCAAGCAGTAAATGCTACGTTGGTTTTATATGAGATTATTTTATTTATATAATTCCTTTTCAGTATGTACAAGGAAATATGACTATTGGACAGTGGTCAGGGCCTCTGGAGTGGTCACTCAGCAGATTAGCAGGTAGGCAAGACCTTGATTGGAGATCTATAGTTTGAATTAAAGTGACCCATATATGTGAGACTTGCAGAGCATCTAAATGTGAGATTTGACAGTATTCAGTTAGATTTAATCAAATACACAGCTTATTTAGAGATGTCAAAATTTTAGGAACTTCTGCTGGGTACTGGTCAATCCTAATGATCAGTTACCCAGGTACCTGATCAAAGGAAAATTGTATTAAATGTGAACCTGAACTGTGTTGTTGTAGGTTCACACATGCCAACCCCAAGAGAGGTATAATCATAAATATTACTTATACATGTGGCAAAAAAGTATAACCTGAGAATGAAAAGAGCAATCTGTGTATTACATATCATAACTAAAGAAACAGTGTGAAAAATGTATTTATTTTTTATACTTACCTGGATCTGCAGTTAAAATTCTTGTCACAAATCAGCTAATTCCATGTGGATTAATAGTTAGTAAAGAGACTATTGACACAAAACAAATTCATAAATTATCTATGTATAATACTCAGTTTAACTAGTCTAGCTTTCACAAATGGTTGTGAAGTCCACAAATGATGAATGCTTTATTACATCACTGTTGAATTCTTTCAAAATTCATGAAGAGCTATTGATTTGTCCCTTTCTGGATGCAACATGTATTTCAGTTGAACTAAATCTCTCTCCTTAAAGATTTACAGTCATATAACATCCATGAGTCACATTGATAAAGCCCTTTTCTCTTAATATGTGGTGTCACTTTTTTTTATTTTAGACTAGTCCTTTATGTATGTGTGTATCAAAATTGGTTGAATCTTTGACATGGTTTCACATTTAAGAAACAGGTCATTTTACTTGGAACTGTTTCACATACAATTAGTGTAAATAGATAATAAGGAATGCAGCAGCCAATGGTCCCAAGATTCAAGCCTCAAACTGTAATTGTTGTTCTGTGTCTTGCTTGTTCCTGATATCCTTGATCTGTACTTGGAAACATGTTTTTGATTTTTCTTTTAATGTTTAACTGGTACCTGGTTGTCTATTTTATTGCCCAAGTTTTTTTCAATGGGCAGTTACCTGAGTACCCATTAACAGCTTTAATCTGATTGATAAGATTGTTACAGGTATGATCTTTTGGTTTGTAATAGAACCAGGAAAATATTTTGGAGAAGAAATTTAATTTTGAGAAATGGAACTTGGTGAGTGAGAATGTGGTCAAAAATTATGTGAATTCACACATTGAGACATGTTAGGTATAAAAATCAAAACTGATTTAGATCTTAGAATATTGTAGTGAAACATTTTTTTTTGTATCTTTGCTGTACTAGGTTTGATTCTTTTATGTCCTCACATTTACATGTTGTTGTGCAACTGTTTTCGATAGTTCACTGTGTCATAGTACTGAAATATTCTTGTTTATAATTGTTTATAATTGGAGTTCTATGAATTTTGATTTAGACTGTTATGTTAAAGAGTGCATTCTTTCTACTTATAACAAAATTTGGGGGTGGTAGGCTAAAGAATAATTTCCAAATCAAAGAGAGTTTCCATCATAACTGTTAAGATTAGGATATTATTCCTAGATAATAGGAATATTGGACTAAGTGTCACTTGCATGATGCAAATAGCATCAGCATGTAGCAAAATTTAAAACATTGTGAGATTACAGCCACCATGTACAGCCTTTTGTGTGCTGATAAATGGTGTTAAGCCCCACAACAACAACAACAAATAGCATCAGCATATAGCAAAATTTAAAACATTGTGAGACTACAGGCCATCATATAAAATGATTTGTTGTTTTGTTCAAACAATATGAAAAATATCACTTGTGTCATTAAGAGACCCTTTTTGCTTGCTTTATCTCTGATCCCTTCCATTGTGACCTCTGTTCCTGTGGTCAAATTTGGGACATTCTTGCATGGACTCACACATATGGTTCAACAATTGTTTAAATACAAAGCAGAAAATAAGCATGTAAAAAGTCATCAATATTTACTTTTGCTCAGGTTTTACGAAAATCTTAATTCTTGGCAAGTACAAAGTTATGGATTGTATTTTGTTTTATAAAAACCTTGCAGAAGACTGTATAGAAATTCTTTTTGATAGAAGTGTTGACTCAGGACAGCAGAATTCCATTGTCCTTGATGCTGAATTGGAAGTTTGTTCATGTAGACTAGTATCTTCTGCAAGGTTACTTGTCTATGGACTAGTAAGTTGTGACCTTAACTTGAAGGGGCAGTAGTTCATGTTTTTCTGAGCAATGTTTCCACGAGTGTCATTCGTACTAATACAAGCGAGTAAAATATGAGTGTATGCTGAAATTCATTGATAAGGACTGAAACCAGTAGCAGCTTCAGTGCAACCAATGGAAGCAGACAGTACCATTTTAAGCAATATCTGTTAATGGTTACATCAGAACAAATTTCATTGGCTGGAGGATAGGGCTTCTCCAAGGATCGATCATTTTGGACTAATTGCTGGACTACTTTAAACCATTATGCACAACTGTAAAGCTTTGGTTAAAAGTTGAATGATCAACAATTGGGCTAAACCTAAACTTGACTCTGATGGGTAATACAGTTATAAGTGAAAATAGGAGTTCATGATTCTTGGCCATTTCTTTGGCTTTATGCCAATGAAGATCAAATAAAATTGCATCTTGTAATATACGTAAGAGAACATGATGAAATTTGTGGCAACACAAAATAACCTTGTCTGTTCTATAATACTTATTATTATAGTAAAGATAAGATTTTGTTCTGTCACAGATGTCATATTTTATTGATTAAACATCAGACTTGTGTGGTAAGAAATACCTCTCAACTGCATACAAACCCATTGGATTGTTTGCAGGACACTACATATTAATTAAAATTTGATAATGAAATGGCCAAATCTAAGAAAAAGTAGTTGAGGGTGATTTGGACAGAGTGATCAGTATATACAATATGAACCAAACCGAGTGTTACAAGAAGCTGTTTAACACAGTAGATGTCATAGCAAAGCTGAGAAAATGATTTTCAGACTAAATTTCTCAGTGAGGTTCAAATCAGCATTAAACTTAGAACTGATCACATCAACAGAACAGCATCTGATGTTGTATTGAAAAATGTCTGGGATAAAATAATCAGTTAAATTCATATTCATCCTTTTATATGCTCTTGTTGTAGACCAAGATGAATTCTTGTTAGATTTGTGGACCCTGACCAGGAAAGTGTAAAAATAAGACATTGAAATATCCAGTATATTTTATATATTGCAGATCCATACATTTAAATGGTGCATCTTGACAAACATAAACAGTTCCACTGTTTTTTTTTTACTGTAAAAATGGGGTGTTTTGTATGGACAAGTAAATGTTTTACTCGTCCATGGCCAACTTGATATTGGCAATTTCTGCATCCCTGTGACTGAAAAAATAGGAAAATATTTGGTACTGGTAATTGTTTTTTTCAATGTATATTATTACTCTAGTTGCATATATAATTAAGCCATTTTGTATTGATATTATGAAATCCATAAATATCACAATGAGTCAGTAATTTTGACAGATAATAATACAATTCTAAATATAAATATTTCAGATATCTTCATTTTCAAGTTTGAAATTTGATATAAACAGGAATCTTACTAAATTTTAGAAACTAAATATTTACAACAATTTATGTTTCAGAAAAATTGGAATTTACAGTTTGCATTGTACTGCTTGTAGCATTATCATTGATTTTATTTTAATGAACTTTAGCAGAATGATTTTTACCATGTCTTAATCTTTTTTTCAGTGTATGTATCTTTGTGATTGTGTTTATCTACATGGACAACAAGATTTTGTCAGCTGAAAACCTGTGTATATCAGTTCTTACCATGACTGTTCTAGGCTACATAATTAACAAACTGCCAGTGAGAAAAAGTTTGAGTTTCAGTGAAAAATCATCATCAAGAACTAGTAAGTTCCAAGGATGCTATTAAATTTGTTTAAAAACCTACAACACTCCCTCACTATGGGGATCTTCATTACAATGCAGCACTCACTATAAAGAGCTTCATTACAACAAAACTCCCTCCATATGGTGATGTTTTTTATAACAACACTCCCTCAATATAAGGATTTTCATTATAACCATTCTTACTATAAGGACATTCATTAAAACACCTTTCTATAAGGATATTCATTATAACCCAACACTCAATATAAGTGTTTTCATTACAATGCTCCCTCTCTGTAAGGATCTTCATTATAACACAACACGCACTATATGGATCTTCATTATAACATCACTACTTTGAGATAAGGATCTTCATTATAACAACAATCCCTTGCTATAAAGAACTTCATTTTAACAAAACTCCCTAACTAAAAAGATATTCATTATAACAACCCTCCTTCAGTATAAGAATTTTCATTATAAAAATATGACCTCATTGTAGGTGTCTTTGTTATAACACAACACTCCCTCACTGTAATGGCATTCAGTATAACAACATTCCCTTACTCTAGGGATCTTTATTATAACACTCCTTCATTATAGCACAGTTCATGTTATGAATTGGATATGCATACATGCCAACCAATTTGCTTTTGGCATAATCATTATGCTTTTTGTCACTAAATTATGCCTTACGCATAAATGTATTTAGATTACTCTTTTTCAATATATCCCCCTCCCCCCCAAAATAATTTGTTTTCTCATTTTTATTAACATCCCACTAATCTCACAGAACTTATTCTAGAAAATACAGTTCTGTGTAACTATGACATAAAAGTACACTTGTCTGCAGACTAGCGATGACCTTCCTATGTGTTATTTTCTATTTATAGCAGCTGCCATATTTCCAAGAAGACCTCTGTTTCTGTTTATAGCAACTGTCTTGCTGAGGACAGAACTAATTTTTAATCTTTGCTCACATATTATTTGTTAAAAATAATTGAAGGTACAGAACCATTCTTTAGGAATTTTGCAGTAAAAGT
Organism: Potamilus streckersoni; assembly: GCA_016746295.1. Lineage (NCBI taxonomy): Eukaryota > Metazoa > Mollusca > Bivalvia > Unionida > Unionidae > Potamilus > Potamilus streckersoni. Next base: position 205,377 of record JAEAOA010002113.1, on the reverse strand, counting down.
TTCCTATCTATCCTAGTTGATGCATATGTTTCAGCAAAAAGTTAAACAAATGATTTTACAGAAGGATTAGAAAGACCCCCCCAAATAACTTAGAGATGAATACATGAATAACAATACAGAGCCATTCTAGCCTAGCTTCACGTCCATTGCAGGCTGTGTTGAAAGGATTTTAATATTGGTCATAGTGTAAAACAGATGGCTTGAATTAGATCATTTTACTAATTCCAATACTAAGGTAACTTCTTTTTTACAGCAGAACTAAATTGTGGAAACAAATTTTATAAATGCAGGGGCATTATTTACTGAGCTCTTAAGAGAACACTGACTACATCTAATGGTAGAATACAACTTTTCTCCTTTGTTCAAATGGATGCTTCCTGACACCAAATATACATGTGTTTTGTACATATGCACATTGAATGTTATTATGTTATTTGTGGGTTATGCTTTTTCTACTCAGATTTCTCCTTTTGTCCACTTTGATTACGCTTTTGCCTCGCCAGAGGTTGGCATGTATGGATATGGTCATGGAACCCATTTCATCTGTAGTTGTAAATATATGTATATTGCACTTTGATATGAGGCATTACCATAAATACTTACATACAAGTCAATTAAATCTGCAAACAACAATGATCTTGATCTGCCTTTTCATAATGCACCTGCAGATTGGGGTTTTTGTTGTTTGTTCTGCTGATTACTCCTAACAAAATGGGGTCCTGAGTGGTCTAAAGCGATGTCCTATGTCTGTTATGGATCACTGCCATTTCACCTGTCTGCGTGGGTTCAAGTCTAAGATTCGCTGTATGTGGATATGTGAGAAAGCTTGTCAGTAGCTTCTCATGGGTTGGTGGTTCTTTCCACGGATTTCCCGGTTTCTTCCTCCACCATTAATACTGGCCGCCATGTATAGCCTTTCGTGTGCTGAAAAATGGTATTAAACCCCAGAACAACAACAACAAAACAACTTCTAACAAAACTGCATAGACACAGATCTGCTGGTGCATTATGTGTAAGCAGATCTTGGTTTGTGCAATTTACAGTTGGGACTTGACTTATAGGTTAGTAAAAACAGTATACACTATGTCTGTCTTGGATGCAATTATAATGCACAGGTGTTGTATTAAAAATAACTTGTTTGGTGCAGTGTCATACAACAGTGCATGCAGTTGTGTGTGGTGTTGTAAAACAAAAACAACTTGTCATGTTAACTTTACATACTGTGCAAAACTGTGCCGAGTCACAACAAGTACCATATTTGTGTTCTGTAGTATCATTAGCATGGTTTTGTAACTCAATTCTACAGTTGACTCATCAATCCAATCACAGGAAAAGTTTAAATAAACTAATTTTAAAAGTTCTGAGATTTTCAATGGCAAACAGAATAACAAGAGTATATCATTTAATAGATTTATATGACTGAAGGCGAAAGTATTCATTAAAGTTGGAAGACCTGTGACTTTCACATGTGTTGACTACTGATGATGCAAACTGCTGGAATCAAACTTTTGACCAGACAGTATACATTTGTTTGGCTATGTCTTCTGACAAATTAAAGTTTTATATTCCTGCATTTTTTATGTGTGTTTCAAGTAGGTATTTTATTTGCATAAGCTTCTTTTATGGAACTGATTATATCTAGTGTACATTGCTAGATATAACTATAAATTATATCTAGTCTATATTACATTTTTAGTTTTTATCTATAAATTATATCCAGTCTACATGAAATCTCTTGTTTGTAACTATAAATTATATCTAGTCTGCATGACATCTCTAGTTAATAACTATAAATTATATCCAGTCTACATGAAATCTCTTGTTTGTAACTATGAATTATATCCAGTCTACATGAAATCTCTTGTTTGTAACTATAAATTATATCCAGTCTACATGAAATCTCTTGTTTGTAACTATAAATTATATCCAGTCTGCATGACATCTCTAGTTTATAACTATAAATTATATCCAGTCTACATCACATCTCTAGTTTGTTACTATAAATTGTATCCAGTGTACATCACATCTCTTGTTTGGCCTAGTGGTTAGAGCGTCTGCTGTGAATGCAGGAGGTTGCGGGTTCAAAACCCTGGCCGAGTCATACCAAAGACTTTAGAAAATGGTATTAACAGCTGCCTCATTAGGAGTTCAACATTAAGAAGTTGGTGATAGGACTGGTGGGCTTGGTGACAGGATAATGTGACTGGGTGGGACATCATACCACATGTCTGCAGCATGATACCCCAGTGCTAGACATCACCATGAATTGTCCCACTGCAGACATCATAGCGATATGACTGAAAAATTGTTAAAGCTTTTTTAAAAATCTAAATCACACACACATATCCACTGAACATCACATCTGTAGTTTATAACAATGAATATACACATTGTACATCACATTTTACATTTTCAACTTTCAAACTTAGTCTTTTATATTTATAATGAACTATTGCACATTACAATATTTTAGCATCACTTTGTCTCTTAAACATGACTTCTGATTTATTGTAATTTACATGCAAGACATTTGCATTGAATTCAGTAGAAGAATGTTGTTTAAAATGAAGAGTTAAGTGTTAGGGACTTTGCAGTTCAGAGAAACTTGATTGGTAAGATTCAGTTCCATTTCCTCAAAAATGATAACTAAGATAAGCTTTTATTTATGTGCATTTAATATAGTTATGTTGCATTTAGGTTGCATAAAGTTTTGCAAAGGTTTTCATCTCACTAAAATTATGTGAATATTTTCTCTTGTGATTCCTTGTAATTAATATCCAAGTTTTTTATTTTCAGTATTGGACGACCTGAAGACACTCCTGATCTTCACTGGTTTTAGTTATGGGTTGTCACCGGTCCTTGTATCTCTGACAGAAACAATATCCACAGACACAATCTATGCGATGACCACTATCATGCTACTTGCCAACCTCCTGTTTCATGATTATGGAGCCACAGAAGCAGCAATGTTAGTTTTTTTTGTCTCATTTGCATTTAGTAAATATCAAAGGAGAAGTTTTACTTTTCTAGACCTTGCTGTGGTAGAAATATTAATAGTGTTAATGTAAGATTTATTGATTGGTTTTTAATGGTGTACCAGCATGTCAAAGGTTGTATTGCTGGAGTTAATTACCTTGCTCCGAGACACCACAACAGCCATCATGGTTTTGACTTGCAAACTTGCACCAAAAATTTCCTCAGGATCGATTTAAGATTTACTAAAGTTGTGTTTGTGTAAGTATATAAATGTGTGTCTGTCTATATGTGTGTGTTACAATTGCTATAAAGCCTCTCAGTATACTGCTATTACTTGTATAATGCAGTTATAATAAAGGATCACTTTAAATTGGTCATAATACATTTTATCAGTTCTACTTAAGTTATTTCAAGTTTATTTTAGATTTGGATGTGTGGTAGCTAGTTATAAGGTAATTGAACATTTCTTCCTTGAATACATATCCTGATTTCATTAATGCTAGTTGGATGCTCCACTACCTTCTGAATCCAACAATCATGGAAACAAAATATTTGTCTTTCCCATCTATATTCCACATCAGTATAAGGATGAAACTCCTCCCAACACTTCCTCTGTTTACCAGTTTTTCTTTCACTGATATGAGATACATTGTATCAAATGCATCTCACAGAATCGAAGCTAATTTTGTGAATTATTACAAAGATATTTGATGAATTGATTATAGTATTTGGTGTAAAGGCATATACTATGCATTGCAATGATTAGTTTTTGAAATTTATTTATATTATGTGAATTCATTGCAGTCATGGACTTTGCTCTTAATTCTGACTTCATGCTGCAGTGCAGTATAGTTAATACATGTTGGTTGTTTTTGTGTGCACTGCTGGTATTTATTTGCTTTTTAGTAATAAGAGGAAATAATTCAGTTTGTTAATTCCTGAAATTTTGTTGTCATTCTTGTCTTTCAGACCATGTCCTTGATATGCTGAAAAAGTTTAAAAAGCAAATGAAGACACACACAGGACATATCTTGTGTGTAAAAAATGTTCATCTACATCAGGTTGCAGTGATTGGTAGTTTTTGTCAGAGAATACCTGGTCCACAGTACTATGATGTTGTTGTTTTGGGGTTTAACACCATTTTTCAGCACACGATAGGCTATACTTGGCAGCCAGTATTAATGGTGGAGGAAGAAACTGGTAAATCACTGGAAATAAATGATCGACCAATGAGAAGACACTGGCAAGCTTTCTCACATATCCACATTTGCCAAATCCTAGACTTGAACCACCACACAGACAGAGGTGAGATGGTAGTGATCTGTAATGGAGTGCTTTAGACCACTTGGCCACTCGGGGCCCCAGTACTATGATGAGGTCTAAAGATAAAAGAGAGATGCAAGAAGTTCAGGGAAAGGGACTGCGATATACTAAGTCTACATCCAAAGTCATTGTAACTAATCAGCATAGTCGGTGACATTTTGATGGTTCATCCCCCACCAAAAGTGGTATGTACAATGCCCACAGATACTGTTACATTGGGGTAACTTCAAATGGTAGAAAAAGAGGATGTGGACTTGCTATCTACAATTTTCTGAAAAGGCATTGTCGGATTTGCAGATGCAGTGCAATAGGTGAATATGTAATACAAGAGGTGATGACACAGTTGCTGACCTAAGACGAAGTTCAATCATGTACCTCAGTGATAAATTGGAGCTCATGGAAGACTGACATCCCCTTGCTGGGCTGTTCACCTGCATGTTTGAACTTGGCCTTAGGGCCTTATAGGTTCTGGCATAGAGGGGTATTTGTAGATGTGGATGAGCTGTGAGGCTATCAGACCAGGCCATATAACAGCATTCTGGTTGCTGACTGGTCACATGGCTGGCTGTACTTCATAGTCAGTGGGCATGAATCTGTCACTTTTATGAGCCATGTCATACAGAATCTTTATTGCACCTTGATATGCAGAGTTATATGGGCATCCATTTCATGGTGCCTTGGTATGCAGAGTTATATTGGCATCCATTTTATGGTACCTTGGTATGCAGAGTTATATGGGCATCCATTTAATGGTACCTTCGTATGTAGAGTTATATGGGCATCCATTTCATGGTACCTTGGTATGTAGAATTATATGGGCATCCATTTCATGGTACCTTGGTATGCAGATTAATATGGGCATCCATTTCATGGTGCCTTGGTATGCAGAGTAATATAAGCATCCATTTCATGGTACCTTGGTATGCAGAGTTATATGGGCATCAATTTCATGGTACCTTGGTATGCAGAGTAATATGGGCATCCATTTTATGGTGCCTTGGTATGCAGAGTTATATAGGCATCCATTTCATGTTGCCTTGGTATGCAGAGTAATATGGGCATCCATTTCATGGTGCCTTGGTATGCAAAGTTAAATGGGCATCCATTTCATGTTGCCTTTGTATGTAGAGTTATATTTGCATCCATTTCATGGTACCTTGGTATGCAGAGTTATATGGACATAATTTCATGGTGCCTTGGTATGTAGAGTTAATTTTATAGACCAAAATTGCTCATCCTGTTTCCCAGTGGTATTTATCATGAGTGCTGACATAGCTTAATTTAGATATGTTTGAGCCCATTGCAAGCAACTCCATGGAGCAAATATCATGCAAAATGTATTTCTTGACAACATCAGCTTTGGTACACAGGGTCTGCAAGTTTCATGCCCTTTTTGTGGACACAGATCAGATTAGTTGGTTCTGACATTCTGATGACACAAGCAAGCTTCTATCACTGGACAAGCAGAGAGGTTATCCATCCTATCTCCTGCTACAATAAGTCTAAGGAGACAGTGATGCAGGACCCAGCCAACACACTCACAAATTCGGTAGGGTACATAGAAAAGTACCTGGGGTGGGGTGTTGGAGTGGGTGGAATGGCAAGTTTTCTTTATTTTGGTCAAGCTGGAAAGCAAATATAACTAACAAAATCATAGCACCATTTTATGATCTAAGACATAATAGATGCAGTTGGCACACAGTCAACCTTTTCAAGCTTCTATCTCTGAGATCCAGTTTCTCAGAGACAAGAATTGAATCTGCTAGGTCCAGTGGCTTCAGCCCAGACCATCACCAGATCATTTTAAAATCAGTACATCTTACAGATATAGAACAGTGCTTTTGCTGGATTTGTCTAGTGTATGACTTGGTAAGAAAATGTCATTACTTTCTTTCCCATACACAATTTTTGGCTATCATTTGTGCCATTCTGATATCATGAGTACGGTTTCCCCTCAAAAAGGGAAAGGGAAGAATCTTATTCCATGCAGGGTGAGCAAGGTAACATGTAAAATTCAAAGTATTGCCTGTCCCTGTTACCTATTCTCCGAGTGTTAATGTGTTTGGGGAATGTATTGAAAGGAGCAAGAAAATTTTGTTTTAAATTATATTTCATTGAGCATACTTACTGAGTCATCACATTACTATTAAACTTTCCCAAACCTCACCACAAATGTGAGCATCCACATGGAAGTATCAAGCAAAGATGAAATGGTCATGGTCAGGAAGAGTTACTTCCCTTCATGGATATGAAAAAGTCTTTTTGTGTTTCTGGATTTAAGAGGTAGGGGTGCCTTTTTCTAATGTTAACATTATCTCTGAATCCTAAAAATTTGCTTAAGGTTTAAGGCTGCCACATTTGGGTTACATTTATACTTCTGATGAATGGGATTGAAAAGGGGGGCACATTTGGCATTTGTTAGTGTGAACATTGAATCAATTTGACTCTTATCTTAACAGATGTATAGTTACATTTAAGTAGCATACATGTTGCCAATCTGAAATGGGGACAAATCTGTTGAATTGCCCTTGTAAATTATTGCAAAATTGTCCTAATGCATTTTTGTAATATGTATTATTTTTGTATGTAATATGTAATGTGTATATTTGCAATTTGTAAGTAGATAATATAATTTTGTAAACTCTTAGTTTCTTATATGAATTTTTCAAAGGCTTTGTTTATTTTTCATTTAGTAACCTGGATTTCTAAAAGTTGTATTTTGAATTTCAGAGTGTCTCAGTCTTTGTCCTTGAATGCTGCCCTATTTGCATCTGTCTGTCTGGCATCCCGTCTCCACACACCCTGGCATGCTTTTGCCACTGTTACCTTTGCAGTTCAGATCTTTGCTGTCTGGCCAGTTTTCAAGAGAAATCTGATGGTAAATTGAGTGTACCAGTTTTCATTTATTTTTCTCATTTATATTTATATATATATATATATATATATATATATATATATATATATATATATATATATATATATATATATATATATATATAGTCACAAACACTCTTGAGTAAATCTGAATAAATGACAATCAGATACTTTCATTTTAAATTTTTGTAAGTGTTTAGCATGAAAAAAATTTCTGTGTTTTGACATCTATAAATACTTATTCTCTGCTTTCTAAAATAGCTTCTATATGTCTTATGGAAGCAGGTGTATAGCTTGTTGCTGTCAGTCTCTACACACATTTTAGGTGATATCAAAATAATTGCCTTTCCTTCAGTCCATTTATTATTACTTTTCCAAAATGCTAGTTGAAAATTAACAAAACTCTATATCACATCTTCAGCTGAGGTCTTTAGGAGTGAGTCTTAGGTCTCTGACATTCTCAGATATATTCTTTGACCAATAATTATGGATGCATTCATACCAAGAAGATATATGATAATATATGTGAAAGATATTTTTGTTAGACTACTTGGCCACAATACTTGGATGAGGTGAGGGGGAGTGGTAATAATTACTAAAATTGCATGGGGATTTAGGTAGTCAAAAAGACTTAGAGAGAGAGAGAGACGGTTGAAATGATAATGTCACAGTGTGCAAGACCATCTGCATTTAGGGTTCTTTAAAGTTGTTATGTTCTGTTATTTTGGAAAAATGAATAATGGTCTGTACATGTATTACTTTTGAGTATTATTTATGATTAAATTGTATGCAAAGACATGAACCTATGTTGCCAAGAAGTTCAATTTAAAATGAACTTGGTTTTAGTGAATGCGAGAGTGTGTGTGTAAAAATACTGGATAAAATGCAAATTGTCCACAGTGGTATGAAAGCAGCAACTAAACTCAGCAAAAAACTTAAACTGCTTATTTTTAGTGACCATATTTAATTTCATCTTTCAAAATTTGATTGCACAAGCTATTTTTGGAAAGGTGTGAGTGACACTCAAGCATACATACATAGGTTTGTTTTAAAGACAAAAATGTAAGCAGAACAACAGGAGGAGGGTCAAGATTGGAAAATGCTTTGTATATTTACTTCATGGATTTCACCTTAGAGCTTTGGTTGTTCCATTTGACACCACACTGAGTGCTAGATTCAGCAGCAGAATCATTGGTAATGCTACCAATATGGAAATGAAGTTATTCATAGGAAAATGAAAATCTCTCCATGTGTTATGAAGACCATTGTCCAAACTGCAGATGTTGTAAGGACAAGTGGTTACACTTATCATTTGTTATTTGTACTTGCCCAAAATGATAATAATAGAAGGTGTATCATAGAATATAGTCTCAATAAAATGTTAATTGTATCCAAGTCAAAATAGAATAGCACTTAGAAGATATATATATATATATATATATATATATATATATATATATATATATATATATATATATATATATATATATATATATATATATATATATATATATATATATAAATCAATTTTTTGGAGTCGGTGACTTTCAAATTTATAATGGAAAATGACAAGGTGTTTATATTTTATTTTTGTATAAATGTAATGAAACAATATGACTTTAACATGTAATAAGATTTTAGATCTTATGCATCACTCATATTTTCTCACCAGTAAAAAAATAAATAAGGGCAGATTGATGAATAAGAGTAGATTCATAATTAAAAAAATAATTACCCTTTCAATGAGATGATCCAGGGACAAATATAATTGGTCATTATTTCTTTACTTTTTGATCTCCTGTTTCATCATTCGATATGATATGTGAAGTTCACAAATTGGTCAGGTCATGCCTTAATTGAGGTCACAAATAGTTCTGTTTTTGTTTGGCATTTTATGAAAACATACTCAGCAAACAATGTTTCATATATCTATGTCATATATTGAGTGTTTTTTCAAAGTTGTTTGAAATGTAAACTTCTCCTCTTGATACACCCCCCATCAAAATACTTTGTTTAAAAGTAATAAATGAATGAAATGGTTGGTGACATGTCTGCACAATTAGAAATGGTGATTATCTGATTTCTTAATTTCCTGTTTTATTATTTGATGCCTCAGTTTAAATTTACTGGAAGCTTAAAAATAGTTGGGTAAGTTTGATTGAGGCAAAAAGATATATTTTTCATCTCGGATCATATTAAACATATGCTCAGAAAAATAAATGAGTGGTTTTAAATATCAATGTCATACATTGGTAATTTTTCAGTCATTGGAAATGTGAACGTCTACTTGATTCTAGTAATAAACATCCAAATACATAGTAAAAAGGTAATGAAAGAATGAAATGATTGGTGAACATAAGAAGTAATAAATGATGATTCTTCTATTTTTTGATCTCCTGTTTCATTACACCATGCCTTGCTTAAGAACTTGCCTAAAGTTAATCAACATTTGTATCATACACTTAGCAAAACTGTGGTAATTGAACAGAGTAATTAATATAATTATCTAAACCACACCTTGGTCTATTTTCAAAGCCATCTGAAATGGGAACCTTTTCAATTTTAGCATTTCAAAATACAAGGTTAAAATAATACAAAACTAAAAACACTAATTTAACTGTATATGGTCATAATCTTCATCTCATTATTTTTTGTAAAAAAAAATGACTTTTATTTTGACAAGCTTTTTTGGAAATGTAAATGTTCTTTATAGAACTTCAATGTATGACAGTTTAAAAGATTTCAGAAAAATACAAAGTGCTATATATGAAATAATATTTGTATAATTAATAATGATGGTGTATGGAAAATTAAAGGGTATGAAAAATTACTTAAAATATTGTAGTCCTTAAAAACTGGTCATTAGAAATTCATTGAAAAGTTATTGAATTCTTATACTCCTGATCTGTATGAACCCTGTATAATAAGTTTATAATGTTACTAAAAATAGCAAAAACTTTGATTTCTTATAAGAAACTGCTTAAAGGCTGTTCCATTTAAACATACATGGTACCCAGGGAAGGCAGTTTTTAAAAAAATATATGCCAGGGTACATTGATTTCACATAGTTCAGATTAAAATGAGAAGAATTCTAAATTGCATCTGTGGGTACCCCACTTTCAAAGTGCATTTCCTGGATCTGATGTATGTTTTAATGGAACAGCCATAAGCATTCTGGTACGATGAGCTTTACATTTCTACAAATGATGCCAATCTAGAATCCAGTTTGGCTGCTGTTCCTGAAAAAATAGCTCTTCTATTCCTCTCTAGACTGAGTTTATGTTAAGACCTTGTATCCTGGCAAAAGACTTTCTCAGGGGTCAAGCTAGACTTAAATTGTAAGAAGAAGTGACTTCTTTTGGTCAGTACAGGGAGAAGTGGTAGCTAAACAGGGAGAAGTGGAAGCTATATCGGGAAAAGTGAGACTGATGGAAGAAATTCAAAATATATATAATAATGCAGCTATATATATATATATATATATATATATATATATATGCATTATCTTATCTGCTCCATTTCTCAGTATGCTTTTAACAGTTTTAAACAATGCCTTATTTTCAAGTTTAAAAATATGTCATATGTTTATTAACAACCCATTTAGTACATGTATCCAAATTATTATATTCATAACCATTCTGTTCATCATGCTTTTAGTATGTGTTTGGATTGAGATACAGGCAAATTGGAGACATAACGTAAAAGGCACAGCAGAAGCTATACATTGTAATTAATTTTAACTGAAATCAGTAACAGTATTAGAGTCTTGTAATTTCAAGTTGGTAAAAATGCTTATTAAACTACCACTTAATTTTTTTTATTTTATTTTGTACAAGTTTTGTGTAAAATTGCAGTCAAAAAAGTTTGGTAGCATTCTTTGAAACAACCCCTAATTCATGTACATAGGAATAAATGCACAAGCGACTTCAAAACATACTCTTCGTCCTGATTTCCTTGTTCTCAATAAAATATTACTGTAACTATTCATAGATAACACACAGAAGCACTAAAGTAAATAGATAACTAAACTGGATCTTTTTTCCCCAAAAACTGAAACATTCAAGAACACTTATTGCACCAAGCGAGTGCATCTATTTTTATAAAGAGGGTATTTCTATATATAACTATTCACTTTCTTGCTTTGTTACTACAAATTCATTAATAGGACTGCATATTTATGCTTTAATTATTTGTCTACCTACTGGTATTAATGATATAAATTGGTTAAATAGTATTTACTTCACAGCTATATATCTCTTCTGTAATTTTGTGAAAATTAATTAGGGTAGGTCAGGAAACAACTTTGACCTTGCAGCATTGTTTTGAATTTCACAAGAGATTGTCTCTTTTTTTGACCTACATTATTAAATATTTAGGCTAAATCTACTATGACATAATATTTAAACTTTGTTTTCATTATATTATATATTTTCCTGAATCTATTTGCCCAATTATTTATGAATACAGACAGTTAAATAATATGGTATATCGTATACGTAGCAATGTCTGCCATTACAAGTTCTTTAACGGTTTCAAACTAATTTTATCAAGGAAATATGCAAATATGGCCGTTAAAATCTCCATTTATAAAAACAGGAAATACATTAGAAAACACTCTTCACAGATCTCATTTTTTAAAAAGCAAATTACTATTTATAGATGCATTTCACCAAGAGGGCATCAAAAAAGACATAATCTACAGCGATTTTATTTTGAAAAATCAAGGGCGAAGTCATTTTTGCTTTCATAACAGAAGAAGGCGAAGTTTACAGTTCTCGGGCGACTTTTTCGCCCACTTCACCTGGTAGCGTGATCCCTGCTTTCTACTTTGAGGACATGAGAAGCCCAGTGACATTTCTTTTCATTTTTGTCCCTTTACTGGCTTCCACTGTACAGATAGCTATTTTTGTTTTCTACCTATTTGGGGGAAAATAAATTTGCTCTAATTACTATTAAAGCTTATCATTTAGACACCATGGGTTTGAGAATATAGATCATAACAAAAGAACCTTTCTGATTAATTGGCCAAATTGATATGAATTGGTTCCAATCACTAATGTCGTTTTATGAAAATGAATCATTTTGTGCATTATAGCTTAGCTGGTGAGGATAGCAGCAATGTCAGTGGCATGATGGCATTTTTAGCCAAGTTAAAATTTAATATCAAACCTTGTTGAATATTAAAACATAAGTTGTTTATTGGCAGGGTTGTTACACATGTGGGATAGGAAGGCCAGAGGGAGAGATTGCCAAATCTTTGATGAATAAATTCCTATCCAAGGATAGCATTTACTTACCTGATAATTTTCTCTCATTTCAAACATCCTCCTTGATATAGGCAAAATGATGTCAGATTCAGGTTAAAATGGACTCATGTGAGATGTGATTTTCTCCAATAGGAAAACTATTTCATGCATTGGAATGAGATTAAACATTTTCTCAGGAACACTTTTTTAATAAGGTAACTCTGTTTTCTTAACCTCAATGATCACATTTGCTTTTAATGTTTCAGAATTAAGTTTTCAGATTTTTATTTGCCAAACATAAATTAAAACTTGAAGCACATGGTTTTTTAAGTATAAAAAGAAAGAGAAACATGTTAAAGTCAAATGTTAATTATTTCTGTCTTTCCAGCAAAGTATTCCAGCTTCTCAGCCAGTTTTGACTGTTCTCCTGGGAATGTTCGCATTTCTGGCTTTGTTGACTGTATCCATTCCAGCAGCCATCTTGTTTGGACTGGTTCATCTGTTTATCAACTTTGTGTGCCCAGCCTGGTTGACTAGTCTGCAACCCTATAAAAAGTATGTTCATTTGCATTGCTTTCCTTTCTGAGACTTTAGTTCTTTGTCAAATCTAATTATTGCATTCATCAGTTAGCATTGGAAGGTAAGAATAGAAAGGAACATAAATTGTTAATAGTAGCTGGACAATATTAAATAATTACAATTAGTTTTGAACCTCCCAAAATTACATTTGGAAAATCACACATCTAGAATTTTATGCATCTGTATGAACGGATGAAAATCATGATTGCTGTACAGCCAGATCAGCACAGATAGGCTGTAGACTGTCTTTCAGTTAAGTTAACCAAACTACAAATGAAGTAATTCTTTCAAAATAATTTTTATGTGGTATTCCTAATGTTTACTGCATTGTTCTTCCTTATAATTATAAAGTTTATATTCATTGATTAGATTTTTTGTCATTAAAAAATAAGATCATGGTTTGAATTGTAATGTACTCCATTTCCAGCAACATATATGGACCCTGGGATGAAGCCACAATAAATGATTGACAAAACAATACTGAATGCTTATCATTGATAGACTGTTAAAAACATGTCTTAATACAAGGATCAGAATGGAAGATGCCAAATGACATGGAATCACTTGAGTCAGTCCATTTCCACAAAGGACCACAATGCATATGATAAGGTGACAATAGTTGAGAAAGCCAGTCAAAATGGAATTCTGATCTCAGATGATGATTTATCGTTGTTGATGATGGCGTTTGCACTGTACAAGACACTGCAATGATGCATCTGTCTTATTGAAAAGGTGACCGTAATTGAGAAAGCCCATTGTAGTGGAATTATCATAGATGTTGAACTGTTAGGGTTTGATGGTAGATTCTTTTTACAACAAAAAAGTAATGGTTATCAAGTCTGCTAGATAAATTATCAATACTAGAAAGAAAATTCACTGGTAAGAATTTCTTGCTTAATACTGTTCAGTAAAGACCTAACACAGCAGATTATCCTTATGTGGAAATATGAATTAAAACAGAATGTTTCCAAACTATTTGTCTTTTATATTTCATTCTCCATAAAGCATAATTACAGCTCATTACTTGTTGTAACTTAAGGTCTCAGATAATTATCTCAGGTATATAGAATATATTTCATAATGCTGCTAAAAAGCTAGGATTAGTTGTGACATTCAACATCCACATTTGTCATGTGATTTAGTTGTGCTTGACAGAGCAACTTCCAAATAAGTAATATTAGTAATTAAAGAAGTTGGTCCAAAGGTTTATATTAGCATACATATTTTGTGTTCCAGTTAGAACTGGAAAATAGAAGATGCCAAGGAATTCAAAAAGGCGTAGTTAAACTCAAATCTGGGCACCTTGTATGTTATAAAAGGGGCAACTAATTGTAAAAAGTCATACAAAATGAAAGTACAATAGTTATTTATTATTATTATTATTATTATTATTATTATTATTATTATTATTATTATTATTTTTATTATTATCTAATTAAAATTAAAAACATTTTATTACACAATTTCATTTCATAATTAACCAAATTTTAATTTTACTCCAGTGAAAATAAGTATTAGGCCAAAAAAAACCCAATGTGTTTCGGGTTGTCTGACAATCCCTGTTGCTCATTGCTGACCATAGCATTTTTCCACCCAAAACTGAAACTCAATAATAATAAAAAATTTAAAAAATTTCCTGGAATTAATGTGTGCCTCTAATTAAGCCAGTTTTGGCAAGTACTATGAAATGATTAGTACTTACACACACATATATATATTTATATAATTTTATTTATATATATATATATATATATATATATATATATATATATATATATATATATATATATATATATATATATATATATATATATATATGCAATAAACTGATGATGAACAGTGCCAAACTAGTAACTAACTAGCCTGAGCACTTTCCATTCTTAATGAGTCTTTTTCAAAAAGGGTTGTTATTTGCCATATGGGTTGTAATCGTTATATATATATATATATATATATATATATATATATATATATATATATATATATATATATATATATATATATATAATTATTATGATATATCTAATGTTTAAAATATAAAATTACATAACTACCCTAATTTTAATACTAGTGTAAATAGGAAATATTTTTTGTGGTCATAGTCTTTATTATTATGCATAATAAGATTGATCTGTTTACCTTTCACATTTTTGTTTGTGATGTATTAAAGCATAGTAAAAATGAGAATTCATTTATAACTAAGACTTGCTGATACAATGAACTTTATAAACTTTTACAACTTTTATGAGTAATGTATACACTAGGGAATGATGAATTCATTCTGGTGTTTGAAATGTATTGCAACTGAAACATGTAAGTAAAGAACTGTATTAGCTTTTGATATTTTCATGAGCAATTTTAGCTATTGACTTGAATCTTTTGTCTATGGGCATTTTGTTGACAGAATTAGCAGTGTCAGTCATGGTCAGTGCCAATACTTGAGTTTCAAGTGCAAAATGAAAAATGAACATGTAACAGAGATAAAAGCCAATACCTGTACAATGCTTACAAATATGCAAAGATTGGAACAACATCTAAGATTGCTGATGGATAAGGGGTAGCAAGTTATGATCAATTAGAAAGGTATAAAAAAAGAGCACAATGATAAAATTGAGTGGCACATGGCTCAGCACATCTCTAAACATAGCTGGAACATTGGGTATGTAAACTTACTTGCAAAGATATGTTAATTATTTCCTGCTTCAGTGTTACCAATGCAGGTTTGTAACTTTTGGATTTTGTGAGGGTATAAAACTGCAAAATTTGTGTGCTCACCATGAACATCAATAGATTGACATGGATAAAACTACATTGCCTGTCACAAATGTGATAAAAAATGTATCACATTACTGTTGCCGGTATATCCATCATGCTTTAGTTGCATTATATACTTATGCACAGGTCAGGTCCAAATGCAAACTGCACAAATCCAAATTGTATGTTGCATAATGTGATGGCAGATCAAGGTCTATGCTGTTTGCAGTGTTTCCCATGACTTATAAGTGAGTTTATGTGATAGATTTTGTATGTAAGGTAAGTTGCACTTTAGCTTCAGGATGATATGTGTACTATTTTGTGTATTACTTCCTCTTAATGGTGTAACACATGCTAAATGTGTGTGACATATTTCGTTCTCCAATAACTTTGGATAATCTTTCTTTGAGGGATGCATGGTTATTCAAATTTTTCTGAATGATTATAACTCTACTGTTGCAAAATAGAGCATTTGAATCTATGATCTATAATAATTGTGCCAACAACTTCATATCCCATGTTTACCCCAAGCTTCGAGGATAGGGTAAAAAAGTAGTAAGATGGGACCCTATGGATGGGGAAACCAGTCTAGGTTAATGAAAAACTTATAAACATTTTACCATTTGTGTGCCAGTATATTGATAAGCTAAACTTTGGTAATTACCTTAATTTTCTTTAATAATAATCATTAGGTTAATCATTAGATATACAGTATTTGTAATATGCCTGGTATGTACTGTTCAATTTGTTAATTTAGTTAGAATGATACTTGTCTGATGAGCTTGCAGAGAACTAGAAATTGAAGTGAAACTGACAGAGAAATATAGACACAGTTGTCATTTTAGTGCCTCTCATAGTTGAGCTTATAGGATCTGAAAAGTCGTTTTTTTATCTGAACTATTATCTAACATGTTGGCCACAAATTAGAGAATAACGTATTCAATCTTCCATACAACCAATCAGAGACACTGGAAAGCAAAATTTGGATATTTTGGAAAGAAAATGTGAATGATGTGTATAACAAGTAATGAAACTGTTTTGTTGCTAAAATTTCGCTGAAATAAAATTTATAAATAAATAAGAAATATATTAAGCTTGTCAATATAATCAAATGTAGAGATTTGAAAAATCATTTTTAAACTCTTACCCTACAGATAAGAAACCATTTTGTTCCCATAAAAGCTCAGAACCGTTACGTCAGTCACTGTTTAATTGCATTTTGTAATGTATCTACAAACTATTGATGAACATATCTCTTTCAATCCTTCCTTTCCCATCAGCTAAAGAACAACTTTAACATTTCGTGCTTGTAAAAAATCTGTTAAGTCTATATTTAGACCTAAGTTATCAATAAAATTTAGTAATGCTCTTCTTTTGCTTTCTTTGCCATTTGTGATTTATTACTTTCTTTATCATAACTGCAAAGACATGGGTGACGATGATGGTTCCTGACATGGTAATGGGTGCGTAAAGAACAACTTCAATAGATTTGATTAGCTCAATAACAGTCTCTATTGCAAGACTGGATCTTTCTTTGTTCAGAGTAAAAATACTGTCACCAACTCATACCTTTCTAGCAGACACCGTGTCAATTCGACCATCAACAATAACATGGATGTGGTGATCCGGAGTCATCCTCACTTTATGTCTTGCGGTACATATCACGATGTATTCCGAGGGGCTGTTTGATTCCGAGTGAGCAAAGAAGTAAACTGTGCTATATTCCAGCTTTCCAGAGAAAGATGACGACATAACCCTCTGCCCAACACTAAGATTACAAAGTTGAATAATTCATCCGTCGTGAAGTTGTAACAAAGCATCAGGGAAAAGCAGTTTTTGCCACGTCTTTTTGCCTCGTTCACCAAATCATCTGTCATTCTTTGTTCTCTATCGTGTACCCAATAGTTTAGTCTGGCCTCGCGTTCTCTAGGTGCCATCTCCATTTGTTTCAGCATCATACGTCTCTCATATTGAAATTTAACAATCATTACTTAATGAAAACTCTATGACTAAGTAACAATATAAATACTTTAATAGAAATTTCACATGTAAGCCAGTTCTGTTATTAAATTTGTTTCCTCTTTAAATATCACTTATATTATTATGATTGGTCAAAATGTGCTACGCTATTTTCGTTCGTACCAGTATTGAAAGTAGGTGAAGAGTAGCCAAATGCTAGATATTAAATACATATTATGTAACAGTCGTTATTGTTGGAATTTGCCAATATATTTTGCCTCCAATCTAAATAAAGGGAAACCTAAGTTAATTCTTGACCTTTCTCGTTATATTACAGCCTGTTATTTCTCATGTTGGTTACAGTAATAAGCACACAGAATGATTTAGTCTAAGCTACTGTGGTTTTGTAACCTATTAAAATTACGTGCCATTTAGGAGGTACCGAGATGACTGATAGAGTATAAAACATATAGCAAATATACAATGACGGTGTGATGAAAAGTATTGGCGTTAACTTAATGTTCTCGCTGGCCACGAATATTGTCCAGTATAATTTTAATAAACAAAACTTATTTTTCCAAAATAAATGAAGCAAATCAATCCTTTCATTAAACAATCCACATAACAAGGCCACCATCTGTCTATTATTCGGATCTGCATGATTGAAGAGTTCATCATCCGACCAAAATTTTTCTCATATTCTCAAATTCCTTTTCCTGATTCCAAGACATGGTCCTGTCGAAAGTAAATCAGAATATATGAAATAATCATTAATTAGTAAGTAAAATTGTAAGGCATATTGGTTGTCTTTAACATAGCATAAACCAACATAGTACACAGTCTTTCGCAGGTTTTCAATCGAGCAGCCTGGCTAAATCAGAGAAGTACTCTATATTTAAAACAGTGAAGAAGCATTTAAAAATATCTGCTTAATTGACATTCATGTCTACAATTAGACTGGCATTGCTACAATGCTTAGTGAAAGGCAATAAACTTTGTTTCAGTTAAATATAACAAAATGTTTAAAAACTCTGGAAAAATGTATGCTAGTTTGAAGTAACTCTTATCTCTATGAAGCAGGACATTAGACTGCATTCAAAAAAAGCAAGGTTTTGTAAATGAGCATAGCCTATCATTCAAATGCTTCCACGATATGTGCTCGTGCAAGTGATCATCAAATTGAATGGATAAATTCTATCCCATTTAATAATATTAATTCTTCCTTCTTACTTACTGCTACTGACCATCTATTACATTATTTACAGGCTCTTAAGTCTGCAGAAGATTTAAAGTTTAACGTATTTAACAAGCAAGACAAATTAAAAGTCTGAATTATGAATACTACGTCATATGTAACTGGGTACTTAATTTATCACACATCCTAATCTATCTTTATATACAACTTTTAAATTTTACAATTATATTTGGCGCATACACAACTCTCATAAAGTGACGTCAAGCAAAAGGAAATATGTTCAGATGTGTGAGAAAAAAAAGAACAAAATGTATCATTTTGTGTTCATTTTTTAATCCAACTCTTATTATTCAGCAAATTCAATCAGTTTAATATATGAACATTCTTGAAAGATAAAATACTATCTGGGGTTTTGGAACATATTAAGAGTAATAGGTTTCATGAATGTTTACAAGAGCAATAATATTCTCTATGCAATTTAATGTTTTGATAAAATACATATTTATTTAGTTTTAATTCACATTTTCCTTAGAAAAGCACCAACCATCAGGAACCGACAAATGAAGATCAATAGATATTAGCAACTTCTGCTTTTACACTGTGCGAAGGCTCTTTTCACAGTGCCATATATTTTAATAAGGAATGGATTGCTTCGCTTATTTCGATTCGTGAGCATGTTCAGGCTTTTTAATTTAGGTTCGTGCTTGGAGTCAGATGATTGTGCTATCTCAAGACCGACCATAACATAAAACCAGACACAAGATTGCTCGCACTGGTTTTGTAAAACAGTTATCATTGTTTGTTAACCTTTCCCACTTAATTGGAGAGTTGTGTTCGGGCAGGTTGGTTACTGATCTAAATTACAAAATCACCAAATGATATAATTTATTCCACTAGATGATCATGTGAAGAACCTAGACAAAAAACGTGAACCATCATTACCATGGCACATTTCTTTTTAATCTAAAATATTGCAGTGTTCTCCCACGTGAAATAATACAAATAATTGCAAACTTTTTGTAAACACGAAAATTAATAGGAAAGTATAATAAATTTCTAATGTACCGTTTGGTTAAAAAAATCTCTCTCTTCTTTGTTGTGGAATTTTGCACAACATTGGATCTAAATCATTCGACAATGACATTATTTACTGATATGTTAGCCAATTAAATTGTGTCAAGAGATTAGTCGTGCATTATCCAATAAATATTTTCCTTTTATTTCACAGTGTTTGAGTAAACAATGTAATTTATCTTTGATGCAGTAGACAATTTGATGTTTCCTTCATCAATACAACATATAATAAAGTACTAAACACCAAAACAAATGTTATTAATTTACGGTGGTCACGATGCTTGCACCTCCTGGTGTGCACAAAAGCCCAATGGATTTTTTTTGGGGGGGGAGGGGGATTTTTTAGGCAGGTTGCCGAGTATTGGTCCCACTTCAATATTTACTTCTAAATGCATCATAATAGTCAAAAGCAACAACTGCAATAAGAAGAAGAAGAACAACAGCAACAACATAAATGCAGGTACTAAAATAGATTGTAAAGACTTTATAGTTTAAAAAAAAGAAAAGAAAAAAGTCACAACCAACAAGATCTGCAAAATTCAACAAATACTTTATCAAGAATACAAAGCGACAATTTTAAACGATTCCAAACAGTCATAAAAGTATTGTCACAAGTCCAAATGAGTAGAGTTTGAATTTAATTCCAGTTGAATCCAACACTGAATTTGCTGATGTGCATGTGGTCTTGAATTTTCTGTTTTGCCAGTTGTCTGAGCGTGGAGATGTGCCAAACGTTTTGATGTCACAAGAATATAATCCAATATATCCCCGTCTGAATCCACTAATTCAAAATTTATGTTTCTTTGAAAGAAAATTATTGAAGACATAATAATTCCAGTGAATGATAATTTGAATAAATAAATCCACCCAAATCAACACTTGAACACAACAATATGAATAATTTTGTTTCAGCGTCCTAATGCAAAAAGGTAATTTTTTCAAGTAAACAATAACATACAAAAGACAAAAATCATTAACAAAACCAGAATGATGGTCAAAAGGTCATTTCTAGAGCAATCCAAGTTGTCAACAAGATAAGATCTATTACTAAAATTATAACAAAAACATGGTAAACATCAGGTACAACAAGATGTTCTTTGGGAAATACAAATGTCCTTGACCCAGATTAAGTTAATGAGATTAAAATGTAATCTATAGAAACAGAAAAATATAAGCTATGTATTATGTTGTTTACAACATGAATGACCCTAGTAAGGTACACCATGAACTTGAGTTTTGCAAAGTCAATTACAAAATGCAATTATACATAACAAAATCATGATTTTGCTAACAATACTAATACCAAGATATACTAACGGATTGGATAAAAGTAATAGTGGATATGCAAAACCGAAACACATAAAACAAACTATTTCTACTGAAATTAATATACGTTCCTTTTTAATGTCAGCTCAAGATATTTGTTTATTTCAATTAATAATGTTAATACTTTTCGTTTGTACTTAGTTGTAATGCTTATATCATATTACTGTATCCTCATGTTTAGTTTATTAGTTCTTCTTAGGATCGTTTTTCAAATAAATCCACTGAGATGGTTGGTTGCAAATATGCCATAGAGTAGTAACTTAACAAAGTACTGAAGGTTTGTAATATATTCAAGAAGCTTCACTACTGAATTACTTAAGTCCTTGTTGTGATTGTAAGTCTGTCTTTATGACGAACGTAGAAATTATATTAATTTATAAACATAGTATTAAAACCTAAGTAATTTTCTCTCAAATGTTTAATACACTCGAAACAATAATCGTGAAGAAGTACTTGTACTTAGCTTATTGTTCAACAAAATTTTCAACTTAGTAGGTTTAAAACTTTGAATTAATAAGATACAAATTTTTCAAATCAACATAGATAATGACATTAGTGAATATTTGCATACTATGACTTATTATGCCGCTATGAAATCAACCTTTTCACTAATAGGAATGTATTTGCAGATGGCGTCGGAATACATATATCCATTCTACGGTGGGTAAGAAATAATTCTGTCGGGATTTAGTAACAATGCCAACACGAGCATACATTATGTGATACAGCGAATAAAAGGTTCAACTGTAATAATAAACATGTGAACGACCTAGAGCCTTATGAACATTAGATAGTCATCGAAATATTTATATAATCGAAAGGTAGGCTAGCACGGGAAAAGTGCAACTGCCAATAATAATTTCGTCAAAGAAATATTCGAGTTTAAGCTGTCTTTTGAATCTCAAAATAAACTTTGCAAGATGGAAAAAAGCCGTTGTCGGTGGAAGAGAAATAAATTTAGTAGATACTCCGGGGAACAAAGGATACAAGACAACCAGACGAGGCTTTGAAAGAAATCTGAACAGCGATAGTCCTCAGACCGGAGGGATTTCATGCCTTTATTATTGTGTTGACTGTTGTTGCAATGTTCACGGCAGAGAAAAGGATGGTGGTACCAATGCTAAAGAAAATGTTTAGAGACGATGTCCTTATCAGGTACACTGTGCTTGAATAAAATGAAATATATAAATACTAGATAAATGATACAGATTTGCAGAAAGATAGCACAATATGTACTTTCAATTTGTAAAATAAAATATAGCGTATAATATAACGGCAATAAGTTGACTTTCTTTAATATAGCAGTTGGTTTTGGTGTTTATATATTTTGCATCTTGTAATACTTGTACTGAGAAAGCAACTTGCGAATTCTTTTTTTTAATAGATTTTATTCTGTTTAAGAAAATATTTTCTGTTAAATTTAAGAACATTGTAGGAATGGAAATTATCAGGAGACACTGACTTTGGTTATTTCACATGATATAAAAAACCCTAAACAACAAATATCTTTTTCGATTATTTTATGTTAACTAATCATCCTATTATGAGACTGGCATAGTTTTACTTTATATACTCATTAATTAATAAACCATTATAAATTATAGTTTTTAAATGAAAATGTTGCCTTTTTATTAGCAGCTAGATTGAATTATATTATTCACTGCATACGTATTAACTAAGGCAGAAATAAAAATTAAATACGCAAGAGAAGATCTGACATTCTTCATAGGAGAGTTTGCAAGAAAAGATGGAAAAAAAGAATTTAAACACAAAGAAAACTAAAACTAGACAACAAGAGATTCACGTGTGTCAGATACGTCAGACCTTACATTTAACTTAATAGTTGACTGTTATGAAAAGCTGTCTTATATCATATTTTGAACTACCAGGATAATGTTAAACTAGATAATAAGACAATAAATGAGTGAACCAATATACTTATTAGAAGCCAATGTAGTTCTGAAATTTATGCCAAATAACAAAAGCCTATGATCTTGTTTTATTTTAAACAGAGTTGCTTAAGTTCTTTTGAGGAGATATTGGTCCTTGTACTCACAGCAATTAAAAATTCACATCATTCAGTTGATATGTTTTCCAATTAGATCAAAAGGTGATAAAACTAACCGATATTTGAGGAAATGGAGACAAATGTCTTTATTAAAAGATGACAACCAAATGTCATCGACATCAATATCAAATAGACTAAAATTAAGTTCTCCACAATAGTAGATACAAAATAAACTGATTGCATTAAGGGGAGATATACAGAAGAATATCTTACATTGTTTACTTGTTTTTAATTATCGAAGAGTGTGTGCAAAATGAACATTTTTGTTTACAAATAATATCAACTGATGCCTAATAGTTAACGTGCAACGCTGATCAAGAGCTGGTAATACGAATGGCTGTAGAAAAGTAGATCGCCTCTGTCCTTATATTTTCATCATATGTGTAGATCAGGAAAACATCAAATGTAAAGATAATTAAAATAATATAGACAATATTTCTTTCACAATATAACCCAGCAATTACTCTCAAAATAGGCAGGCCCTAGCAAAAACAGCACAATATACAAAACCAAGCTGCATTTGTATTAGAACAATAAGCAATGTCAGATACTGTTCAGAATATAATCTAAATTAGGATTCATCTGGATTTATTTACAGGTATATTTTATTCAACGGACGTCACACAATGGTGAATTAAATTATGATACTTTGGTTAGGAAAGTTAGTCTGCATTTGAAATGGTAAAAACTTCTCATACCATATGTATATAATAGAGTAAACAAATGCTTGGTACCAGTGTCAAAACTTTTTTATTATTACGTTTACATACTTCTGATTATGTACTTGAGATGCTTAATTGTCTTTTGCATTATAAGTTCGTCTAGGTTGGGGTAAAAGATAGAACTAAAAGAAAAGTAATCATTATGTGGCAGATAAATGATGGATATTTAATATGTGTATAGATACACTTAAGATAATTTTGACTAAAACAATTATTTCAGAGTCAAAATGGACAACTATATGTATGTGCTTCTGTTTCATGTGTAAACAGACTTTATGTTTGAAATAGATTTTCGTAGAGAACATCATATAGGCCATAATTAAATTTGGATAGATGTTTCATAAGCATATTGTATACTCTATACGTTTAAATTACAGAGGAAGGATGATTTATATTACAGAGGAGAAAGGAATTGCTACAAACACAAATGTGGAAAAATTCCAAAATTAGAATGGGAAAGTCTAATGATCTGTATAAAGATTGGATTAAAACGGGAATGTTTGTACATAAATATATTTTCAAACAAAAATGGATGAGGGGCAAATTGGAGTTCTTTGCCAATATATTGAGTGTTTTGCTTGTAACAAATCAGACTTAAGCATTAGCTCCAATTTCCAATATCCAGTTTTACACTCATCTATTTTAATTGTTATAAGAGATAAAACAGCTGTAAAAGAATGAGAAACAAATTAATTTACGGTAATTACAAACCTTCTTTAAACTGAAAATGGATTTATTGATTTAGCTATTAAGAGTAAAAGAACGGGATTTTTATTTTTTCCTGTAACAAAGGCGATTAAATGCTTCGCACTTACCTGGTTTCAAATGAAAATTCTGCATCATGATCTTTCTTTTTCATGGCAAAATAGTGGTTGATTATGAAACTACCTTATCCAATATACGATACATAAATCAATCTAAAAATCATGTTAATAGACAGAAAACTACTTCATAATTTGCATTTATATGTAAGTAAAAAGTACAAAGGTCAAACATCAACCAAAGTAAGACAGGGCAAATGATGGTGTTTTGGCAGTGGGCAATGTGCAAATGTCAGACCAAAAGAAAATATGTAAGGTATTTACGTGATAAACGAAAATGTTATTTTTATTATATACCAAACTTGCTCCAGAATCGAAGTTTAGAAGATTTAACTCACACGTCCGCAGAACACGCTCTCACACACTCCATTTTCGTAAATTAACCTCACTTCATAGATTTATCATATGCATATACGTGACTTAATTAAGCAGTAGGATTGGGTTTACTTGATCTTACTAAATTGGATGTTGGATATTTTGAAAAAGTATTTGACCCTATCTGGAAACAATGTAAATCTGTTTCAGGAATTAATCACAATGGGTGTCTCTTTGTTGTCAAGAAAGCAAGGTAAATAAATTTAGAAAGAGGCGAATGGCGGCTGGCCAATTGTTTTATCAAAGATAAACAAGTCTGAAATGTGACTCTGGTTTCTCTTCACATCGTATTAATCTTTCGCCTTTGATAACAAGTGAAGAAGTAAAGAAGTAAATCTAATGGGAAATTCAGAAACATAGGTTTAAAACAATACCGACAAGAGGAAAAAATTAAATCAAAATACAGTGAAAGATTATCAGTGATTTAAACTCACAAGAGCGGGATGCGTGAGAGCAAATGACAGTACACAAAGCTAATAAGGCGATTTCATGGAGATTGGACAAAGTCTGTAAAATCAGAAGAACAGAGAAAAATGAAGGATACATTTTGGAATGCTTGTACCAAGATGGGACTCAATTTCTAGATAAGACAATAAGAGATCAAGTACCAGAAACAGCCGATGTCATTGTTTTAACGAAACTTCGTGACCCAGAATATGTAACAAACAAAATTGTTTTATAAATCGAAATGGTTACAAAGGATATATACTAAGACCTTTGGGTAACCAGCCAATATTACCTTATTGAGATATTATGCAGTTTGAATTGATTTGTTTTAGTTGAAAATGTACTCGTCTTTGTTCCTGTAGGTACAACTTTTGTTGGCACAAATAATCAGTCACCTGGCATGAAAGGAAATATGATATATCCACATCTAAGAATATAATGATATATATTTCGCATGTTAAAATATAGGAATGACAAAATATGAATATCGTTTCTATAATGTCTTTATATTTCACATTTAAATATATAATAAAAAATATTATTGCATTTGTTCAGAAAATGTGCATTTGTAAGGACACGAGAGAGAGAGAGAGAGAGAGAGAGAGAGAGAGAGAGAGAGAGAGAGAGAGAGAGAGAGAGAGAGAGAGAGAGAGAGAGAGAGAGAGAGAGAGCTTGTTCATCAGTCCTTCCGCAAATACGTCTTGATTCAAAATACGATTAAAGTACTGCGGCAAAAACCGAAGAATAATGACTATAGTGTCTCTAACATCAAGCTTTCAACATTATACCTTTGAGCAAGCAGCAGGCATGGTATAACTTGTCCAACATAAGTGGAGAATAATAGCGACTACACAAATAAATTTAGAAACAATGGCTTAACGATGTACCTTTAAATATTATACACCTGGGAGTACGAACATGTATACATTTTTTTCTTGTTAACAACTAATCTGCTTGATTTGTCTTTTATAGCAGAACTGATA
Source organism: Potamilus streckersoni (assembly GCA_016746295.1). Taxonomy (NCBI): domain Eukaryota; kingdom Metazoa; phylum Mollusca; class Bivalvia; order Unionida; family Unionidae; genus Potamilus; species Potamilus streckersoni. The sequence continues at coordinate 178,655 of JAEAOA010002113.1, read as the reverse complement.
TTTTAGCACGTAGAAATATATACATATAATGTTCGCCAGAGAAAATATAGAAATGAAAACGTAACAAAATCTTTTCGCCAATAAATCTCTACATTTCACAATTAAGTATATAATAAGAATATCTTATTTAGTTCGCAAAGAAAAATATGCATTTGTATGAATACAATTCATTCACACATTTGTAGTACTAACCCTATATATATATATATATATATATATATATATATATATATATATATATATATATATATATATATATATATATATATATATATAATACGGCGAATAACACCAGTTTTACAAACACAACGTTTTTTATGTTTGTTTTGTATATGTTTTGTATTTGTCTTTGAAATAGACTCATTAAGAGTCGACAGCGCTCAGGCTAGTTAGTTACTAGTTTCGCACTGTTCGTCGTCAGTTTATTGCATATATATATATATATATATATATATATATATATATATATATATATATATATATATATATATATATATATATATATATAGGTAGGTAGATGGAGAGAGAGGAGTGTGTGTATGTGTGTATGTATGTATGTATGTATGTATGTATGTATGTATGTATGTAGAGAGAGAGAGAGAGAGAGAGAGAGAGAGAGAGAGAGAGAGAGAGAGAGAGAGAGAGAGAGAGAGAGAGAGAGAGAGAGAGAGAGAGAGAGATTGTTGATCAGTTTTTAAGCAAACACGTCATGATTCAAGTACGATTAAAGGACTGTTGTAATTGACTGAAGGTTCTCCTAGAATGACGCCAATGGTGCTTCTAATATAAAGCTTTGAACATTTTATGTTTGAGTAAGCTGCAAATACGATATATCTTCTACAACATAAGTGGAGAACAATAACGACTCTAACTACACAAATTAATTTTGAAACCTACGCATAACGATGTACCTTTAGAAATTAGATACCTGGGGAAGTAGCGAGAGGTGTATAGCGTTTCTGGTAAATAACATTTCCGCTTGACTGATCCAAAAGTAGCTGCTTGCAGCTGGTGGAAAACAGAATATTTTGGGTGTTTACCACCTGCTACCCAGTTCATCCATCTCAAATAGAGAAGCTAGAATGTTCGTAAACATTCTGACCAACCACTTAAGGGTTATTCAGTATATGAGGGTGGGGAATGGTATTCAGATTGCTACTATATGACAACAAATTATGGAAATAATTATGTCCGAATTATTTCAGTTAAGTATCCTGTAGCATTTAGAAGTGAATGTGCGATATAATAACTTATATCACGAATTTGCTATGCACAAGAAATAGAAGTGTCAGTGAAACTTATGAACAATATATTTAGAGATAATGAGAGGAAATTGTTTGGAAATGCATCTCTAAAACACACAGAAACTAAGAAATGTATGTGGTATTACAGGACATTAAATGATAATCAAACAGACAGGGACTACAAATGGGCCTGGATTGTAAATATAAGTGACACATTTACGATTGTGTCAGAAATACAGGAAACAATATTTAAGGAACACGAGTCTTCTTGATTGTTGCTAAGGAGTCACCACCCACCATTTTGTTGGCAGAGATTCATCAATTATCATGTCTACTCATACATCGTTGATAGGAATTCGTCAATTACCATGTATACTCAAATATCGTTGTTAGGGATTCATCGATTACCATGGATGCACACATATTGCTGTTTGGGATTAATCAATTACCTTGTTACATATCGTTGATAGGGGTTGATGAATTAACATACATACTCACATATTGTAAATATGAATTCATCCATTATAACGTAAATTCACATAATGTTGATAGGAATTGATCAATTTCCATGTATACACATAACAGCGGTGTCAATAGTAACATCACACGATACTAACTTTGGCAGATTACATTTTACAGAACTACACGCGATGAAATAAGAGAGATAAACAAGTGAAATGTAAACAAGCAAATGAGTCTTTCCAAAGTAAGTAGTTTATAATGTTTAGGAATTCTCTTCGATATTAAGAGAACCGACCACAACTGTACTTTTCTATACAGATAAACATCATATTAAAGGCATGCGTTTAAATACGAGTCGTTTATGGTCCAAGGTTGACTGGAAGAAGACCTATATGGTAGCTCCCATTTCATGGCATCGTTAAGTTTGTCACATGGAGTGTACCCAAAGTCCAGTGTAAATTGTAATGCTCGTTGCTTCTTAGTTTATTATTAATCAACACGATAATTTGGTATCTCAATTCTATCTCATTGTTGTGGTAGATTGCGTGTAAATGGAACATAAATTTGTCTATTTCAGCTCTTGTCTACAAGTCAAGTGTACGTGCACATTGTAATCTTTTTATGTTAATTTTTTAAATTTTTTTTTGCAATTATTACGCATTCTGCATGACATTTTGGCAATAACACACCCACCCACCCTATGAATACTATTAGTATTGCCAGGGACTAAGAATTATCTCGAATCACATGTTACATACAATTAGGTTGTAACAACTTGAATATTAATGTTTAATATTTGAACATCTCCAAATCACCTTTGTAAATGTCATAGAATCGCGTTTTTAAATATTCATTGATTAGAAATGAAGTATTTTACAACGTTTGACATTATCCATTTAACAGTTGCATATTGACAGCATTCGGAGAAAAAATATACACATTTTTTAAATAAAGACGTGTTTAAATAGTGTATGTAACTGAAGAAAATATTTATGGGAGAATCTTTAATAAAAGGAATTTTTATTTGATTTTTATTAATAATTTAATATTGATTTAAAGGATATCTTGACTTTGATGTCTGGAGGAGCATATATGCAAGTATAAACGGAGACCTTGAAACGATTTATTAACATAACGGTTTCTTCTGCAATGCAATGGAGTAGTAAAGAAATGCTGGGTGCTCATAATCACCTGATCATTCCGACTGCATTCTTATATGTAAACCAAATGTCATTCGTTTTCATTAAAGTAAGTGTTCAATTGTTTCCAGTAATAATCGTAGATACGATAATATTTTAGTCCAATATGTACACATACCAGAAGACTTTCGTACTTTCCACAAAATTTTCTTCTCATATATTCTTTGATGAAGATATACAGCGTTAAACGTGAGAAATCTCCAGAAAACGCATATAACTCAGTTACACACTAAAGTACACTTCGTAAAATAAGAAGCATGTCAGTAGCATTATGAATGTGATGAACACAAATACGGTAAGTGATTTGCACATGACGTCATTTGGTAAAGACGGTATATGTATTCAGCTTGAAAGGACAGAGGGGCATGTTTCACATAATACGATGCTGATCGTTCAACCAAAACCAAACGAAAGATCACCTACTTGAAAGGAAAACTAATATATTCCGAAAATAATAGCGCATGTTTACTTGCAGAAATGTAGATGCCTCATTGACAAAACGAGAAAATTACCCTTATTTTCTCCGTCGTAACAATTGTAGTGGCAAAGCAGCGTAAACACTCCATTGACGTTAATATTCGTATATAATTCCGATTTATATGAATTGAATGCGTTGTATACAGTTTGATTTGATATAAACAGTCACGTGATACTGATCTAAAAAAAAAATTGCACATAGATAAACTTTGCAGACTTCTTCCAGGTAACTGTATGTGAAGTATTATGTATATCACTTCCTCACACATATTAACAACAACAGTAGTATTAATAGGTAGGAATGTTGTATCAAAACGATTTTTAGCATAAAAAGCCTAAATCTTTCTTAAAAACCACCCTTTTATTTTAGAAAATAGAAATTTATATTATATTCAAATAGGAGGAGGGATCTATCGCAGAAACTCCACCCAGTCTCCTAGTGCAGACAAATAGAGTCGGATTTAATCTAGCAAGCAGATTTTGTGAGAAACATAATAACATTTAATAAAAAATTGTACTTACATCACTTTCCACAAAGAATAATTCGAATCGCATAATTATAAATCCCATCACAAAATGAGCACAAAATAGAATTTGGCCGACTTTGTATATCGCTATGTTCTGGAGAATATAATCCAATACATCATTGAAAAACCTATTACTAATGAAATTTTATATGTGTAAGCAGATGAGTCATTTCTGGAGAAAACCAGCTTTGACCTAACTCTTCGTAGAATTTTAGTTATTGTAGGAAATTCATTAAATCATTGGAAATTCAATAGTGATGATGATCTTTGGGAAACCCAACTGCTGTGACGCACTTATTGATTGATCGTTCACGGTGGTGATACGCGTACAGAGCTTCTACAGCATCTATGAGCGTTCAAGTATCAAATAAAAATACTTCGATTTAATTTTTCAAAAAAACATTTTATCATTTAGGCGATTTTGCAATATATCAAGTAGTACACGAGTGGGAGTTTCAGGAACTTTTATCTGTTTCGGGGATATATCTGTTTCCATAGATCACATTTTGTAGTAAAAAATGATGAAACTTAAACAAAGATACAGTAGATTTTTAAAATGAAATTTCAGTAGCCACTACCAAATTTTCAACACTAGCTATCAAGTATAGTGTGGTATGATTATACAGCAAAAATTTAATCATACCAGATACCTTACAACGACTTTCGAATATTTCTTTCATTGCTATTTTGCTAAGAAGATATTTGCTACCTTTTGCAAAAACCTTCGACCTGTCCAGGTCTGTCATGATTTTTGTGTACCGATTTTGGCTGATTGCATCGTGTACATTTTCATATTTTGATGAAAGCGCATTTATTAAATTTTCCAGATACGGAAAACATTTGCTATCTTCTGATCTAATAAGGGAAAGTTTGATTTTGTCATACTTACTAAAACAAATACCTGAAATTTCTTCATTAAATTCAAATGATAATTGCTGGTTATTGACCATTATCATTTTTATTTTGCTATTAACTCCATCGACTAACTTTAAATTTTCAAACATTATTTTCAATGTTTACACAATATTACTTAAATAATGTCCAAGCGCGAGAGTATTAATTCCGTCTTTGCAATACCCTTTATCATGGAAATTGCTTAGTCCACGTTTTATAATTGTATTCGTTTCAAGTTTATGATGATTCGTCCTAATGACATTAGTTTTGATAAAACTGATGCTGTTGTTTAGAGCTGCTTTGAAATCTTAAAAATTCATCATCTTTTTCACATATCCGCGAGAGATACCTTTAGCTTTCTTTGTCAGTTTATTGTCATCTATTATAATAGCATACATTTTGCTTCTTAGTACAACAAACTCTCTCACCGCCACAAACATAAACTCATCCCTCATTTTTCCAATAACTTTTTTGTTCGAATTATCGATAATTTACTATATGTTGAATAATCTGATAAATCAAATTGATCCTTGTTATGGTAAATATCCTGATAGACATCTTCACATTTTATATTATAAACTAGCAAGTCCGTATCGGTAATTAGCAACTCCGAATCTGGTCACATCTTTTTGGCAAATTTATAGTGAAAATCGTACATTAGCCACTTTGATATATCAAGCACAGCTGCTCCGACATAAATTGGCTTATTTAGCTTTAAATTTGTCTTTCTTTGTTGTATTGCAGCAAGATTTTCATTAAATATTTTCATACTAACAAAACCGTCGTCCTTAACTAATTTATTTCTGCGAGTTATGTATTAATAATCTCAATATAGATCTGTTTCCGTACATTTTCCATAGTCTTTCCAAACACCAAATTGTTCATTAACTTGAAAGTTTTTTTTTCAAATTCAGTTTTAGCTACGGCACGACCTTTCTTATTTAAGTTAATATAATCTGCCATCCACAGCGACTGATTAAACTTTAACACGCGACGAAATTTTCTCAGAACTATTAAAGCCTCTATTTATTGCTTTGGATTTGTGTAATGCATAACGTAATTTATTTTATCTAACAAATTTGGAACTAACTTATTAACGATATAATCTTTCGCAGTTGTCATTGCACGCTGTTCAGGAGATGATAAACTATAAGCAATAGTCACTGACTCTGCGCAAAACGGATAGTCGTTATGTAGATAATGTAACGATCTAGGATAGCCTAGATAAACTTCAATAAAATAGCTGATATCGGAAAAATCATCCTTGATTTTTCTGGGTAAATTTTATTTTTAGTTTCTCTAAGAAATTGGTTTAGAGTTATCCAAAGAAACCCACCGCAAGACATTGTCTGTGATATCACATTCACGTACAAATTCACACTGTCTAAATAAATAATGTAACTCGACGGAAGATTTGTATCATATTTGTTTTAGATATTTGATTTTAGCTACTGCATATTTTTTTGTTATAACACTGATTCCGCCTCGGATGCGTTTTTCAATAAAGTTAAAAATATCGACATCTGTTAAGAGATCTAATTCTAGTTTGCTCGTTTTTTTGTAGAGCGTCTAATACATAATTTGCAAGATTAACATGACGAAAATTCTCGAACACATCTGCAAGCAATAATACATCCATCTTTAGATATAAATCATGATAATCACCAAACTTTTTACAGCCAAATTTATTCCACATATCATGTGCATATTCATACTCGTCGTCACTGATATTTTTAAGTTTGAGTTGCGAGTAAAATTTATTTTTGTCAGGTAGAGAGGGTTCATTAAATCTGCTCCAATCGTCAAGATACTCGTACGGAAAGATACATTTTTTGTCAGATCGACAAAGTTTTCTCAGAAGCAGTTTCGCAGATTGTTAAAGTGCTACAACCTTTAACGAGCTCGTCTATTGATGCTGCCATAAATTTCATGCTGTCGATAAAGCGTAATTTACCGAGCGTCACCGACATATACTTTTCAAAACTATTTGGAATACATTTATCACGTTATTCAATTTTAGTTTAGCTTTAATGTCTTTATCTCCAAAAGCTTCTATAATGATGTGACTGTCATAGCCACGAAAATTATGTAAAACTATGGGAATAAAATCTGGAGGATGAGATTTCAAATTACAACTGTTATGAGCTGCTCCGCGATATTAGCCGGTCAAATAACAGTGATCTTCCAATTTTTAATTTAGAGACAAAACACGAGTTCGACTGATTCGTCAGCTGGTAACCAAATTTAGAGTTTAACTAACATTTATATATGTTTATAATTTTTGCACACATGAACTTGATCCATTTTATAGCGACTCTCACTGCTAATTTTCGGCTTTAGTTTATACCACAAAAATTTCAAGCTTACTTGATGAAAACATTAAATCATCACTAAAAACAATGATGGCAAGAAAATACAAAGGGTGATTTTATTATTATTATTGATAAAGGTAAATTTGAAAAGCTAGTTAAGAACCCGGAATGCACATAATAGTACGATTTCAACAGGCCGTTCTAAACGATCCCCTAATTATATAACGATTCTGTGACAAGGTGTTTTCATTTTGTCACTGCTCCGGTGGCATTGTGGTTAGAATCTTTTCTTCGGATAATGGATGTCGTGAATTCGAATTCCGGACGAATCATGCCAAAGATTTATAAAATGGTACTAACATCTGGTGTCACGATAATGTGAATAGGTGGGATGTGATGATATATGTCTGCGGCATGATGCCCCAGTGATAAACATCTCTATAAACTGCCACACTGCAGATATCTTAGCAATATGAATTAAAAACTGTTAAAAATACGTTAAAAGGCTAAATTTCTCTCTTACTCTCTCTCTCTCACACACACACAAAACATACACACATAAGACTCGTGTTTTGATCTTAAAAGATTTATAATAAAACTACCAAATAGTTCGGAACAAAATTGTTAAAAGGCTTGCCGTATGTATAACCTAGCAAGAATAAACAAAAGCCTAAGACATACATATAGAACAGACACTGTCAACACAAGGAAAAATATAAAATTCCAATCAATGATCAGAGAAAATAGTTAAAGCAAAAATGTATTCTTTTATAACAATAGTCACAAACATGTTTCCGTTTTGATGAAGGTATTACATGAACGAGAACCTGTCTGTGAGTGTCTGCGGATATCCTATCACTTAGCACACATTAGTTTCATTCGAAGTTTGACAAAACAAAGTATATTTGATGCGAATATTGTATTGTTACAAGCCAAAGGTCGTTTGCTTTACCGAGCGGTATCAAAAGCCTGGGCACGAATCCCGCTAGAAGTCATACATTTACCCCATATTTACAAAGACTTTTATACAACTTCAGTTATAAGTTGGAAAGCCCGACGTGTCCATTCTATACATAAATTTTACAATAATAAATACAAAACCAAATTATTTACAACTTGCAAATTAGCCATCAACCGCACATCCCCACAGTTTCTCTATATTAACTTTCCGTTCCGCTTGTAATTCACACCGTAGAAACTGTACACCTATCCCCTAACACGGGGAACTATTTTAACTGCCCACCTGAGGCCAGTCGATCTGCTGTTTCAAGGCACATCACACCAGTAAACCTACAGCACATTTGCCACTATGGCAGCATAAACGGTATCTACCGAGTCCTTTCTCATTTATCCCATTGTGTAATTTACCGGTTTACTACCATAAATACTGCCGCTGCAGTCACAGCACCGATGTCCACCACTAGTTTTTATTAAGTGCTATATCACGACAGGGACAGTCACACGGATTGGGTCTGAGTTCGCTACTTATTGGCTATGGCATCTTAAAAACTCACTAACACTTTCTCTCCGTGACGTTTGCTCCTAATAATTGACTAATTATTTCGTGCTAAGGAAAATTTCCCATTGCACCAAATTCCAATAATCAAACATGTAATCACACAAACATACACATTGCTTAAAATAAATGCGCATCTCCTTAATTTTATTACAGTATGTTGCAATAATGTTGACTTGCCTGAAAGGGGGTCATTTCCAGAACGCCAATTTACAGATACTAACACACTGATCACAGTTTCAATAAATCAATGTACGATCCAAAATGATTCTGTGAGAATGAAAATACATTTCTGATAGCATATGTATTATTATGATACTTATACGAGTACAATTTTAAAAAGAATTTAGAAGTTTTACTCAGCAACTTTGGGGTTATCCTTCCTTAATGTGAACCACACACACACACACACACACACACACACACACACACACACACACACACACACACACACAGACGACTATGCTTGTACATATGAAATACAGATTTGTTACATTTCATTAGTCTGCATCGATCATGGTTGAGAATGAATACATCTCTCAGTGCAATGTATGAACATCAATGCTTTAATTTCATTATCATTTATTCATAGTATTTCTTTCAGTGCGATATTTTATTCTCTTACATCTTTTATAAGATACAAATAAAATAGTGTACACCGTATCGGATGTATTAAACTGGTTTCCAAAAGTAAACAAACTATTGGATATATAGTGTTTATGCAACCATTGCATCATCAGGCAATATAACTGGAAACATCGTTCTCTACCCAATCAACTTATTGTATGACCTTTAGGGAGGTGTAGTTTAATCTGTTTGCATTTGCAAATGTGACGAGTCTTCCTGTAATAATAATAATAATAATAATAATAATAATAATAATAATAATAATAATAATAATAATACTAATAATACTACTACTACTACTACTACTACTACTACTAATAATAATAATAATAATAATAATAATCATAATAATAATAATAATCATAATAATAATAATAATAGTAATAAATCTTTGACTAAATGTAAGTAACATATTGTTCACCTATAATTTACTATTTGTGTTTATGTTTATATTGCTATCATATAATAATAATTCGAGTTAATAACGTGACAACTGTTGCTAATAAATTCATAGTAACCTTCCTGCCCCTGCTTCTGGTAATTGCACAATACTGCCACTACCACCACTACTGCTACCATTAGTACAAATAACTAACATAACTTCTTCACTGGAGACCTGTAATTTACATGTTTGTAAGTGGTAAGTAAGCCTCGCTGTCTTACAATTTAAATGTAGTAATAACAAAGCAATTAGCAATTCCTCTTACATTTGCCTTTTGACGGCCTTTTTATGTGTACTTACTTCTCACTGACTCACAACTAGCATCATTGCAGTAATCGTCTCCACAGCAGATGTCGCAGTTGTTTATTTGCCTTTTTCTTCCTATAACTTGCAAGGTACCCGCACCAGCAAGCTGCACTATATCAATGCCAGTGTGGACGCCTTGTAATTCTAGGCTTGCGATCGTATGTGTTTGACATTCCTAAAAATGACAATTCAGAGCATAGAGTGAAACGGGCTTATATCGGTTCATAAATTTGTCATTTTGTATAATTTAAAACCATAGAATGTTAAAACATCTTATGAAGTGTCTTATGTCTCTTGGCAGGCTTCAATCAGCTTGGTAACCGCTCCGGTGGCCTAGTGGTTAGAGCGTGCACCTCAGATTCAGGAGGTCGTGGGTGAGATCCCGGTCTAGTCATACAAAAATGGTAGTAACAGCTGCCTCGCTTGACGCTCAGCATTAATAGGTTAGTGTTAGGACTAGTTGGCCTGGTGTCAGGAAAAAATGACTAGGTGGGACATGATGCAACATGTCTGAGGCATTATGTCCCAGTGCTAGACATCACTATAAACTGCCACTCTGCATACATCGTAGCGATGTGACTGAAAAATTGTTAAAAGCTACGTTAAAAATTATAATCACATCACATGATCACATCAATCAGCCTGTGAATACAACGATGAAAGAATTTTATAAAGATCATGGTATTGCTGAAATGTCTCTTTGGTTTATAATTAGAATAGTTTATAATAAAGGCACTGTAGTTTTACTCAGAATGCTCTACGGGGGCTAACATTGCCTCGTTCTTTAGGAATTTGCTTTAAAGTTATAAACATTTTACAAATATACACGACCATTTAATATCAAAATTGCAAACGGATCATTCAACCATAAAGACATTTATGTGAATGTTTCGCTGAAAGTAAAGCTCTTTGGTACAGAATTTATGCATTGTTTTAAAAGGACATTTTTATATCAATCATATTAAGACATGTGAAAATATATTAATATGCCATCACATAATGCAACCGATGATACACGACATAAGATGTTCTTTCTGTATATTCTCCTTAGGCTCTTGACATTTATGCATAATGCTTGTTTGCAATGACATATGGCAAATATCCTTAGATAGAAATAAATGAAAAATAGTGTTCCTTTCCTATTCTAGTTTAAAACAAGTTTGAATGACATATTCTTTGCTTCCATGCTTTATTATATATACATTATTCCGATTTACCATCAAAAGCAAGTGTCGTTCCTCGTGGAAGATAAAATCTCTACAAGTAATGTCAACTTGCCATTGAGTAAGGTTACTCTTGCAAAGCATTGAAAATACCTCAAAATTATACTATTTCAAGAATATACAAAATAATGGTATACTTTATTACATATTTCATCAATTAATCGTCTGTTTACCCGGTAATTTCAATTAGTTTTCTCTGATCAAATATTGAGAATAACTAATGTTAATGTTTAATTCACAACAGGCTGGATATGTTATAATCACGCTTTATTATTTCAACTGTTTTACCTATGTAACAAGATATTATTCCACCGTACATTTTAACTAACAAGGATATAAAAAATAATAAATTAATTGATTATCATAACTGTAGTACATAGCGATTCAGATGATGGTAAGGATACGACACTCAAGAACGTCTGAAACGCATGAGAAGGAATTTACATCCTTAGCTACTTCATGATATTTCAACGGTATGCCAGTTGTAAGGCTAATCAAGACCAAGCTATAGACATTACTAAGCCTACGCAGTTCTGGTCAAATTTAAATAACTATATAGAGGATCGCAAATGGGTAATTATATTATATTGAGTATAAACAAGTTGAATTATGTCCAGCTTGTACTAGTTTTTCCGCTTGAAATTATGTTTATCAAATGGATTGATTTTAATAGAAATAGCTTAGAGATAAAGATAAATAATTTCGTTCATTCTGACTCAGATACTTCATTGTTATCTGTTGGGCATAATGAACAGTCCCAGATCTAGTAAACTTAATAATAAGTTTTATAACTAGAAATATTTCAACGTAAATTTGGTTCAAATTATAATTCAAAGAGCACCCATTCTTCCAAATAAAGAAAGCATTTCACATAGATATCATTCTTAACACTTTATGAACACGGACATTTACATGTAATATCTTATAGTTTGACTTTGGTTAGGATAGACGAACTGTTTAGATTGTGAGAACGTTTTCATTGTTTCCACCTGAGGTGTGTCATTTTCAATACTAAGTATTCATGTTGATGAATATTCACGTGTTTGTATGATTGCTAGATACAAATATTCCATATTTAAAGTAATTATGTATGACCGGATGTTTTCATTATTTGATTTGAACAGATTCAGACAAAGACAATTTTTGAGTCAGAATTGTTCCACATTACAAGAATCATTACCTCATTTCAAAAATATTTTAACGCGATTAAATCCCGCAGCTGGATAATTATCTCTCCAATCAGTTTATGTGCACATTCTTCTGTGAACAGATTAGATTAAATTTACTCCTATAACTTAGAATTTACACACACTTGCCACAATGTGGATTCTGTTTAATGTATTCGTCATATTTCTAACCATTGACAAATACCTGTTATAATTTGTAATCAACGCGTGCGGGGGTAAATTGAACACATTCATACGGATATGACCATTTCTCATAATGCTTTCGGAGTAATCGATTTGAGATATAGCTAACATAATTTTATAATTTTTAAAACAGCAGTAAAAACAAAAAGTTCATGAAGACGATGTAAGTTCAAAAATATTCCAACGATCGCAATTGATCAGTCAAGAGAATACTGCGTAGGAATTTCATGGGTTTATATGAACCAATAAGACACACACAAAATGATATGTTCGCATGTTGTCACATCAGAAATATTAAACTGCACATAATGCATGTAAGGGATACTCACTACGTGATGAACCATTATGTGCAAGGTCAGTTATTTTTGGATATAAATTTGACAGTCTATTATAAACAGTATTCCATTATAAAATCATTGAAAAGGTAGCTAATTCTGACATTTCACTAGCAATGCTCATAAAAGTATGGATTTAGTGTCACTGTGCAATGAAGAGTTCGTTAATATAAATCTGCATTTGTTATTGATCAGGAGCTATTTTATTTTAAAAAGAATTAGATCAATAAGTGAGCGTGTTTAAGTCTCCTGCTTGTTCACATATATCAATTTTGAAAATCCTTTTTGAGCAAACTGGTACATATATGAAACAATATTTGTCAGTATCACTTCAAAATTATCTTCAGTATTTTCAGCTAATTGTATTGACAATAAACTAACTCATAAATTCATCAAAAGGTCATTAAGTATTTCCATACTAGACCCTATTTGAAAATTAAACACATTTAGATAAATGCATTACAGTATGTTTACTCACCAGCAACTGCTTGCAACCAAACTCATACTTCGTGACCCCACCAATATTTTTGGTTGTCACACTACAAATCTGTAATAAATAAAAAATGATGTTACACAGCATGATAAAGGGTCATATTTTGATACAATAAACCCGACTTATTTGCATTATTTTTTATTCTTTAAATTTTGGTTTAAAGGTAGCAGAATTAATACCTAAGACACAAATTTACCTAATGGTAATTATACATATTGATCGTAACATACTAGAAGTTTATATACAATGAGAGAAAATTTAGCAAGACTCATTGACAATATATTAATGCCTTAATTTCTAATGTGGTTTCGTTTTCAGTGTGTTTATCAATTTTAATATAAAATGTCATTTGCAAGAATATACGTGTTTCTTTCTCTTGTTATTTTATGATCAGTTATTTAATAATTGAAACAATCAATGAATTAATATTTTAGAGAAACATGCTGTGTTTTGTTTGCTTCATTTGTTTCTATGCATCCTTATCTATCGCCATGAATATAGTTACCTCATCGTCTCCACATAGTTTCTTCTTTACGCATTGTAATGGATCAGTGACTACACCTTGCCTTGCGTCTGCCCAATGTCCACAATAATAACACTGTGTGCTTTGATTGTCCACTATAATATAACATAAGCCGTTACATGATTAAATTGTTTAGTCACACAACATATCGTACTTAAAAGGGGACAAAAGTTGAATTTAAGGTGCAACATAACAAAAGAAATTGTGACATCATTCCCAAACTGGAAAAAATGGAACAATGCCCTCTTAACAAGAAAGGTTACTCCAATTTACAAAGCAGCATTGAATTATAAAGCATCAACAAATAAATTAACATATGATAAATTACTTCCATTTCCATAGTTAAAAGTTTCATAGAATTACATAATGAATATATTGGTAAGTTTTCTTGACTTACGTGTAGTATTTGTGAACATGAAACTGACTAAATAATATTATCTATCCGACATTCAATAAACCTCATCTAATAAAACAGAAGTAAGTTGAGTATGCTAACAGATAAAGCTAGAAAAGTAAAACTGTTCATCAACAACAAAACAGCGATGATGCTTAGTAATGAAACATATTTTATTAGATGGTGGATCACACAAACATAAGAAATGCTTTAACAAGAAAACAAAGATTCAAGTTGTACTATTTTTGAAGCTTCACAGACAGGGTAGTTTCCGCAGCTTCCAAGACTTTAGAATTAAAAAAAATCTCTAGGTATGCTGCGCATCTATATCTCGTCAAACGTAAGACAAATCTTTGCAGAATACCTCAAGTTATTTAGTCTTCATTATCTCAAGAAAGATCACATAGATCAAGGGGAATTAATTTTCCTACTATCAAGACTTATCAACTTCCTATACTGATACATGTACAAAATATATGTTCTGAGTTGGTTCAAAACATAAAATTTATGGAACTAACTGCTATTTTCAGTTAGCTTACATGTAGATGTAAGCATTAAACTTTATTATTGATTTTGTTTTTGTTTGTGCAATAATGCCAAAGTCAATTATGCATCGACAGGACATATGATATCCACAGACAAAATGCAAGAGCTAATAGCAATGTCGAATATTTTGTCTAATAAGCCATTATCAGTTTCGTCTGTCAGAAGATACGATGGACTCGTGTATCACATGCAAGCAAAGCAAGCAGCAGAGGAGGTGAACAGACCACTTGTTTAAGACATTATTTATGAAAAATAAAGGTTCCTACAAAAGCTGAAAATACCTGGTCAATTCGATAAACCAAATCCTCTAACCGAGAATATCTATACACGGCCGAGAACATACCAAAATAATGTCAAATCGACTGGGTTAACACATTTTTACCCCATTCTTTATGTTCCTTTTAAAATTTTTATGCGACTTGTTTACTCTCCTGGTAGATCAATATTTGATCATTCACCTCCTCCGCTGCTGTAGTAATTAACCAAACATTTAACAAGACCTATTCGATACATAGATCTTGGGTCATGTAGATTTATTGACATAAATCCGAATGGAACAGCTTGCCTCTGAAAAGAAGTTTTTGAACTTGGTTATGCCCATATAACCTGAACACCAAGTCTGATGAATATTTCGCAGAATATGCGTTTCGACTCCATTAAGAATAAATAAAATATTGCAGTTGTCTCTGATCAATATAGGCATTTGTGTATATCGCTGAGTAACACAAATCACGTCAGTATTTTTATGTCTACCTCTGGAAAAACCGATCTGGATTTGATTGTTTTTCAAGCATCACATCATCATATACTTCGAGGGTATTAATAAATCCATCGAGGTCGTCTATAGATGGGGCTTTATTAATATCTGCAATAAAATCAACATCATTGCTGTCTTCATTCAGCAATTTTGCGCTTTAGTTATAATCTTTAAGTACTGCATAACATCGCTGATCATCCACAGATGGTGCTACTAAATATAATTTATCTCACTTGAGCCATCTCATTATTACGTAATAATTTATCTTATCAGAACCAGATGGACCTATTATTATTAGTCTGATAGAATCTGGTAGTGCTGGATGGTGCTTTACTGGTTCTTGCTTTCGTGTCGCTGTGAAGTCAAACATATCCATAATATTTGAGTTTATATTGCTTTCGATGCCAAGCATCGAGCTTTACGAGTGGATTGATAACGATAATAACAAAATAAAAAAGACGTGCAATTACAGGCAAATGTGTAAAACATGGCATAAGAAAATATCAATTTATCTCCCACTCGACTAATGTCAATGGTGATAATATCGCTGTTTCATTAGGGAAATTATCAGGTGTTCCATGGACTAAATACCCATTGAGAAACAAATTTCTCGATATAATTGCTGTGGTCCTGGAACTAGACTTGATATCCGACTTGATGATCCAGATCAACCAAGACAAGGAGAGCATCCAGTAAATAAGATTGATCAAGCAGTCTCATATTAATGATGTTGCGTAAAGAAAGTAAAGATTTGCAATAACGGTATCTCGCAGATGTAAAATTGATTCATTAGTTTAATTTTAGTGCCATTTAAATCTCACATAGAAACAATTTCTAGTTTTCTAGTAATATCTGCTCTGAAAGCTAAAATAATGCTAGGGGCTGGTGTGTAATTACAAAGCTATTATAACGGAATCTTTATAAATTGCCCAAGAGGATATTTGAGAGGCAAAGCAGCGATTACTACACTAGCTTAAGCAGAAAAAGTTTCAATTTATCTAACACCACCTAAAATATTCAAAACGCACATTTTGATGTCAGGATCCTTAATGATGTTTATCAAGCAGACATTTTGTTTTTCCTCATGATACTATTAAAACACGTGGACGTATTTCATTCATATATAAATACGCATTGCCTGTCGTTGACGTTGCAGATAGATACAAAGAAGCGGAACCATTATCAACAAAAACAGCAGCTGAAGTTACGTCTGCGTGTGAACCAATTGATAAACATGGTAGTATACGATGACCACAGCTATTACAGTTTGATCCTGGCAAAGATTTTCTTGGTGCAGTATTATCGTTGATAAAAACAATATAACGTTAAAATCAGACGGGGGCATAATCAAATTCAACGTGATAAGGCAATCGTTGAAAGATTTAGTCAAACACTTGCTGAGTGTTTATTTGGATATCAATACTCAAAAGGAAATATCTACCACGTCCGGTGAGGGATGTCAAGAATGGGATGCAGGGTTACCAAGTGTGATAGCTGTGTTAAATAATGAAATTACTCGAGCAAAATCTATGAAGATTGCTAATGCA
The DNA here is from genome assembly GCA_016746295.1 of Potamilus streckersoni. NCBI lineage: Eukaryota > Metazoa > Mollusca > Bivalvia > Unionida > Unionidae > Potamilus > Potamilus streckersoni. Next base: position 161,461 of record JAEAOA010002113.1, on the reverse strand, counting down.
ATTACAATATGATATGTACTCCGCTGAAATGGCTATGTACATCGACGTAAATCTTTCCCTCAACCAGTATTAGGTAATAAAACTAATATTTATATAAACCTGATGAACGTGAAGGTGGTAAAAAAGAGCAACTGATCCTATCTGGAGTAAAACTACACATGCAAATTATAGCGTGGTAATATCTACGGTTAGACCTGCAATTTACAGACTAGATACGACGGCACCTCAACGTGGATTTGTACGTTGAGGATTACAAAACAATTCATAAAAGCACACAATTACCACCACCTTCACTTATGTAAACTAGCACCTCTACGTCAATTACATTCAAGACAAGTTAACATTACACTTTCATGATCTAAATTCTATCTACAGTAACTGTCTTGGATTATAATTCAAATATTTCCATAATATTATTTTGTTACAGCTTGCACAAATGATTATTCTGTTGTTTTAGCATTATTCAACATGAAGATCAAAGTCACGCTAATTGACTAGAACCCTCCAATTATTTCTTTATGACAATAAGGTTGTCAGTGATTTCTTCGGTTATTACATGTTCTATGATATAGTTGAGATATTCTTATGACTCGAGATACTGCGAGGTAGACAGAATTTCACAATCTATCCGATCATCTAAAATCCATTTGTTTCAAAAATGGTTAATCCTTGTGACGAGTGAATCGTTTTGGCGTATGCGAACGTCCACAGCGATTTATCAATGTTCAATGCTCTATTAACAACATTCACAACAACCAAATAATTATCATTCAGTACAAGTGTGTGTATTCCACTGCAAGGAATTTCAACTTTAATATTTTGTTTTCGAGTGTCTGCAGGGCGATAATATAATGCTGCAGGAGCATTTGAAACTTTTCTGAATGTAACGTAAATAATTTCTTCTGCAAATTATCACAAACTATCTTTCTACTTGCTACTATCAACCCAGCAGGTCCATATAAATTCAAAAGTCATACATAGTAATTACTGGAATTACTTTACTCATTATCTCACACTGTATTTTTCTTTCAGCGGTTCAACAATAGCTATATGGTCAACATTTATTTCTTCATAATAAGCTACATTATTCTTTAGCCATTCATGTGGTGACTGTCCAATAAATGGTGGTGGTTGACCAGGATCTGGTCAGATTTCAACATAATGATTTAGAAAAATATTATATAAATGGGGCAAAAAGAATTTGTAATGCATCCAATCATTAATAATTATGAACCATCTCGTGTTGGCACTATCAGAAATTGTAGATTTAAAAACTCGGTACTGTTGATAATACTGGTTATTTTAGATTTAATATTGGAGAAAAATATCTATCTTATACGTTCATATTCGAATGTTTTCAAGGGGTCATCAAAGATGGATTCGTAATTGATCACATAAATTCAAACCCAATAAATAATTCGTTAAAAAATTTAAGAATTGTTACAAAGAATCAGAATTATAAAGTAGACAGACTAATACGTTGTATAAAGTTCCATTCGCTAGCTTAATATACATATAAATGACGTAATGTCAAGGGAGATAATCTTTGATTTACTCTACAGAGAGACCGTTTGCTCGGCATTGTTATCCCACTTTCTTATATGCGTAATTTCTTCAAATAAATATTATTCAATGAAAATATTTTCAGATTTTAATGATTTTTCAGAAGTGTTTAACCTATCAAATCAAGTAATTTGTAACTATTTCATTGATAAGAATACCACTTAGCTCGTCAATTACAAAAAAAATCAGTAAACTATTTTTTCTGATATAATATATTATTCCAGAATCAGATTATTTTTCACCTGATATATCAGGGAATATTTACTCACACGCGCTATAAACATATATGTAGATTAAAATTTAGAGATTCTTCTCTCAGATCCAAAAGGTATCTGTCCTGGTTTATAAGTTTGAAATGTATTCTTGCTAATAACGGATTATGTACACGTAAATTAACCGGGTTCATTTTCTCAGATACAGTTAAAAGACTGGGTCTACTTAGACCTTAAAATTTTTACTTTGATGGCTGCTGTCGATTGCATCGCATACTAGACTGACTGCGATCGTTGATGTTATATTAACAATACCAGGTGAGATATTGTGACTTTCGCCGTTCCGTTTATTATGTTTAAGAACGGATGGTGGCGGGATGAATTTTCTCCATGAATCACATATCCTTTAAAAGTTTTCATCAATAAAATCATTAACTGCTCTCTTTATCTGTGCATAGTTAATACCCCGAGTTATAAATATTGATAGCTGTTCTTCTGTAATTAAATAAAATTTAAGAAAGTGTTTTAAATAAAAAACTTTGACTTACACGCTAAAATGGACCGTCTTCACTAAGTTTACAAATGTCTGATGCAACTTGATTTAGGTGTTGTATTGTTTCATTTATTTGATTTTTTAAATTATCTTCATAGAAAAGATGATGATAGAAAATAAATCTTACAGATCATTTAGATTTGATTAACCTAGATTTTGAATTAATTTTTCAACGTTAATTGTTGTTATTCTTGTTGTACCCGTCTTACCCTGAATGAAATATATAAAATGAGTATAATGTGCATAACCACGATGATCTGTATCCTCCATAAACGGATACGTTTTTCGATATTCTGAGATTTTTAAAAATTTATCAACATCTCTAACGAAATCGGATCGTCGTGGTTCAGGTTGGCCTTTACAAGCTGGTTCAACTTTAAGCCATACCAATACTCACCTAATCGCTAGCAATTCTAAATGCTTCATTGTAAGTTATCATTATTGTTGCGAACACCACATCAGATATTTTGAAATCAATTAGATATAAAGAGATATAGGACTATAGTTTAGAGTACCCTGTTGATGCTGTGTAATTTTATTATATACTCTTGTAATTTAGCATTTGTCCATGTGGCTATATTTTGGCAATGATGTTGACAATGCCTACGATAATTTTTGTCAATGATATTTATTTTTAGTTCGGTCAGACATTCACATGATTGTATCTGTGACGATGAACGTCAATTGGGGTTTGATACATTATACTTAATGACGTTAAGTAATTATTTGTGCTGTTTCAGCGACTAATTGCTGATACCACCAATAAGACGATGCGGTTATATTTTATCGAATGGTTCCAGCATAAATTCTTCTTAGGCACCTTTATTTAGTGCTATAGATACAGTTACAGAAAAAATAATGGATTAAATGACGATATCGAAATGTACTAACTTTTTTTTAATTGTTTGGGACTAAATATTGACAATCTAAACACAATCCTAACTTCAGCGGTATGTTTGTTATATTTATGTTGCTGTGACTATGTTGATAAACCCGATTCTACTGTCTATACGATATTGTTAGCAGGTCCGTGAGGAATTACTAAGATTAGTTTTGTGAACGATATTAGGAATTCCACTGACAATATCTTGAGTCTTGCGTTAATGTCAGCGAGTTTAATAACATTTGGTAGAATTCCACTGACAATATCTTGAGTCTTGCGTTAACGTCAGCGAGTTTAATATCAACATTTGGTAGACTTCCAAAAGATTCGTCAGTGGTTCTGTTCACGGTTTTCTCGAAAATTAAAACCAATTGTATGTGATTATCATATTCAGTTCTAAATGCATAAATACCATCATTGATTGTTGCTAAAGAAGTTGTTATTGGAATTTCCTTATCATTTTCAATTGCAACGTCGAAATCTGAAACTAGTGTTATGAGATTATTAATAACATTATTATTCATGTTGAGAAATGCACTCATTATACTACCGTTGGCCAATTCGTAATATATTCTTGATTATCGTCGTATTTTTTTGTTGTTGCGACGTTCATATCTGCGGTTGGGTTTCCAAGGACTATAATTTTATTTTGATTCATGATGATATTACCATAGAACGAATCACCAGCCTTGTTGATATAATCGTTAATCACCAGCCTTGTTGATATAATCGTTAAATGACCTACCGGAAACGTATATTTTACCCTTACCAGTAAAAATAACGTTATTGCCAAAAAGTGACGTAGGAATTCGTAAGTGTCTATCTGACAGTTATATATGACTCGTCTCTAATCGTCCTTGTTTTTTCTTAACGTCATTTTGATCCATACATGTAATGTTTAATCGATCTCATTTTTCAGCCGATCAATAGTTGCAAATTTAGATAAATCAACTTGCTGCTGAGCTTTACCACAAGATGATCTTCCGTAAATATCTACCATTATATTTACTAATGTCTGTTTAAATGTGAGAACGTAATATATTCATGCACAACTTTATGAGTAGATTTTGTTGATTTTTTTATACAACATCAAGTACATAAATTACTTCACGACCACATATTTGTGGATCCGTTAATGGTTGTGTTGGTAGCGTTTTATACCAGATTGGAGTACTTTGCATGCTGCTAACATATTCGAAAATTTCTTTTGGTGGTGCTAGTCCATCCAAATCAAAATAAATAATTCCACGTGGATCAATTGCATACGCAGCCCAGTAAGTTGCTGGTCCAGAGCTTTTATAGATGACAATGATACGAGTTTCAATATTGTTTGGTTGTTTTGGTAATTCATCACATACAAACATCTCTGAAGTATTTTTATATTTAATTATTTAGCAGCATCAAGTAGATCACAATTTGACCTAGGCAAAATCAATAAATTGTCCCGGGAAGTCTTAGACCCTTTCAGTACCATGGACATGGGGTCCCTGTCAATCTTAGACCCCTTTCCTTTTTTCGGAGGTTTTAATTCTCTGACCCGTTGCTTTTTTAACAGCTAGGCCAGTAGCGAACAATTAATGCTGGTATAGCTGAGAAGTTGAAAAATACCACCCGTCTTAGCGATGTCTTTGATGGCGCCTGCAGAAAGATTAATTTGTGTATATTTATTTGATTTATTTTTGGTTTCTTTGAAGTTTTTGAATGTAAACGATAATTTATATGCACCAGTCATTAGTTCTTCTTTAGTGATAGTTTTATTCCACATTTATTTTTGGAGCTAATTATAGCCTTTTAATTTGACCAGGAGTCAGACTAGCATTAACATGATTATATGACATTATAATATTATGAGCGACCTAATTGAATCTGTTCTACTGGAGCATCAACAATTCTCATTCGTCAACCAACACCATCAAGTAACATTGATTTATTGCTGAGTGTAACATCAATTGCTCTGTAATTAGCAATAGCTTTTATTGTCACACGTGCTCGAAAATGTATATCAACTACTGATTGCCTAGTTCAATCTAAATGTTCGTGTGAAACGTAATTAATCGGATCTAAGGTTGTAAAATCTAGCTGTGATATTCGTAAAGTAGTACGAACATTTAGATTACGTCTCATGAAGGTCATTAATCAATGGTAAGCACGTGCTACATAATTTTGATAGAAATTCAATAATATTTCCTCATATTTTTCTCAATGTCAATTTATCTTTAATGAAGCCTCAGAAACACCAAGATCGTCAATATCATTATACTGTGCAACTTTACTCGTGCAGCATCTTGCAATGTAATAAACATGTGCCTCGACGTGGCTACTCTTAGCTGAGAAGCTATTTGGCATATAAATAAATTGTTAATGTTACTCTGGATAAATCTGTGATCATCGCTAACCATGATAGCATTGATTTGCCACCTCGACTCATGAAAGATAGTAACCGATATTCTTCAGATATTGATGGAGTCATTACTGACATCCATAATGAAAGCTTTGTAAGAATTACTTTACCGCCATATTGCATCAGTGTAGGTTGCATTTTGTACAAGTACAACTGTATGTTTAGCTCCGAGAATGACTTTTCTGATATTTCTACAGACTCCAAAGGTTATGTGACTGGAATTTAACATCAAAGTCTCTTTAATTACCCTTTAACATTGCTCGACGTGATCTAAATGCTAAGCTGAAATCTGGATCTATATTATTAGTAATACTTTCTACATTGGATTTCGGGCAAATTTCTAAGTTCTCCTACGTCATATTGTTGGTACTCTTTAGAATTTCACAAACATCATTGATGGACCAGATGATTTTTAATAATCATCGATGTATCTTGCTAGACCCAATATCGTTGTGGCAACGTCATCTTTCATAGACGTAGCGCTGTCAAAACAACGCCAAAATACCAATATTAACAAAACCAGCTCTAACATCAGCAATCTATTCGGAATTATACATTTTTTAAATTTCACCTTCAACTTCAATTAATGCTCCAGCTGATAAGACATATTTTTGTATCTTGAACGTGCAGCTCAATTTGTCCACGCTGATCTGGTATTCACGCATCATAGAATAATATTGATAATTAGGTACCGATTCATCCTTGAGCACCGGTGTATCCATGTAAAACGCAGGAACAGATATACGTTTGAACATCTTTATTTTATTTACCTTCTTCTAACTTGTAGACCACTTCGGCTGACGGTAATATTTTTTTCTTCTTTTTCTGATAATGGTACATCACACAACTCTGCTAGCTTTTGATTCGCAGCTTGATGTAACATTTTACTAATATTTGCGGGCATTATTTCAGTACCAGGTAATTTTGCTTGCTGAGGGTTTTGTCGTATTAATCGTGCTAGTCTGTCTTTGATTGCTGAGAATAATTTATTAGCAACATCCGTTACCAACAGCATCAATACGGTTTTGACGAACAACAGCAATATCTTTCATTCCCAATTACTTTGCGATCAGTTTTGCTTTCGGGGCTGTCCTTCTAAATAGACCTTGAATAATATCATGTAGTCCGTCTCCGTAGGTTGTTTTGTATACTGGTAATTGTGAATTTATAACACTGACAATGGTCAATCTTCTTTGAGCATTATGTATCATCATTGTCATTATAGTCATTGTATAGCGTGTAAGTTGTTGTTGTTGTTGGGCTTAACGCCATTTTTCAGCACATGATAGGCTATTCATGGCGGCCAGTATTAATGGTGGAGGAAGAAACCGGGAAATCACCGGAAAGAACCACCGACCCACGAGAAGCTACTGGCAAGCTTTCTCACATATCCACATTCGCGGAATCCTAGACTCGAACACACGCAGACAGAGGTGAGATGGCAGTGATCCGTAACGGACAGCGCTTTAGACCACTCGGCCACTCAGGGCCCCTTATAGCGTGTAAGTCTTTGTCTATTTCATTAATGAGAGACCGATATATATCAATATCCATGATATCTAGGGATTAGTAAAGATCTGTATGTTCACTTCTTGTCGCTGGCATTAATCTCCTTTCTTGCGTAGTTTTTCTAGGCCACGTTTCATTTTGTCTCTTTTGTTTAGCTTCTTCAAGGTTCAACCTCATTTCCTACTCTCTTTTTTCCCTTACTTGTTTTACTTGTTCAATATACTCAAGCCGTCTTGTTAAAAAATATCAAACTTATTGACATCACTTTCAGTTATGATTTGCGGAGCATCAGGCGCAAATTTATCTGTAATGCTAGTTCTGGTTCTTGGAAAAGGTTGTGGGGGTTCTTCAGGTTGTGGTTGAGGAGGTTGAGCGGGTGGTGGTTGAGCTGCTTGAATACTGCCAGCAATATCTACAGGCAATGTAGCAAGAGGTTTTGTGTTTCCTCAGTTGCTTTAACAATTTTCTTTGTTGGTTTGACAATTGGTTTAAATAACTGTTCTTCACCTCTGCAAATTTAACCTGATACTCCGGACGAGCTTGTAGCTGTTTGACATAATCGAGGACAGGTATATATTTTTTTGATTGCCTCTAGTCGCTCTCGAGCTAAGTTAAATGAGTGTGGTTCTCCAATATTAATTATTGTTATAACAATTATTTAATTACTACAGCAGCAGAGTAGGTGAACTTGAAAAAAAAACATTCATCAACAAATGAGTAATAAAGATAAACTAAACCAGACAATTTCACATTATGGTGGTCTGTCTTCCACCGCATGGAAATATTAGCGGCTAGAGGATTTGGTTTATCGTTACTGACCTTGTATTTTCAGTTTTTTTTATGAAGCTTTATTTTTCATAAATAATGTCTCAAGCAAATTGTCTGTTCACCTCCTCTGCTGCCAAACATGAGTCATGTTAATGTCTCAGATTATACGTACAAGAAGAGCTTTTCTGTTCTAAAATTAGTTAATTGTTTACCATAATATAGATATATTACATAAAATGAGTGTATAACTGGTGAAACCAAGAGTGCAATTAATACCGAATTTCACTCAGAAAATGAAATATATCCGCTATTTTATCGGAAATAAGCAGTTTCTTTCTCGTTTGCCATTAAAATATTTAACAGACTGAAGCAGCAAATATCTTACTGGACCCCGCGCGATGTCATTGGTGTACAACTTTTGCTATGATGCGTTTTGTGCATCTTCACATATAACAACAATATATCATTGTTTGTTCAAGTTGAGACATTGAAGAAATATATGTATTTTGCTGGCCTTACATTTGGTTCGTATGAATGGGTGGCGGACTTACTTATTACTTGACCATACAATTTCTTAGCCATAATGTTATCAATGTCTATAGAGGGACAGTGCAACATTTATCTTATTTCACTATCGTTAATTATTGCTAATTCTCGCAAAGATTCCATTTATTTACGGTCTGGCATAAAATATAATCAATGTATCTTCGATTGTAGCAAACAATGTGCTTTATTACAGGGAAAAATGCACAAAGGTTGACAGGAAACATGTCCACTTGGTACATGTAAATGCTACAGTATAAATTTACCGTAGTCCATATATTTTCTTAAGTATATATATCCAGAGGAATCGATGCATGTTTCACAGTGAAATATGGCTTTTGAAAGACATTTACATGTTCAACATTCGCTCTCAAATGTGTTCGTATCAGACAACAACAATATAAGAAATATCAGTTGATAGCTACAGATGAAGTTAAAAACATAGACGTACTTGCTTCGAGCCCACATAAATTAGAGTTGCATTCATGTGTATTCGCCATTTTAGGTGTATTACAGCAATGACTGCATGCAATCAATCCTCCACTCTCTGCTCTTTTGGTAAGAGAGTTTGCTCTGCAAGCCTGTAAAAGTATGCAAAACGCATTTACAGACTCAATATTTTGCAGTAATTCAATGTTTGTTAAGCGGGATAAAGGAGATTAACTGGAATCTTAGTAAAGCGACAATGATATAAATATGTATTTCCTACATAGGAAAACTATACTACTATTTTCGGATTCAATATCACCAGACTATGAAGGCTGGGTCTATTGATTCTTCTAAGTTTCCTAGTTAAAATAGCAGCACCACTAGCGATGGAATGCCAACAGTGTCAGCAAACAAACATCTCAGGGCGACTTTAGCTAAGAACCCTTTGCATTACATGTGAAACATATGAAATGGTCATAACATGATTTTGTCAATACAACAATATAAAAAGTTGCTCATTCTTTTCTTTTACTGAAGCAAGATCTCTATCTGAAATCAGGAACCACAACATTCTGTACAGTACAACCAATCAACGCAAGTTGAAGCTAGCTAATTTAGGTGTGTTGCCTGCATAATAATTTCAAATTTTAATCATTATATTTGTCTTAAAATTGATCCATCATTATCACAGTAATGCGATTTTGATCGATATATCACGCCTCGTTGACAGTATCAAAATTTCGGATCATGATCTGACTCTTCAGGTGCCATAATGTCCCGGATGTTCTTATGGTAACACCTCGGCGGGATCTAGCAATACCTGTCGCGAAAATGTGGTAATACACACGCATATCTGAAACATAACATGATATGGTGTTATTAATAAAAAAGATAAATCTAAGCAAAGCAATCTTAGGAGAGCTTATCATATTGTAACAGAAAAAGAATTATATTGATGGAGTTTCAAACCTTCTACATACTTGATTTTGGAAGAATCATCACATCATAAATAATTTTTTAGGAGTAGATTTGAAAATATCTGTTCAAACACACATAGATAAAAATAAAAGTCCTCGTCTGATACGGATTTATCCACAAAGATAATTGCATAAAAATGGATCTACACAGAGCAGTATGGGTTTGATATTTGACATTAAATTCACTAAGACTTGCCAAGAAATAATGGAGCCAATTTATTTTTCTCACCTTTGTTGATCTGCAACCAGCATCAAAAACAACCAGAAGTTGTGCTGTAATTATTTCCTCAATGAAGCATTCCTGCAAAATGATAAAAATATTGTAAGTAGATTTGGAAGTGCAGTTTGTATTTGTGTTTTTCTTATATTCTCTTTATGTATTTTCATGCTTTTCATTGCATATAAGTTGACTATTGCATTCCTCAGTCGAGTATTGTATCACTGTATGTGTGTTTATGGATATACACATCATGAAAATGTAGATTAAAGGTGTTTTTATATTTTATGTGTATTGCTATGTTTTCATGATGAATGTAATATTGCATAAATGTATCGTTTGGAATATTCGCAATTGCATGGAAGGTTGGATACATACACACAGAGAATGCAGGTTACTGTCTTCGTGTATATGAACCGCCTACCTAAGAGATGTAATTCATTATTAGTCAGTGATCCGGATAGATGACAAGATATTTAAAATTAATCACACGCCCGGAGTGGTCATATGAACAACGCACAATTAACCTACGTTATGTGACATAAATGTCGGTTAATCGTTAAATTGGGCGTGTAGCATAGATTATAAAATACATAATCGACTTATAGCTATAGATCAAAACTAACTTTAGCTTTGTTCATCATACTTTGGGTGTAAATATTTCTCTGCTAAAACCTAAAACCTAAATTACCCAAGCTTCATACCTCATTAGGTGAGCAGACTTGAGTTTCATCGCAGTCCTCAAGATATATAGCCTCCCTACAAATTCTACATGTTAGATTCCCACCTGCAAATAGAAATACAACGCTCAATGATTTTGATTGCATGCACAATTAAACGAAAATGTAAATGTTCTTGTCATAAGTGTTTTGATATTCTGTCAATATCACAGCACTGACATGAAGTGCACGAATTATAAGATCTCTTTTATTCCTTTCCTTAATTTGTTATTAACTTTTTGTTGATATATTTATTGAGATATGATTCTGTCAAATGATTTACTTATTTGAAACGAAGACCCGTACGTTCCATTGATAGGAACCTAAATTTGGTTGTATTCCATAAAGCTTTCAGAGTATCTACGTTCTCTCCAAATAATAATGTCACAGATGAAGTTTGTAGTTTCGTTTTGGAAACAATTGTTAGTTTATTTAGTTCTTTTATAAGACAGATTTATATGAAAGAAAAATTATGTGTCGTATAAACAGTCACTTTCAAAATATAACAAAACAACGTCTCCAACCTCACTGCTAAACATAGTTTATATAATTGTTCCAAAAGGTCTGATAGATCGATTAAAATATACTTTGTTATATCTTATCCACTGCAATCAGACTGACTTTATAAAATGAACTTCCAGTAATAGTAATAGTTACATTATTTGTGATTGTATGAATGCAATGAACAAAACTAATTTTATTTGCATTTTCTTTCCTTTATAAACCTTCGATTCGATAGCTTTAAGATTTCAATAGTTTATTATTGTAACAGAATTGAAACCGAGTGGGATTTCTCTGTTTGGACTAGATTAATAACAATATAAAGCGATGAATGACGAGAAAATGATGACAAAATACAAAAATATGATTCCTTGACTTCTAACCTAACAAATATACCACGTATACAATGATCTTGTGCGCATTAAACTGAGATTCACGAAATCTCTTCAGAGAAAATGAAAATGAGCAATACTCAATGTTATTTCTGTTACTTTGACTAAATCCTGCATTCAACACAAATAGATGAACACAAATAAACATACATCACTAAACTGGAATTCACTTGCCAAGCTGTGCCTCTACAGATTATACAATATATGAACTCGAATCTTCAGTTTCACTGGATCCATTTCTTATCGATCCACTGATCCACATTCATACATACATACATATCTTTATACATCTGAACGTAGACGGCATGCTGAAATTCAGATAGCTACATCTAATCCAACCACGGATAGCTATAGTCAGCGCTCATAGGACACCGAATCTCTCATAAGACCTCGTCAGTTCCAACGAGACTCCGTTAACACAATAATGTCCAATAACTTATCTTAATTTCCAATATCCAATAGTTTTCAACAATAGGATCCAACAGGCTACAATAGCTCCCTTAATCACGAAAGACTTACGTACATTACAATAGCTCCCATAATCTACAATAGGCTTCCATAGTCTACAATAATATACAACAGTCTACAATAGTATCCAACGATCTACAATAGCATCCAACAGGCTAAACTAAAACAACACTATTTGTTACTAAAATGGTAATAACAAAGAAAGCAGTGTAAAAACAAAACTATCACCTGACATAACACAGAACTGAGAAAAGGTTTCACAAATCAAATAACACGAAACTTTGACACTTACCCTTATGTCCTGAGATGTTGGTGGAAAGTTCGTCCACCACTGACAAAATTTAAATGACTCGTGTCTCAGTTCACAATGTATCATATGAGTGAACTCTCATTGGAACTTACAAGGTCTTATTCGTTGTGGACATGGGAGTGAATAATAATTATGGTCAAATGTTCATGTAATCCATGCTTTTCTGTGGCTTTCTGCCTGCATGTAATGTCAAACTAACTTTATCTGGTGGCCAGTGATTCACCCCAGGTAATGTTTTACGCCTGTACAACGTTAAGGTGACAAATAGGATAAAGGCTAAACCAAGTTATTTGTAGCCTTATTCTGTGACAGTTATTGTAGTGTTTCGTTCAACTGTTACCTTATAAAATGGATACAAGTTTAACTTAATGGAACAGATCATATATTGTTTAGTAGAAAGAGTGGTAATGAGTAGATTCACTGTAGCTTTGCCAGCATTTCGTAGTTTTAGGAGATATTGATCTTCATTGTACTAGACGGAAAACTATTTATAAAACTGATGGAAAATTACATACTTATAATATAATTATACTTGAATAAAAAAGTGACGACTTAGAAATTCATAATAGAGATTTTCTCAATTCCTTCAGAACATTATATTCTATGAGACCATCTCTCTCTCTCTCTCTCTCTCTCTCTCTCTCTCTCTCTCTCTCTCTCTCTGTGTGTGTGTCCCCATCAATCTCTTCTCCTTTCTCTCTTAGCTGATTGTCAAGTTTATTTAACTTGTTTCGTTTTGTCCTTGTTTAATATATAATTGCATAAAAGCTTAAATACCTAATATGATAACTGAGACATTATGCATACTAAATACATGCATTTTTCAAGTCATATGCTATCAACATAATTTGATTCGGTTAATTAACCTCCTCTGTCCTTAAGATTACTTATTTGACTATTTTTAGGGTTATTATATTTGTCTCAAAATTGATCTGCATATATCAAATTCATAATTATCAAAGGAATGCGATTTTGATCGCTAGATCACGTCTCATTGAAAAAAACCCATCTTTAAATTGTTTAAATTAAAAAGGATGATTCTTGTAATAGTTCAACTCAGTCATTATTTGCAGCCTGTGATAATGTACAACATTGTTTCTTGAAAAGTTGATTCAATCGATAATTCTTACTCTTATTTGTATGTTCATCACCTAATTTAGACATCTAATAATTCCACTATTGACTCCACATTCTTTCTTTAGTGATTGTTTTATGACTGCAAGCACTTCTTTTGCCTGAAGGAGAGCTCAACCACCTCGACACATTAAGCAATTACGTTATAATTGTATGTTTCTGAATCGTTGCCATTTTTTCTGTCACATATATGCACCTTGTTGCAAAGGTAGTTTTCAGCCCAAAAAGATAATTGACAGCAAAGACGTTTTGACATACTCGACGCACAAAAGCTTGCAATTAATAACCTTATATGACTACGTATATGCATATAACGTACATTTACTACAGTATTATTTTTCAAGGTTAGTTTTTGCGATTTTTCAGAGCTGTTTGTGCAATGTGTTTATACTAACCTTGGGCTTCAACTGATACAAACACACACGTGAGAAGAATACCTGTAATAGATCAACATCTTCGGTTGATAAAATTAAGGCAAAAATGCACTAGACATTAAACACAGATTTGAATACTTGAGTAAATAATTGATTAAATAATACAGAGTTGCACAAACTCATTAACAACTAGTCAGTACTTGTTTAGGTGCGAAATTATCCGATAGTGTTTCATTTGATACACAGTGACATAAACTCTCATGGGCATGCTATAAAGTATATCTTTAATTGTTCAATGCCATTAAATTAAAATTTGCACCTCAGTTAATAATTAATCAGATATCCTTCTATGCTTCATCAGATTTGTACAATGCTAATTAGTCCCAACATACAACGTATTATGAAACAAAAGTAAAAAATGAAAAATGAGATTCACTTAATGTACACCATGTCCATCAACAATTAACTTCTACTAATATAATGTTATGTATATGTAATTTACTTGTGTGCTAGTTTTAAATTCTTTTGTTTTAGTTTTATTTCATTTCTTGTTATTGTAACGATAATCTTATTCTCTGAATGTGACATTATTCCGGAAAATTCATTTTAGTACGTTTTGACCTGAAAAAGTCAGTAGTTTGAAGCATTGTATCTTTTGCTGACCTGGATGCAGAGACAGTTGCAGCTTTGACGCAAAATTGTTTAATTGTTTTTTGTATTGATTCCTTGAGTAAGATTCATTCAGAGGAATAAAATTTGTCCATGGCAGACTTGATAGCTTGCGTATGGTTTCACAACGCCGCTTGAGTTAAGTGATCACGTGACCCATCAGGTGCTCTAAACTGCGTTTCCGGTAGAAATTTTAAAGCCAGAATATTATTTTTGGTGATTCAACAAAGAACGGACAACACGACAACACGAAACATGTTATTTGAAGACGTCATCGCCTTCCATCTTGGAACTTCATCGGGATTCGAACAGTAATTCACTTAAAATGTTTTAGAGACAGTATTTACATTTTCGAATTCTAGGATTAATATTTGGATTAGATTCACAAAACGTAAGTCATTTATCACATTTGGACATTATTATATATGAAATTAAGCTATTTTGTTAAATTTTACAAAGCTTGATGGCTTCACTCTTTTTTGTTACTTTTTTACGACCGTAGACACGTAACACAAATATTTGAGCGCTCGTCTGGGGCATATAAACTTTGCCTAAAATGTTCAGAAAATTTCTTTCTGAAGTTTAAAATCCCATACCTATTAGAATATTTTAAATCCCAAGTATTATTTCACATTTTGTTTGATATTTATAGTGAAATTAACAGGCCTTGTCACAATGTCATCAACGTGAATATATTTGTTTTAAATCTTACTCAGGAGAAGGTGGATTGTTTGACAAAAGATGAATTGTTTGAACTTGCCAAAATATGATCTTTCTCAGGAAAACCTTTAGCAAAGCAAGAAACAAAAAACATTTTGATCCAGCATTAAGTAGAAAATAATGTATCGAACAAAGGTGTTTGGTTTCAATATGTACGTCTATATCAGACTCTGACATAAAAGCAATTGAAATGAAGTTAAAATACAAGATGAAATTAGAGTTAATAAAGATAGAATTTCAAAAAGAAGAAAACAGTTGCAATTTAAAAAATAGGACAAAGATAAACAAATGCAGTTGAAATTGTAGAGAGAGAGAGAGAGAGAGAGAGAGAGAGAGAGAGAGAGAGAGAGAGAGAGAGAGAGAGAGAGAGAGAGAGAGAGAGAGAAACAAATGCAGTTACAATATGAGAAAGAGGGGGGACAGGACTGAGAGAAAGAAAGACAAATGCAAGAAAGAAAAATGCATTTACAGCCAGAGAAAGAGGAGAGAGACAGGACCGAGAGAAAGAAAGACAAATGCAATTAAGGAAAGAAAAATACAGTAACAATCGGAGAAAGAGGAGAGAGACAGATGCAAATCCATTGAAAAGAATTAAAGGAAATTTCAAATTAAGTTAAAATAATAGAGCTGTCAAGTGATTAGCACATTCGCACTTTTGATATTACAAAGAATAGCAGGTCAGTGCCCTCTTTCAGAGAATAAGAAGTAGACAAATATTTTCATGGCTTTGAAAAGTTGCTGAAAATTTGAAATGGCTAAGGGGTTACTGGACTCAGTTACTACAATGTTCACTTACTGGTAACTCTAGTGATGCTTACCATTCACGTTCAGTTCAGCAAAGTACTGACTATGATTGGGTTAAGGAATGCTTCTTAAAGGGTTATGAGTTAGTCCCTGAGGCTTATCGGCAAGCCTTTACGAACGATTGTTGCGTATCGGCTCGTTTAAAGTAACATAAAAATGAGCGAAGACAACAAGCTTTGTCAATTTTGACAAAAATGTATTTCACTAGAAAACACTGTGAAAAGGTAAAAATAATGTTAACAAAAATGTATATAAGTTTTACTGTGAATTAGAATTTATTCTGTCCTGTTCTAATTTATAAATAATTTCATCAAATGTCTTTATCCAATGCCAGTTGTTTAGTTCTCCAGGAATATAATTATTCGTTAAAAGGTAGATGAAGTAAAACACACCAGAAGACCAGTTAAGAAGACACCAACCGAAATGTATACCATCACACAAACCGAGAGAATACTACAAACATAAATGTAGTTATAGCAGAAACATGTACCGAAATTTGGCATGCTGAAAATACAGGATAAATAAATATTAAAACTCAAGCACACAGGTTGTATCAATAACAAGCAGATCAATACCAGTCTCGTATAATAAATCAATGAGAACCACATCATCAGAATGGATAGACGAAGAAATAAAATGGGTGTACAAGCAACAGTTATCAAAAAAGAAAAAGGATTTGGCTGATTGCGTGAATTTCAGTGTGCAAGAAGTTACCATTGACAGCAATGCTGATGTTCACTTTGGATTTGCACAACTTTGATCACAACTCACCGGTGATTTATGTGGTCTTCGTGTGTAATTCCTCTCAATCAGTCACATATCTGGATTTTGCAGAAATGCTTGGAAGGTCATATTTTAGTCAAAATATTTTATTTCTTAATAACAACGCAGTCGATATAGTTTCGCGTGAAGGAGGTGTTGCTGGTAAAGTTGAGTTGTCAACATTGTCTCTGTGGATGCCTGGTCTGATCCCTTCACTGACATACAGAATTACGTTTGTTGCCTTGTATGCAGCCTGTAACCACGTCAACGCTGTTGTCTCTCGCACATACCACAGACGCACGCTCGCTAGCGTATGTTGAAAGACAATTTACCTAGCAACTAAGAACTCAGCATAGCCTTACCGCACCAAAACACGTTCGTGACATTCAAAATGCATAGCTAGATAATTGTCAAGAAACTTCTGCGATTGCATGTTTGAAGTGATTAAGGTTTCTTTGCTGTTAAACAATCATCATCCTTCTGAATAAATTAGGTTTGACTATGCAGGAGACAGTCCTTGTACGTGTATATCATTATTTGTGGCCATATATGAACTGGCATAAACAATGGACACTGGTTTACAAAGTTTACAAGAAGACCATCGCATGTTTTACGCAAGTTGTAATTTTTAATTTGAACACTTGAAACTTTTCAGAGAATCTGTTGTCGACATGTAACTTCATGCTCGTATAACTCCATCTAGCGCTAAGTATAGGTGTTATGTTGTGAAACCTGACAAAACTCTGTCGTTGGAGGGTGCTGGTGGTCGAATGAGATTCCTCGATGCATCTGGGTAAAATTCTTAATTAAACCCATTTCATACTGTTACGTGAAAAAGGCTTGTACTCCGTAACAAAGAAAAGAGTGAAAGCCAAAAAGCTTGATAAATTTTAGCAAAACAATTTATATCCTAGGCAGCAATGTAAAAATTGGTAAATTGGACTTACAGTTTGTAAACATAATCCAGATATGATTCTAAGAATAAAAGTCCTATCACTGAATAGGAATTCCAGGTTCAATTCACAACGACGTACGAATATGGAGGGCGATGACATCAGATGTAGTTATATGTATGAATATCAACATTTCCTCACATGAATCATAATCTTTGTTTCCGAATAATTCCAGAATTATTTCCTTCAATATCTTTCAGAATTTTTATAAGAAAGTTAACTTGTTGAGTGTCTAGGGGAATAAATTATTGAATCCAAAAAAAAGAAGAAGAAATTTTCTGGCAACAAATTAAAAATAACACCTTTTTTCTTCTTTAATGAGTCTGACCAAAACCAATATTATGAATGAGTATTTAATCTCAAAACATCACTTCAAATCTCGCGAGATTGGTCATGTGGTCTCTTATTACGCCTAAAATTCATACGTAGGGGCCCCGAGTGGCCGAGTGGTCTAAAGCGCTGTCCGTTACGGATCACTGCCATCTTACCTCTGTCTGCGTGTGTTCGAGTCTAAGATTCGGCGAATGTGGATATGTGAGAAAGCTTGCCAGTAGCTTCTCGTGGGTAGGTGGTTCTTTCCGGTGATTTCCTGGTTTCTTCCTCCACCAATAATACTGGCCGCCATGAATAGCCTATCAAGTGCTGAAAAATGGCGTTAAGCCCAACAACAACAACAACAACATCATACGTAGGCCAATGTCACTCCACTTAAAAAATAATCATAAAAAGGCTGTTTACAAACATTGATCACGAGTTAAGAAAGTATGTCCGTGATGCTGACCGATTATTTTAATTTCCTTTTGATTTTGTTACCAAAGTAAATTCTCACGAATTACTATTTCGTCTTAAGTAAACAATATTTTGATAAAAATATATCTCACTACTAAAACAGAATCCCGAATCCGAGAAAACAATATTCATTGCAAATAAATACAATAAAACAAAAAAAAAATAAAAAGAATTTTAAACGTTGCACACAAGTAATTTAATCACATATATGTAACAATACTTAAATAATATTAACCTGTCCCGATTTAAAGGAATGCCTTAGTGAAAATCATCTTCGTAAAATAATACGATTTACGCTCCCATAAGGACATTTATGGGAGGTGTGGTTGGGTCTACAAGATTTTACTAGATTTATGGGGTAACGCGCTCAAAGATTTTAACACGTGTCCTGTCCTGTCAATCGCAATGGTTTCGCACCAGCTGCGCGCATAGGGATTCTCTTTGGCGTTTGTTGAGCCAATTTTCTTCTGGGGTGTGGGCGTGTTTTCTTTTCCATAGAAATTATTTCTTCTCTTGTTATCGGTTTACGCTGTTAAACCTTCTTCGTTTCCTGAAATTTGATCCAAACAAATTGCCCTGAAAGTTATGCATTCATTTATATTAACTTGTTTCCATTCCACAAATTCTGCTAACCTTTCTTTTGCTATACATTACGTCACACTCATACAAGGTTATTTCATCGGTAAAAGATTGCATGTCATTTGACTTCAGAATTAGACAATCGATTGCGCCCCAGTTTGAATATTTGGCGCTTTCTAAAATTGATATGGATGTACTTGGGGGCAGGATTGTCGATAATATTATCAGTCTCGATATCTGTTGTACGCAACATTGAACCAGAGAACCATAAACTGTATGTAGATTTATTTCACATCATATTTACATAAATTCATTCGATCAATATATGTGCTTAAGAGTCCGTCTTTTGTCCATGTTACACAGTTAAATTCTTTCGAACAGGATTTGTAAACGACTCCATGTTTGTTTTCTTTAATTTGGTTCCTTTCCACTAGTTTGTGTTTTCCAGCTTGTTCGTACCACAGGATTGTGGGTTAGCCAGCTGGTCCCGTAGCGCTGGATTTTATGTTAACATTCTATTTCCTAGTAGTGTGCGTACCAATGTAATTTATGGTTAGCGTAGATTCCTTATTACTTGCCTGAATGTTTACCAGTTGATTCCATACCAATGGTTTTTATGACTACCTGTTGATTCTGGATCACTGGCTTATGTCTTTACCAGCTGGTTCTGTACCTCTGGATGTTACGATTAATACTTTATTCTGAATCATTGACTTGTGTGTTTGCCAGTTGGCTCCGTACTACTGTTTTTTTATGATTACCAATTGATTCTGTATCACTGGGATTGTCCTTGCCAATTGGTTCCGTGCTACTGTTTATTATGATTATCAGTCTATTCCGTGTCAGTGGCCTGTGTATTTGCCAATAGATTCCGTATGTTTTACGAATTTCCTGTTAGGTGTACATGGGTTTATTACCTCCCTACTTGATATTTGGTTAGATTTTTTAGGCCTTTTCTGCTTCTACCACTTCGTTCCGTTGTATATGTATTACGCAGATCGTTTAGGCCCACTGACCTGTACTTGTTATTTTGGTACTGGTTTTATGTTGCATTCCGCATGTAAAAACAATACCTCTTAATTTTCATAAGGGTCAAGTTGTTTCTTTCTTCATTTTCTTTCTTACTATTACAAAGTTCGTGCCTCATCTCGCTACAATGAACAAAGATATTTATTTGCAACGTATTAATGCTTTAAATTTATATAATTATTAACTTTTTGTAGCATTCCTTACAGAGTGTCCCGTACAAAGAAAGCTACTGAGGCGTAGCGAAAAGCAGTGAAGAGAACCAAGTCATCAAGGATCAAAATCCAAAAAGCGGTGTAGAGGCCCAGAAAGAAGACACCATTGTCAAGTCCAACGGCCTCCAACCCTCAAACTGGAACATCCAGTGAAGGGGTCTAATGGGACCCCTATCATCATAATATAACCCAAGAGATTCAGTCCGGCTCATCACCCAAGGGACACAGATCCAAAACAAATTTGATCAGTTGGTAGCTAGGCTCGAATCGTCTACGGTAAATAGTCCACAAACTGGCTTTCAAAATGAACCATCCGTAGAAACAGACAACACACTAGCAGCATCGATGGTCTCCTGCGTCACTATGCGTGAATCCTGGGCTTCACTTACAGGTACATCTGTGGATACAGGTAAAGTTGTCCACATCGTTCCTACTTAAAGGGCAAAATCGTAAGCTCGTCGGTAACACCACCCACTCTAATCCATGATATGAACTGACTCATACATTGCATTTTTATCCCTCCAGAATTACTCCAAGGATATGGGTTTTCAGTTAGATACGCACAGTACTGGCCCTGAAGTGAACATTGTCCCAAACAGTATGCACGCCCAAATTACTTCGTTCTTGCTTAGAGCATGTTGACTAGTGTTATATGTAAAAAATATTCCCCTGGTGTTTACTCTCTTCCCTAACACATGGAAACTGTCCTTAAACTTGAGGAGAGATGCGCTGATTGGATGATCTATTCGGCTAACTGTAGACAATAGGTTGCAAAAGCGAAAGCTAAATGGGGTACCATGCATCTAGAACTCTACATGAAGGCTGTGCTAGGTACTTCCACAATACATCCAATAACCTCAGCGACCTATCAACCAGCTTTTTCGTCTTCAACGATCCGGACAACCTCGAAACACTAATCCGAACAAAAAATCCTGTCGGCAAATAGTCGTTTTGCTTTTTCTACCTGTAAGTATCGAACGCTTGCATCAATAGCTCTACGACTTCGATAGTGCCACAAAGGAATACTATACTTTAGGTTTTCAAAATGGTTTCGATGTGGCGTTTAAGGGGACATTGCAAATACACTTATGTTTCAATCTGAAATCTGCTCAAACGTATGGCCAAACTACTGAAAAACAGAATTGGCAGTGGGTCGCAAAACTGTCTTTTCCTACAAAACCATTTTTCCATTCCATTGTCACATTTCGCCCCTGTTCTAGTCGATAGAAAATTCATGGGTCTCTCAGATTAATTCATCACCTTTCCTTCGCACCGGGCGATTTGGTTAACGATGGAATTCCACTTCAACAAGCAGCAGTACATTACGTAGACATTGATAATGTCATCACATGTATAAAACAGCTGGGCATGGGCTGTTTTAAGGCAAAAACAGACATATCAAATGCTTTCCGCATTCTTACGATTTGTCCCATGCAATATCCTTGTTTTGGCTTCTTGTGGCGGAACAGTAAGATCAAGCACCTTGGATACGGATTGGATTCCGTGAGAATTGAAGTTCTCCTTCCCAAGGATAAACTAAAACAATGTAAAAATATCCCTCATACAATGATATCTGACTCGAAATAAAATTACTCTCAAGGAGTTGCAATCCTTTATAGGTACTTTAACTTTGCTTGCGCAGCAGTTTTGCTGGAACGAGTTTTTGTAAGGAAACTCATCAACTTGACACTTTTTATCTCAAAACCGCATAACCACAGTATACTAACAAAGTAGGTAAAACACGAAGGACCTGACGAACTTTGTATCCGGATTTTACAGTAGATATTTATTATTGCCTGACAGCTGGATGACATCCGATATGTTATACTTGTACACAGATGTTTCTGCCTCAGTTAAATACTATACAATCCAAAGCACACAGTATGGCATTTGTTATCAGACATGGGCAGGTCAAAATCGAATGCTCCTAGAATTCTTTATCATCGTTCTGCCAGTTGAGGTCTGTGGAGAATGCTTATCCAATAAATGTATGTATTTCGACACTGACTATCAAGCCTTACTTGAGATCAATGGCAAGCAATCCTCTACGGACACAAAAATATGCATTTTATTCGCAGAATTTACTCTCTTGTTTTAAATTAAATATATCGTTCTGGGCAAAACATATATCTGGTATAGGTAACAGACTGACTGATACCCTTTATAGCCAACATGTTTCAAGTTTTCACGCCATGGCTCCCTATACGGACTAGCACTCTATTCGCATTCCGTTTATTCCAACCTTACACACCCAGAGAGTACTCTGACTCTTTGCTTATAAACATCCTTCACCCAGTTGACATCCTACACCCAACTGCCCAAACCACATATAAGCAGGCTTGAGCGCTATATAAAGAGTTTACATCAGAAAATATGACTTGAGTTCTCCAAGCTTTAATAACCTATTTGACCTTCTTCATAGCGCACCGAATCAACAAGAAATATGCGGCATTTTATGTATAGACTTTTGTTTCTGCAGTTAGATATGTGCAGAAACTTAACGGCTTCGGAGACCCTTTTTCCTCATTCCTTATTAAAAAAAAATCATTCTAACCATCCACCAAAGCAAATAGCATGATGTTCGCTTACAAATTGTCAAAGTTGCACTGAATCAGCTTATTGTTTCTATAATCCGTTCCATCTCAAACCATTTCAGGTGTACCATGTATTTGGTCATCTTTACGTTGGCTTTAGATGCCTTTTTTCAGAATAGAAGAGATTACAGTGTAAACAACTGCACACCAGAATGATGATTTGATACAATTATCTCGTCCCATTTTTTTTTCACAAGCGTCTTAAAATCACTTTTAGACACTTCAAAGACGGTTCGGTACAACCATATATGTATTGAATATTGCTGCCCAACAAAATCCTACATGTCCGATAGCACAGGGTAATACTCCTTGGCCGCTTTTTATGAACCAAAAACGGCAACAGGTTTCCAGTGTAGAAGTTAGTACAGAACTTGAAAGATTGTTTTGCTTTTGATGCTTTAGCTTTAATCATTGTAAGTCCCATAGTATCATAAGTGGGCCCACCATTTAGGCGGTCAGAGAAGGTGTGAGTGCCAGCATCAAACACAGTGTTTGCGTTTGTTTTAATTATGTACCAATATCCTTTATCATTGTAATATTTACACGACTATCAAGAGAATTTTGTCTTCTCTCTCTCTCTTGCTTTCAACTCTACTGATATGAGAAAGCGTAGGCTGTTGCATGCATGTCTCCTCCAACAAAATAATAATATAGAACCCATTTGTTTTCATTTACTTGAGCCCCTCTTCTACATGGGTAAGAACACATCATATACAAAGAAACGCCATTAAACAATTTTGGGGTCACACTGAATGCCAGTTGATAGGTAGGTAGACAAGCATACATGCAGGCAGGTAGGTATATAGATAGGACAGGATAGGATAGGATGTGTATGTATGTATGTATGTATGTATGTATGTATGTATGTATGTATGTATGTATGTATGTATGTA
Source organism: Potamilus streckersoni (assembly GCA_016746295.1). NCBI lineage: Eukaryota > Metazoa > Mollusca > Bivalvia > Unionida > Unionidae > Potamilus > Potamilus streckersoni. The sequence goes on along the minus strand of JAEAOA010002113.1, from coordinate 137,504 downwards.
CGTACGTACGTACGTACGTACGTACGTATGTATGTATGTATGTATCTATGTAGGTAGGTAGGTAGGTAGATATGTAGGCATGTACCAGTCTCTCTGTAGACAGTGTGATCCTTTATCTAACGTCACAAATTTTATATAATAATCCATGTTCTAAAGAAATAATGCTTACCACAAAGTAGTAGATGTTGCGCCATAGCTTTACAGCATCTACAATGTAGATATAATAAAGAATGAGCCCATGAGGCGATGTACGAAGATAAACTTTATCATCGTCGTCATCATCATTATGTCAATAGTCTTGCATGCTACGAAGAGCAAAAAAAAAATGATCTCGTCAACCATAATTGTAATTTTAGATTTAGTTTGGTTCCCCCTTCTAATGTCCATATTTTCATTTTTGAGATGGAGTTGGTATATTATGTCTTTAAGATGTTGCAATTCTATGTAGATGTTAATATGTAACCGACAGTTATAACTGGCTTTTCACTATTTCTTTGTTACTTAGTTACCAGTTCTTTTGAAACTATTCATGTGCTTTAGAAAATGTCCGTATGCAAACTTGACATAGTTCTATGGTCCAAACGACATATATGACGGGTTTGGTACTGAGACATATAAATCATGTCAATAGGTTATGATATGTTCCTATTTAATGGAGGCAGTACTTTCCTGCAGGATATTTGTGTAGAATAGTATTTATAAAGGATCCGTATACAAAAGTACACATTTTAAGTATTAATCAAATGAAAAATTCTTCTATTTTCTCTTATATCAAACGGCTTTAATTTTTCGATAACTTCACACCATTTATCTCTAACGCTGAGGTTTCTAAGTTGCATCAATAGCGAAGTGCTGAAACATGGAAGCAGATTCTGATCTAGAGAATACCAATCACCCTGGTATAGCAGCTCAAATATACCAGAACCGAGACAAGAAACGTACGGATGCATGAAAATAAATCGTCTCACCATATCACATATTGTTTACAGGTCTGCTTGTTTTGAATAAATTTACAAAGAAACTGAAGTATATATATATATATATATATATATATATATATATATATATATATATATATATATATATATATATATATATATATATATATATATATATATCGATTGTAATAATTATATTGTAATTTAATTAGTTGTTTACCAAATGGAGATTGTTGTTAACTGAGTACCACTTCTTTTCCTAGATCTGTTTCAAAATATGTCATAATCCAATTACCGTTATTTAAAAGATACAGTCGAAATGTCAAGATTCTTTTTCAATTTTTATTTATATTTATTAATATTTTGTGATTTGATCCTAGTTATTAAAATTATGATTTCTTGTCTCAAATTTCAAGGGTTGTATCGAAATTTTGCATTATTTGTCTGTGACCATAACAGGTTTCCATATCAAAATGTTCATACTGAAATTAGTCCCTAAGGTACTTACCTGCATATGTCAGAAGTTGAGTGCATCACCTTCAATTCAAAACTGTTTCTCTCCAGTACAGTATGCTTATCTTGGGCACAATGATAAGAACTCATATGGTTGTGTTCCCATGGTTAGCGTGTGACTCTGGATAGTGTCACCTTTCATTACCAATGAAATACATCAACTGTGCAAGAATAGTATTGTCACTGTCAGGATGGGAAAAACAGCAGTTTCAATTTTAATAATAATAATAATAATAATAATAATAATAATAATAATAATAATAATAATAATAATACTGAGATTACATCCTTAGACGTAAGGCATACAGTATGTTCCGCTCGTTTGCTTTATTGTGTTTTAAGAACTTGCCACTTTTGTAGTACTTTGATATTATTAATTGCTTTTATTATCAAAGTCCTGCTCCTGTTTCTATAAAAGTTAGATCATTTTAGTTACAACTATTTCTCAAAGTATGTCTCTGAGCTTCTGTGTATTATTTCGAGATCATTTTTATTTTACAATTGATAAAATGATTTACTTAAAATCCATTTTTCGTGTTCTATTGATGTTTTATACTATCCTTGTTGTTGACCTGGAATTTGAGTATTTGGTTCATGACTTCAATATTATATACACACAAGAATGCTTAAAATTCTAAAACAATCTTTAGTTAAATCTACAAGAGTTCAAAATGTTTGAAATATGAATCTAATTTAGATTCTTACTCATACAAATTCCCGATTCCGACACTGAAATCAAGTTGGTTACTTATTCTTTATTCCTTATTCCCGATTCAATAAGGAATAAGTTACCAGTTACTTATTCAAACATTTTCACATACATTTGAATACTAATTTCTTATTCACAAAGAGATTTTTATTTATTCATTATTCCCAATTCAGTATGTAATTGGTTACCATTTAATTAATGCAGATGAAAGCTCTATAGAGCAAACATTGGTGTAATTCTGATCTGATCGGTGAAATACGAGTGTTACATAAAGCTGAATATAGACAGATCACGGTGGATACCTAGTAATGGTTTAGGATAATAATAGGACTACGTGTTTGGTAATTTGAAATAGAATTAATGGTTGTATTAGGCATTTGTTTCGTGTTTTGTATGCATGGAGTTAGGGATTAGTATTCGGGCTCGAAATTGTTCCTATGACTGTAGATATGTTTCAAGGATACAGGCGTAATGAGGATTTAAATTTGATGTACCGCAAGAAAAAAAAAACATTCCTGAGTAAATAGTGTTAGAATTGTAGATTTTCAAGGCGTTAAATATAGCCAGTACTTTAAGTGAATGTAAAGAAAAGAAACCATCTACTTGGAGCATTCCTGTGTAAACAGCCAAAAAGGGGTGCTTTAGGGGTACCGGTTATGAAAAACGCGATAATGTGAATCATGTATCAATATCTTGATTTCATGGAACCCTTATTTAGGCAAATTTGATTTCAATGCCTCTTGTATAGAATCCACACAAGATCCCTTTCTAACAGCAGAGAAAGTTTAAAAGAAATTCGTAGAGCCGATTTCGAGAAAGTCGTGACTAAAATGGGCAAGTCGAGAAGAAAACACGCTGTACCATTATCTCGTACGTTTACATTTAGGCCATTACATCCACTCTTTATACATGGACCCTTCGTGGATATTGTATTACTAGGAGATAGAGTCCACCTACGAAGGAAGTCCTGACTAATCTCGTGGAGACGAAACAGCCAAATAAAGGACGCCTCAGGGGTACCAGCTATGCAAAACGCATATGGAAACCTTATTTAGACAATTTTGATTTCAATGCTTCTTGTATAGTGTCCACAAAAGGTCCCTTTCTAACAGCAGAGAAAGTTTAAAAGAAATTCGTCGAGATGATTTCGAGAAACTCGTGACTAAAAAGGGCAAGTCATGAAGAAAACATGCCGTACCATTAAATGGTACGTTTACATTTGGGCCATTACGTCCACTCTTTATACATGGACTCTTCGTGGATATTTTATTACTAGGAGATAGAGTCCACCTACGAAGCAAGTCCAGACGAATTTCGTGGAGACGAAACAGCTAAATAAGGGGCGCCTTGGGGGTACCGGCTATGTAAAGCGCGCCCAGGTGAATCCGATGTATCCATAGTTTGATCTCATGGGACCCTTACTTAGACAATTTTGATTTCAATGCCTCTTGTATAGCATCTACATAAGATCCCTCGACGAATTTCCTTTAAACTTTCTCTGGATACTATACAAGAGGCAATGAAATCAAAATTGTCTAAGTAAGGGTCCCATGAGATCAAACTATGGATACATCGGATTCACCTGGGCGCGTTTTGCATAGCCGGTACCCCTAACGTGCCCCTTATTAGACTGTTTCGTCTCCACGAAACTCGTCTGGACTTCCTTTGTAGGTGGACCCTATCTCCTAGTAATACAATATCCACGAAGAGTCCCATTATAAAGAGTGGAAGTAGTGGCCCAAATGTAAACGTACCATATAATGTTACGGCATGTTTTCTTCTCGACTTGACCTTTTTAGTCACGAATTAACAAATTTCTAAGTAAGGGTTCCTTTATAAAGAGTGGACGTAATGGCCCAAATGTAAAAATACGGTATATTGTTACGGTATGTTTTCTTCTCGACTTGCCCTTTTTAGTCACGATTTTTTCGAAATCGGCTCGACGAATTTCCTTTAAACTTTCTCTGCTGTTAGATAGGGTTCTTATGTGGATACTATATAAGAGGCATTGAAATCAAAATTGTCTAAGTTAGGGTTCCATGAGCTCAAACTATGGATATATCGGATTCACATGGGCGCGCTTTTCATAGCCGGTACCGCTAAGGCGGCCTTTATTTGGCTGTTTCGTCTCGACGAAATTCGTCTGGACTTCCTTCGTAGGTGGACTCTGTCTTCTAGTAATAAAATATTCACGAAGGGTCCCTTTATAAAGAGCGGACGTAATGGCCAAAAATGTAAAAATACGGTATAATTGTATATTTCATGCCTTGAATACCACGTACCCGGGACTCTGTTTTTTTTCCTGCGCTACCTCAGGCCAGTCAAATCAATCGTTAAATTCTCATTACGCCTATAACCTTGAACCATATCTACCTTCATAGGAATATTACAAGCTGTCTCCAGACAACGTAACAGTTTGTTCTTAATTACTCTATTGTACAATTTATAAGTCGCCGATTATAAAATCTGCATATGGACACATAATATTTCAAAGTGGTTAGGTTTCTATTGGGACTTCTCAACAGCATGGACACTTATGACTCATATATGAGGCTCTCTCCTGAACTCGCTATAAAATTCAAACATGCCATCCTGGAATCTCAACAAAACTGCAATCTGTGACGTTTGCCCCTACCAACTGACTAATAAGTCAGGCTGAGAACAAGTTGAGCTATAGGCTAATGGTTGATGCTCCAAAATTTATTACAATATTAAAGATTAGTTATGTAAAATCTGTATATCAATGGGACTTATTTGCCCAAATGTAAACATAATATAATGTCTTATGTGGTGTTTTCTGCTCTACTAACTTTATCTAGCCAGAAATGTATCGAAATTAGCTCCGTTGTTTTTCTTCCACTTTATCCTACTGTTATTTAGATAATATCCAGTTACAATAAAAAATATCTTAGTAAGGTTCAATTAATGCACAATTTTGATATAATCTATAATATATTAGTGTTTTTCATACCCGGTACCCATCGTTGACGTTATAGACGTTATTCCGTAGGACTTCCTTCGTGGGGGGCCTTTATCACATATAGAGAAAATATCAAAAAAGGTCCAAAGTCAGAGCTCTTTAAAGAGGAAACATATAGGCCCATCTATATACGTTAGGTATCATCTTCTGATTGTATGTATTGTTCCCAACCTTTCATCTAACCACGAATTCTTATTTTTTTTAAGGTTTCCTACTGTTGGGATCGGTTACTCTGTAAGGACTTTAAAACATGGGGTGAAATAAAACTTGTCTTGAGTTAGGGTTCAAGCATCGCAAAGTATGGCTGCAATCTGTTCACTAGATATTGTCCCAAAGGCGTTGAAATCAACATCTTCTGGTTAAGGGTTCAATAATTACAATCTATTCAATCGATCTAAATTGTACGTCTTTTTCATACCCAGTACTCGTAGGTTGTCTCTTCTTTCGCTGATTCCTCTCGATGTGATTCCTCAGGACTTATTTCGTGGCTCGACACAATCCCAAAGAGATAAAATATCAGAGAAAGGTACATGTCAAAACTTGTTAAAGAGAATAGGTATTGGCCAACTTTCATATGTAAGATATACTCTCACCTCCTCTCTTTATGTAGCCACAATTTCAAGAAATCGGTTAAGCGAATTTTTTTATGACTTTGGCTTCTGTTGGAAAGGATTCATGAATATAAACTGTCTATCAGACGTTGCAATCAACATCGTTTATGTATTCATAAACTTGACCCATTCTGAGTGTGTTTCATATACCTGCCCGTATGCAAGTTTACCCAGTTAAAAGGAAATCAAGACAACAGTCGATGTCAACTGAAGGCTTACTAAAGCAGTAGATACTTGAAATAATACTTCTCTAAGCATATTATGAACACGAAAGTGAAATCTCAAATTTCACAATTATGTTTTTTTTTGTTGTGGTTTCACGTTTACTAGAGTCATTAGTAAGCTTAAGGAATCCGAAAATTATTAATTCGCACCATACACTGCAGGACGCGAAAAAACACCTAACACAACTAATTAATTGTATCTCAAATTACTAAATACGAATACCCACCAATATGCAAACACCCTCCTATACAGTCAGGGATTGGTCTCTAGTCTGCTTTATATTATTGGCACCAATGAACACTCGTATTTCTCTAACTGGGTTAAAACAAAACCAATGCATGCCATAAAGAGCTTTTAATCTTTAATAAGTAAGCTATAACCAATTAATTATAATAAAAAAATGAGTAATAAAAATGTATGCATAAATAGTTGAATCGGGAATAAGTAACTGATTACTTATCCAACCAGTGACTTATTCCTTATTCAATCGGGAATAAGGAATAAGGAATAAGTAACCAACTTGACGTCAATATCTTGGTCTAGGATCGTATATATAAATCAATATATAGAGTGTCGTTTCTTAAGTCAATAATATTTCCATCCTGATTTGTAAGTTTGAAATTCATTCTCGACAATAATGGATTATGTACACGCAGGTAGACTTGATTTATTGGCTCAGATACAATAAGCCACCCTGGGGGTGTTTGAATACTGGATGAATATAATATATATCCCTGATGAGCCTGATTAGACTTAGAGAGGTCAAAATGGTAACTATTATCAATTATATTATTATATTTAGTGCGATGGTGGATGTTATATTAACAATATTAGGCGAGATGTCACGACCTTTTCCATATGGGTCATTATTATATTTGAGAATTGCTGGGGGTGGAATTAATTTTTTCCAGGAATTACATATTGTTTCAAAGTGTTCATCAATAAGATCACTGAGTTTTTTAACTACTCGGATTCGAATCCAGGAATTATAAATGTTGATAATTGTTGTTCTGTAAATCCATAATATTTTAGAAATACTGTCTTAAATAATCACTTATTATTTACATGTTGAATTGGGTCATCTTCATTAACTATATAATAACTATAAATTCTATCTACTGACACGTTTATTATTTTTTCTCTGTCAACAATAGCCTTATTTACATATTCTAAGTCTGCCGCAACTTGATTTAGATGTTCTATTGTTTCAATTATCTGATTTTTTAAATCGTCATTATAAAATGTATTGATGCTGGAATGTAAATTTTTAAGATCATTTAACACGCGTTCATATTCAGATTTAATCGGTCTTGATAATGAGTTAATTTGCTCGACATCAAGTGTTAATGTTTTTACTGGATCCTTCTTATCTTGAATGAAACCCATAAAATAAGTATGCCTCGTATAAGCTCTGGGTATCGTAGCGCTCTCCATAAATGGAATTTTTTTTCTTCTATATTCTGGAAGTTGTATAAATTTCTTAACATCTATGATGAAGTCGAATCGCTGTGGTTCTATTGGAACCTGATAAACTGGTGCAACTACAGGCTATCCTAATAATGATCTAATCGAACTTTGATAAACTTTGGTTCATAAACAGTAATTCAGTAATTGCTATCTTGGATTCTTTTCCGGTTAAAGACTTAATTCTGCACTGGAATTTCTCATTAATTTGCTGTATCTGATAACTGCCAGTTGGAATACTAACTACTTGCCAATCTGGAGTTCCATCAGACTTATTTTTGTTTGCGAATACTAATGAATTATTTGGTTGTTGTACACCAAATGGTTTTGATTTAATATTAGGCCGGCGATAATAAACACGTAACTGAGCTAATGCTATCTCTTTTACTGGAATTACAGTTGGAAAGTTAACGCTAAATTCATGATTTGTTGAACTTATCGATATTATAGTAGTTTTTGAATGAGTTGTGTTTAGTGACGATCTGTTGTAACAACTCTCTCGACTCAATATCCAAACGATGTTCAGGCGCTGACATTATTGTTATCATTATTGCTTAATTCTCCATTTGTTTTGTCAGCAGAATCACTAGCGATTCTGAATGCTTCATCATAGGTTTTAATTATCGTTTCAAACTCCTCGTCAGATATTTTACCATCACTGAGATACGTGGAAATATATCCATTTAGTGTAGAGTGGGTTGCTGTTGCTGTGTAATTTTATCATATATTCACGCAATTTATCATTCGCACATGTAGCTATTTTTTATCAATAATACAAAGAATACCTGCTATAGTCGTTGAAGTTGAAACAATAATTGTTATAATTGCTGGAGCTGTCATTGTAATGTCGATAATATTAACCCGGGTCCAACAACAATAGCAGAAACTGAGTACACAACTATATCAATGACAACCATACGTCTACGATATTCTTTTACTTTTACTGCATAATGGTCGATGGTATTTTTTAGTTTGGTCAGACATTCACATGCCTGATTATATCTGTGATGTTGAACGTCAATAGATGACGTAATTATTTTATCCCTTATACTAACAACGTTAAGTTAATTGTGTTACAAATTCCAAACACCGCTAGTAAGCTTGAGGTAAATTTTACTCGATGATTCCAGCGTAAATGTTCCTTCAGAATCTTTATGTAACAACACAGATATAGTTTTAGAAAAATCACCAGTTGATGGAGATGTAGTGGTTATTCTAAACTCTGCAACGCTAAGAACGGACATCCTATATATATATATATATATATATATATATATATATATATATATATATATATATATATATATATATATATATATATATATATATATATATATATATATATATATACCAGTAATCTCCGCAGTAGGTTTGATGGTTTTATTTTCTGTTGTCCACGATCCAAACCCAGATGCAACTTTATACACAGTTTTGGTTTTTGAATAATATCCGGAATTCCTCCGATAATATCATTGAGTTTTGTGTTAATATCAGTAAGTTGTTTATCAACATTTGGTGGATTTCCAAAAAATTCGTTATTAATTCTGTTTGTGTTTCTGCGAAAACTCAAAAACGTATTTACGTGACCGGTAAATTCAGTTTCGATTTTGGCTATTACATGAATGATTGGAATCTGTTTATCATCGACGTATTTTTTGTCGCTCACATTAGCATCATATTCAGTGTTATCTGCTTTTAATATCTCACCTTCGATTTCAATAAATGCTTCTGAGGGTAGGAAATATCTACTTGCATCATGGACCTGAAATTCAATCCTTCCACGTTGATTTGGAATTCGTGTGTCGTAAGAATAATACTGATAATCACGTATAGACTCATCTTTGAGGACTGGTGCGTCCATGTCAAATGCAGGATCACTTATATGTTTGAACATATTTATTATAATTATTATCGTTTAAAACAAAGTCCGCTTCCTGCTATGAGACTTGCGGTGATATTTTTCTCTTTTACCGACATTGGGACATCAACTAACTCCGCTAGTTTTTGATTAGCGGCTTGATTTTTTATTTTACTTACACTTGCGGACATCACTTCAGTGCTAGGTAAATTTACCGGCTGAGGTCGGACCGCTTGAGGTCTACGTATTAATTGTGCTAGTCTATCTTTGATTGCTGAGAATGCTTTGCTAGCAATATTACCCACAGCACCTACTTTTTTTCACGAACAACATCAATAGCTTTCATTTCTATATGCTTTGCAATTGGTATTGCTTTTGGGGCTATTCTTCTAAATAGACCCTGTACAATGTTACCTAACCCATCTCCGTAGGTTGTCCTGTAGATCAGTATTCGAGAGTTAATTGCCCTGACCATGATAGGTCCACGTTGGGTACTATGTACTATCATTTTATTAAATAGTTATTATATTTAATTACATACTTAGTTCAGTGTCTTAGTCGCTATAATAATCATCAGCAATTTCATTAATAAGAGACTGATACACATTAATATCCATTATACCGCATGTAAATAATCTTTTACAAATATCTGCTGCTTCATTAATGATTTTTGGGAATTATTACCAGCTCGTTTTCCTCCAATCAGAATTTCTAGTCGTTCAACATCAGCATGGACGTTGTTTGGACACTGAGTAATAAGATCACTTCCATGAGCGGTAAGGCCACTTCCAGAAGAGGCGTCCGATGGCCAATATTCTTCTTCCTCAATTTTCGCTTTTTCAGCTTTATCTTTTTCTATCATCCTCTTTATCATTTTAATTTCTTCGGAATATGATCTCTCTCTCTCCCCCGCCTCTTCGGCCAATCCTGCTAATCCCCTTGGTCTTCTTTTCGGTTTCTCCAATGGTAATGATGATAATGGTGGTGGTAGTTCCAATATTGTTTGAGGGTCTAGCTGTGATTCCGATGTTCTTCCAATAGGTGGTTTTGTTATATCTATAAATGTTTTTTTTTGTATATTTTCGTTTTGGTCTTGTTGCTTCTTCTTCTGTTTTTGTCTTCTTTCTTCTTGTTTTTGTTTTCTTTCTTCTTGTTTGTGTTACTTTTTCTTCTGTTGCTTTTTCGTCTCTTTTCTATTTTGTCTTCTTTCTTCTTGCTTTTGTCTTGATTCCTCTCATCTTAATTGGGTTAATTCATTAATTACATTATCATATTTATTATATAATGGATCATCATATTTAACTTTTTCAGTATCCATGCGTATACGATATAATGTTCTTTGCCATTGTTCACGGTTTTTAATATCCTTAACATATTCAGGCTTCATTAACTTATCTCGCCGAGACAAACCGTCCACAACAAATTCAGCATGATGTTTTTCATTTTTAATACCCATAATAACTTTAACAGTTTCTTCATTAAATTTATTGATTAATTCAGCAGTACTAATAAATTTAATTCTCCCTTGTTTAGGGGTTGTTTTTTTAGCGCCTTCAAGTACTTATTGTATTGGTTGTGTAGCAGCTACTATTTCGACAGGAAGTTCTCTAATAGTCTTTTTTGTTTCTTTAGTTCTTTCTGCTATTTTATCTAATGCAGGTTGAATACCTTTTGTTGTCTCAAGGATAGGTTTAAATAATTTAAATAATAACTTAAATAATCTTCTTCAAACTCAACTGTAGGTTCTTTTCTCTGCTCTAGTTGTGACTAAATCACGAACGGGTAAATATTTTCTAATTGCTTCTAATCGCTTACGTGATAACCTGGCCGGATATGGCTCTTCAATATTCATTACTTATAATATTTATAATATATTTAATTAAAATACTAGTAAACAAAGCGCGATAATTACTTCTCTGAATCTATGTTGAACAATAATTATTTCCCTTTGCACATAAAGATAATATATTTCCGATACATGAATACGGACAAAAATACATCGTTTTTCAGACAATTGTTACCTAATTATCTGATATTCACAAACAATTAGATGTTAGTAAACAACAAAAGTGCAACACGGAGAGGTGCTGGTACATATATTTGTCTCTATAACCTAAAAATTCCAGTAAGTAATGCCTTTGCTGACTTTTACACGTTGGTATTTAGGTCAAAAGTTATTTATATCTTTGTAAACATCCTCTAACGGACGACAACTCTAATGCAGAAATACTCAATGTGACATTTCGGTTATAAACGAACATTCATTATTGTTGAAGTTTCATATATGGTCAGTTAATGGTTGGTTTAATAATTAATAATTTTGACGATGCATCAAAATATAATTAATAGATATTATATCATAGTTTGGCGAAAGTATACAATCATTATATATTATATGAAAAATGTCCCAATTTCCCCAGAACAATACAGTTATCAGATTAACACAATAACACCTCTATCAATAATTTCTCGTTGGATATATATTCTGCTCTCACCTAACTGCTTTGTATAAACTGGATGAAGAAAATAGATTTTACCGATTCAAATGTTTCACCACGGCTACTGTGGTATGTTTAAGTTACACACACACACATTTTATATATATATATATATATATATATATATATATATATATATATATATATATATATATATATATATATATATATATATATATATATATATATATATATATATATTAACTAATTGATCAGAAGTATGTAAGATAAGACGATAGTGTAGTGGATTAATTGTGTGGCTGTGGTACTTAGGTGAAACACTGCGTAAGTTCAAATCCCCGTGACAGCCCACGATAGCAGCGATTTGGCGATATTATGCTAATTTGTGTTTTTAAGTGGGACGAAGTCCAATCAGATTTAAATACACTCACCCTCCACATATACCAAGTGGCTGGTACATTTTTGTATCACTCACAGCGGTTAGGATAAGTTTATGTTTGTGTCGTCGACATCAAAATCCAAATCCGTCCACATCAAAATAAAAAATCATGTTCATCTGTATATATTTCATGTTCATACAATCCTTTAATGTGACTTCTTGAACCTGCTCTGATTTCATATGGTAACAGAGGGGTTCAAAATGGCGTTTGTCTTTCGTCTTTCGAATTTCCTCCTGGTCTCACTAAGATGTTGTTTGGCACCTTAGGAGATCACACGGGGATTAATTCAAATGCCCCTGAGCTTATCAGCATGTTATATAACAGCTAACAGCATGTTATATAACAAACTGAAAGTCCACATGGTTGTGTTGTGATTTTATATATATATATATATATATATATATATATATATATATATATATATATATATATATATATATATATATATATATATATATATATATATATATAACAGTGAAAATATTGCTGATATTGTTTCTGCTATTAAAAAATTAAAGCATTAAGGAGTCAATTTATCTGGTAACCTTGACCCTAGACATATATGACTTTGAATTATTACATGAGAGAAAATTTCAAAATAAGTTCACGTTAAATTCCAATTTAGATTTATAAAGTCGATATATAATTCTATGTTAGAATCCTTAGCTGTCGTAAATGACAAACAGGTAAGATTATTCTCGCCTCTTATGCCTTCAATCGAAAAAATAAAAAGTGCATTATCTCACGAGTACGAAAGAAAAAATATGATTGATAATCGTGTGATCCAACTAAAAAGGATTATGTTATTTGATTTGATTTGATTCTGTAATAAATGACAGCGAAACTGAGAACAGTGATAGTGAAAGTGGATCCCTGACACAGTCAGGAAATATGATTATTGCTAAACAGGATCCTTGGTAAGATTGATAGAGTAGAATTATTTATAAAATAAAATATTATTTTGCGTTATGAGTACACAGTTATTATACGTATTCAAATAGAATCTTTTGGTCATACTTTATTGAATATGCAGATTTTCGTTTATGATCATCTACAAATTTAATTGAAGGCGTGCAAATACCAGAATATCTGGCAGCTACATACAAGTAGCATAGGTTCTGATATTACGTTATGCAAATCAGTCATCCCATGTGGACACTCCAATATTTAAAAATGGAAAGTGAGATGTCATTCAAATTTCAAAATTACTGCATATGAAGTCATACTTGACATCAAACTAGAAAGCATTTCATTTGGAACAAACAAAACATTACTCTGAAATGCAGTAAAAACTACCTCAAAAAGGGTTCTGCAGAATGAATTATGAAGGCAAAACAAACACCTATATTATCAGGTTACAAGATTTTTGAATAATTTTGTTCTCATTAAGGGTAGTACAAGGGCTCTACTCTATTTCAAAGAGGTGAGCTAAATTTAGCTTGTAACCATCCCACAAAGTCTAGCAATTTTAAAGTTTCAATCAAAACTTAATAGAAAAACTCCACATGGACATACATATGATGCTCAATAATCTCACTGTCTAGCATACCAATCAGAGCAAGACCTTATCTATAAGGCAGTTAATACTGTTCTGTAAGATTAACTTTTTTTAGAAAGATAAAACAAAATAAAATGAAACAATATTGTCTGTTTTAAAAATGCAAGAAGTGTGATGACGACAATATTATGTTCAAACTAAAATTAGACCTTGAATTCAGTTTCAGAAACAAGTTCCAAATACCATCCAAATACTCATTGCTATATCTGTTAACTTTGTGTCAGCTGTTTAATAAGTTATTTTGTCATTTTTGTTCTAAGTGGCAGCAGTCATCTCTTCTGCCATGAGCAATATTCAAATCAAAATTACATTTGGCCCATAATTATAATTGCTGCCTTTCCTGCTTTTTCCATGCTCATCCAAGAATCAAAATATTCAATTTTATAATTTCATGTCAATTGTTTGATCATGCATTAGTTTGATATGGAAAGTATTGGCAGATTTAAGGAGCCTGTATGCTTGTCTTGTTCTATAACCAACTCCACTAAATCTGATATGAAAACCCAGAGCTAGACCAAACCCAGACAAGCCAAAATCAAGATTTTACAGCTGCAATCATACTTTTATACACATTGCATTTATTTAATAAATCATTAATATAAGGGTCATTTCAGTAGAGGCTGTTCCATTAAATCATACATGGGACCCATGGAAGGTACTTTTAAAGTGGGGTACTCACCCATAGATGCAATTTAGAGTTTAACATTTTAATATAACTATGCAAAATCAAAGTATCCTATCATATAATTCTTAGAAACTGCCTTCCCTGGGTACCATGTATGTTTAAATGGAACAGCCCTAAATGCTTTGGTCAAGTCATAAGGGATGAAATGTCTGCACAGTCATGTTCATTAGAAGTGAGATCAAATTATGGACAAAGTTGCTTGAAGTAATATACAGCCTAAATGCTTACATCTATATACCAACTAGAGGCAGCAGTGCAAAATGATACAAAGCCAAGACCATTGTCTTTGAGATGAAAAAAAATCCCAACAATTTGCTCATTTTTCTTACCTGAGAGTTAAGATCACAACATTTAATGGCATTATCCTGGTGATTACTCCTTCCAAAAGCATCAACCTTGTGGCTACTCTGACTTCTTCCATTAAGCTGGTTCTTCTGATTGGCATCATTAAAGTAAACATCCTGCCAACTGCTATCAACCTGGTGAACATCAAGCTGGTCACTCTGACAGGCATCATGATCAACATTCCGATTGCTATCCTCAAGCTGGTTATTCTGACTGGAATCACAAAGATCAACATTCTGACTGATGTCCTCAAACTGGCCATTTTCATTAGCTCCATGAAGTTCCAAAATCCTACTGGAGGTATCAAGCTGGCTATTTTTACAAGCTTCATTATATTCAACAATGCAACTTCTGTCTTCAAGCTGACTATTATGACTGGCATCATGCAGGTTAACACTCTGAACACTGTCCTCAAGATGGTTAATCTCTCTGGCTTGGTGAAGTTCAAAAATCTGCTTGCTGCCCTCAGGATGACTATTTCGATTGGCATCACAAAGGTCAACATTCTGAATAATGTCATCCACCTGACTATTCTGATTGGCATCACAAAGGTCAACATTCTGAATAAAGTCATTCACCTGACTATCCTGATTGGCATCAGAAAGGTTAACATTCTGATTACTGTCACCAAGTTGACTATTCTGACTAGTTGACATTCTGATTGATGTCCTGAAGCTTACCATTTTGAATTCCACATCTTGAAGACCACCGTCAGAGTAGTTGTATTCTAAAACAAACAATTGGATGAATTCAAGTCATCAGCAACCTGAGAACCCAATTTTGAGGTTATGTCTTATTAAAAGCCTGGAACATGAAAAAAGTTAAAAACAATATTTTTGAGAAAATCAATTTATAAAATTAAACAAAAATATTTTGTGAGGATACAATAATACTGATAGAATATGGTTATAACGTAGGTCATCAATATACATGTACTTAAATTAGTTGGGTAAGTATTGCTGGGCAACAAGTATTACATTTAACTGTCCATAAAATGAAGCACATGGTACAAACAAGATTTAAATAAATGTGTGAATGCACGGGAGTCAAACATTTTGTCTGAGTTTAAAATCCTACTTTTCTTAGATTTAGGACAGGTAGGAATATGAGATGTAACCATTTGAATGGCATCTACCGCCTAAACACACACACATGTCAGTTATTTAGGATCTGACAATTAAAATCATATTTGGCTGGCAACTCTCTCTCTCTCTCTCTCTCTCTCTCTCTCTCTCTCTCTATATATAAATATATATATATATATATATATATATATATACATATATATATATACATATATATATATACATATATATATACATATATATATATATATATATATATATATATATATATATATATATATATATATATATATATATATATATATATATATATATATATATATAACCTCTAAACTGAATCCCAGAACTCTTTGTGTGTGTGTGTGATTTGGATCTTTAACAAAGTTTACAAATTTTCGAGTCATATCGCTACAATGTCTTCAGTGTAGCAGTTTATAGTGAGGTTTAGAACTGGGCATCATGCCACAGACATATAGCATGATGTTCCCCCAGATACATTATCCTGACACCAGACCAACCAGTCCTAACATTAACCTCTTAATGCTAAGTGTCAAGCGAGGCAAGTTATATGACTATTTCTGGGGGGGGGTAGTCTTTGGTATGACTCAGTCGGAGTTCAAATCTGGGTGGACACTCTAACCTCTAACCACTTAGGCCACTGAAGCGGTTCCCCAAAATAGATACAAATTGACAATTTTGAATCTTAATATTACAAAAATCTAGCCTGGTCTAGGGCTTGAATGTAAAAGAAAATTTTGAAATAATTTATGTACTTAGGTTTCACTGCTTTATGTTGATAATCTGATATCAAACAATTGATTACATCTTTGTGTATGCAGACAGAATGACCAGACTGAATAATGCAGTGATGGATTACTGGACACGCCAAATTTTGAACTTTAATTCAAATGGAGACAAGTCAGTTTTGGATGACATCCTGCTTTTCCGGCATCCAGCAAGCTGGATGTATGTAAATCTCGGCCACTCTACTGAAATTTAAATTTATCTGATAAGTATATTATGATCTCCTTATTGATGGTATATCAGCATCTTGATTTACCAATTTATAAATTCAAAACCGATGTGATGGGTAGTTATTTAACTAAATGACACCAGGTAACTGTTTGCTATATATTAATGTAATAGCAATATATATAATTTCATCATTTCCAAGCTCATAATATTTGGTTTTCCAAGAAGTGTGCTTTGCCAAAGACAATTTCCTAAATCAATTATTTCAATAAGCTTTTATTCATAGGAGCAAAGGTGATATCATTTGTGTGAATTTCTGTAAATATCAATCTCAGTTCAAATATCATCAAAAATAAGGATTGTAGATTTAATAATAATTTACTCTGATGAAATTTCTGCTGTCATATAGCAGAAAATTACCTATATTAATGTTCTGTAATTTTAGAGATCTGTTACGCTATGAACAGTGTCAAAAGTCAAAAGTTCAAAATAACTACATACAATATTGGAACCTGACAGCTCATGATCCCAAACCAAAGCTGTCTAATCACCCCCTCCAAAAGAATTTCAAATTTTTAACCCACCTAGTATTCAAATCCAATAAACTAAAAACAGTTGTACTGTAGTCTCAACACTTTTAACATACTCTCTTTTTAACCATTAAAATTAAACCATATATAGTTAATCATACAGCTTCATCGATTCTAAGATTCAAATAGATCCATCTGTATAGGAAATGAGACTAACTACCTTCTTAAATGGAAACATACTCATGAATTTAAATTTTTTGGCAAAACCACAAAAATCAAAATTAATGAAAGTAAACAACACACACTTGCAGTAAACAAATATGAGTTCTATATTTATAGGATTTTTTTAATTCAGTGCTCTTCAATTTAAGAACCGAACAGTAAAAATGACTTCATATATTAGGAAGGCATGGTCAAGAATATAGAATATATAGAATATAAAATATAGAATATAAATTGCTGCATTTAGTTCCTTTTTCTGTGTTTTCTTTTGAATTACATTTTAATTCTTTGCTGCCAGGTGAAAACCATTTATAATGTGCTGACAAGAATAAAATACACTAATTTTATGTTTTACACACATTATAGAACATACTGATACAACTTGTTTGTAACAAACTTTTGGATAATGTTCTTTCAACACACTTTCATGACCTCATGATCCACAATGAAATGAGATCACTGTACAGTTCAATTAACACCATACTTTTTTATTATGGACAATACCCAGATTAATTCCCACAATCTGGGTCAAATGAATTTATAACTAAAGGTTTTTTGTAAACATTCAATGATTTCTCTTGCAAAAGACTGGATGATGCATGTAATATAGTTAGCCAACATAAAATCAGTAAATTACTTCTACTTTCTGATCATTCCAATGGGGGAATTTTGATTGAAAAATATTTCAGAGTCTTTTTCAATTTTGCTATCCTCACAACCACCACAATTGTAGACTGTTATGAACTGACGGTTTTACTTACCGCTCTATAACCAGTCTGATCCACTGTCTGCTTTTCACTGTCACTGGCAGTGTTGGAAACTTTGCCTTTACATGCTCAGTGGGAGTTTCTCCTATAATACAAAAAGAACCAAATCATCTAGAGATGGTACGTTCCCTGGTATTATGTAAAACTACCTAATGAAAGTACCTCCTGGTCCAGCACTCTCCATTTACATACTCCTTAATGTATTGCAATCTATATTGATTAATATGGGTTTAATACATGCATGGTGTGAATGCAAGTATAGAGCTTCAGAGCAACTCTCAAATTAATTTGGATAAGTAGCAATAACAAACTTCTGCTAAAAGGTATAGTACTCCTCATGATGCAAGAAAATAAGGCATTAAATGACCCTGCCGGCAATGGTATCTAAAACATCAGAGCTAAATCAAAAACTAAATCTAATAGTTAACTGATGAACTGAATGAAAATTGAATGGTAGATAACAGACATGATCAGTCCTAAGTATGAGAAAAATCAGACTGGTTCAACAGAAAAATTTTCATAAAAATTCTCATGTTAATTTTCAAATGACCTAATAGCCATTCCTGTTCATATGTACCTGAATGCAGCCAGTAACACATGACTATGTATCAAAGCTACCAATCTCTTGAACAGGAGCAAAACTTGCACATTCTGAAACAAGACATCCAATGATAAATTCATGGAAACAAGTCTCAGTATGTTACTTCTATTGCTGGATACTTATCAATATATTTATCCTATATATGAAATTTAATACAGAATCATCATGATATTATTTCATAATTATAAAAGCACTTTAAATTATTTTATCTTTATTTATTTCATTTAAGCTTTTTTAGAAATAACAAAGGATGTTTGGAAGTGGCTTGACTTAATGGATGAGAATAGAGGCATAGCAATTTAACGGTACATGAAGTCATGTGTGGCCTGCCTTGTATGAGGCCATTTGTATACCTAGAGATAAATGCAACTACATTATAAATTTCAAGAGTCTGATAAAAAGGTATAAAATCTTTGACACAAGATAATTTAGGTTGTGAATGGGCATATATATATATATATATATATATATATATATATATATATATATATATATATATATATATATATATATATATATATATATATATATATATATACTACCACTGCTGCCAAAG
The DNA here is from genome assembly GCA_016746295.1 of Potamilus streckersoni. Classification (NCBI taxonomy): domain Eukaryota; kingdom Metazoa; phylum Mollusca; class Bivalvia; order Unionida; family Unionidae; genus Potamilus; species Potamilus streckersoni. The sequence continues at coordinate 117,986 of JAEAOA010002113.1, read as the reverse complement.
TTATTGCACTGTCATGATTCTGCCAAGACAGGCTTAACAAGTGTAAAATTAATCAAAACTTAATGAGGCAACATATTACAATAGATTGATTTCTTCTAAACAATCCTTATTATAGAAGTTTCAAACTTACTTTGCAGAATTTTTAAATTTTTAGTTAAATAATACATTTTATGGCAGTTATATAATCAAAAGACAGAAACAAAATTATCTGGATTATCATATGGTCCTGATACATACAACAGAGCACCACAAACAGTATCTCAGCAACATTTTGTCTGAATGTATTTCCTGCAGAATACTTTCATGTGCACAAGAAAAGCATGAGCACAGTATTTTAATAAATGTTGTAAAATATCAAAATAGTCAGCAGAACTGAATGATCATTTTTCAGAATAAAACAATGTACAATAAACTACATGTGAACATTATGCAGTTCTCATAATTTTAAGACATTTGGTAAGGTTTTCCAGCCTCCATCATTACCGTGTAATCTATAAAATAAACACATAGGCATAACCTATTGTTAGCAATACTGGTCTTGAGCTATTGACATTACAATTAATGATATTCCTCCTTGGTCTATGTCAAACATGTACCAAGTTGTATTGAAACCTGTTGTTGTTGTTTTTGTGGGGCTTAATGCCATTTTTCAGCACATGATAGGCTATACATAGTAGCCAGTATTATTGGTGGTGAAAGAAACTAGGAAATCCATGGAAAGAACCACCAACCGGCATACTTTTTCACATATCTACATTTGCTGAATCTTATACTCGAACCCGCTCAGACAGAGGTGAGATGGCAGTGATCTGTAATGGAAAGTGCTTTATACCACTAGGCCACTCAGGGCCCCATGTTGAAATCTGTCAAGCAGAGCTTAAATTATCTTGCAGAAACCCATACAAGTTTTTCTGACCAATGAAGTTAGAAGCTAAATATCTTCAAAGTGTATTCATCATACAATCAGATATATTAATATTGTAGATATACTACAATGAAATTATTCAATGAAATATTACAATCATAAACATTTTTAAACATGCACCTTCACCAGTACAGCTGTCTTCAACTATAGTGAAATCATCTGCGGCTGACATCTGAAAAAAGGAATAAAAAAGCAAGTCATTATATCAATAATTTATCTGCATCAATTTTTGTTCCTTATTAAAAACCTGTAAAAGTAATTACAGTACAATATATACTATGCCTCCAAAACAGTACAAATTTGAAACTATTTCCTCAAACAAAATTACTATGATAAGTACATGATCTACCACTAAGAGCTAGGGTGCATTCAGAATGGCCACAAAGAGGCAGGAAACAGTACATTTTTATAAAATAAATTATCTATGGAACATCAATAAATTCTCACCTTTCTTTATTGGAGATATTTCATCACTGGAAAATGATTTTGTGACATTATCATCTGAAAAGGTTGGTTTATAGGAATCTTGTGAGGTCAGATCTTCATCAGATATTTGGAAAATCTTCAGGTATGAAATTAACATTAAATTTTGTACGCTTATATGGTTACCAATTATTATGTTAAGAAAGCTAATGAATACTGTAAGATAACTGCATGATGGAAATGCACTTGTCTGAGAAGAAATAATTCTTTTTGCTATTCCTGCACAGTGCAAAAAAGTGTTGTCTCCTTATGCTTTCATTAAATGATGTGTCAACATTCTGTTAAAGGATATTTTTGGACAACACAAGGCTCATGTGGGCTCACCTGGCTTACAGTTGATTTCACTAGGTAGGCTTTGTAGTATTATTGCAATAACACAAAATATGTCAATTATTTAGAGAACTTATGTCAATTAAAGTATTTTCCAAAAGTCTGCTACAAATTCAAGGTCATCAGATCAAAGCAACATCACCCAATTAACTTTGCAAATCTTATTTATTATTAATCTTGGTAAAGACTCAAAAGATACAATTCCATATTTCAAAAACTGAGAAAAATCTGGACAAGAATGATGATAACAATGATGACAAGAATGATGATAACAAGCTCATCAAATCAGAGGCAAGATAACCTCATTTAATGCATGAATCTTGCTAGTTATCGAAGAAGCATTTACTAAGCTGCCATCATTCTGTGAGTACCAAAAATACTGACTGCTTATGACAAAAATACGGATTTTTCAAGAACTTATTTTTAACACTTAAATGCATACATAACTATTTACAACATCTACAACTATCAGTACCCCTATGAAAACAAATTCATGACTTCATGAACAATCTTTAGAGAAATCAATTTTTTTTCATCTGATCAATCATTGAAATTATTAGAAAAACATTTTTGCTTTATCACACACAACAACCAGAATCCATTTGATGACTTTTAGCACCAAATGTTAAAATTCTTTCCAAACAGACTGCAATGGACATGATGCTGCCCTAGAATGAAACACTGTATTATGTCATTCACATATTCATCTTTGCAGGATTCTGGCTTTTGTCTTTTTCTAATCCATGTGTGAAATTATTTGAAAAACATTTTTGCTCTAACACAGGCATCGAATGGAATAAATTTGACTTGGCTTTTAGCACCAAATATCTACAAATTGATTCTGTTCAAAATAAAACAACCAACTGAGTTGAATAAATGCAATCCAAAATCGTCATTGCAATTACCTTTTTTCTCCAACATAAGTTTTTCTATATGATCCCCATAGTCATACAGAATCTGCTCTCCAATTTGTATGTCCCTTGTTGTGAAGAGGGCAAGGTAAGGCAGTGATGAGTTCTTGATCACAAATTTCTTAGCATTTGCCTCTTTCTCAGGAGCATCATTCACTAATCTACATATTCTGTTAAGGGTTCTTGTTGCATCAATGCTGTTGAGGACAGAAAATTTACACTTGTTTGCAATTTGTGGTACCTATAATTTATATTAAAATGAACCCAATTTCAACTCCCTTAAGTACACATGGAAAAAACACATTTGTCTTGCAGAAAAGATACCTCTTTTGAAGGAAAGGAATGGCCATCTATTATCTAACATGGTGATATCACAACAGAACAGACAGTGCTAAAAACACCTCAGTATGACAGTCAGCATTTTTATGTGTGTGTGTTTCTGTGATTTGGAGTTTTAATGAAGCTTTAAAAATTTTCAGTCATATCGTTATGATGTCAGCAGGTTTGTAGTTTATAACGATGTCTAGCACTGGGGCATCATGATCGAGACATACCCAGTCACATTATCCTGACACTAGGTGGACCAATCCTAATACACCTCATAATGCTGAGTGTCTAGCAAGGCTTAGTACTAGCATTTTACCGCAAGATGCATCAACGTTCTGTAAAGTGTTTTGACATATCAAGTACAGCTACTGTCAACTTAGATAGTATGAAAATAATAATAATAATAATAATAATAATAATAATAATAATAATAATAATAATAATAATAATAATAATAATTATTATTATTATAAAAACAATAATAAAAACAATGATGTTGAATAATGTGGACAGTACTAATCTTTTGAAACTCTTAAGTGCTTTACGGTAGTAAATAGCACATCAAAACATGTACAGTAAGAAGATTACAAAAAAAACAAACACCAAGAAATTACAAAACAAAAACATGCTGACATTAATTAAGGAAGTAAAGAGAAATAACATTCATCTGTAAAATACAGAAATGATGCAGCAAAGACAACATTTTGATCAACCAAAACACTTGAGTTAGTTTCAATCCCCATGTAGGTCAACAATTTCTTGCTAGATCATTGAACTTGTGTAATCTTTATGAACTCTCTGAATTCACACTGTATGCCAATCATCTTTCCTGCCATGAGCAATACTCAAAATCGACATATACTCTCTAATAAAATCTAGCTATCACAATTTCCAAGAATATGAATTTCACTTTATGTTAATACTTCTGTGCCAATTGTATGGAGATTTTTAGAATGTAATTGTCCCCTTCATTCTCAGAATGTTTGCTTTTCATGGAGGACACTAGACTATGCAAAAGTTTGATCATGCTGACAGTTTACATGATGAACATAGGTGGGGAAAAACATTCAAGGCACCTGTTCAATGAAAGTTCGTTTTCTTGACCAACTAAGCTAAAATCTAACTTCAAATATGTCAACACTTACCATTCAGACCACAATGACTATTTATTAAATGAATACATACTATAAAGTTATAAATGCATCAAACCCTTGAACTATTAATGTGTTCACAACTCCTAGGTCAATCTTCAGTCAATTCAATTTTAGAAATAGCCCTTGTAGTCAAAATAGATTGCGCTTTCTTTGCTTGAAGTGAAACTACTCATAAATAAAACCATTATTTTCCTGTAAAAAACAAATGGCCTAGTGATTAAGCATATGCTTCAGATGCAGGAGGTCATGGATGTTCAATCTCAGGTTGAGTCATACCAAAGACTTATAAAAATGGTACTAACTGCTTCATCGCTTGGCAATCAGCATTAAGAGGTTAGTGTTAGGACTGGTCAGCCTGGTGTCAGGATAATGTGACTTGGTGGGACATTATGTTACTTATCTGTAGCATGCCCCAGTGCTAGATATCACTATAAATTACCACACTGAAGACATTGTAGTGATATGACTGAAAAACTATTAAAGCTACATTAACAATCCAAATCACACACACACACACACACACACACACACACACCTATAAATAACTGTGCTTACTCTAAATATGTGAGGCATAGTTTTGTCTTGCAAATAGCTGAGGTGCTTAGAAAAAAATCAATCACACTAATCATATTTTTGTATCTTTTGCTTTTGTTCCTAATTTAATAATCACTTCGGTAAGACATACAACATAATCAGAAGTGTGTGCATCTTATTGATAATTTCATTTTTAAGTGCATGAATTATACAAAGGAGCACAATCGCCAGATTTTAACTATTAACAAAATGTTTTGTATATTATTTCAGCTCAGAATACTGGCACATGCATTTATTTTATATAAGGAAAATCACCATAGCTAAAAGTTCTGTTCCACCCATCTATTGTAGGTTTCCTACTTGCCCAGGCCTGCCTAAGTGTGTAACCTGGGTGTGTTCTTGGGAAATGTATTTTTACTCCCACTTCTGTGGCACCATATATCCAATAATATGTTACAAGTGATGTCAAAAGTCAATAAAATAAACCCAAATATCTATCCATTATGAATCCCATAATTATTATCACATAACACGTTATTGACTGTAGTTGCTTATTTTGATGTGTATCTTACCATATTTCTTTTCCATCATGCTTGAAAAGATAAAATCTTTTGCATTCTTTTTGTTTTCTCTCTTTCCTTTCCCTGGCTTTTAGTAATGCGCTCTCCAAAGTATTCCAATAAAAATCACCTTTTTGGAAAGTACAAGCAGCAAAAACACCTTGTCCTGAAGAAAGATGACAAATATTAAAACCATAAACAAGTAAACAATTGATATAAATTTTCATTCTCTTTAAGAGGCCGAGGACAGTAAAAAAAAGTAGACAAGATAATAATTTTATTAAACAGACACCACAGTGTTACAATAATTTTGTACAAGCTTTATTAAAGTTATGCTTATATTGAACTAGCTCTGAGGGGTTCTATTCATCACAGTTGCTGAACTATTATAGAACATAAAATCATTGTCTGAAGGTTAAAAAATAATGAATGTATTTGAAATGCATAGCTCCCCTCAACTATTTTTTTGAAAGTTTTTCAATACTGAACAGGACTTCCTCCCCACTATGATATCATAATTATAAAAATAATGACAGAGCACAGGTATGCTAGCACTGATGCCCTTATCATACTTTTGTCAACATGCTCAATAATATCAGTCTGATCAAATTAAACCGTATCAGATTTTATTGAGAAACTCCGATATGCCAAATTATGTGACAGAAATGTTTCCTATCATGTTCAAAATAATGTTTTAATAAAAATTAAGTGCAGTATATCATTCTTGGTTGTGACCATCGATCTTGAGCCTGATGACATGGAATGATAATCTGTATATTACTGAACAACAACAAATAGATAGTCAACTGGCTGATTAGTCAAGAAACCCTATACAAAATAATAATTGCAGTGTGCGAGTTTGCAGTATATTTAATACAACTACCCTGAGACTGAGTCTGTGTAGGTCTTTAACACAAGTTTTCACAACCATCTCAAGAGAAAAGTCTGAATAGCATAAGCAACAGTGCATGTATACCGTATTTACAGCATGTTTTAAAATCACAAAAAATAATTACTTTTTTTGCTGTCCGAATACATATTAAATTCTTTAATCAGGTGTCCGAAAAAGGGAAAAAAAATTTTGTAACCCCCGTCCATAACAAAGTTACTATTAGCTCACATGACGACGTTCTGCCGTAAAGTAAAACAAGTATATTGTCTAACATTACAGAAAGGATAATGAACAAAAAACAGGCATGACTTGCCTATTTTGTTTATTTGATACATGTCCACTTACCAGAAAACACAGCTATACATGTATTTGAGTTACTACTACCTTACAAATGCATGCAAGCTTTATGTCTGTGTAATTAAGATATTAAACTAAATTTTAAAAAACATTGGAATTATAATTCTGAAGATATTTATGACAGAAACATTTTAGCATGGAGAAGAAAAAATACCCATATATGTATGAGTGCTAATCTTAGAGCACCAAGAATGAGAGGCTCCATATGGGGTTAGTGTTGTAAGCATGCCTAGGAAGAGTAAAAATAAAAAACAAGTTGAATTATTCTGGGGATCTATTTGTTGTGGTTCTCCCTTCTTTTTGTTTCCCACCTAGCCAAGGGTAGCTTCAAATTGAGTAGAGCCTGCTGACTTAAAACAATTGACTGCTCAAAGATTGTTTTGTTGCATGTTGAAGATTTCAGGGTGTCTAGGTGATAATTGTTCTTATGATAATTTGTGAGATTTCTTTGACAAGTGTGTTTGGAAATAAAGGGCAGCCATCTGGATTACCTTAAAAGAGCACAGGATATAATAAACATGTTGAACCCACAATCAATATTATCTATAAAGAGGTGTATTACCTATAGAACAATAACTACATTTAACCCTGTGGGATAAGGGGTTTGTTTTGTTGCATGATGCCAATAAATTTACTAATCTATACTGACTCTCTGATATATTGTTTAATGATATACAGCAGGGATCATGGTTTCTAATCAAAGGAATAACTGTCACACCTGTGTGACTGGTTTCATGTGTAAGGATGTCTACACTGACAACCAATCCATTTTGAAGTTCCTGATCAAATTAAATAATTGCCGACCAAATGAAGCGAACTTTGTAAAAGTTAAATTAATGGCAAACACACTGAGAATGTTACTTTAAAATGAAGCAGATCTTCTTAGATTGTTTCTGAAAACATAAGTTGCAGAAAAAATTATAGTGGAGCAACGTCCAAAAAATTACAAGTCATTTAAATATTTTATTTGCCCCCTAAGTAATGGTGTCTGCAAACATGCAGTAAATACAGTAATACATACAAATTAGTGTTATATTTGTAATTTTCCAATATCTTTTGATATAAATTTTACAATGAATCCTACTTTGTCCAAGCCTGATTTGATGTACCATTCTGCTTCTTCCATGGCCGTCATCCTTCTCCAACTGGACTGAAATAATTGAGAATATTTGTGTGCAAAATAAAATGTAGCCTGCTAGCCCATAGCTATTAAATTTCCTGTCAAGCTAGTAATTTTTTGTAATTTAAATTGCCTGGTTGATTGTAAAATTTCAATCATTGCTAGGCAGCATTTTGTAAGAAGGAAGTGACAAGTCACCAGGATTAGAAAAAAAAAAAAATGTCTCACTCTACTAGTCATTTTCCAGGCTATAAATAAATTTATGTAAAATCCAGGCCTGTATGTTTACCTCTCCTGTTATAATATGGAACTTTGGATCTATAAATAAGGAGCAGGTTACATACCAAACTGTAGCATAGTGAGAATTAATCAAACAAATGCCAATACTTATCAAAAATGAATCCAGTGAAGTCATAATTGATTCCTAAGTTTTAAACATTCCACCAAATAAAGCAAATTAACTGCCACTGAAATTATTTGTGTTGGTCCATACCTTCATGAGCTGCCATATGCTCCAGTTCTGACCAGTTGATTAGACACCACTCCCTAGATAACTTGCGCAAAACCGTGTCCAAAAACATTGACTGTGTTATAAGCGGGGATGCGAGTTATCGTGTGACCTATAAAAAAACAACAAAACTAACAAAGGTATCGATGAATAGGCAAAAGGGTTGGGTGGGTTGGATTGGCATGTTAGTCTTTGAATTCTCAATAATCATGCTAAGATTAACTGTGAATAAATATCTAAACATAGTGGTTACTTTGTTTACTTTTTTATTCACAAAGTGACATTAATTTCAGGATAACTTGCAGTATATTGAGGAGATCATCAAAAACATTATTCCACATGGTTTCCATTCGCTTAACACATTTACAACTTTACACATTGTGTACTACGTCACAATTTTTGTATTGATATGTTCTAGCTTTATTGTTTGATCCAAAGTAGGCTTTCTATATAAAAGATTGACACTCATTTCAAAGAAGCAATGTCGATCGAATAATGGGTAGATTTGATTGCAATAGAAGTAAAATGAAAACAAAAAAACAAATTTACATGGGTTCACCATTACCAACATGAATTTAATGGGTCTACAAATGAAAAATAGCATAAATTTGAACACGATAATACTGGCAGTTTGTGACACGTTTGACAACTATCACTTCACCTTTTGAAAACATATTCATTTTTTTTGTGTGTTACTCTTTGATTTTTCTGCCGCCTCTGTGTATTGTTCACAGATGATTATTTCTCAGAGCTTGTATGGATAATTGCATACAGCTTCCTGAATAGCTAAGTGTTTTTCTCCTGACAATGAATTTTTGTTTACTTTTGGTGGTGCTCTACAGTTTCGTATTTAGCATAGGGTTAGAATTTTAAAGAAAAAGAGTTTCCCCAGGTTTCCTCACTAGTTATACTAGCTATTTAAAAAAGACTTTGTACATCTTAGGTATTGTTTAAAGAACCTTTAATTCCCTTTATTTTGATGTATGATTGATGGGTGTAATATGGGTTAGAGAGTATACAGGTTGGCCTTATGTATTTGGTAATTCATTCATTACAATTTTAGAAGCTGGTATTGTCTAGTTTGGCAAAATTCATTTTCCATATTTTAATAGCTGCCAAGAATAGTGTACTTTAGACAAATTCAGATTGATTTTTGGAGCATAAGGGATCAATCATTATAGTTAGCGGTGTCCTACGATCATTTAAAATTTCCAAAAGTACAATATCCAAAGAAATTTCAGCTACATTACATGAAAGTAGCATATAGGTATGTCGACATTCTCTCCACTATGCATGTTTAAAATGCAAACAACTTCACCTTACATACATCACTCTCTCAAAAGTACATAATAACGGGTGAGCACCACCTTTATGTTGGTGCTGAAATCTCCAAAGTCATTCATGGCTTGCCCTAAAATGAGATTCATTCTCCATATTTTTTGCCATTTTTTCTGCTTGGGCCATGAGAATTGTTTCAAAGATGGAAACACTCTTTTTCATGTTGCCATGTGAACCATGCATACACAGCATCATCTAATTCAGTATCATTTGCAGTCTGTGCTCGTTTTCATTTGATCCCATTATCTGAATCAACATAATGTAAATAATCCTGAAGTTTCTGCTTATTCCTAAGCCAATCTCTAAATGTCAAGTCGGCAATTGTTTAGTTCATTGTAGACACTGGATCTCGCTTCACCATTATAAACCGTATTTATGATGCACAGCTTTTCAGTCACTTAATTCCTTTGCTCTCCATGGTCACATTTACAAATGATTAGGATATATTACTGATATTGTATACTTTAGTGATGTTAAGTACATAAAAATGTGAAACCCATTTTGATTTGTCAAATAAAATAAATTTTGAGAACAATAATGACCACAAGAACTTATGGTCCTCTTGGCATGCCTTTGATTTTTTAAAAACTACTTCCCTTGCTTGATTTGATACAGAAGACATATTCAAAATGATAAAACAACACAGGTCTATTTTATTTTTTTTAATGCAACAAACAGTTCTCCAAGTTGTTGATCAAAACAAAGCCAGCATGTACTCACAGAAGTACTCAGGGGTTACGATGCGACTCTTTTTATGTTTTCATAGAAGAGAATATGTTGTGATTATAGTTATTATTGAAGCGAAATTAAAGGATTAGAATGTGAATTTAAAATAGCAAGACATTTAATTGGTGTTTATTTCATTCTTTGTTGCCACCTGTTAGCATTTACCAGAATCTTTCCTTGATTGCTCTTTCACCAGATTGTTTATTTACTATTGACAACTATTTCTCTCAGGAAACCCAAACATAATAGGAGATATCTTATTAGAATTGCAAATTTCAAAATATGACTTCTATCTTTACAGGCAATAATCACCATTAGCGAGGATAAAATGAACTACTGTATATTTTTGGTACCTATAATTTTTTGTTCAGAGATCAGTTATCAAAATAATAAATATTTAAATTTATCAATTTTTCATACATATCACTTTTTTATTTTTGAAAAATTCATTAAATTATGGGACATAAAATTTCCAATAAGAAGATTTACATTTGCAAAAATGATCGAAAATACAGTATTCCCATTTTGTTTTAAAAAAATTATATGATTAATAATTATTTTTCATGTACGAAATAGAAATTAACGGTATTATCAAGGTTCAATTTACCAATTCTTGTTGCAATTTTTTTCATGTTCAGCACATTTTAAAATATGTTTTCTTTGCACAAAAATTGGGAGCCATAAGGGACACCGGGTAACATAAGCAGGTTCACGAGTTAGAGTTATCCGGGCAAGAGTTATCGAGGGAGTGGTGTAATTTGATCTCTAAACATACCACTTCTGATATGTAAACAAAAGGTAGTCCATTTGTGTCATAATTGTTTCCTCTTCTTCTATCATAAACTTAAAATGTAATCTCAAAACAATTCAAATGTATTCATTTGCACCAAAGTGTTAGCTTTGCCCAGTTCTTATAAATATATATATATATATATATATATATATATATATATATATATATATATATATATATCTTCCATTGGTACATATTATTGGCTGTCAAGTTGTAGACTGTTCTGAGTAAATGTTAATCAGTGCTGCCTACAGCAAATTTGTTATGGTTAGCCCAGATCTATGCGTATCAAAAAGATGCACAAGTCAGAATTTCAGGCAGTGCCCTCAAAAATCGATCATATTTAAATTCCATGTGTCAAAACCAGAGGGTACGCATCTATTAAAAACTTTGGAAATAGTAATACAAATTCTCAAAGGAAGAAAAATGTTTTACATAAGAGTGAAGTATTTATAAATTCACACTTAAGCAGTGATTAAATGAATAGACGCGGCATACAGTATCATATATGTCAGTGACAAGTTTTAAATTAACATAGTTTTGCTGATCTTCTAAGCAAATATTCTGGAATTCCATCTAAAATCCACTACCCAACTAATGGCTCTGAAAGTATGCATCATATTTGTTTTCAAACTGATGGGCCAGTTGGCATGCTTACACATAACCAATTAGATGGGCCAGTTGGCATGCTTACACATAACCAATTAGATGGGCCAGTTGGCATGCTTACACATAACCAATTAGATGGGCCAGTTGGCATGCTTACACATAACCAATTAGATGGGCCAGTTGGCATGCTTACACATAACCAATTAGATGGGCCAGTTGGCATGCTTACACATAACCAATTAGATGGGCCAGTTGGCATGCTTACACATAACCAATTAGATGGGTTAGTTGGCATGCTTACACATAACCAATTAGATGGGCCAGTTGGCATGCTTACACATAACCAATTAGATGGGCCAGTTGGCATGCTTACACATAACCAATTAGATGGGCCAATTGGCATGCTTACACATATCCAATTAGATGGGCCAGTTGGCATGCTTACACATAACCAATTAGATGGGCCAGTTGGCATGCTCACACATAACCAATTAGATGGGCCAGTTGGCATGCTTACACATAACCAATTAGATGGGCCAGTTGGCATGCTTACACATAACCAATTAGATGGGCCAGTTGGCATGCTTACACATAACCAATTAGATGGGCCAGTTGGCATGCTTACACATAACCAATTAGAAAAAGGCCTGCATTAAGATCAGACCTAGCTAACTTACCTATCTCAGACAGAAGTAGACCAAAAACAATCAGATCCTGTTGTATACATACCTTTTTGGAAAGAATACTAGCTTTCAACTGAAAAAGAAGGAAACAGCCATCAACTGAATGTTAAAAGAAGCCATTAAATTGATATACATTATTACACTTACCACAATGTCGGCCAATTCTGCCAGATCCTGGAAATATTGGATATGCGTTGTTTTTGTAGAAAATCCAATTTCTATCCTTTAATTCATAAAGTATATAAAAATATCCCACATAATTCTAACCTAAATGCATCATAAGTGTGATTTCTAAATATCAACATGAAGACCCACTCCAGGACCATTTTGAACCAGAAAATCTTATTTATTATGCATCTTTTAGAATCATACAAATAAATGCATCATATAAAAGATGAAAATCTATACCTTAAAACAATACTGCAGTTTAATCAAAGTTTCCAATTTTACAAGAAGTTATCCCACACATACATGATATTTATTGGTATTGTTACACTGAATTTTGTAAAACCAGCTATAAACATGACCTATTTACTTAACTGAAATGCTGACAGAAACAGTCCAAAGTAATGTATTTCATTTCCATAGCCTGATGGGTAGGAATTAGATCTTTTCAAAGCTATGTTCAGAATAAGTTGACATATAACAAGTCATGAAAACATGGGTTATATTATGTGTGTCCAGTAAATGCTTAATTATGGCAATAATCAATACATTATCATAATATTAGTTAATATTACAGGATTTGGTCATTACAAATGGGTATTCATGCAGTCACACACATACTAAGGAATATAACACAATAAATTTAACATAAATGTAATTTTCTACATTTTCAAATGCGAGTACAGGGATGTGAAATTATTTTTAAAGACTAAAACAAAGAATTCAACTTGCTCTTTTCAGTTTCATGTTTACTGTCTTATTTTTTATGTGTCTCAAATTTGAGTTACTTTCAGTCTTGTATATAACAGATTTATAAACTTTATCTGAGCCAATACTTCTTCCTACCAATGCTACGGATTTGACTGGAAAAAAAAATTAATTATTTTATATATTAAAACTTGGCTATTACAGATTTTTTTTCTCCATCATATTTCTGATATTTTTAAGTGTCTAATATTGCACTGAATGCTTTATTATATGCAACTGATCAGTAGACAGACAGATGTGTTTGGAAATAAAAGGCAGCAACCTGGTTTTGTGAAAAGCACATTGAATAAATTGATAATTTGGCTTCTGCAACCAATGCTTATTACCTGCAAAGAGGTTTATTACCTGTAGAACAATAACTAAGCCTAATCCTCCATGGTACATAATGCTCCAGGGATATTCAGTTTGTTTTGTTGTATTTTGGTAAAATCTTTACTAATCCTCCATGGTACATAATGCCCCAGGGATATTCAGTTTGTTTTGTTGTATTTTGGCAAAATCTTTACTAATCCTCCATGGTACATAATGCCCCAGGGATATTCAGTTTGTTTTGTTGTATTTTGGTAAAATCTTTACTAATCCTCCATGGTACATAATGCCCCAGGGATATTCAGTTTGTTTTGCTGTATTTTGGTAAAATCTTTACTAATCCTCCATGGTACATAATACACCAGGGATATTCAGTTTGTTTTGTTGCATTTTGGCAAAATCTTTACTAATCCTCCATGGTACATAATGCACCAGGGATATTCAGTTTGTTTTGTTGCATTTTGGCAAAATCTTTACTAATCCTCCATGGTACATAATGCACCAGGGATATTCAGTTTGTTTTGTTGCATTTTGGCAAAATCTTTACTAATCCTCCATGGTACATAATGCACCAGGGATATTCAGTTTGTTTTGTTGCATTTTGGCAAAATCTTTACTAATCCTCCATGGTACATAATGCACCAGGGATATTCAGTTTGTTTTGTTGCATTTTGGTACAATCTTTACTAATCCTCCATGGTACATAATGCCCCAGGGATATTCAGTTTGTTTTGTTGCATTTTGGCAAAATCTTTACTAATCCTCCATGGTACATAATGCCCCAGGGATATTCAGTTTGTTTTGTTGCATTTTGGCAAAATCTTTACTAATCCTCCATGGTACATAATGCACCAGGGATATTCAGTTTGTTTTGTTGTATTTTGGCAAAATCTTTACTAATCCTCCATGGTACATAATGCACCAGGGATATTCAGTTTGTTTTGTTGTATTTTGGCAAAATCTTTACTAATCCTCCATGGTACATAATGCCCCAGGAATATTCAGTTTGTTTTGTTGTATTTTGGCAAAATCTTTACTAATCCTCCATGGTACATAATGCCCCAGGAATATTCAGTTTGTTTTGTTGTATTTTGGTAAAATCTTTACTAATCCTCCATGGTACATAATGCCCCAGGAATATTCAGTTTGTTTTGTTGTATTTTGGCAAAATCTTTACTAATCCTCCATGGTACATAATGCCCCAGGAATATTCAGTTTGTTTTGTTGTATTTTGGCAAAATCTTTACTAATCCTTCATGGTACATAATGCCCCAGGGATATTCAGTTTGTTTTGTTGTATTTCGGCAAAATCTTTACTAATCCTCCATGGTACATAATGCCCCAGGGATATTCAGTTTGTTTTGTTGTATTTTGGCAAAATCTTTACTAATCCTCCATGGTACATAATGCCCCAGGGATATTCAGTTTGTTTTGTTGTATTTTGGCAAAATCTTTACTAATCCTCCATGGTACATAATGCCCCAGGGATATTCAGTTTGTTTTGTTGTATTTTGGCAAAATCTTTACTAATCCTCCATGGTACATAATGCCCCAGGGATATTCAGTTTGTTTTGTTGCATTTTGGCAAAATCTTTACTAATCCTCCATGGTACATAATGCCCCAGGGATATTCAGTTTGTTTTGTTGTATTTTGGTAAAATCTTTACTAATCCTCCATGGTACATAATGCCCCAGGGATATTCAGTTTGTTTTGCTGTATTTTGGCAAAATCTTTACTAATCCTCCATGGTACATAATGCCCCAGGGATATTCAGTTTGTTTTGTTGTATTTTGGCAAAATCTTTACTAATCCTCCATGGTACATAATGCCCCAGGGATATTCAGTTTGTTTTGTTGTATTTTGGCAAAATCTTTACTAATCCTCCATGGTACATAATGCCCCAGGGATATTCAGTTTGTTTTGTTGCATTTTGGCAAAATCTTTACTAATCCTCCATGGTACATAATGCCCCAGGGATATTCAGTTTGTTTTGTTGTATTTTGGTAAAATCTTTACTAATCCTCCATGGTACATAATGCCCCAGGGATATTCAGTTTGTTTTGTTGCATTTTGGCAAAATCTTTACTAATCCTCCATGGTACATAATGCCCCAGGGATATTCAGTTTGTTTTGTTGTATTTTGGCAAAATCTTTACTAATCCTCCATGGTACATAATGCCCCAGGGATATTCAGTTTGTTTTGTTGCATTTTGGCAAAATCTTTACTAATCCTCCATGGTACATAATGCCCCAGGGATATTCAGTTTGTTTTGTTGCATTTTGGCAAAATCTTTACTAATCCTCCATGGTACATAATGCCCCAGGGATATTCAGTTTGTTTTATTGTATTTTGGTAAAATCTTTACTAATCCTCCATGGTACATAATGCCCCAGGGATATTCAGTTTGTTTTGTTGCATTTTGGCAAAATCTTTACTAATCCTCCATGGTACATAATGCCCCAGGGATATTCAGTTTGTTTTATTGTATTTTGGTAAAATCTTTACTAATCCTCCATGGTACATAATGCCCCAGGGATATTCAGTTTGTTTTGTTGTATTTTGGTAAAATCTTTACTAATCCTCCATGGTACATAATGCCCCAGGGATATTCAGTTTGTTTTGTTGTATTTTGGCAAAATCTTTACTAATCCTCCATGGTACATAATGCCCCAGGGATATTCAGTTTGTTTTGTTGCATTTTGGCAAAATCTTTACTAATCCTCCATGGTACATAATGCCCCAGGGATATTCAGTTTGTTTTATTGTATTTTGGTAAAATCTTTACTAATCCTCCATGGTACATAATGCCCCAGGGATATTCAGTTTGTTTTGTTGTATTTTGGCAAAATCTTACTAATCCTCCATGGTACATAATGCCCCAGGGATATTCAGTTTGTTTTGTTGCATTTTGGCAAAATCTTTACTAATCCTCCATGGTACATAATGCCCCAGGGATATTCAGTTTGTTTTGTTGTATTTTGGCAAAATCTTTACTAATCCTTCATGGTACATAATGCCCCAGGGATATTCAGTTTGTTTTGTTGTATTTTGGCAAAATCTTTACTAATCCTCCATGGTACATAATGCCCCAGGGATATTCAGTTTGTTTTGTTGCATTTTGGTAAAATCTTTACTAATCCTCCATGGTACATAATGCCCCAGGGATATTCAGTTTGTTTTGTTGTATTTTGGCAAAATCTTTACTAATCCTCCATGGTACATAATGCCCCAGGGATATTCAGTTTGTTTTGTTGTATTTTAGCAAAATCTTTACTAATCCTCCATGGTACATAATGCCCCAGGGATATTCAGTTTGTCTTGTTGTATTTTGGCAAAATCTTTACTAATCCTCCATGGTACATAATGCACCAGGGATATTCAGTTTGTTTTGTTGCATTTTGGCAAAATCTTTACTAATCCTTCATGGTACATAATGCCCCAGGGATATTCAGTTTGTTTTGTTGCATTTTGGCAAAATCTTTACTAATTCTCCATGGTACATAATGCCCCAGGGATATTCAGTTTGTTTTGTTGTATTTTGGCAAAATCTTTACTAATCCTCCATGGTACATAATGCCCCAGAGTATTCAGTTTGTTTTGTTGTATTTTGGCAAAATCTTTACTAATCCTCCATGGTACATAATGCCCCAGGGATATTCAGTTTGTCTTGTTGTATTTTGGCAAAATCTTTACTAATCCTCCATGGTACATAATGCACCAGGGATATTCAGTTTGTTTTGTTGCATTTTGGCAAAATCTTTACTAATCCTCCATGGTACATAATGCCCCAGGGATATTCAGTTTGTTTTGTTGTATTTGGGCAAAATCTTTACTAATCCTCCATGGTACATAATGCCCCAGAATATTCAGTTTGTTTTGTTGTATTTGGCAAAATCTTTACTAATCCTCCATGGTACATAATGCCCCAGGGATATTCAGTTTGTTTTGTTGTATTTTGGCAAAATCTTTACTAATCCTCCATGGTACATAATGCCCCAGGGATATTCAGTTTGTTTTGTTGTATTTTGGCAAAATCTTTACTAATCCTTACTTACTCTGATGCCTTATTAAATTAAACAATGCTGGGCAAGATCTGCCAACACTAACAAGACCATCTCAGTAAGGCAGCTGACTTTTTTCTCCTGTAACTGTAAGTTTGACCAGTGTTCAGTAATGTTTAACAACATATCACAAACTACCATTGTAAATTTGGAAAACATATATATAAAATGTTCAGTATTCAAAACTAATGCAGCAAGGGTAAACATTTATAATGTTCAACAGGAAAGTTTGTTAGGTGCATGCAGACCTTATTTACCACTCAAGTACAGTTTCACAACCTTCAGTTCCAAGCCATATGCAGCTCAGTGGGGTTTTTTTTGCTGCTATCTCTCAACTTGACTAATTTTGGGAATTCTTTTTGAGTTCACTTGAGGAGCCCAATCGTACCTCCCACTATGAGACAGGCTCAAATGTGTTTTTTTTTGCTTTTATTAACAAGTATCTGAAAATTCCTTTTCATTATTTATTACTGATTCAAAATACTTTTTAAGAGGCTTATGTTCTCTTTTATCTAACTCAAAAAATCCAATTTCAGATGGCTTTTCGGCAGGCTGGACAATAGCTCAGGTGACCTTGTCTAATACTTAAGCAAACTATTTCTTATATTTCTCACCCCCCCCAAAATAAACCAAAAATCTCCCAAACAAACTGTTAGACAGAAAAGTTCTGACTGTCCAGTCATTTTCCAGACAGATTTTGGACTAATTTTAGCAGAAATATTTGGTGTAATTTTGAACTTTGAACTACAAGCACAGATGAATCTTTGGACTTTGTAAATTTGGTGCAATGTGAATTTGTACTTGATCTGATGTTTACTCTGAAAAAAAAGTTTTTTGCTTTCTATTAACCTATGCTCTACAAAAAATTCATTCTAAAAAAGTGAAAATGTGACTGAAATTTTTCTGCCAAATCACAATGAAAATTTTTTGACAGTCACTCAAACGTCCTTTTTTCACAAAATTATGGTATTTTGGAGGATTTTTCCAAACTTTCTGAAGATATTAAAATTTTGTAATTGAAATTTCACAGACTCTGCCAACATTTCTGAAAATATCATTGAGAATTTTTTATTGAAATTTCACTGAGTTTCCCCAAAATTCTGAAAATATAGTGATATTTTGTTATTGTAATATCACTGACACTTCAACAAAAATTTCAATAAGATATAATAAGATTTATTTCTTGTTTCTTTTACAACTTGAATTATTTTTCAGCAACATTTATATTTCCTGTTTGTGATAGGTGTAATTTTATTGTTCATTTTGGGAACAAAAACTTCTTTCCACAATTTTTCTTGTTATATTTCTTTTTCAAAATTTTGTTGTTGTTGCACATTATTTTTGTTTAACTTAAATTGGTTTTACCTGCCCTCAAATAAGATATGCTTTCTTGTTTTCCATTATAAAGCAGAATTTCACTTTTCTCCTGACCTGAATCTTATTTTCCTCGGGCCGAGTGGTCTAAAGTGCTGTCCCTTACGGATTACTGCCATCTCACCTCTGTCTACATGTGTTTGAGTCTAGGATTCGGCGAATGTGGATATGTGAGAAAGCTTGCCAGTAGCTTCTCGTGGGTCGGTGGTTCTTTCCGGTGATTTCCCGGTTTCTTCCTCCATCATTAATACTGGCCGCCATGAACAGCCTATCATGTGCTGAAAAATGGTGTTAAGCCCAACAACAACAACAACAATAACATTATTTTCCTCTATATTGACCCTGTTTTAATAGTCTCCAAAACTTTCTTTTTTATAGTGCTCTACCCACAAGAAGCTTTCTAATAAGTATTTTTTCTGTATATTATCAAAGAGCTTTGCGATTGGTCAAAAGTTTGTACTTGCCCGATGAATTGTCGTGTAATGGAAACTGATGGCAATGAGCATGCTTGCTAAAGATGGCATTTCAAATTTTTGAGCAGAATAATAGTTTAAATAACCATTTGAAAAATGTGTGACAATGAGAACAGTTTGAATACAAAGTCAATGGTAATGTAATTGGTCAATCTGTATGAAAACCAAATGCCAGGACTAGCATTTTGTTTTTGTGCCATAAAGAGCTTTACATCATTGGTTCACATTCTAAATATATGACAAGAAATTGAACCAGGATGATCTGGAAATTATATAACTGCAAACTGATCAACTTCCATAAATTAAGAGGAACAATGCATAGATCTTGATGAGAACTGTTGATATCATTGTCAGATACCCATGTTTATCAAAGATAGTCATATCTTTGTAGACTTTCCTGGCTCACTCATAGAATCATCCATCAATATCATATTATTGTTTATAGAGTATTATCAAAACATTCTAGTTGTGCTAGAATTCAGTGTAAAATAAGAATAATTATATCATGATAAACGTTTGTCACAGCTGCTTATGGAACATGGACTAATTTAAGAGACCACAACAGCATCATAGTCTGTACATTAATAAAAAATCAAGTATGCAGTACAACAGTTTAAGGCAGGTTCCTAGCATTTTGTCATTTCATAAGCCATGTCTGAAATGGATGCTTGTCTGTCGTTCTGCATCATTTGCACAGTTGAAATTTTCAATGTTGGATAATATTTTATATATGTTTATGTGTTCACAGATGCCTGTGCTTGGTTTGATACTTTGACTTTTAAAATCATTTAGTTATTTAATGTCAAGCCAGATTCTTCACATCATGTATATACTGTATATATTCTGCACAACAGATAGAAGGCTTGAAGGTAGATTAGTTCTGTAACTGAGTTACCTTTTCTAAATATAATCTTTATTATTATTATTATTATTATTATTATTATTATTATTATTATTATTATTATTATTATTATTATTATTAACCCCTTCAAAATTTTGGTCAAAATTGTGAAATCTCACCAAACTTTAGGTGAAATGAAAAAGACTTAAATCATACCATCACAGATTAGGTTTTGAATGCAAGAAAGAAAAAAAGGACAAGAAAAACCTAATCTTATTTGATTATATGTCAAAATAAAATTTTTGATCCATTTTAAAATTTATTGTGAATATTTATCACTGACTCCCAATAATGTGTAAGAATCATCAGGCAGTTTAATAGAAATCTGAAGCAGAATATTTTATTCGCTGATAATTCTGAAGACATTTTTGTTTCTACTGTGGGGAATCTGGCCATATGACACAGGTATGCCATCATGGCAAACAGATTGAGTGCTTCATATGCCATAAATTTGGACACAAACAAGGACTCTGTCAATCAATGTATTATACATACTAGGAAGCTGGCAAAGAGGAGAATGCCAGTGCTTCATCCATAACAAATCATTATTTACCTAGAGAGACTCTGGACTCGAACTATTCAATAGATGCTGTTGTAAATGCAAATGTTAATGGATTTTCAGGGTCTGTATGTGACTTTGAAGATGCTAATATATATGGGCATTTAAGTATGGAAATAGAATGTAAGAATGATAAAAGTAATTGAAAGAAAATTGAAGTTTGGCAGCAAGAGCTGTTTGACATAAATTTCTATGCGGGTTACTAATTACTAGGCATAATCAAGATCAACAAAGTAAGAGTCACAACTGACAGCTTGTTAACATAAATGATTAGAAAACAAAAGGATTTGTTCAAGATGGGAGCAAGGGCTTCTGTTGACATGTATGCTTATTTTTTTATCTTGATGTCAGCATAAAAATGACAATTTTGGTAGTAACAGTAGACCAAGGGACCGGGACTAAGCTTTTTTTGTTGAAATAGGTGGTTTGTTGAGACAGTGATATCGATATAAGTTGGTAGAACTGTACATGTACTGAGTATAATTTTTATGGACCTTATTATTATGAGAATTAAAGCTGGCTTTCAAAATGGCTACTATCGCTTAAACGGCTTGAGGCAGCTGTCCGGCTTTTTGTACCGTTTTCATGATCAATGTGCTTGTTGTCTGTGTTATTATGTTCATCATGCACTGGCTGTTCTATTCGAATGTTTTTCTTCATCTTCTTGTATTGGAAACAACAAAAAACCTTTTCTCAACTTTCTTGCTTCACTGTTGCAGCTTCCTTTGTTATTGAAAAAGCTACGACCACTTCTTGGCTCTCCAAACAACATTGTGCACTAGACTAAATCACCTGGGCTGAGTGGCTTTCACTTTCCACCAGACTCACAAGCAGATTTATGATGATGCTAAGAAAAATGTCATTAACATAGTCCCTGCTGCCAAATCGGCCCACTACAGTACTAAGATCATGGAAAGTTACAGCTTGAAAGAGCTATTTCAGATTACTAACAAGCTAATGTGAAGGAATGAATGTACACCTCTTCCAGCTACCTTCTCTCTAGTCAACCTTCCAGACCTGTTTGCAACTTTCTAGTAGTATAGGGAAATGAGGATTTTAGCCCACCACCCCCTCCCACACCTCCTCCCCCACCCCCGCCAAACCCTAATTTTCCTATACTACTACTACGTAGACATATTTTGTAACTAGACAAAACAACAGGTGTTGGAATGCTCACCCCACCCCAAACCTCTTGTTTCCCTATACTACTACTACGTAGACATATTTTTTAACCAGACAAAACAACAGGTGTTGGAATGCTATGATTCATCCAGATAAACTCTGTCATACAGAAGTGACGAATTTGTTAGAACAGCGCATGCGTGGAATACGATTATTCTAAAGACGGCAAATGGGTTTTACCACAAGTTTTTTTTTATCAGATAACAGGATGAAAATTAAACTGTACATTAGAACGTTTCAGTTAACAAGGCGGAAATTAAACTAGCATTAGAATGAAAATGATGAAGGTAAGTGATATTATTTTAGTTATATTATATCTTAAGTTTAGATAAATTTTTACGTTACTCATATTTTTTTTAATTTTTTTTTTCATACTTGCTAACCCTCATTGGTAGAATGTCTGTTAATATATTGTCAATGATACGAAATTCACGTAATAAATCATCCATATTATATTTAACTCCTCGTAGGTAAGACCGGATCTGATTAAGTAGTTTCTTGTAAGTTTTAATTGATGTTAAACATCCGTGCTTGTTTATCAAAAGTCTTGGTTCTACTTTTTTACAGGCCGCTGTAAGTGAAACACCAATACCGGATATAATTAACAATAAGGGATTTAATGATACCCCACTTGAAATTATACCGGAACTGGTCATTAACAAGGGTAGATATGATATTACTCGAAGGATCTTGTTGTAGTATTTGTAACATTTTTTTACACACCAAAGTTTTTTGTGATAATATTTGTAGTATTGTATTAGTGCGTCCACATCCTGTTCTGGAATATCTTTTGAAATGTGATTAAAATCAACTATACTTCTTTTCATTATAATATTTGTTTACATAGTTATGATTAATCAGCTACAAATTCCAAACACCACCGATAAGGACCTACACAATTTTCATCAGTTGGTTCAAGTGTAAATTCCTCCTCAGAATTTTTGTTTAATATTACAGATAATATTCCAAATATGTCATCATCAGAATAACGCCATGAATATGTGGTAAATATTTTAAACTTTACACTGCTAAACACTGACAATCTATACACACCGGTAACTTCTGCAATATATTTGATAGATTTGTTTTGTGATGTCCATCCACTATAACCGGATGCAACAGTATACACAGTATTTTTAATCTGTTTGTGAGGAATTTTAATCATATTCGTTTTCTCAACAATATTAGGAATTCCACTAATAATATCATTGAGTTTTGTGTTAATATCATTGAGATTTGTATTAATATTAGCGAGTGTAATGCTAACATTTGATGGATGTCCAAAAAATTTATCTCTAATTTTGTTTATGTTTCTGCGAAAACTTAAAAATGTATTCACTTGACTGGTAAAATCAGTTTTGAGCGCTGTGATTTCATTATTAATTGAAGCGTCCCAATCATTGACGTATTTTTTAGTGACAGCATCCCCATCCTCAGTTGGGTTTCCAAGATCTGTAATCTTGTTTTGTTTCATAACAATATTCCCACTTGGATTTCGTACAACTACATCTGACAATTTTACATTACTCGTCTTTAATCGTTCTTCTTTGTCCTGGAAAATGACGACTTCATCTGGATCTACGCTGGCAATATTTAGTAAATTATTGATTTCATTTTTAAGCTGATCAAGAGTTGCATATTTGCATAAGTCACCTTGATAACCTTTTATGGATAAATCTCCTAATAGTGTTCCAAATTTTGTATAGTAGCTCATTATTTACTATCCTAGATAAAATTATCAACACTAGTTTAATATTATACAAAATGGCAAAATCGTCGATACTAAACTTTGATACAGAGAGACTAGTGAAGCACAAATATAACAATGAACTTCCTGATTGTCATTATCTTATTGTTGGGCGAACTGGATCGGGGAAAACAAATTTGCTTATGAATTTGCTTCTTGGTGATAATTTTAACTATGACAGAGTTTATATTTACACAATCAATCCACAGCAAGATAAGTATGAGTTATTAAGCGAATAAAATAACAAGCTTCGTGATGATCTTAAAGCTGGTGAAGATTTTTTTATAGTTAGGCAGCCAGAAGATCTTATTCCAGTTAATCAACTTGATGCAGATGAACACAAGATGGTAGTGTTTGACGATATTCCTCTAAATAACATGGAGATGAATAAAATAAGATCATATTTCTCACTGTCACGTAACAAACAGTGTAATTCTGTTTATCTCGCTCAAGGATTTTATAATGTTGACAGGTTTATTAAGCGAAATACGGGTTGTTTTATTTTATTTCCAGGACTGGATAATGTTGACGTTAGAAATATTGCAAGCGAGCAGTGCGGTGGCGTGAAAAAAGATAAGTTTTTTGAACTTTACCCTAATGCTACAAAAGATAAATTTAACTTTTTCTTGTTTGATAAACTTACAAATGATCCAACTAAAATGTTTCGCTGTTGTATTAACAGTTACTTACAGTAAAGCGTTTCAATTTTATAAAAATTATAATTATAATAATGAACAAACGAGCAAGATACAGACAACACATAGAAGATCTAAAAAAACTTGCTCAATCTCAGGCATCACTTAAGCAAAAAGTACAAGAAGCACCATGTGGACAAGTAACTGCTAAAGAAGCAACAGCTACAATTTTCAAGCCAGTTACTGAAGCACTATTAGGTAAACAACCTGAAACTAAACCACTGTCAGAAGGAAAACTTAAACAACTGCAGGAAAAAGGCTTGGTTGGAATTGTTAGAGAACAAGAGGAAGCAGCTGCTGCAAAACTTGTTACTAGATATGATGAAGAAAAAAGAAAACTAATTGAGGCACTTACAGCAAATATAGCTGATCCTACTGCTAGACAAGCTGAAACAGATCGATTGATAAACAATACGCTGGAACTTGAGCGAAGATTAGCAGAGTTAACAACGCAAGGAATAACAAATATTATAACAAATTTATCAGGAGACATAAAAGATATCAGAGAGGAGCAATAAAGAGTCGGTGATCTTACTGTAAAGTTTATGGAAGTTGGAGATCAAAGATTTTATTTTACAAAAAGAGCAAATGATGAGATAAAAGGTAGTGAATATGATGATTTTTTAAACAAAGAAAATATAAGTGATATTGAAAATATAAGCAGGTGGACTGATGCAGAATATCAAGCATTAATCGATAAATTAGATGTAATATTAAGAGACGGAGCTGCTGCTAAAGATGAAATAAACACGGTTACAGAAATTGATGATATGCTTCCACTTTATGATAGAATGAGAAACGGTGTCATTGCTCTCACGTTTAAAAAAACAGCAGAAAATAGTAGAGCAAAACCTTTTGGTAGTGGGTGGAGTTTTAGAAGGAAATTTTTTACTTTTGATAAATATCGTATACAAAAAAGTAGAGTAAGAACATGAACTGGTTTAAAAGTATTTACATCAACTACTGAAATGATAGAAAGATTAATGTTATTAATATCGTCATAGAAAGCTGGGAATGATATTGTTGAACTTGATAATGAAATCACTGACATACTTGATCATATAAGATCGAGTGAATTATTAACATCTGACGAATATGAAACTTTACACCGCGACTTAATCGCGGCGACTTAATTTTGTAAAATGATATAATATTAAAGGAATGCAAACAACATTATTACTAAACTCTAGTGAGTCTGCAATAGAAAGCGCAAATTTTTCAGTAAATTATATTCCACCTATCCAACTAGATCCTACAAAACAATATGATTTGGATTAATTACTTGTACTTGCTGGAATGCTATACCTAACGTGAAAAATGATGTTAACGATGAAATGTATTTTACTATGATTACAACATCTCCAATATCTACAACAAAAAAAAAATAAAAATTCCGCAAGGAGCTTATAATATTACTGATCTAAACAAGGCAATCAAAGAGCTCATCACAAAAGCTGGCGGATAATTTTGAATTGGCAGCGAATTATAACACATTGCGAGCTAGGATAACTTTGAAAAAAATGTTAATCGGTCTTGAACCAAGAGAAAGAAGTATTGCACAACTGTTAGGATTTACTGAAAAAAAATACACTGCACTTGATCAGCCTATTACATATGACAGTGAACTGCCAGTAAATATAACAGAAGTAAATACGATATTAGTAAATTGCTCTATTGCTTCTGGCTCTTATACATCAAAAGGTAGCAAAGGTCAAACGATTTACAGTTTCTCACCAGAAGTCCCGCCAGGTTTTCTCATGCAAATAACTCCACGACATATTATATATTATCCTTTAAACGTTGAAGATCAAATATCAAGTATAATAATGCAGTTGACAGATCAATCAGGAAAACAGTTACATGTTAATAATGAAGTTGTAACTTATTATTTACATCTACGCGAGCAAAAGTAAAAATTATGCAACATCAAATATAATGAAACAAAGAAAAAAAGTTTATCGAAGTAAAATAGTAGGAGGATTTTTTGGAAATATATTCACTAAAGTTTTTGAAAATATATCCGGGTATAGCACGTAAAGTTGCACCAATTGCTATTGACGCTGGTAAAGATTTTGCAACTGGGGCTGCATCTGCCGCTGGGACTGCGGTGGGACAAAAAATAGCTGATAAAATAAAAGGTGATCTACCGACTGCATCTGAAATAAAACAAGCTATCTCAGAAATCGCTCCAACAAAAGAAACCCAGAGAGCTATGATAACAACAACAAAAAAATTATTATCACCAAAGGGCGAGCAGATCATACAAAAATTAATATCTAAAGTAACAGTGCCGCAATAAAATTTTATATAATCTAATAAAATAAAACGTCTGTTAAAAATTATCTCAAGTTAACAGAAACTTATGACATCGACAATGATGTGACAGAATTTGAGTTTGTTGAGTACCTTGATGAGAATTCTAACGAACCAAATAAAACTGGTATCAGAACCTTTAACACCAGAGACGAAGATGTATTTCTACTGCCACATAAGGCTATGTTAGAAGTTCGTGGTCAGATTATGACAATAGCCAATCCACCTGCTGCAATTGCAGTTGGAGCAGAAGTAGCTCTTATAAATAACGGCTGGAGTTTATTTAAAAGTGCTAGATATCAACTGGCCAATCAAACTATAGAAGATATTTCAAGTCATCTTCAAGTTGCAAGTACAATTGTAAATATGATTTCGTTTACAGATGATTACTCAAGATCAACTGCAACTAACATGATGTGGTTTAAAGATACTGGACGGGGTATAGCTGAATCAACTGAATTTTTAAAGAGAGGCGCTATAGTACATGGAGCTAATGCTGATGAAAATGCTGTAATTGTGAGAAATTTTCTCATTGCTAATGCAGACGCGCTAGGTATTGCTGCAACAGGTGCAGCTGCTAATGCAGACGCTACAAGAGTTCTCTTACAGCAGCTTTTAATAATCTAAATATAACACCACCAGCTGCAGATGCAAACGGTACTGTGATGTTAAATTTACTTCTTAACACACTTGACGTGAGAAATCCACGTTATAACGAAGGCTTTGCTAGGCGAAGAAAATTTGCAGCAGGATCACGTCAAATTACAATGATGCTTCCACTAAGTATGATTTTCGGCTTTTGTCGCGATTATGATAAAGTATTTCGCGGAGTAAAACATGCTCTTATTTTAGATCGAGCAGACCAAAACGATTGCTTGTTTAGATCTGGAGGGGTTGATGTACAGTTTATCATAAACAAACTTGCTTTGTGGATGCCAGGTATAACACCGTCGATCACTAAAATGTCAGAACTAAATAGCATGCTTGATAAGCATACAGACAGAATTTACTTTAAGCAGCATAAAATATATCAGACAGCGGTTCCAAATACTACTGACTACACGTGGAGGGTTACAACAACATCAAGCGAACAACTGCCGAGAAATATCTTTGTCGTATTTCAACAGCAAGCCCGACGAGATAACCAACAACAAAATGATGCAATATTTGACCACGCTGATGTTAGACGAATATACGCTAGATTAAATTCAAAGCAATATCCAGAACGAGCTATCGAGTGTAATTTTGCTGATGACGTTAATAAAAATATTTCTCGACCGTACATGTACCTGCTTGACGCAATGCAAAAATATCAAGATGTTGAAGATGGAACTCAAATATCAGCAGAGGAATTTCGTACCCTTTATCCTATATTTCATTTTGATGTTAGTAAACATAACGAGCGAATTGTAGACAGCACAGCGGATATTGAAATTGCCTGGACACTTGGGGCAGTTCCAGTAGCGCCGTTGTACGTATACGCATTAGTGATTAGTGATAGATTTATCACGGTAGATTCTATTGGAGGTAAAATGACAGTTCAAGTTTAATCTACAGTTGTTATATAAAATGGCAAAATATATTGTAAAAGAAGTATATTTAACCGATGGCCAAGTTAAAAAATTAGTAGCGGCTATTGCAAAGCAAGAACAGGTATCATTAAAAATCAATCCTAATATTTCTGATGGTGTTTTAACAAAATTAATGCTAACAAAAAATCAAGTAAAAAAGTATGATCGTAAAAAACTTTTGTTTTAAATTTGATTGCTGCACAAATGACAGCGATGGCAAATGATATTGTTGTAAAAGGTGGTTTTCTTGGTCCGGCATTATCAGTATTAACTAGTACAATAATACCTAAAATTTTACCAGCCTTAGGCACATTAGGACTAGCATCAGCGTCTGGAGCAATATCTGGCGCAACGAAGAAAGTAGTCAACGGTAATGGTATCATTCGTGGAAGTGGAATAAAAAAATTGTAAATTTTATGTAAATGATATATTATAATGCCACAAAAGAAAAAGAAATCGCCAACACCAAATTCGCCAACAAAAAAAGAAAACAAAAACAAAATCGCCAACACCAAAATGCAAATGCAAATGCAATCAAACCAAACAAGGAGGAATTATTCCGATCGCTCCACTTTTGGCGGGACTAGCGGGAAGTCTGCTGCCAAATCTTTTAGGAATCGGACGTGGTCTAACATTACCGGGAACTCGACCACCCCGTTGAGTAATTTTGATATCATTGATAAGTTAAAAGCGGTTCCTGGATTTCACGGAGTTTATTCTAAAGATGAACTCGCAGCAATAAAATCACCATCAGCTGTAAGTTCGTGTGTTATTAATATACAAGATTTTAATGACGAATCCGGCACGCATTGGGTAGCAGTTTATAAAAATAATAATTTTGACTCGTTTGGACTTCCTCCAAGCGATGTAATAAAAAAGTATATGAAGAAAAAATTTAAAAAGATATATTATTCATCAAATCAACTCCAACCTGTTGGAACGTCTGCTTGTGGATATTATTGTATAATGTTTATCCAACAGATGAGCAGAAATGTTAATTTTTTAAAATTTATTTTACAGTTTGACAAGCATCCTTCTCACGCTAATGATGAGATTGCAATTAATTTTATCTAAACTTAAAAATATAATAATGTCAACATACTGTCTCAAGTGTAGAACAAAAACCGAAAATATTAATGAAACAACAGAAAAAACAAAAAACAACAGGATAATATTAAAAAGTTTTTGTGGAGTCTGCGGAAAAGAAAAAATATGTTTTTAAAGAAAACGTCTCCAGCGACAGTATCGTCAGCAACGTCGCCAGCGAAAAATTCGCTCGGATCTGGTTATCCTGATATTATTTTAGTCGACGACTAAAAATATAGAATGATATGCAACTGTGATTCTGACAGAGATTTGTGTCTTGAGCAAAATAAAATTGTCGCATACTGTCAATGTTGTAACAACAGAGAAATAATAGGGTCAGGTATAGATATACATAAAATTATTGGAAAATTGCCAAAACCAAAAGGCGGTTGGATATTGCCAGGTCATCGGTATACAGGACCTTACAATCCGCTAGATCAACAACTAGATGAAAACGACAATCCATTGCCAGGTCAAGAGCCTTACAATCAAGTGGATGCAATAGCAATGTGTCATGATATATGTTATCGTGATCATGAAAACTCGAAATTAGATTGTGATAAAAGTAATGTTAGACGAATTACGTGATATAGAGCCAACAAATCTACGAGAACGTTTTGATAGAAAATTTGTTCAGGGAATGATAGGAGCAAAATATAAACTCGGACTCGGAGGAAAAAAGTATACGATGATCTTGCAGTCGAACTGCACAGACCTAAAAAAAAAGTTCCCACGACGTAAAGTTGTCGCTAATGGTGTAGATGATATCTGGGCAATAGATTTGGTGGATGTATCCAATCTAGCTCAGTTTAACGTTGGCGCTGATGGTGCTCTAAAAAGGTATTTGTTTAATGTTATAGATGTTTTTAGCAAATACGCTTTCAGTGTACCTGCTTCGGATAAGACAGGGACTTCAATGACTGATGCGATAAAACAAATAATAACGAGTACAGAAAGAAAACCCAAAAACATCTGGACTGATCACGGACCCGAGTTTTTTAACAAAACGTTTGAGCAGTTTCTAGAACAAAATAATATAAAAAATATGTTACAGGACACGAGGGTAAAAGCGTTGTTGTTGAGAGATTTAATCGCACGCTAAACGAGAAATTACACAAACATATGACAGCTAAAAACACCAAAAGGTACATCGATGACCTTTCTCAAATCGTAGGTGAATATAATAACACAAAACATCGAACCATCAAAATGTCACCTAATAATGCTATTAAAAATCCAATATTAGCAAATGAAAACATGTACCGCAAACATAAATTTAAGGTTGGTGATAAAGTTAGAATTTCTTTGACAAAAAAGGTATTTGCAAAAGGATTTACTCCAAACTGGAGCGAAGAAGTATTTGTAATTGATAAGGTACTTTTCACAATACCTGTAACGTACGCTTTAAAAGATCTGGCAAAGGAACTTATCATAGGTAGTTTTTATGAACAAGAACTACAGAAACCTGAGCAGGATGTTTTCGTTATTGAAAAAGTAATTAAGAAAAAAGGAAAAAAGTTTAGTCAAAGGGCGTGGGTATAGCGATAAATTTAACAGTTGGATCCCAACTAAGCAGATTATGATATAATGTTATTATAAATTTCCTCATACTTTTGTTTGACAGATTTACATTTTACTGGTTTGCATAACGATATCAGATACTGCTTACGATCGTCAGAGATCGTCATTAGATTAAAAATCTTGAGAAATATGAAATCGAATTTGATATTTTTCTGTCGGCCTGGAATCCTGATGTTTAAGAAAGGTTTGATTAACTGCCAAAACAGTTGTTGTTCGGCAACGGTAAAATTAAATTTCATTATATTTTTTTGCAATGTGATACTTGACATTATATCGTTTAGTTGTTGATCTGCTGTAATTAGATCTGTCAGCAACAGTGACTCTTTCACCATCATCATCAGATTCGCTGTTATATAAAATATCATCTTTATTATAAGCAATAGATTTGTCTTTGTCTATGAAATCTTTGGAAAATGTGACCTCATCACTGACGACCTTATCGCTGGCGACCTTATCGCTGGCGACTTTGTCGCTAGTATCTTCTTCGTAGAGTTCAGCGAGTCGTTTCATCAAGTCCATTATTATAATATATTTTTATCTAATTTATTATTATAAGATGACTGATGAGATAAAATATCACCAAAAAGTTAATATAGTAAATTACAACGAACTATCCGAAGCGGTAAGAAAATGTTTGTTGGGTTATAGTGTTGACGTTATTGTAATGCAAGGTGATTCTCATAAAATATTGCTAACAGAAGCAGAAAAAAATAAAATTAATGAAAGTGCAGTAACAACGTTAAAATTTGATTATGATGATATCATAGCATTTTCTCATCATTGCTTGACTAAAACTGAATTACAAAATATTTTTGATCATCATATCTAAAACGAATCCTAGCATCGTATTCGCTTGAAAAAGTTGATTTCATTACTCCATCAGCTACAAATTTTACGACTGCGGGATTTATCTTATAATATTTCGCCGCAGCTGAAATCGATTTGAATTTCATCTCCTCATCTGTTTCGAGGTTTTTTGAAATAACAGTTTTGCTGGACATCTAAAATTAATACCACCACCTCGTCCTTTTCTTACATTTTCCTGTTGGGTAACTAGTTCTAGATTTTCCAATCGATTGTCAGTCTTTACGTTATTGATGTGATTAATAACAAGACCATTGGGTATAGATCCGTTGAACACCTCGTAAATAAAACGATGACCATAATAATGAACTTGATTTGGCGATGTTCCTCTAACAGTTACCCTGATATATCCCATATTGTTCATAGTACCAAGAACTTTTTTAGTTTTTCTGTTTTTATTAATACCGCGATCGTTAGCCTCGTATAAATCAAAGACAGGATGTGGCTGAAACTCATCTTCTAAGGATAAGTTTTCAATGTTGTCATCAGTTACTTTATCGTTCACGTGATATACACGCTGTCCCTCTGAAATATCATCGCAAAACAACGTGTAAATAAAATCTTTTCTAAACATTGCAATCCTCTCGGCATTATCTCCCTTTACACTAATCGTATAACCCGCTGACGTTAATTTGCCAACAGGTATTCTAGTTTTGATGTTAATAACCGAACCTAATACATCTCCAGCGTATAAGTTATACTTTGGGTGAACATGACAAATCTCTTGCTCACGTGCGCTTGTCAGATTTACTGTCATTTTATTATAGGCGATTTTTTAAAATCTTTAATTGATTTTTAACGCATGCACAGTGTGAGGTAAAGTTATACTTTGGGTGAATTTGATATGCTTCTTGCTCACATGTGTTTGTTAGATTTGCTGTCATTATATTATAGGAGATTTTTTTTAATCTTTAATTGATTTTTTAGCGCATGCGCAGTGTGAAGAATTATCAATTAGATATTACATTATAGTATAATAATGTTAAAATTGCGTGATATAGCTAAGAGAAGCCGTATGGGAGAACCTAATAAAATAGAGACTGCTTTTGCAGGTTTTGATAATAGTTATCAGTTTGATAATCAAATTGTTTTAGTAAATTTTAATGCAACAAATCTTTACCACCTACTACAGACAACTGTAAAACGTGCGCTCGAAAACACAAAAGTATCAGATTATTTGTGCAATATTATGTTATATTTTCAAAGTTAGTTATAACGGAAGAATTAACAAACAAGGAAATTGCAGAACCTTATATGAACGCAAAATCAAGACGTGTTTGGCTTGGGACTGATCCGTTATCACTATCTGATGAAATACACCAAGAAATCTGGAAAAAATAGAGGAATTCGCTCAATTAGGTTCGGGTTGGAAGTTTGAAATGATCAAAGGAATATTGTTTCACACGATGAAATATAACGCATTACGAGGTAGTTCATACATCGACCTGCCACCAAAAATAAAAAGTAAAAGATGTTGTATAAACATCAAAAACATGGATAACAAGTGTTTCCAATGGGCTGTTCTTTCCGCACTATTTCCAGCAGAAAAACACGCTGATCGCGTTGAAAAATATATCAGTCACGTGTCTAGATTAAATTTTAAAAATATTAACTTTCCTGTGGCAGAAAATCAAATACCAAAATTTGAAAAGCAAAAAATTGTTTCAATAAACGTTTTCGGACTAGATGAAAAAGAGGATGTATACCCGAGATATATTTCAGAAAAAGCTTCACAATCGACTATAAATTTACTGTTTTACTAAAATCATTACGTTTGGATTAAAAACTTTAATGGACTAGTTGGTAAACAGTACAATAAAAATAGGAACAAAAAGTTCTTTTGTTACTGCTGCTTGCATGGTTGTACTAACAATGAAACATTACAAAATCATTTACAGTACTATAGTGATGTGCAAAGAATAACAATGCCATCTAAGGGAGATAGTGTGTTACAGTTTGTCCATGATAATCACAAACTAAAAATTCCTTTCGTCATATACGCTGATTTTGAGTGTTTACTTCAACCTGTACTTGGTGTAGAAAATAATCCTAATCAATCGAGTACAAGAAAAGTTCAAAATCATGTTCCGTGTGGAGTAGCGTACAAGGTAGTTTGTTGTACTGATTCTAGATTATCTAAACCAATCAAATTATATCGTGGTAAAAATCCAGCTATCTGGCTTCTCAAGCAGTTGATTAATAAAGTTGATAATATTACTTATCGTTTGAAAAAAGTAACGCCAATGTTAAAATTAACACCTCAACTAGAATCAGATCACGAGCAAGCAGAAATTTGTCATATTTGTGAAAAAGCTTTTGACGATGACAAAAAAGTACATGACCATTGCCATTTGACTGGACAGTACCGTGGAGCGGCTCATAATCAGTGTAATTTAAAATTTCATGCTCCAGAGTTTATTACGGTTATTCTTCACAATTTTCGAGGATATAATAGCCATATTATAGTAGGAGCTTTTGGTGATCCTGATATAAAATCTCGTCTAAAACTTGATAACGTCATCAAATGCATCCCAAATAATTTTGAAAAGTACATGTCAGTTACGCTAGGTAAATTGCGTTTCATTGACAGCCTGCAGTTTATGGCAGCCTCGTTAGATGAGCTAGTAAAATGTTGTAGTAAATTTGATAACCTAAGAACTGTTTTGGAGATAAATTTAATCTACTAGCTAAAAAAGGAGTCTTTCCCTACGAATACCTCGAAAACTGGAGTAAAACTGATGAAACATCCTTACCTGGCAAAGACAAATTTTACTCACAACTTAAAAACGAAAATATAACCGATGACGAGTACAGGTATGCACAAGATATCTGGAAAGAGTTTGATTGTGAGACTTTTGGTAATTATCATGATTTGTATTTGAAAACTGATGTGTTATTACTAGCAGATGTTTTTGAAAGTTTTCGTGAAGTGAGTTATAATAATTATGGACTAGATCCTTGCTGGTATTATTCTGCCCTTGGGTTGTCATGGGATGCTTTGCTAAAGTTTAGTAAGGTAAGGTTAGAATTACTGACAGACGTGGATATGTTCAATTTTATTGAAAAAGGTATCCGAGGCGGTATTAGCGTGATAACGAAGAAATATGCTGAAGCAAACAACAAATATTTGAAAGAGTATAATCCTGACCTTCCTTCCAAGTACATAATTTATCTAGATTGTAATAATCTTTACGGTGGTTCGATGGCAGAACCAATGCCTCTTGGTGGATTTCATTGGATCACGGCTGATCGATTTCTATCGGAGACAGAAAAAAAGATACCCGACGATGTTTCCTTTTTCATTGAAGTTGATCTTGATTATCCAAATTCGCTACACAAATTACATAACGATTACCCTTTCTGTGCAGAATCAATGGTCATAGATTATAGTTTGTTATCAAAAGAACAACAAGCGTTAGCATCACCAAGGCAACATTCCATGGTCAAGAAACTAGTACCAAATTTACTTGATAAGAAAATTACGTTTTGCATTACAAAGTTTTAAAACAAGCAGTCGATGCTGTCTTGTATTGAGAAAAGTTCATCGTGTACTAAAATTTAATCAATCGCTGTGGATGAGAGGTTATATTAACTCAAACACTTCAAGAAGGGCTGCAGCGAAAACAGAGTTTGAGAAAAACTTTTTTAAACTGATGAACAATTCCGTTTTTGGTAAGACGATGGAGAATATTAGGAAACGTGTAAATATTGAAATAGTTAATGATGTCAATCGCAGAAACAAACTTGTGCCAGACGATGATTTTGTGAGCATGAAAATATTTAATGAAAATCTTGTTGCGATAAAAAGAAGAAAAACAAATCTAAAACTAAACAAGCCAATCTATGTTGGAGCTGCCGTGTTAGATTTATCAAAGTGGCTGATGTATGATTTTCATTTCAATTTTGTTAAAAATCAATGGCCGGCCAGTAGATTATTGTTTACTGATATTGATTCGCTCGTATATGAAATCAAATGCGAGGACATCTATCAGGACATGTACAATAATCGACATCTGTTTGATCTTTCCGATTATCCACGTGACAGTAAATTTCATGACGACTTAAATAAAAAGGTTATTGGTAAGTTTAAAGATGAAATGAACTCGAGCGCTATCAAATATTTTATCGGATTACGCAGCAAAATGTATGCCGTATTATTGGACAAAAATAAAATAACGAAAAAAGCCAAAGGTCTGCCTCGTAATTTTGTTTAAAAGGTTATGAAATTTGATGACTACAGGTATGCGCTTGATGGTGGTGTTAGTTTTATGAGAGCTATGGCAATTCGAACTAATCATCATAAACTCGAAACAGATGTTATTATCAAACGTGGATTGTATAATTTTGATGACAAACGCTATTGTGAAAATGGGGTAGATACATTTGCCCTTGGGTATTGTCATGATGATAGATCTATACTCGACATTATCTTTTCCAACTGAAATTTTATCTAAACTTATAAAATAATGTTTGAAGATTTGATAATGACAAATAGGTACAATAGTAACATCAAATATTTAATGATGGACGGTAAACAATTGACAGTTGAATTTAATAATGAAACATCAGGTATATGTTTTAATGGAACACGTGACAAGTTAAAACTTTCGCTCATCAGATCTGATAACAGCGTGTATTTCAATTATCTCGAACAATTGTATCAAAAGTTGCTAGCAGAATTTAAAAACTTTCACAGCCCCATTACCCAACAAAAATATACTAAACTCACAAATGATCTCGATCGGATAAAGGTATATTTTATCGACAAAAATATCCTCTGAACAAACCAGAAATAAAAGATTTGTTTGAGTCCCGTCGCTGCGTGAGCGGTAAAGTAAAATTTAGTATCTATAGTCGTGATAGTGAAGTATTTTTAATATCAACAGTTGAAACATTAATCATTGGTAACTAGATATAAAATAATATCATTTTCATTCTAATGCTAGTTTAATTTCCGCCTTGTTAACTGAAACGTTCTAATGTACAGTTTAATTTTCATCCTGTTATCTGATAAAAAATTTGTGATAAAACCCATTTGCCGTCTTTAGAATAATCGTATTCCACGCATGCGCTGTTCTAACAAATTCATCACCTCTGCATGACAGAGCTTATCTAGATGAATCATAGCATTCCAACACCTGTTGTTTTGTCTGGTTATAAAATACCTGTCCGTAGTAGTAGTATAGGGAAACAAGAGGTTTGGTTTGGGGTGAGCATTCCAACACCTGTTGTTTTGTCTGGTTACAAAATACCTGTCTACGTAGTAGTAGTAGAGGAAAATGAGGGTTTGGCGGTGGTGGGGGAGGAGGTGTGGGAGGGGTGGGTGGGCTAAAATCCTCATTTCCCTATACTACTTTTCTTCCGTGACAAAGTACAAACCATCAGAGATAAACTTGACAACACAATTTCCATTGACTCGTCACCACCTTACAGTTGCAATACAGAATTTAAGCAGCAACCTTTAGCAGCATTTGAACTTGTCTCTATGGAATTATGTAAAATGTAAAATTATGATGAAGAGTGCACCAAAGTCATGTGGACTGGATCCGATTCTGACCTCACTGTTGCTTGAGTGCTTGGATTCAATATTGCCTTCCCTAACTGATGTTCTTAATGCGTCTCTCTCATCTGGGGAATTCCCATCTTGTTACAAAACTGCCATTGTAAATCCTCTACTGATGAAACCAACACTTAAACCATAATGATTTAAAGAACTACCTCCCAGTTTCTAATCTCCCATTCATGTCAAAAATCTAAGAAAACGTTGTTATATCCCAACTTGTATCTCATCTGAATTCAAACAGTCTTTTTAGCAATGTACAGTCTGAATATCGCCCTTGCCATAGTACTGAAACTGCTCTTCTGAAAGTAGTCAATGACCTTCTCTCTACTTTGGATGGCGGAACGATTACAGTACTCACTCATTTTGACTTGTCTGCAGCATTTGATGCTATAGACCATGATATATTACTTCACCATCTACAGCATATATATGGTATTCACGATACAGCATTACTATGGTTCAAGTCCTACTTAGTCAACAGGACACAAATTATGTCTGCAAATAAAAAACACTCCAGCCCAGTTGATCTATGCTGTGGTTTTTCATAGGGGTCTGTTCTTGGGCCTGTTCTCTTTATTCTATACACTGAGCCACTCCCACTGGATGATCATCCAGTGTCTCACCAATTGTATGCTGATGACACCCAAATATACAAATCTAGCCAAACAGCTGAAGTCAAAGCTACCATTCAAGGTGTAGAGAGGTGCATTTCTGATGTGAAATCATGGATGATATGTAACAAGCTGCAGATGAATGATGATAAAAATAAAGCCATCCCGATTACAACATAAAGACTTTCTCATTCACACCTTTCACCTCAGACAATAAATATCAGCAACACCAACATGAAATTGAAGCAGTCAGTACAAAACATCGGTGTTACTCTCTCTCTCTCTGCATCAACATATCATGAACATATGCAAATCTGTATATCTTGAGCTGAAACGCATCATCTCCATTCACAAGTATCTTTCAACTGATGCCACTGAAACCCTTTTGTGTTCCTTAGTACTTATAAGACTGAATTATTGTAACTCAATTTTGTCTGGTTCATCTCAATATCTACTTCAGAAACTTCAAAAAATTCAAAACACTGCTGCTCGGATCATCCTTAGAGTACCATGATCAGAGCATGCCTCTCTGCTGCTCTATACCATACACTGGCTATCCATACGATCCAGAATTAAACAAAAAATTTGTTCTCTGTGCTACCTTTCATAGACGGGCTCCAGTCCTATCTGACATCACCCATGTCTACACACCTGCAAGATACTTACACTACTTTTCTGACTCTTAATCTCATTATTCCCACTATGAAGTTGAAATCATATGGACAACGTTCGTTTGCATACCAGGGCCCAGCAACGTGGAATGAATTGCCCACTGCACTTAGAAAGACATGGTGAACTCAATCAAGAGCGCTCTTAAAACTCCTCTATTTCAACTGCAGTATCAGAGAGGCTGAACCTTATTTTTGAAAATTAAGGTTTCCTACGAAGGCTGAGAAAAAACGTTTTTGCCTTAATAGTAAAACTTTCTTTAATTGATCATAGTTTTTGCTCGATTTATTCACGATGTGGTCACTAGAAATATGTCGTTCAGCATCTCTGCTGCTATTAATTAAACAGCCAGTATAAATATTATCAATAATGAGTATTGGAGAACCACACTCAGCTAAATTAGCTCGAGAGCGACTAGATGCAAATAAAAAATATCTACCTGTTCGTGATTCTGTTAAGCAACAACTACAATCGCGTCAAGAATCTCGATTTGAATATGAGGAGGATACAAAACAATTATTTAAACCTATCACTGAGACAACTAAAGGTATTCAACCTGTGTTAGAGAAAACCGCTGAAGCAACTGAAAAAATAGCAAAAAGAACTAAGAAAACAAAAAAGATTCTTGAAGAACTTCCAGAAAAAATAGCTGCTGCGATGCCAAACCCGGAAATACCTGAGGATACATACCAGGCAGAA
Organism: Potamilus streckersoni; assembly: GCA_016746295.1. Taxonomy (NCBI): domain Eukaryota; kingdom Metazoa; phylum Mollusca; class Bivalvia; order Unionida; family Unionidae; genus Potamilus; species Potamilus streckersoni. The sequence goes on along the minus strand of JAEAOA010002113.1, from coordinate 78,543 downwards.
GGTGATACTCAACGAATACCAGGACAAACGCGAGGTAGGGTTAATATATCTGATAAATTTACTGAAGATGTCATTAATGGTATCAGACAGATAAAAAAAGTAAAACAATTAGCTGCTAGTGCTGTGAGAAGTTATAATAATCGAGAAAAATATTTAAAACCTGAATATGTTGATGATGCTGTAGGTCGCGAAGATTGGTATAAATGGATATTTTGCATACACTATAACGTTAATCAAGCAAGAAACGATGATCTAAAATATATTGAGTATATTCATGCAATAGATGAATATATTTTGCTTATACAGTTACCCCAAAAACAACAACAACAATTACTGAACCATCATCACCAGAACTTAAGATACCAGAGGGACCAGTACCACGACTACAATCACCACTACAACAAGAGACACAACAACGACGAGAACAACGACAAAAAGCACCGAAATCATTTGAGTAATTACTTCGTGATTATCCAGTATGACCAAAACCAAAATCAAAACCAAGTAAAAAAGCACCACCGAAACCAAATGAAGAGGAAGAAGAATTTCAAGACGCTCCAGGTACAACTGGTAGTGATCTAGGAAGTGGTCTTATTACTTGTCCAAATAATGTCCTCGCTGATGTAGATCGACTAAAAATCCTCATCAGAGGAAAACAAGCTGTTAATAATTCATTAGAAATCATTAATGAAGCAGCTGATATTTGCAAACGATTATTTAGTGGCGGCATTATAGACATTGATGTGTATCGATCCCTCATTAATGAAATCGATGATGACTATCACAGTAACTAAAACACAGTGATTAGATACAATTAGTGATAAAGTCAGTTAATAATAACAATGATCGTGCATGGTACTCAACGTGGACCTACCATGGTCAGGGTAATAAACTCTCGATTAACGGTATAAAGAGCAACCTACGGAGATGAACTAGGCAATGTTGTTCAGGGTCTGTTTAGAAGAATGGCCTCAAAAGCAATACCTATTGCAAAGCAGCTAGGAATGAAAGCTATTGATGTTGTTCGTGAAAAAGGTATAGACGCTGCTCGTAATCTTGCTAGCAAAGCATTCTCAGTGATCAAAGTAAGACTAATGCAATTAATACGCAGACCACAACCCGTCCGACCTCAACCAGTGAAATTACCTAGCACTGAAGTGATGCCCGCAAGAGTAAGTAAAACAATAAATCAAGCCGCTAATAAAAAACTAGTGGAGTTGGCTGATGTCCAAATGTCGGAGAAGGAAAAAAATATAACCGCTAGTCTGATAGCAGGAAGTGGTCTTGCTTCCTAAAGTGGTCTTCATGTTAGACGATGATGATAGTAATAAAGATGTTCAAGCGAATAAGTGACCCCGCATTTGATATGGACGCACCAGTTCTCAAAGATGAGTCTATGCGTGATTATCAGTATTATTCTTATGACGCTCGAATGCCAGATCAGCGTGGACGAATCGAACTACAGGTTCAGGATACAAGTAGATATTTCTTACCCGCTGAAGCATTTATTGAAGTCGAAGGTGAAATTTTAAATAAAGCTAATCCTGCAGCACCAGCAGCATATGCAGCTGATGTTAGAGTTGGTTTTGTTAATAATGGTGTTATGGCGTTGTTTGATAGCGCTATGTACATGATCGACGGAAAAATATTGAATCAATACAGAAAGACGTCGACGTTGTTACAACAATACTTGGTCTTGCAAGATACAGCGATGATTATTCGAGATCAGCTGGTCCATCAATGATGTTTGCAAGGGATACAACTGATTTTCCTGAAAGTAGAAACGTGACTACTGGTGATGTGAGAAATGCCGCCGGGGACAACACTACCCCTGCAGTATGAATGCTAATTTTAACTTAGGATTTGCAACACATCGAGCGATGTTAAAAGGTGATAGGAGAACATTTTCATGTGCAATTCCACTATCACATATCTTTGGATTTTGTAGAAGTGTTAGGAAAGTGATTTTTGGAGCTAAACATACAGTTGTACTAGTACCAAAAAGCACAGACGATGATGCAATCTGGCGACCTGGTGCAGTTGATGCTGGTAGAGTAATTCTTACAAAACTTTCTTTATTGATGTCAATGATGATCCCCTCGATATCTAAAGAACAACTGTTACTTTCCTTTATGGATCAAGGTGGAAAATCAGCGTTGTCATGGTTAACAATGACTATGGATGTTATCCAGAGTAATATCAACGGTCTATTCACATGGTAAATAGCTTCTCAGCAAGGTGTTTCTGCACCAAGACACATATTTATTGCACTTCAAAAAAATGAACGAATAAACAATCAAGATGAAAGTATTATGGTATTTGATCAACTCGGTGTTTCTGAGGTTTCATTAAGGATAAATGGACATCAAGAACCATCCGAGGATATTTTGTTAGATTTCGATCAAAATCATGTAGCACGTGCGAATCCTCGTCTTATGACATTCATGGGGCATGATCTAAACGTTGATACTGGCTTACAAATATTGCAGTTAGATTTTATAATGCTGTATCCGATTTATTACTTTTCGCTGGAACATTTAGATCTAACTAGACAATCAGTAGTTGATATACATTTTCGAGCTCGTGTTAATAGAGATGCTGGAGCTATTCCTAATTACAGAGCAATTGCAGTTATACTCAGCGATAAATCAATGTTACCCGAAGGTGCAGGTGGACGAACGAGAGTCGTTGATGCTCTAGTAGAGAACATGTAATTAGACCGCTCATAATATTAATAATGTCATATCATCACGTTAGTGTAAGTCTGACTCCTGGTCAGATTAAAAAACTACAATCATCATCAAAAAATAATTGTGCGGCAAAAATGTCACTAAAGCGAGAACAACTCGCAGGTGGTCCGAATAATTTATCGTTGACCGAACGTTAGTATAATCACTTTAATAAAGCTAAGCGATCAAAGACCGGGTTACGACTTAATCTTTCTGCAGCGGTTATTAAAGACATAGCTAAATCAGGTGGTATATTTCCACTTATATTCGCAGCTATACCAGCATTAATAGCCGCTGAAGCCCCAGCTGTTGGAAAAGCTGCTGCGTTAGACGCTCTTGGAACCGCGGCTGGAATGGTGTTAAAGAAGCAACACGACAAGGAATCAAAAAAGACTTCCGGGAACACCGCCCTCGTGGTACGGAAAAGGTCTAAGACTTCCGGGAACCCCTTCCTCGTGGTACGGAAAAGGTTTAAGACTATGAACAGTTGGATGATAATTTTACTATCAAATTTTGATTTACTCGATGCAGCCAAGCGACTAAATATAAAAAATTCAGGAGTTTTTATGTGCGATCAATTACCAAAACAAACTAACAATATTGAAACTGGTATTATTAATCTTGATAAAACTCTGGACCTGGCACGCATTGGGTAGCGTATGTAATTGATCCACGTGGAATTATCTATTTTGATTCATATGGATTAGCACCACAAAAAATTTCTTCATTATGTCAGTAATAATACTGCTCCAATCTGGTATTCAACGCTACCAACACAAACATTAACTGATCCACCAATATGTGGTCGTGAAGTACTTAATGTGCTTGATGCTATATCAAAATCAACAAAAACACCTCATAAAGTCGTGCATGAGTATACCACCATGTCGCTTTGAACATACACTAATGACAAAATGGTTGATATTTATGGAAAATCTCGGAAAAAAATAAGATCGTCGACTTATCTAAATACGCAACTCTTGATCAACTTAGAAATGAACTCGATGATTTATTAAATATCACGAATGTGGATCAAAATGAAGTCGTCGTTTTTCAAGATAAACAAGGACGATTAAAAATGAGCAACATACAACTACCCGATGTACTTGTACAAATTCCTACCGCGGTTACTTATTAATATCGTTACTTTTACTGATCAAGGTAAAATACAGGATTCCGGTAAGTCGGTTAACGACTATGTTAAGAAAACCGGCGACGTATTATCTGGTGACATAATAATGTCAGGAATTTTTTTTACTTATATCGGAAACCCAACCTCGGATAACGACGCAACAACAAAAAGATATGTCGACGATAGCAATAATGATCAAGTGACAGCAATAACAATGATCAACAATGAAATGGCCATAATAAGAACTGTTTTTACCGGTCACGTGAATACGTTTCTAAGTTTTCGTAGAAATATAAACAGATCCATTAATGAATATTTTGGAAGTCCACCAACCGTCGACATAAAACTCGTTGACATTAATACGAAACTAAACGATATTATTAGTGGAATTCCTGATATTTTTGAAAAAATAATCTTATTAAAATTAATCATATACAGATCATCAACATCGTGTACATCGTCGGATCAGGCTCATCTACATGGACACCACGAAATAAAACCATCAAACACACCACGGAGGTCGCTGGTATATATAGGTTGTCTGTGTTTAGTGTTGTAGAATTTAATATACTTACCAGATCTTCATTAGCTAATAAATTGTCTAAAACTGTATCTGTAATGTTGGATAAAGATTCTGAAAAACATGTTCACGTCGAAATCGTCGGATAGAAATTTGGCATCCGCTAATTACTGGTGGTGTCTGGAATTTGTAACTAAAGCTCCCATTTTAATTAGTTAATTGAATGACAACGTCATAAGTATAATGATTCCGATGACAGAGTCATTCATTGACGTTCAACGTCACAGATATAATCAGGCGTGTAAGTGTCAGACTGAAATAAAAAATATCATTGACGATTACACGTTGAATGTAAAAAAATATCGCAGACGCATAGTTGTTATTGATATAGTCGTTTACTCTGTTTCTGCTGTTGCTAGAACCGGATTATTATTATCAACGTTAACTATGACTGCTCCTGTGGTTTTAACGATTATCATTTCTACGGCAACAACATGTGCAGGTATTCTTAGTATTATCGCTAAGAAAATATCTACATGCGCGAGCGATAAATTACGCGAGTACATGTCGAAATTACACACAGCAATAGCCGCCTATACTAAATTATGCTCGCATCTTTCCTTGTACCTCTGATGAGGAGTTCGTAACGATAATGAAAACTTCCGATGAAGCATTCATAACAGAAAACAACCCATTCTCTAGTGATATTAGCGGAAAGATGGAGAATTAAATAATAATAATAATAATAACAACAATAATGTCAAGGGAATTATTGCAACAGATCAACACTAATACGACGCCATCTAAAACTACTATGATATCGGTAAGTTCAACCAATCCTGAATTTAGCGTTAACTTTCCAACTGCAATTCCAGCAAGTGAAATTGCATTGGCCCAACTCCGCGTTTATAATAGCTGGTCAAATATCAGATCAAAACCATTCGGTGGATTACCAGCAAATAATTCACTGGTATTTACTAATAAGAATAAACCGGATGGAACACCTGATTGACAAATTGTTGAAATTTCAACGGGTGGTTATCAAATAGAGGAGATTAATGACGAGTTCCAACGCAGAATTAAATCAATCACAGATAAAGAATAAAAAATAGCTATCCCTGTTTATGAACCAACACTATCAGCGGTAATTGAAGTAAATTCCCCTGATTACCTCGTAGATATTTATCAGAGTTCGATCAGATCAGTGTTGGGATGGTCTAAAGTTGCACTGGTTTATAATGGAGTTTCAGAACCAACTAAAAGTGAGTTCAAAACGAGTGAAGAAAAAATTCATTAAAGATCCAGAATATAGAGAAAAATATACATGGTAATTAATAAAAATGAAATTTGATCCAAATAATAATGATCATTACTTTACCGATTTTGACGGTAAAAGGATCCCACAGATAAATAGATCAATATTTTATGTTATCGTAGACCGCAAGACGCAAGTGTATACTAACGACATTGTTGATGAAATAGTTATTTAAAGACTTTTAGATACTCTCGAGCCTGAATAATGATTTAAGAAATTTACTTACTTCATTATCAAAGCATTATGATCATAATGTAAAGCAGCAAAAAATCGAGTCAGTAAAACACTTAAATGGTACGTTATTCGATTTATACATTGCCAATCGAAGTATTATAAATGTTGCTACAACACTCAACAGAAATTCTTACACAAATCCAGAATTTAAGCAATTATTTCTTAATCAATATAAAACAAAAAGACTTGCAAACATTTATTATACCAGATCTAATTAACGCTGAAATGAAGAAATCATTAGGTGATCATAATAATAACACGTTTGGTGCTGGCAGACACATATCGCCAGGCGAACTCTAACCCCCTCTCTCACAGGGAGGTGTGGGCTCTAACCCCCTCTCTCACAGAGAGGTGCGGACTCTAACCCCCCTCTCTCACAGGGAGGTGCGGACTCTAACCCCCTCTCTCACAGGGAAGTTCGCACTCTTCCCCGTCTCTAACACAGGAAAGTTCGGACTTTTCCCCGTCTCTATCACAGGGAAGTTCGGACTCTTCCCCGTCTCTATCACAGGGAAGTTCGGACTCTTCCCCGTCTCTATCACAGGGAGGTTCGGACTCTTCCCCGTCTCTATCACAGGGAGGTTCGGACTCTTCCCCGTCTCTCACAGGGAGGTTCGGACTCTTCCCTGTCTCTCTCACAGGGAGGTTCTGACTCTTCCCCTTCTCTCTCACAGGGAGAGTCGCTCACTTCCCCGTCTCTCACACAGGGTCGCTCTCTTCCCCGTCTCTCTTTCAGGGTCGCTCTCTTTCCCGTCTCTCTCTCTCTCAGGGTCGCCCGTCTCTCTCTTTCAGGGTCGCTCTCTTTCCCGTCTCTCTCTCTCTCTCTCTCTCTCTCTCTCTCTCTCAGGGTCGCTCTCTTTCCCGTCTCTCTCTCTCTCAGGGTTGCTCTCTTTCCCGTCTCTCTCTCTCAGGGTCGCTCTCTTTCCCGTCTCTCTCTCTCTCTCTCAGGGTCGCTCTCTCTCTCTCTCTCTTTCCCGTCTCTCTCTCTCTCAGGGTCGCTCTCTTTCCCGTCTCTCTCTCACAGGGTCGCTCTCTCTCTCTTTCTCTCTCTCTCTCTCTCTCTCTCTCTATCTCTCTCTCTCTTTCTCAGGGTCGCTCTCTTTTCCGTCTCTCTCTCAGGGTCGCTCTCTTTCCCGTCTCTCTCTCTCAGTGTCGCTCTCTTTCCCGTCTCTCTCTCAAAGTCTCTATCTTTCCCGTCTCCCTCTCAGGGTCGCTCTCTTCCCCGTCTCCCTCTCAGGGTCGCTTTCTTCCCCGTCTCTCTCTCTCTCTCTCTCTCTCTCTCTCTCTCTCTCTCTCTCTCTCTCTCTCTCAGGGTCGCTCTTATCCCAGTCTCTATCACAGGGTCGCTCTTTACCCGGTCTCTCTCTCTCCGGGTCGTTCTCTTCCCGTCTCTCTCTCTCTCAGGGTCGCGCTCTTCCCGGTCTCTCTTTCTCAGGGTCGCTCTCTTCCCGGTCTCTCTCTCTCAGGGTCGCTCTCTTTCCCGTCTCTCTGTCTCAGGGTAGTTCTCTTCCCCGTCTCTCTCTCTCAGTGTCGCTCTCTTCCCCGTATCTCTCTCTCTCTCTCTCTCTCTCTCTCTCTCTCTCTCTCTCTCTCTCTCTCAGGGTCGCTCTCTTCTTCGTTTCATTCTCTCAGGGTCGCTCTCTTCCCCGTCTCACTTTCTCAGGGTCGCTCTCATCACCGTCTCTCTCTCTCTCTCTTTCAGGGTCGATCTGATCCCCGTCTCTCTCTCTCAGGGTCGCTCTCTTCCCCTTATCTCTCTCAGAGTCGCTCTTTTCCCGCTCTCTTTAAGGGTCGCTCTATTGCCGCCACCCTTTCAGGGTCGCTCTCTTCTCCCTCTCAATCTAACCCTCCTCTCTAACAGGGAAGTGCGGACTCTGACCCCTTCTCACGCAGAGAGGTGCGGCCTCTGATTGACCTCTCTCGCAGGGAGGTGCGGGCTCTGACCCCACGCTCACAGGGAGGTGCGGGCTCTGACCCCCACGCTCGCAGGGAGGTGCGGGCTCTGTGCCACCACTCTTGTAGGGAGGTGCGGACTCTGCCCCCCCAACTCTGGCAGGGAGCTGCGGTATCTGCCATCCCACTCTCGCAGGGAGGTGCGGACTCTAATCCCCACTCTCGCAGGGAGGTGCGGACTCTGCCCCCCCCCACTCTCGCAGGGAGGTGCTGAATCTGCGCCCCCCACTTTCGCAAAAAGGCGCGGACTCTGCCCCCAGTCTCGCAGCGAGGTGAAGGCTTTTACCCCCCAATCTCGCAGGGAGGTACGGACTCTGCCCTCCCACTCTCGCAGGAAGGTGCGAACTCTGACCCCCCAATCTCGCAGGGAGTTGCAGACTCTGCCCCCCTCTCGCATGGAGGTGCGGACTCTGCCTCCCCACTCTCGCAGGGGGGCGCAAACTCTGCCGACACTCTCGCAGAGAGGTGCGAGCTCTGCCCCCCACTCTCGCAGGGAGGTGGAACTCTGCCACCATCACTCTCGCAGGGAGGTCCGGACTCTGCCCCCGACTCTCGCAGGGAGGTGCGGACTCTACCCCCCACACTCTCGCAAAAAGGCGCGGACTCTGCCCCCCACTCTCGCAGAGAGGTGAGGGCTCTTATCCCCCAATCTCGCAGGGAGGTACGGACTCTGCCCCCCAATCTTGCAGGGAGGTGCGGACTCTGCCCCCCCCACTCTCGCAGGAAGGTGCGGAATCTGCCCCCGCACACTCGCAAGGAGGTGTGGACTCTGCCCCCCCACTCTCGCAGGGAGGTGAGGGCTCTTACCCCCAATCTCGCAGGGAGGTACGGACTCTGACCACCTCCACTCTCGCAGAGAGGTGCGGACTCTGACCCCCCTTTCGCAGGGAGGTGCGGACTCTGACCCCCCACTCGCGCAGGGAGGTGCAGACTCTGACCCCCTCTAGCAGGGAGGTGCGGACTCTGTCCCCCCTCTCGCAGGGAGGTACAGACTTTGACCCCCCTCTCGCAGGGAGGTGCGGACTCTGACCCCCACATTCGCAGGGAGGTGCGGACTCTGACCCCCCACACTCGCAGGGAGGTGCTGACTATTCCTACTCTCGCAGGGAGTTGAAGCTTCTGACTTACCCACTCTCGCAGGGAGGTGCGGACTCTGACCCCCACTCTCGCAGGAAGGTGCGGTCTCTGACCCACCACTCTCGCAGGGAGGTACGGTCTCTGACCCACCACTGTGGCAGGGAGGTGCGGCCTTTGAGCCTCCCACTCGCTGGGAGGTGCGGCCTCTGACCCCCACTCTCGAAGGGAGGTGCGGACTCTGACAAACCCACTCTCGCATGAAGGTGCGGACTCTGACCCCCACCTCTCGCAGGGAGGTGCGGACTCTGACCCCTCCCTCTCGCAAGGAGGTGCGCGCTTTTACCCCACCCCTCTCTCTCGCAGGGAGGTGCGGAATCTTACCTCTCCTCTCACAGGGAGGTGCGGTCTCTGACCCCCCTCCCTCTCGCAGAGAGGTGCGAACTCAGACCCCTCTCCCTCTCGCAGAGAGGTGCGGACTCTGACCCCCCTCCCTCTAGCAGGGAGGTGCGGTCTCTGACCCCACACTCTCGCAGGGAGTTGCGGACTCTGACCATCCACTCTCGCAGGGAGGTGCGTACTCTGACCCACCACTCTCGCAAAGAGGTGCGAACTCAGACCCCCTCCCTCTCGCAGAGAGGTGCGGACTCTGACCCCCCTCCCTCTAGCAGGGAGGTGCGGTCTCTGACCCCACACTCTCGCAGGGAGTTGCGGACTCTGACCATCCACTCTCTCAGGGAGGTGCGTACTCTGACCCACCACTCTCGCAGAGAGGTGCGAACTCAGACCCCCTCCCTCTCGCAGAGAGGTGCGGACTCTGACCCCCCTTTCTCTCGCAGAGAGGTGCGGCCCTCCGACCCCCCTCTCTCGCAGGGAGGTGCGGCCCTCCGACCCCCTTTCTCGCAGGGAGGTGCCGGCTCCGACCCCTCTCTCGCTGGGAGGTGCCGACTACGACCCCCTCTCTCGCTGGGAGGTGCGGGTTCCGTCCCCCCTCTCTCGTAGGGAGGTGCGGGTTTCGACCCCCTCTCTCGCAGGGAGGTGCGACTCTTCCCCCCTCTCTCACAGGGTGGTTCGGACGCTTCCCCATCTCTCACAGGGAGGTTTGGACTCTTTCCCCCTCCCTCACAGGGAGGTTCGGACTCTTTCTCCCTCTCACAGGAAGGTTCGGACTCTTCCCTCCTCTCTCACAGGGAGGTTCGGACTCTTCCCCCCTCTCTCACAGGGAGGTTCGGACTCTTTCCCCCTCTCTCACAGGGAGGTTCGGACTCTTCCCCCCTCTCTCACAGGGAGGTTCGGACTCTTCCCCCTCTCTCACAGGGAGGTTCGGACTCTTTCCCTTCTCTCCCACAGGGAGGTTCGGACTCTTACCTCCTCTCTCACAGGGAGGTTCGGACTCTTCCCTCTCTCTCACAGGGAGGTTCGGACTCTTTCCCCTTTCTCACAGGGAGTTTCAGACTCTTCCCCCTCTCACAGTGAGGTTCGAACTCTTTCCTCTCATACTGAGAGGTTCGGACTCTTCTCCCCTTTCTCACAGGGAGATTCGGAGTCTTCTCTCCTCTCTCACAGGAAGGTTCGGACTCATCCCCATCTCTCTCACAGGGAGGTTCGGACTCTTCCCCATCTCTCTCACAGAGAGGTTCGGACTCTCCCCCTTCTCTCTCTCTCTCAGGGTCGCCCTCTTCCCCATCTCCTCTCTCTCAAGGTCGCTCTCTTCCCCATCTCTCTCTCTCTCTCTCTCTCAGGGTCGCTCTCTTCCCCATCTCTTTCTCAGGGTCGCTTTCTTCCCCATCTCTCACTCAGGGTCGCTCTCTTTTCCCATCTCTCTCTCTCTCTCTCTCTCTCTCTCTCTCAGGGTCGCTCTCTTTCGCATCTTTCTCTCAGGGTCGCTTTCTTCCCCATCTCTCTAACAGGGTCGATCTCTTCCCCATCTCTCTCTCAGGGTCGCTCTCTTCCCCTTCTCTCTCAGGGTCGCTCTCTTCCCCAACTCTCAATATCGCTCTCTTTCCCCTCTCTCTCAGGGTCTCTCTCTCTTTCCCGTCTCTCTCAGTCTCGCTCTCGTTTTCATCTTTCTCAGGGTCGCTCTCTTCCCCCTCTTTCAAGGTCGCTCTCTTCCACCCTCTCTCACATTGAGGGATTCTCTCTTCCCACCACTCTCACAGGGAGGAACGCTCTCTAGCCCCTCTTCCTCACAGGGAGGTACTCTCTTGCCCCCACTCTCACAGGGAGGGACGCTATCTACCACCTTCTCTGTCACAGGTAGGGACTCTCTTCCCCCTCTCTCTCACAGGGAGGGAAGCTCTCTTCCCCATCTCACAGGGGGACGTTCTCTTCCCCCCACTCTCACATTGAGGGACACTTTCTTCACCCTTCTCTCACAGGTAGTGACGCTCTCTTCCCTATTCTCCTACAGGGAGAAACGCTCTCTAACTGGGAGGGACGCTCTCTTCCCCTCTCTCTCACAGGGAGGGACGCTCTCTCACAGGGAGGTTCGGACTCTTTCCCCCTCTCTTACAGGGAGGGACGCTCTCTTCCCTATTCTCTTACAGGGAGAAACGCTCTCTCACTGGGAGGGACGCTCTCTTCCCCCTCTCTCACAGGGAATGACGCTCTCTCACAGGGAGGTTCGGACTCTTTCCCATCTCTCACAGGGAGGTTCGGACTCTTTCCCCTCTCTCACAGGGAGGTTCAGACTCTTTCCCTCTCTCTCACATGGAGGTTCAGACTCTTTCCCTCTCTCTCACAGGGAGGTTCAGACTCTTTCCCCGTCTCTCACAGGGAGGTTTAGACTCTTTCCCCGTCTCTCACAGGGAGGTTTAGACTCTTACCCCGTCTCTCACAGGGAGGTTTAGACTCTTCCCCCTATCACACATGGAGGTTCAGACTCTTTGCCCCTCTCTCACAGGGAGGTTCAGACTCTTTCCTTCTCTCTCACAGAGGTTCAGACTCTTTCCCCCTCTCTCAAAGGGAGGTTCAGACTCTTTCCCCCTCTCTCACATGGAGGTTCAGACTCTTTCCCCCTCTCTCACAGGGAGGTTCAGACTCTTTCCTCCTCTCTCACAGGGAGGTTCAGACTCTTTGCCCCTCTCTCACAGAGAGGTTCAGACTCTTTGCCCCATTCTCACAGGGAGGTTCAGACTCTTTCCCCCTCTCTCACAGGGAGGTTCAGTCTCATTCGCCCTCTCTCACATGGAGGTTCAGACTTTCCCCCTCTCTCACAGGAAGGTTCAGACTCTTACCCCTCTCTCACAGGGAGGTTTGTACTTTCCCCCTCTCTCACAGGGAGGTTCGGTCTCTTCCCACCTCTTTCACAGGGAGGTTCGCACTCTTCCCACCTCTTTCACATCGAGGTTCCGACTCTTCCCCTATCACACATGGAGGTTCGCACTCTTCCCCTCTCTCAGGGAGGTTCGCACTCTCTCCCCTCTCTCACAGGGAGGTTCGCACTCTTCCCCCTCTCTCACAGGGAGGTTCGCACTTTTCCCACCCTTGTCACATCGAGGTTCGGACTCTTCTCCCCTCTCACACATGGAGGTTCGCACTCTTCCCCTCTCTCAGGGAGGTTCGCACTCTCTCCCCTCTCTCACAGGGAGGTTCGCACTCTTCCCCCTCTCTCACAGGGAAGTTCGCACTCTTCCCCATCTCTTACCGGGAGGTTAGCACTCTTCCCCCCTCTCTCTCAGGGAGGTTTGGACTCTTCCCCCTCTCTCACAGGGATGGATCGCTCTCTTCCTTACTTTTACAGGGTGGGACTCACTCTTCTACCGTCTCACAGGGTGTGACGCACTCTTCCCCCCTCTCGTACTGGGAGGGACGCTCTCTTCCCCTCTCTCACAGGGAGGGACGCTCTTTTCCCCTCCATTTCTCAAAGAGAGGAACGCTCTCTTCCACATCACTCTCACAGGGAGTGTCGCTCTCTTCCCCTCTCTGTTTCGGTGTCACTCTCTTACCCCTCTGTCTCACAGGGTCGCTCTCTTCCCCATCTCTCTCAGGGTCGCTCTCTTCCCCCTCTCTCTCAGGGTCGCTCTCTTCCACTCTCTCACAGGGAGGGACTCATGCCTCCTCTCTCACAAGGAGGGACGCTCTATACCCCCTCTCTCACAGGGAAGGACACTCTACCCCCTCTCATTGGCAGGGACGCTCTCTTCCACACCCTCTCACAGAGAGGGACTATCATGCCTCCACTCTCACAGGGAGGAACGCTCTCTACTCCCCTCTCTCTCACAGGGAATGACACTCTCTACCCCCTCTCTCTCACAGAGAGGGATGCTCTCTTCTACCCTCTCACAGTGAGGGACTCACTCTTTCCCCTCACAGTGAGGAACGCACTCTTTACCCCTCACAGTGAGGAACGCAATCTTCTCCCTCTCTCACAGGGAGGGTCGCACTCTTCCCACTTCTCTCACAGTATGGGACGCTCTCTCACAGGGAGGTTAGCACTCTTTCCCCCCTTTCTTACAGGGAGGTTAGCTCTCTTTCCCCCCTCTTTGTTAGCTCTCTTCCCCCTCTCTCACAGGGAGGTTTGCTCTCTTCCCCCATCTCACAGGGAGGTTAGCTCTCTTCCCCACTCTCACAAAGAGGGACGCTCTCTTCCCACCTCTCACAGAGAGGGACGCTCTCTTCCCCCTCTCACAGGAGGGACGATCTCTTCCCCCATCTCTCAGGGAGGGACGCTCTCTTCCCCCGCTCTCACAGGGAGGGACGCTCTCTTCCTTCCCCTCTCACAGGGAGGGATGCTCTCTTCTTCCCCCTCTCACAGAGAAACGCTCTCTTCCCCCCTCTGACAGGGAGGGACGCTTTCTTCCCCCCTCTCTCACAGGGAGAGAAGCACTCTCTCCTATCATAGGGAGGGACGCTCTCCTCTCACTCTCTCACAGGGAGGGACGCTCTCCTCGCAGACGTTCACAGGGAGGGACGCTCTTTTTGCAAACTCTCACAGGATCGCTTTCTTCGCAAACTTTCTCACAGCGTCGCTCTCTTCGCAAACTCTCATAGGGTCGCTCTCTTCGCAATCTCACAGAGTCGCAGGGAGGGACGCTCTCTTTCCCCCCTCCCTCACAGGGAGGGACGCTCTCTTTCCCCCTCTCTCACAGGGAGGGACGCTCTCTATCCCCCCTCTCTCACAGGGAGACGCGCTCTTTCCCTTCTCTCTCACAGGGAGGGACGATCTCTTTCCCCCCTCTCTCACGGGAAGGGACGCTCTCTTTTCCCCTCTCTCACAGGGAAGGACGCTCTCTTTCCCCCTCTCTCACAGTGACGCTCTCTTTCCCCTCTCTCTCAGGGAGGGACACTCTCTTTCCCCACTCTCACAGGGAGGGACGCTCTCTCACCCCACTCTCACAGGGAGGGACGCTCTCTTCCCCCTCTCAAACTAAGAGGGACGCCCTCTTCCCGCTCTCTCACAGTGAGGGACGCTCTCTTCACCCCTCTCTCACAGGGAGGGACGCTCTGTTCTAACTTGCTTTGAGGAGCATTGCCTGTGGTATTTGGGTGAGAAATTCAAACAATTCAGTTAGATATCAATTAAGAATCTATCATATTTATATCAATTATATGTTGCTTTTTAATTCCAGTTATCATAATAGGATATACGTTGTAATTATTTTAATTGTTGGAGGAATAATCTGGCGAAAGGTCCAGTAAGGACAGCTAACCATCAAGAAGATTATATCATGCTATTTTACATACCCACCGTGCTTGAGCATGAGATTCAACCAGACACAGATAGAAGTGAGATGGCTGTAATCAGTCAAAGTGAACAGTTCATTCCAATAGGCCAAAGAAAGGCCTCATATTGATTACATTTTTGAACAATAAAACAATCATATCAAATGAGTGTTATGAACGTACTAATGTTAAAACACGTAGCACTTATAAAACATGATGATTCTTACCTTTAAAGTTGTTATGCTTCTGCCCCAAACACAATGATCCTACATGGTGCGAACTGGTCAGTAGGTTAAGTCAGAATGTGAGTCTTGCTTTACTCTTGTTTCTTTACAGTTTGTTTCTCAAATTATAAAAAAACGCAAGTGGTATTATTGTACTAGAAATGTTCACATTTGAGACATTATGAAAATAAATGCCTTATAATTCCGAGAATATGCGGTTTTATTTACATTAACGCGGATGGATTGAAATACATTTACGGTGATTCAATTTGTCCAAAAGTTCCATATCAACTTCGTTTAATAGAGAACTTGACATGTCAAAAATGGTCCCTATCAATGAAGTTTGTGTCCAAAGAGGGCCGTATCACATGGTAATTTGTCAGTTACATTGTTTCCAAATAGGTACCTATCAATGTCATTCATTGACATTTCATTTATTACTGATTAATTGTGATTTAATTTGTTTAGAAAAAGAGTCACTATCGATGTCGATTGCTGAGATTTCATTTGTGTTTAAAGTGGTCTCTATCAAATTCATTTATGGTTATTCGATATATCCAAAAGGGTCCCTATCATCTTCGTTTTATAGATAATTACTTGACCAAAAGGGGCCCTATCAAGACGTTTGTGTAAAAAAGACCATATTACTGAGCAATTGTTTATTAATTTGTTTCCAAAAGTGCCATTATCAACGTCATTTTGTGAGACCTCATTTGTGTCCAAAAGGCTTCCTGTCAAATTCATTGATGGTGATTTCATCTGTCCAAGAGAGTCCCTATCAAGTTCATTTTATAGAGAATTGACTTTTCCAAAAAGGATCCTTTACAATGAGGATTGCATCCAAAAGAGAGCTTATTACTGAGAATTTGTGGTTTGAAAGGGTCCCTATCAAATTCATTTATGGTGATTCGATTTGTCCAAAAGGGTCCCTATCTACATCCTTTTATAGAGAATTTGTGTGTCCAAAGGGTCCCGTTCAATGAGGTTGGTGTGCAAAATAGACACTATTACTGAGTAATTGTGATTCAGCTTGTTTCCAAAAGTGCCAATATCAATATCATTTTCTTATATTTTATTTGTGTCCAAAAGTGTCCCCATCAAATTCATTTATGGTGATTCGATTTCTCAAGAAGGGTCCCTATCAAATTCATTTTGTAGACTTGACTTGTCCAAAAGGGTCCCTATCAATGAGGTTTCTGTCCAAAAATGACCCTATCACTGAGTAATTGGAATTTAAGATATTTCCAAAAGGTTCCCAGTCAAATGTATTTCCGAATGTGTCAATATCAATGTCATTTGCTGAGATTTCATATGTTTCCAAAAGGGTCCTTGTCAAATTCATTAATAGTGATTTGATTTGTCCACAAAGGTCCCTATCAATGAGGTTTGTGTCCAAAGGAAGTCCTATCACTAGGTGATTTATGATTTTCTTTATTTCCAATCTGGTCCCTATTAATATACTTCGTTGACATTTCATTTATTACTGAGTAATTTTGATTTAATTTGTATTCAAATGGGTCCCCTATCAATGTCATTTGTTAAGATTTCAGATGTTTCTAACTGGGTTCCTGTCAAATTCATTTATGCTGATTTGACGTGTCCAAAAGGGTCCCTATCTATAAGTTTTGTGTCCAAAAGACACCCTATGACATGATGAAATTTGATTTAAAATTTGTTTCCTAATGGGTCCCAATCAATGTCATTCACTGACATTTCAGTTTTGTCCAAAAGAGTCAGATTCATAAAGGATTTGTTTTGTGTCCAAATGGGCCCAATCATTGCAAGTTGTACACAAATTGTCCTTATCAAGTTCTTTCTTTAGAAATTTGATTTGGCAAAATGATCTCTATCAATGAGGTTTGTGTCTAATAGAAACTGTATAACTTAGTAATTGTGATTTAAATTGTTCCCAAAAGCGTACCAATCAGTTTCATTTGCAGAGATTTCATTTGTATCCAAAAGGGTCCCTATCAAATACATTTATGGTGATTCATTTTGTCCAAAAAGGTCCCTATCAACTTCGTTAAATAGAGAATTGACAGGTCCAAAAGGGTTCATGTCAATGACGTTTTTCTCCAAAAGGATGCCGTATCAAAGGGTGATTTGCTATTTACTTTGTTTACAAATGGGTCCCTATCAATGTCGTTTGCTAAGATATCATATTTTTCCAAAAGAGTCCCTTTCAAATTCATTTATTATAATTTGACTTGTAAAAAGAGTCACTATCAATGATTTTTGAGTCCAAAACAGACCCTATTACTGAAAATTTGTGATTTAATTTATTTCCTGAGGAGTCCTGTCCATTTGCTGAGATTTCATTTGTGTACAAAAGGGTCGCTATCAAATTCATTTATGGTGATTCGATTTGTTCAAAACGGTCCCTATCAACTTCGTTTAATAGAGAATTGACATGTCCATAAGTGTCCCTATCCATCAAGTTTGTTTCCAATTGTTGCCGTATCACTGGGTGATTTTTTATTGACATTGTTTCCGAAAGGTCCATTTCAATGTCATTAATTGACATTTCATTTATTAATAAGTAATTGTGGTTTAATTTGTTTAGGAAAAGGATCACTATCGATGTCAATTGCTGAGATTTCATTTGTGTCCAAAAGGGTCTCTGTCAAATTCATTTATGGTTATTCGATGTGTCCAAAAGGGTCCCTATCAACTTCGTTTTATAGTGAATTACTTGTCCAAAAGGTTCCCTATAATAAGTTTGTGTCCAAAAAAGACCATATTACTGAGGAATTGTTTAATAATTTGTTTCCAAAAGAGCCATTATCAACGTCATTTTAAGAGACTCCATTTGTGTCCAAAGGCTTCCTGTCAAATTCATTGATGGTGATTTGATCTGTCCAAAAGAGTCCCTATCAAGTTCATTTTATAGAGAATTGACTTTTCCAAAAAGGATCCTTAGCAATGAGGTTTACATCCAAAAGAGAGCCTATTACTGACATTATGTGATTTAATTTATTTCCAAAAGAGTCCTGAGAATTTACTGAGATATCATTTGTATACAAAAGGGTCCCTATCAAATTCATTTATGGTGATTCGATTTGTCCAAAAGGGTCACTATCAACTTCCTTTTATAGAGCAATGATGTGTCCAAAAGGGTTCCGTTCAATGAGGTTGTTGTGCAAAATAGACACTATTACTGAGACGCTATTATTCAGCAACTTTGATTTAATTTGTTTCCAAATGCGTCCCAATCAAAGTCATTTACTGACATTTCGTTTCTGTCCAAAAGAGTCAGTTAGATTCATTAAAGATTTGTGTTAGTTTCGAATGGGGGCCCAATCATTGCAAGTTGTTTACAAAGTGTCCCTATCATGTTCTTTCTATAGAGATTTGATTTGGCCAAAAAGGTTCTATATCAATGAGATTTATGCCTCAAAGAAACTGTATTACTGAGTAATTATGATTTAAATTGTTCCCAAAAGGGTATCTATCAGTGTCATTTGCAGAGATTTCATATGCATCCAAAAGAGTCCCTATCAAATACATTTATGATGATTCGATTTGTCCAAAAGGTTCCATATCAACTTCGTTTATTAGAGAATTGACATGTTTAAAGGAGTAAATATCAACGAGTTGTGTGTCCAAAAGAGACCCTATTACTGAGCAACTTTGATTTAATTTGTTTCTAAATGGGTCCCTATCAATGTCATTTTATGAGATTTCATATGTTTCCAAAAGGATCAAATTAATTTATGGTGATTCGATTTCTCCGAACGGGTATATATCAAGTTCATTTTATAGACTTGACTTGTCCAAAAGGGTCCCTATCATATGAGGTTTCTGCATAAAAAAGACCCAATCACTGAGTGATTGTGACTTAACTCGATTTCAAAATGGTGGCAGCCTATTTTATTTATGGTGAATTATTTTGTCCAATTGGGTCCCGATCAAGTTCATTGATCTGACTTGTTAAAAACGGTCCCACTGAATATGCTTTATTTAAAAACAAACCAATTATTGAATAATTATGATTTATTTTATTTCCGAAAGTTCAATATCAATGTCATTTGTTCAGATTGCATTTGTGTCCAAAAGAGGCCCTATGAAATTCATTAATGGTGATATGATTTGTCCAAAAGGGTCCCTATCAATGAGGTTTGTGTCCGAAGGAGGTCCTATCACTAGGTGATTTATGATTTATTTTGTTTTCAAAGGGGTCCTATCATTGTCATACATTGACATTTCATTTATTACTGAGGAATTTCCAAATGGGTCCCTATCAATGTAATTTGCTGAGATTTCATATGTTTCCAAAAGGGTCCCTGTCAAGTTCATTTATGGTGATTTGACTTGTCCCTACCAATGAGTTTTGTGTTCAAAAGTGACCCTATGACTGAGAAATTTTGATTTAATTTGTTTCCAAAAGTGTCCATATCAATATTCTATTCACTGACATTTCATTTCTGTCCAAAAGAGACAGTTAGATTCATTAAAGATTTGTGTTGTGTCCAAATGGACCCAATCATTTCAATTTGTGTATAGATTGTCACTATCAAACTCTTTCTATAAAGATTTGATTTGTCCAACAGGGTCTCTATCGATGAGGTTTGTGTCCAATAAAAACTATATTTTTGAGCAATTGTGATTTAAATGAAATGGATCAAAATGGATCCCTATCAATGTCATTTGCTGGGATTTCATATGTTTCCAAATAGGGTCCCTGTCAAATTCATTTATGGTGATTTGGATTGTCCAAAAGGGACTCTATCAATGAGTTGTGTTTGCAAAATAGACTCTATTACTCAGCAATTTTAATTTGTTTCCAAATGCGTCTCAATCTAAGTCGTTTGTGTCCAGAAGAGTCAGCTAGATTCATTAAATATTTGTTTTGGTTTCGAATGGGGGCCCAATCGTTTCAATTTATGTACAAATTTTCCCTATCAAGTCCTTCTTAAAGAGATTTGATTTGTCCAAAAGGTTCTATATCAAAGAGGTTTGTGTCTAATATAAATTGTATTACTGAATCATTGTGATTTAATTTGTTCCCTAAAAGGTAACTATCAGTGATATTTGCTGAGATTTCGTTTGTATCCAAAAGGGTCCCTATCAAATACATTTATGCTAATTCGAATTGTCCCAAAGGGTTCCTATCAACTTCGTTTAATAGAGAATTGGCATGTCCAAAAAGGAATTGGCATGTCCCAAGGAGGCCGTATCAAAGGATGATTTGTTATTTACGTTTCCAATTGGGACCCTATCAATGTCATTTGCTGAGATTTCATATGTTTCCAAAAGGGTCACTGCCAAATTCATTTATGGTGATTTGACTTGTCCAAAAGGGTCCCTATCATTGAGTTGTGTTTCCGAAAGAGACTATTACTCAGCAACTTGTTTCCAAATGCGTCCCAATCTAAGTCATTCACTGACATTTCATATGTGTCCAATCCAGTCAGATTCATTTAGGATCTGTAATGGGTCCAAATGGGTCGAATCATCGCAATTTTTGTACAAATTGTGCCTATCACGTTCTTCTTAAAGAGAATTGATCCATTTGGATCCATATGAATGTCATTTGCTGATATTTCACATGTTTCCAAAAGTGTCCCTGTCAAATTCATTTATGGTGATTAGACTTGTCCAAAAGGGTCCCTATTACTGAGTAATTTTGACTTAATTTGTTTCCAAAAGGGTCCCAACAATTTGTGTACAAAGTGTCCCTATCATGTTCTTTCTATAGAGATTTGATTTGTCCAAAAGGTTCTATATCAATGAGGTTTGTTTCTAATAGAAACTGTATTACTGAGTAATTGTGATTTAAATTGTTCCCAAAAGGGTACCTATCAGTGTCATTTGCAGAGATTTCATTTGTATCCAAAAGGGTCCCTATCAAATACATTTATGGTGATTCGATTTGTCCAAAAGGTTCCATATCAACTTCGTTTAATAGAGAATTGACATGTCCAAAAGAGTCAATATCAATGAGTGAGTTTTGTGTCAAAAAGAGACCCTATTACGGAGCAACTTTTCCAAATGGGTTCCTATTAGTGTCATTTGCTGAGATTTAATATTTTCAAAAGGGCCCCTGTCAAATGACAAATTCATTTATGGTGATTTGACGTGTCCAAATGGGTCCCTATCAATGTATTTTTTGTCCAAAAGAGACCCTGTTACAGAGTTATTTTGATGTAATTTGTTTCCAAAAGGGTCCCAGTCAATGTCATTCACTGATATTTCATTTGTGTGCAAAAGAGTCAGTTAGATTTATTAAAGATTTGTGTTGTTTCGAAATGGGCCCAATCATTGCAATTTGTGTACAAATTGTCCCTATCAAATTCTTTCTATAAAGATTTGATATTGGGATTTAAATTGTTCCCAAAAGGGTACCTATCAGTGTCATTTGTTGAGATCTCATTTGTACCCAAAACGGTCCTATCAAATACATTTTTTGGTGATTCGATTTGTCCAAAAGGGTCCATATCAACTTCGTTTAATAGAGAATTAACATGTCCTAAAGGATCCCTATCAATGAAGTTTGTGTCTAAAGGAGGTAGTATCACAGGATGATTTGTTCTTTACATTATTTCCAGATTGGTCCCTATCAATATCATTCATTGACATTTCATTCATTACTGAGTAATTGTGATTTAATTTGTTTAGAAAAAGGATAACTATCGATGTCAATAGCTGAGATTTCATTTGTGTTTAAAAGAGTGTCTGTCTAATTCATTTATGGTTATTCGAAATGTCCAAAACGGTCCCTATCAACTTCGTTTAATAGAGAATTTACTTGTCCAAAAGGGTCCCTATCACTAAGTTTGTGTCCAAAAAAGACCATATTTCTGAGCAATTGTTTCTTAATTTGTTTCCAAGTGCCATTATCAACGTCATTTTATGAGACTTCATTTGTGTTCCAAAGGCTTCCTTTCTAATTCATTGATGGTGATTTGATCTGTCCAAAAGTTTCCCTATTAAATTCATTTTTTATAGAGAATTGACTTTTCCAAAAAGGATCTTTTAGAACGAGGTTTACATCCAAAAGAGCGTATTTCTGAGAATTTGAGATTTATTTCCAAAAGAATCCTGATCATTTGCTGAGATTTCATTTGTGTACAAAAGGGTCCCTATAAATTCATTATGGTGATTCGATTTGTCCAAAAGGGTCCCTATCAACTTCCTTTTATAGAGAATTGATGTGTCCAAATGGGTACCGTTCAATGAGGTTGGTGTGCAAAAAAGATATTTTACTGAGTAATTGTGATTTAGCTTGTTTACAAAAGTGCCAATATTAATATCATTTGCTGCGATATCATTTGTGTCCAAAAGGGTCCCCATCAAATTATTTTATGGTGATTGATTTTTCCAAAAGGGTCCCTATCAAGTTCATTTTATAGACTTAACTTGTCCAAAAGGGTCCGTATCAGAGGTTTCTGTACAACAAAGACCCAATCACTGAGTAATTGTGATTTAACTCGATTACAAAAGGGTCCCAGTAAAATATATTTATGGCGATCCATTTTGTCCAATTGGGTCCCAATCAAGTTCATTTTTTAACGAATTGACTTGTCCAAAACGGTCGCTATGAATTTGCTATGATTTTCAGAAACAAGACCTTTTTATTGAGTAATTGTGATTTAGTTTATTTCCGAAAGCGTCAATATCAATGTCATTTGTTCAGATTGCATTTGTGTCCAAAAGGGGCCCTATGAAATTCATTATCGGTGATTTGATTTGTCCAAATGGGTCCCTATCAATGAGTTTGTTTCCAAAAGAGACGCTATTACTCAGCAACTTGGATTTAATTTATTTCCAAAAAGGGTCCTAATCAAAGTCTTTTACAGACAATTCATTGGTGTCCAAAAGAGTCAGTCAGATTCAATAAGGATTTGTTTTGTGTCCAAATGGGCCCAATAATTTCAATTTGTGTAACAAGTGTGCCTATCAAGTTCTTTTTATAGAGATTTGATTTGTCCAACAGGGTCTCTATGAATGAGGTTTGTGTCTAATAGAAACTGTATTACTGAGTAATTGTGATTTAAATGGTTCTCAAAAGGGTACCTATCAGTGTCATTTGCAGGTATTTCATTTGTATCCAAAAGGGAACCTATCTACTTCATTTATGGGGATTCGATTTATACACAATGGGTCCTTATCTACTTCGTTTAATAGAGAATTGACATGTCCAAAAGGGTCCTTGACAATTTATTTTGTGTCCAAAGGAGACCGTATCAAAGGGTGATTTGTTATTTACTTTGTTTCCGATTGGATCCCTATCAATGTCATTTGCTGAGATTTCATAAGTTTCCAAAAGGGTCCCTGTCAAATTCATTTATGGTGATTTGACTTGTCCAAAAGGGTCCCTATCAATGAATTTTGTTTCCAAAAGAGACGCTATTACTCAGCAACTTTGTTTTAATTTGTTTCCAAAAGGGTCCCAATCAAGTCATTTACTGACATTTCATTTGTGTCCAAAAGAGCCAGTTAGATTCATTAAAGATTTGTTTTGTGTCCAAATGGGCCCAATCATTGTAATTTGTCTACAAAGTGTGCCTATCAAGTTCTTTCTATAGAGATTTGATTTGTCCAACAGAGTCTCTATCAATGAGGTTGTATCTAATAGAAACTTTATTACTGAGTAATTATAATTTAAATTGTTCACAAAAGGGTACCTATCAGTGTCATTTGCAGAGATTTCATTTGTATCCAAAAGGGTCCCTATCAACTTCATTTATGGTGATTCGATTTAACTACAATGGATCCCTCTCCACTTCGTTTAATAGAAAATTGACATGTCCAAAATGATCCCTGACAATGACGTTTGAGTCCAAAGGAGACCGTATCAATAGGTGATTTGTTATTTACTTTGTTTTTCCAATTGGATCCCTATCAATGTCATATGCTAAGATTTCATGTTTCCAAAAGGGTCCCTGTCAAATTCAATTATGGTGATTTGACTTGTCCAAAAGGGTCCCTATCAATTAGTTTTGTGTCCAAAAGAGACCCTATTACTGAGTAATTTTGATTTGTTTCCAAAAGGGTCCCATGCAATATTTTTCAATGACATTTCATTTTGTCCAAAAGAGTCAGTTGGATTCATTAAGGATTTGTTTTGTCTCCAAATGGGCCCAATCATTGCAATTTGTGTATAAATTGTCCCTATCAAGTTCTTTCTATAGAGATTTGATTTGTCCAACATGGCCTCTCTCTATGAGGTTTGTGTCTAAAAGAAACTTTATTACTGAGTAATTGTGATTTAAGTTGCTCCCAAAAGGGTACCTATCAGTGTAATTTGCAGAGATTTTATTTGTATCCAAAAGGGTCCCTATCACATTCATTTATGGTGATTCGATGTATCTCAAATGGGTCCCTATCAACTTCGTTTAATAGACAATTGAGATGTGCAAAATTGTCCCTGACAATGAAGTTTCTCTCCAAAGGAGGCCATATCAAATGGTGATTTGTTATTTACTTTGTTTCAAATTGGATCACTATGAATGTCATTTGCTGAGATTACATATGTTTCCAAAAGGGTCCCTGTCAAATTCATTTATGGTGATTTGACTTGTCCAAAAGGGTCCCTATTACTGAGTAATTTTGATTTAATTTGTTTCTAAAAGGGTCCCAATCAAGGCATTCACTGACATTTCATTTGAGTCCAAAAGAGACAGATTCATTAAATATTTGTTTTGTGTCCAAATGGGCCCAATCATTGCAATTTGTGTGTCAATTGTCCATATCAAGTTCTTTTTATAGAGATTTGATTAGTCCAACAGGGGTTCTTTCAATGAGGTTTGTGTCTAATAGAAACTTTATTACTGAGTAATTGTGATATAAAATGTTCCCAAGAGAGAACCTATCATTGTCATTTGCAGAGATTTCATTTGCCTCCAAAAGAGTTCATATGAAATACATTTAAGTTGTTTAGATTTGTCCAAAAGGGTTCCTATTAAATTCGTTTAATATAGAATTGACATGTCCAAAAGGGTCCTTGACAATTTATTTTGTGTCCAAAGGAGACCGTATCAAAGGGTGATTTGTTATTTACTTTGTTTCCGATTGGATCCCTATCAATGTCATTTGCTGAGATTTCATAAGTTTCCAAAAGGGTCCCTGTCAAATTCATTTATGGTGATTTGACTTGTCCAAAAGGGTCCCTATCAATGAATTTTGTTTCCAAAAGAGACGCTATTACTCAACAACTTTGTTTTAATTTGTTTCCAAAAGGTTCCCAATCAAGTCATTTACTGACATTTCATTTGTGTCCAAAAGAGCCAGTTAGATTCATTAAAGATTTGTTTTGTGTCCAAATGGGCCCAATCATTGTAATTTGTCTACAAAGTGTGCCTATCAAGTTCTTTCTATAGAGATTTGATTTGTCCAACAGAGTCTCTATCAACGAGGTTTGTGTCTAATAGAAACTCTATTAATGGGTAATTATAATTTAAATTGTTCACAAAAGGGTACCTATCAGTGTCATTTGCAGAGATTTCATTTGTATCCAAAAGGGTCCCTATCAACTTCATTTATGGTGATTCGATCTAACTATAATGGATCCTTATCCACTTCGTTTAATAGAGAATTGACATGTCCAAAATGATCCCTGACATTGACGTTTGAGTCCAGAGGAGACCGTATCAATAGGTGATTAGTTATTTACTTTGTCTCCAATTGAATCCCTATGAATGTCATATGCTAAGATTTCATGTTTCCAAAAGGGTCCCTGTCAAATTCAATTATGGTGATTTGACTTGTCCAAAAGGGTCCCTATCAATTAGTTTTGTGTCCAAAAGAGACCCTATTACGGAGTAATTTTGATTTGTTTCCAAAAGGGTCCCATGCAATATTTTTCAATGACATTTCATTTTGTCCAAAAGAGTCAGTTGGATTCATTAAGGACTTGTTTTGACTCCAAATGGGCCCAATCATTGCAATTTGTGTATAAATTGTCCCTATCAAATTCTTTCTATAGTGATTTGATTTGTCCAAAATGGCCTCTATCTATGAGGTTTGTGTCTAAAAGAAACTTTATTACTGAGTAATTGGATTTAAGTTGCTCCCAAAAGGGTACCTATCAGTGTCATTTGCAGAGATTTTATTTGTATCCAAAAGGGTCCCTATCAAATTCATTTACGGTGATTCGATGTATCTAAAATAGGTCCCTATCAACTTCATTTAATAGACAATTGAGATGTGCAAAATTGTCCCTGACAATGAAGTTTCTCTCCAAAGGAGGCCATATCAAATGGTGATTTGTTATTTACTTTGTTTCAAATTGGATCACTATGAATGTCATTTGCTGAGATTTCATGTTTCCAAAAGGGTCCCTGTCAAATTCATATATGGTGATTTGACTTGTCCAAAAGGGTCCCTATTACTGAGTAATTTTGATTTAATTTGTTTCCAAAAGGGTCCCAATCAATGCATTCACTGACATTTCATTTGAGTCCAAAAGAGACAGATTCATTAAATATTTGTTTTGTGTCCAAATGGGCCCAATCATTGCAATTTGTGTGTCAATTGTCCATATCAAGTTCTTTTTATAGAGATTTGATTAGTCCAACGGGGGTTCATTCAATGAGGTTTGTGTCTAATAGAAACTTTATTACTGAGTAATTGTGATATAAAATGTTCCCAAGAGGGTACCTATCATTGTCATTTGCAGAGATTTCATTTGCCTCCAAAAGAGTTCATATGAAATACATTTAAGTTGTTTAGATTTGTCCAAAAGGGTTCCTATTAACTTCGTTTAATATAGAATTGACATGTCCAAAAGGGTCCTTGACAATTTATTTTGTGTCCAAAGGAGACCGTATCAAAGGGTGATTTGTTATTTACTTTGTTTCCGATTGGATCCCTATCAATGTCATTTGCTGAGATTTCATAAGTTTCCAAAAGGGTCCCTGTCAAATTCATTTATGGTGATTTGACTTGTCCAAAAGGGTCCCTATCAATGAATTTTGTTTCCAAAAGAGACGCTATTACTCAGCAACTTTGTTTTAATTTGTTTCCAAAAGGGTCCCAATCAAGTCATTTACTGACATTTCATTTGTGTCCAAAAGAGCCAGTTAGATTCATTAAAGATTTGTTTTGTGTCCAAATGGGCCCAATCATTGTAATTTGTCTACAAAGTGTGCCTATCAAGTTCTTTCTATAGAGATTTGATTTGTCCAACAGAGTCTCTATCAATGAGGTTTGTGTCTAATAGAAACACTATTAATGGGTAATTATAATTTAAATTGTTCACAAAAGGGTACCTATCAGTGTC
The DNA here is from genome assembly GCA_016746295.1 of Potamilus streckersoni. Lineage (NCBI taxonomy): Eukaryota > Metazoa > Mollusca > Bivalvia > Unionida > Unionidae > Potamilus > Potamilus streckersoni. Next base: position 51,475 of record JAEAOA010002113.1, on the reverse strand, counting down.
ATTTGCAGAGATTTCATTTGTATCCAAAAGGGTCCCTATCAACTTCATTTATGGTGATTCGATTTAACTACAATGGATCCCTCTCCACTTCGTTTAATAGAGAATTGACATGTCCAAAATGGTCCCTGACAATGACGTTTGAGTCCAAAGGAGACCGTATCAAAAGGTGATTTGTTATTTACTTTGTTTCCAATTGGATCCCTATGAATGTCATATGCTAAGATTTCATGTTTCCAAAAGGGTCCCTGTCAAATTCAATTATGGTGATTTGACTTGTCCAAAAGGGTCCCTATCAATTAGTTTTGTGTCCAAAAGAGACCCTATTACTGTGTAATTTTGATTTGTTTCCAAAAGAGTCCCATGCAATATTTTTCAATGACATTTCATTTTGTCCAAAAGAGTCAGTTGGATTCATTAAGGATTTGTTTTGTCTCCAAATGGGCCCAATCATTGCAATTTGTGTATAAATTGTCCCTATCAAGTTCATTTTATAGAGATTTGATTTGTCCAACATGGCCTCTATCTATGAGTTTTGTGTCTATAATAAACTTTATTACTGAGTAATTGTGATTTAAGTTGCTCCCAAAAGGGTACCTATCAGTGTCATTTACAGAGATTTTATTTGTATCCAAAAGGGTCCCTATCAAATTCATTTATGGTGATTCGATGTATCTAAAATGGGTCCCTATCAACTTCGTTTAATAGACAATTGAGATGTGCAAAATGGTCCCTGACAACGAAGTTTCTCTCCAAAGGAGGTCATATCAAATTGTGATTTGTTATTTACTTTGTTTCAAATTGGATCACTATGAATGTCATTTGCTGAGATTACATATGTTTCCAAAAGGGTCCCTGTCAAATTCCTTTATGGTGATTTGACATGTCCAAAAGGGTCCCTATCAATGAATTTTGTTTCCAAAAGAGACGTTATTACTCATCAACTTTGTTTTAATTTGTTTCCAAAATGGTCTCAATCAAGTCATTTACTGACATTTCATTTGTGTCCAAAAGAGCCAATTAGATTCATTAAAGATTTGTTTTGTGTCCAAATGGGCCCAATCATTGTAATTTGTCTACAAAGTGTGCCTATCAAGTTCTTTCTATAGAGATTTGATTTGTCCAACAGAGTCTCTATCAATGAGGTTTGTATCTAATAGAAACTTTATTACTGAGTAATTATAATTTAAATTGTTCACAAAAGGGTACCTATCAGTGTCATTTGCAGAGATTTCATTTGTATCCAAAAGGGTCCCTATCAACTTCATTTATGGTGATTCGATTTAACTACAATGGATCCCTATCCACTTCGTTTAATAGAAAATTGACATGTCCAAAATAGTCCCTGACAATGACGTTTGAGTCCAAAGGAGACCGTAACAATAGGTGATTTGTTATTTACTTTGTTTTCAATTGAATCCCTATGAATGTCATATGCTAAGATTTCATGTTTCCAAAAGGGTCCCTGTCAAATTCAATTATGGTGATTTGACTTGTCCAAAAGGGTCCCTATCAATTAGTTTTGTGTCCAAAAGAGACCCTATTACTGAGTAATTTTGATTTGTTTCCAAAAGGGTCCCATGCAATATTTTTCAATGACATTTCATTTTGTCCAAAAGAGTCAGTTGGATTCATTAAGGATTTGTTTTGTCTCCAAATGGGCCCAATCATTGCAATTTGTGTATAAATTGTCCCTATCAAGTTCTTTCTATAGAGATTTGATTTTTCCAACATGGCTTCTATCTATGAGGTTTGTGTCTAAAAGAAACTTTATTACTGAGTAATTGGATTTAAGTTGCTCCCAAAAGGGTACCTATCAGTGTCATTTGCAGAGATTTTATTTGTATCCAAAAGGGTTCCTATCAAATTCATTTATGGTGATTCGATGTATCTAAAATGGGTCCCTATCAACTTCGTTTTATAGGCAATTGAGATGTGCAAAATGGTCCCTGACAATGAAGTTTCTCTCCAAAGGAGGCCATATCAAATGGTGATTTGTTATTTACTTTGTTTCAAATTGGATCACTATGAATGTCATTTGCTGAGATTTCATGTTTCCAAAAGGGTCCCTGTCAAATTCATATATGGTGATTTGACTTGTCCAAAAGGGTCCCTATTACTGAGTAATTTTGATTTAATTTGTTTCCAAAAGGGTCCCAATCAATGCATTCACTGACATTTCATTTGAGTCCAAAAGAGACAGATTCATTAAATATTTGTTTTGTGTCCAAATGGGCCCAATCATTGCAATTTGTGTGTCAATTGTCCATATCAAGTTCTTTTTATAGAGATTTGATTAGTCCAACGGGGGTTCATTCAATGAGGTTTGTGTCTAATAGAAACTTTATTACTGAGTAATTGTGATATAAAATGTTCCCAAGAGGGTACCTATCATTGTCATTTGCAGAGATTTCATTTGCCTCCAAAAGAGTTCATATGAAATACATTTAAGTTGTTTAGATTTGTCCAAAAGGGTTCCTATTAACTTCGTTTAATATAGAATTGACATGTCCAAAAGGGTCCTTGACAATTTATTTTGTGTCCAAAGGAGACCGTATCAAAGGGTGATTTGTTATTTACTTTGTTTCCGATTGGATCCCTATCAATGTCATTTGCTGAGATTTCATAAGTTTCCAAAAAGGTCCCTGTCAAGTTCATTTATGGTGATTTGACTTGTCCTAAAGGGTCCCTATCAATGAATTTTGTTTCCAAAAGAGACGCTATTACTCAGCAACTTTGTTTTAATTTGTTTCCAAAAGTGTCCCAATCAAGTCATTTACTGACATTTCATTTGTGTCCAAAAGAGCCAGTTAGATTCATTAAAGATTTGTTTTTTGTCCAAATGGGCAAAATCATTGTACTTTGTCTACAAAGTGTGCCTATTAAGTTCTTTCTATAGAGATTTGATTTGTCCAACAGAGTCTCTATCAATGAGGTTTGTGACTAATAGAAACTCTATTAATGAGCAATTATAATTTAAATTGTTCACAAAAGGGTACCTATCAGTGTCTTTTGCAGAGATTTCATTTGTATCCAAAAGGGTCCCTATCAACTTCATTTATGGTGATTCGATTTAACTACAATGGATCCTTCTCCACTTCGTTTAATGGAGAATTGACATGTCCAGAATGGTCCATGACAATGACGTTTGAGTCCAAAGGAGACCGTATCAAAAGGTGATTTGTTATTTACTTTGTTTCCAATTGGATCCCTATGAATGTCATATGCTAAGATTTCATGTTTCCAAAAGGGTCCCTGTCAAATTCAATTATGGTGATTTGACTTGTCCAAAAGGGTCCCTATCAATTAGTTTTGTGTCCAAAAGAGACCCTATTACTGTGTAATTTTGATTTGTTTCCAAAAGAGTCCCATGCAATATTTTTCAATGACATTTCATTTTGTCCAAAAGAGTCAGTTGGATTCATTAAGGATTTGTTTTGTCTCCAAATGGGCCCAATCATTGCAATTTGTGTATAAATTGTCCCTATCAAGTTCTTTCTATAGAGATTTGATTTGTCCAACATGGCCTCTCTCTATGAGGTTTGTGTCTAAAAGAAACTTTATTACTGAGTAATTGTGATTTAAGTTGCTCCCAAAAGGGTACCTATCAGTGTCATTTGCAGAGATTTTATTTGTATCCAAAAGGGTCCCTATCACATTCATTTATGGTGATTCGATGTATCTAAAATGGGTCCCTATCAACTTCGTTTAATAGACAATTGAGATGTGCAAAATTGTCCCTGACAATGAAGTTTCTCTCCAAAGGAGGCCATATCAAATTGTGATTTGTTATTTACTTTGTTTCAAATTGGATCACTATGAATGTCATTTGCTGAGATTACATATGTTTCCAAAAGGGTCCCTGTCAAATTCATTTATGGTGATTTGACTTGTCCAAAAGGGTCCCTATTACTGAGTAATTTTGATTTAATTTGTTTCTAAAAGGGTCCCAATCAAGGCATTCACTGACATTTCATTTGAGTCCAAAAGAGACAGATTCATTAAATATTTGTTTTGTGTCCAAATGGGCCCAATCATTTCAATTTGTGTGTCAATTGTCCATATCACGTTCTTTTTATAGAGATTTGATTAGTCCAACAAGGGGTTCTTTCAATGAGGTTTGTGTCTAATAGAAACTTTATTACTGAGTAATTGTGATATAAAATGTTCCCAAGAGAGAACCTATCATTGTCATTTGCAGAGATTTCATTTGCCTCCAAAAGAGTTCATATGAAATACATTTAGGTTGTTTAGATTTGTCCAAAAGGGTTCCTATTAAATTCGTTTAATATAGAATTGACATGTCCAAAAGGGTCCTTGACAATTTATTTTGTGTCCAAAGGAGACCGTATCAAAGGGTGATTTGTTATTTACTTTGTTTCCGATTGGATCCCTATCAATGTCATTTGCTGAGATTTCATAAGTTTCCAAAAGGGTCCCTGTCAAATTCATTAATGGTGATTTGACTTGTCCAAAAGGGTCCCTATCAATGAATTTTGTTTCCAAAAGAGACGCTATTACTCAGCAACTTTGTTTTAATTTGTTTCCAAAAGGTTCCCAATCAAGTCATTTACTGACATTTCATTTGTGTCCAAAAGAGCCAGTTAGATTCATTAAAGATTTGTTTTGTGTCCAAATGGGCCCAATCATTGTAATTTGTCTAAAAAAGTGTGCCTATCAATTTATTTCTATAGAGATTTGATTTGTCCAACAGAGTCTCTATCAATGAGGTTGTATCTAATAGAAACTTTATTACTGAGTAATTATAATTTAAATTGTTCACAAAAGGGTACCTATCAGTGTCATTTGCAGAGATTTCATTTGTATCCAAGAGGGTCCCTATCAACTTCATTTATGGTGATTCGATCTAACTACAATGGATCCTTATCCACTTCGTTTAATAGAGAATTGACATGTCCAAAATAGTCCCTGACAATGACGTTTGAGTCCAAAGGAGACCGTATCAATAGGTGATTTGTTATTTACTTTGTTTCCAATTGAATCCCTATGAATGTCATATGCTAAGATTTCATGTTTCCAAAAGGGTCCCTGTCAAATTCAATTATGGTGATTTGACTTGTCCAAAAGGGTCCCTATCAATTAGTTTTGTGTCCAAAAGAGACTCTATTATGGAGTAATTTTGATTTGTTTCCAAAAGGGTCCCATGCAATATTTTTCAATGACATTTCATATTGTTCAAAAGAGTCAGTTGGATTCATTAAGGATTTGTTTTGTGTCCAAATGGGCCCAATCATTGCATTTTGTGTATAAATTGTCTCTATCAAGTTCTTTCTATAGAGATTTGATTTGTCCAACAAGGTCTATATCAATGAGGTTTGTGTCTAATATAAACTGTATTACTGAGTAATTGTGATTTAAATTATTCCCAAAAGGGTACCTATCAGTGTCATTTGCAGGGATTTTATTTGTATCTAAAAGGGTCCCTATCAAATACATTTATGGTGATTCGATGTATCTAAAATGGGTCCCTATCTACTTCGTTTAATAGAAAATTGAGATGTGCAAAATGGTTCCTGACAATGAAGTTTCTCTCCAAAGGAGGCCATATCAAATGGTGATTTGTTATTTACTTTGTTTCTTATTGGATCCCTATGAATGTCATTTGCTGAGATTTCATATATGTCCAAAAATGTCCCTGTCAAATTCATTTATATTGATTTGACTTGTCCAAAAGGGTCCCTATCAATGAGTTTGTTTCCAAATGAGACGCTATTACTCAGCATCTTTGATTTAATTTATTTCCAGAAGGGTCCCAGTCAAAGGCTTTTACTGACATTTCATTTGTGTACGTATGACATACATTTAAGGTGATTCGATTTGTCCAAAAGGGTTTCCATTAAGTTCGTTTAATATCGAATTCGCATGTCAATTAAGTCATTTACTGACATTTCATTTTGTCCTAAAGAGTCAGTTAGATTCAGATGCTGAGTTTTTATTTGTGTCCAAAAGGGTCCCTATCAAATACATTTATGTTGATTCGATTTGTCCAATCGGTTTCATATCAACTTCGTTTAATAGAGAATTGACATATCGAAAAGAGTCAATATCAATGAGCTTTGTGTCCAAAAAGACACTATTACGAAGCAACTTTGATTTTTTTTTCCAAATGGGTCCCTATCAATGTCATTAGCTGAGTCTTCATATAGTTCCAAAAGGATCCCTGTCAAATTCATTTATGGTGATTTGACTTGTCCAAAAGGGTCCCTAACAATGGGTTTTGTTTCAGAAAAAGACGCTATTACTCCAAAAGTGTCCCTATCAATGTGTTTTGTGTCCAAAAGAGACCCTGTTCCCGAGTATATTTTATTTAATTTGTTTCCAAAAGTTTCCCAATCAATGTCATTCACTGATATTTCATTTGTGTGCAAAAGAGTCAGTTAGATTCATTAAAGTTTTGTATTGTGTTCAAATGGGCCCAATCATTGCAAATTGTCCCTATCAAATTCTTTCTATAAAGATTTGATATTGTGATTTAACTTGTTCCCAAAACGGTACCTATTAGTGTCATTTGTTGAGATTTCATTTGCACTTAAAATGGTCCTATCATATAAAGTTTTTGGTGATTTTATTTGTCCAAAAGGGTTCATATCAACTTCGTTTAATAGAGAATTGACATGTCCAAAAGGGTCCCTATCAATGAAGTTTGTGTCCAAAAGATGTAGTATCACAGGATGATTGGTTCGTTACATTGTTTCCAAATTGATCCATAACAATGTCATTTATTGACATTTCATTCATTACTGAGTAATTGTGATTTAATTTGTTTAGATAAAGGGTCACTATCGATGTGAAAAGCTGAGATTTCATTTGTGTCCAAAAGGGTGTCTGTCAAATTCATTTATGTTTATTCAATATGTCCAAAACGGTTTTTTCCAACTTCGTTTTAAAGAGATTTTGCTTGTCCAAAAAGGTTTCCCTATTAAATTTTTTTATAGAGATTTGACTTTTCCAAAAAAGGATCCTTTACAATGAGGTTTACATTCAAAAGAGCGCATTGAGTAATTATGATTTAGTTTATTTCCAAAAGTGTCAATATCAATGTCATTTGCTGTGATTTCATTTGTGTCCAAAAGGGTCCTTGTCAAATTCATTAAAAGTGATTTGATTTGTCCAAAATGGTCACCATCAATGAGTGTTGTGTCCAAAGGAAGTCCTATCACTAGGTGATTTATGATTCACTTTGTTTCCAAAAGGGTCGATATCAATGTCATTCACTGACATTTCGTTTATTACTGAGTAACTTTGATTTAATTTCTTTCCAAATGTGTCCTTATGAATGTCATTTGCAGAGATTTCCTATGTTTCCAAAAGGATCTATGTCAAATTCATTTATGGTGATTTGACTTGTCCAAAAGGTTTATATCAATGAATTTTGTGTCCAAAAGAGACCCTATCAATGAGTAATTTTGATTCAATTTGTTTCCAAAAGGGTCCCAAACAATGTCATTTTATTTGTGTCCAAAAGGGTCTGTTAGATTCATTAAAGATTTGTTTTGTGTCCAATCGAGCCCAATCATTGCTATTTGTGTACAAATTGTCCCTGTCAAATTCTTTATATAGTGATTTTATTTGTCTAACAGGGTCTCTATGAATGAGGTTTGTGTCTAATAGAAACTATATTACTTATTACTGAGTAATTAGGATTTAAATTGTTTAAAACACTGTACCTATCAGTGTCATTTGCTGAGATTTAATTTGAATCCAAAAGGGTCCCTATCAAATACATTTATGGTGATTAAAATTGTTCAAAACGGTCCCTATAAACTTTGTTTAATAGACAATTGACATATCTATCTATCTATCTATCTATCTATCTATCTATCTATCTATCTATCTATCTATCTATCTATATATATATATATATATATATATATATATATATATATATATATATATTTAAACTGACCAGTATTATCTAATTCTAATTGATTCAATATAAATGCTAATATCTATGTTACAAAATAGACAAATCTGACGTAAAGTTTGAGGGACGAAACTCTTCAGGAAACTCCAAAATAACCAATGTAAGCAAACCCGTTTCATTTGGGAAATTTCAACAGTGAAATTCTATACCCAGACTCAACACATGAGTAGACAATATGTATGGAAAATGTAGTTTCACACCTCTAAGAAAGTCACCTTTGGAAAGGTGGTCATTTCCACACTGACCAGCTCATAGTTGCTGAAGCTGCTGCTTTTCAGACAAGTTTATTTTCCTAGTGACTGTAACATGCATACACTCAACTCTAAAGTAAATTATGCAAAAAGAAATCAGGGTGGAGAAAACAGTAAAAAAGGGACATTCATTTCTTGCAAGTTACCAAAACTCCCGTTAAGTTGATGCCGATCCACCTGTTCCTGTGAAAACCCCACAAACTATGCAGGCTGACTCCTGATGAAACCTTTGATGTCATCCAGGTTTGCTATGTTTCTTCATCAAGTGTACTACCATACACTTTGAGGCCTAGAAGAAATAAAAAACTGTAAAATGCAAAAAACTGCAAATAATTTGTAATTATTACCTTACAATATACAATTTGGAAAGCCATAATCCAGGTTGCAACAAATTTGTGGTTTATTACTACTTGATGCAGTTTCCAAAAATAAATGCAAAATTTATATGCATGCTTTATTGTAACTGAAAGTGTTTGTAAATAAGATGAAATCTATGTGATGTGTTGAAACTTAGCATCATGAGCATATATGAATGTAAATGCATAACATTAAGGAAACTAGCATTAAATTATACAAATGCAGTATGTACTGTAACTATTGATTGGTTGGTTGGTTGTTTGGTCGGTTGAATTTTTTATGGCGCACCAGCACAATGGGCCATTTAGCGACATTTAAAAGGTTATATCCCTCATCATTCATAAGTGGTGAAAGGTTTTGTATCTACCAGCGATACGAAAGCAAATAGTTAAAAGTTTAAAAGGTAAAACGATGAAAAAGGTAACGGTGATAAAGTTTACCGATCAACGGGGAAAGCAAATAATGTATGACAACAAAAACAGATGAACTGTAATTAACATCTAGTGATCGGACATATATAGCACATAAAGATTTCAAGGTGATAACATAAAAAGCTATAACTTACGACAAATGTTTACTTCCTTAAGGAAGTCAATAATAAAAGAAATGCTAACTTTTTCGAAGAGTTCCATCATGTCTTGCACATTTTAATATTTATTACGCGTAGGTTGGAGGTCGATACACCAGCATAAAGTGCTTATGAGTGAATTGCTCATTGCAAAATAGGCACTGGTGGGTCTTCTCCTTTTAGTATGTAAGACGGAGTTAAATAAATGACTCATTCAAATTCTTGCTCTGTAGAAATGAGTCCATTATTCTAGGGTTGGCTTGATGGCATGAAGTTTGTTATTCGTAGCATCATTCCATGATGCCCGCCATTTCTGACATAAACAGTCTTTGATACAAGGTATAAAACCCATATACGGTCTATTAAAATCTGATGCTTCTAATGATAGGGCCATTTTGCAGCGCGGTCTGCTTTGTCATTACCTTTAATTCCTACATTGCTGGGTAACTAACGGTATACTATATTGTGCGAGGTACACAGCTCAATATGTTTAAGGAGAATATTAGCTAATAATGGATTCTCCGATTTTAAATTATGTAATGACTGAAGTACTGATAGTGAAGATAATGCTGTTTAAAATATGCTAGCTTGCAATGTATTGCAAAGCAAGGTCTATTGATCTGATTTCGACTGAAAATATTGACGTACTATTTGGCAAGCGAACTTCTGTTGTATGTTTTCTACTAACGAAGGCTGCAGCAGCCTTTTCCTCATCTTTTGATCCATCAAAGTATATTCTTGTATAATTTTTATATTGAGTGAGGAGTTCATGTAAGAGTTGTGGAAGATGGAAGGGTTTGTCTCAGATTTTTTTACGTCATGTAGCGTGAAAAGTACCCTTGTCTTCAGAGCATACTGTGCGGAGAGCAATTCTCTACGTTGGGATAACGATGGTTCGTTCGCTTCAAAGTGCAGGCTTTCACACAGTGATGTCTTAAATGCTCTCAGAGCCAGTCTAATTGAAATACTTAAAAAAATGAATAAGTGAAATACTTCAATTAAACTACATTGTATCAAACTTGTAAGGTCTTCGTTATTCATTAGAAGATTGGATTAGAAACAATACCTGTTAACTCTGACAGTGCAAAGTTAGCTCACTTCTACTATCGTTTACTAATATCAAATCTATAGAAAGTATATGTTTTGGAATACCTTACTATGTCATTTTCAATTTTTGGTAGTAATAAAGAAATTATTTCTGGCATGGCTAATCAAATTTGACAACACTGATAAAAATGACATGGGTCATTTAGGTCTCACTGGACACCTTTTTTGGAATATTTTCATCCAACAATGACCTATTGCGGACAAATGATATTATTATATTGAAGATAAAAATAAAATCTAATTAATAATTTTTGTTGAAAGGATGATTGTAAGATTCTGACTGAGGTATTAAGGTTAATTCATTATAACTTGGAAAGCTGTATTAATACAGAACATAATGTTATCAGTACACAATAAAACTGATCTGTTATTGCTGCATTGTTGCAAATTGTAAAGATTCTCTGATTTCCCCTCTATTTCTATAAATGATATTGATCAATCTAAGTGCACTAATGTAAAAACTGTTTATGGCACCTGACCCAGTTTACCAGACCATGGGAAACAACTCTATTGTCGCAGTATTTACCTAAATTATGTATGGTAGCATGCACATATATTATACACAAATTTCAACTTGGTGATAAGAGGTAACATCCACGCTTGCACTGGTTGAAAATTTTCACCAACATAAAGGATTCAATGATAACAGTAGTAAAAAAAAGTATGTATCACTTTGAATTAAGTACAATGTGGGCACATACATACATACATGCATGCATGTGATGATGTGCCATTAAACCCTAATACATACATACATACATACATACATACATACATACATACATACATACATACATACATACATACATACATACATACATACATACATACATACATACATACATACATACATACATACATACATACATACATACATATGATTATTACATACAAAAACACAAATCAATTATTAATAATATCATTGAAATATTGCTAATTTTAAAAGTAGTTTAACTATTATTGTTGCTTTCCTATTTATGTTGGATACGTAGGCTCTTTAGCAGCCTTGTGTCAATTTGGGTCCATAAAGGCTACTATGAAATCAAAATGTAACCTTAACTGTGTAAAGACATGTAACTATTAGGATATAACCTATAATCATCAAACATCAGACGATACAATGAATATATTTCCTAGTCAAATCCAATGCAGGAACAGCTAGTTTGACTGGATTTCTGTATACAATGATCAAAGTAATTACATGCACTTTACAAAGAAGTAATGTTCATTCTTTTTCATTGTAAAATTATAAAAATGTTAACATTTCAGAGGACATTTCGCTATAAGATATTTGCGTCCTTACAGCTTTACATACGTAAAAAAACGCAAGACGACGAGTGTCCAATTTTAATCGGAAAATTCCTTTTTCCGCGATAATATAGCATTGGACTATACAACTGGTGGCTTTTATGCTGAACCGATACTACCACAATCCCTCTTTATTTTACATTTATTTTCGAAAGAAAAAAGCAAATTTGAACAGCTTCGGTGACAAGGCGGCTAAAAGAATCAGCATGTACCTTATTCATTATTAACGTTCGCTAGTACTATAACAAATTAGCATACTTTTTATCACCCTCAACCATGTAGATGTTTAGATACGTACCTCTGTAACAGACATATTAATACGTAAGCCAGGTTGGCTGCCATTTGTATACCAAGATTATTATTTCATTCCAAGATGGAAATATATTACCAGCGTGGTCATATGCAATAAATTAATAAAAGGTCAAGGTGATCATTCATATGTGCTTATATTAATTCATAATACAAATAAGATGATTTCGTTTTGTCAGATTTCATAGAACTTTATTCATAAAATGTCAGACTCTTGTGATATTACATCAGTAATGGAGATTTTAATAAATTACCTAATGTTCTCCCAGAATATGTATAATTAAAGTATAAACAAGTCAAATAAAATACAAAATACTAAAGTCAATTCAAATACAAAATATTTGGTTTCTGACTGAAATTAGTGTAGTGTAAAGTCATGACGGGTCAATCGCCTTTAGGTACGGCGAGAGAGCTCTAAGTACATATCATAAAGTTGCAAAACACATAGCTGACCATAATTACTCTATATATTTTAAAATTATATATTTGACTGGTTTGGTATTCAACACTGAGTGAAACAAATTATTAAAGTTAAACCTCTCAGAAAAAAAATCCACCCCTCACCACTAGTACTAATATTAGTACCTTATTACAACCACAAAAAAACAAGTTGAGGCTACGACATCGTTGCTACCCTCACCCCCAGCCCTTTCTAAAATAAAGGAATATTATACAGTGTACTTACACAAGTCAGAACATGGAATCCGATGGAAATATTTTTGAAATGGACTTCAATACAGCCAGACCACGTAATCTATAAGCACAAGCTTCATTTGCACAGCTGAGCTAATTATGTCAAGGGTTGTTTTTTTTATAAAAAGAATCATTAGCACATGCACGAGCAAATGGAGCTTAGGTTACTGACTGAAGAAACGAAAATCATTGACCATATGTTGGATAGCAACCTACCATTATAATAGGGGGGTGAGTTGGTATGCTCTTTTAAAACAACAATTTTCAGCACTTAAAATAAATAGCTTTATAAAAAATAACGTTATTGCTGTCAGAACTATATCTGATACAGTCTGACCACGAGATACGTTTGTCTCCTGAATTGTTCTCTTCAAAAGATGAATCACACTTGAATGTTGTTCCTGTCAAATGGAATAATCAGGTTTTCCATTTTTTATCTGAAGTAAAAAGTCCATCAATAAATAAACGTTGCTGCTTATCAAAAGCTTTAAGTTTGCGTCAAAATTCTCATTCATTGTTATATTGTGTAACACATTTGTTATATTTACACAATTGTTATATTGTGTAACAATATAGCTTCTGCAGCACGTCTCGTATATGTATTAAAGACCATTAGGTTCTCTACTTCATATTACCTATGTAAATTAGATAAATCGACTCTTCCAAAGCAGTGGCTTGACATAACAAGAGCAAACCAGTTGGAAAGTAGTCACGCAAATATAGCAGAGGGTTACCGTCGTAATTCAATGCATGTATTTTCTTTTAGTATTTCTATTCTGCTTTTTTGTGTGTGCAAGTTATACATTCAAGATTGCATATTTACAACTGCCCAGAGTTCTTTGCAAAATTGATGCGTTTGATACTATCGTTTCATATTTTCAAATTACATGTTCATAATTTCTTTAAACACGCCATCATTCTACATTGAAATATTCCAGTTCTGAGTAGCATTGTTGCAATATGACAGTCTATTTGAAAACATATTTATCACATATCACATATTAATCACCATAAAGGTACAAATGCGTAACAGTGTAGCAGGAAGGTGGTTTTTCCTCTCTCTCTCTCTCTCTCTCTCTCTCTCTCTCTCTCTCTCTCTCTCTCTCTCTCTCACACACACACACACACACACACTCAGAGCCTGATAGTCATTTCCAGTGATCATCGTCATCTCCATCATTGTCACGTTCTTTCCTCATTTCATTTCCGTTCCCTATTCCATTGACCCCTATGAATTGAGCTGCTTAAGGGTTGCAAAACTCCATTCAAGCATTGAAAAATAAAAATAATCTAAATATATTCCAGGGTTAAACAATTTAGTTAAATTATGAATAAATGTTATCCCAAAGAGGATTCAAACTCGGGACCCTTTTGTCTAAAATCTATAATCAGTGGCCGGCGATTTAGTCTTTTCTAACAATATTGATCCAATCATGTCAGAAAGCTTGCCTGTAGCTGTGGGTTGGTTCTTGCCGGATATATCCGGGTTCATCCCCACCATTCATACTGAGAGCCACATATGACCAATTCATTGGTAAGAATGACTATAACACCTAACCACCACATCCTCTGCAATAATAACACATTCTTGAAATAATGTGCGATGGAACTGGAATATTTTTACAAGTAATTGTAAACATTAATTATTTAATACTAATGCTTTTTCTAAATTACATTATCTCTTATTCAAAATACACAACCGCGGGCTTAAATAGTGTATCTGCTTGAAATTTACCATGTTTTCCTCAAAAAGACTAATAATGCATCATGGTCATGATACTCTAAATGTTTTATACGACTCTTTTGAAATGTTTCATGGCTACATATCCAACATGAAACGAGATCAGCGCACGGACGGTCGGACATATAAATTGAAAAGGACTGACGTTTTGTTGATTCCAGCAGCAGGCAGGGTGAACCCTACACAATTTTGTTCGAATCTTTAACGAAAAATAAAAGTTCCTGCAGAGGCTGAAAACAATATTACAACAACGCTAAACTAAAGTCTCTAACTTTTCTATTTCCATACGTCTGACAAATTCATCAGGTTAGCTCATTTTTGTTATATTATTGTTGACGTATTTTTACGATTTTGTCAGGTGATTTTGTTTACTCGTAAAGGGACCCAATTGTTTTCCTTCACCCTGCCTGCTGCTATTGATAGTCAAGGGGAGTTTAACTAAAGATTTTATCTAGACCAATCTACGAGCGTATGTATAAATTAATATATAGAGTTTCGTTTCTCAATTAGTTTTCCATCCTGATTTGTGAGTTTGAAATTCATTCATGACAATAATGGATTATGAACACGCAGGTAGATTTGATTTATTGGCTCAGGTACAATAATCCACCCTGGAGGTGATTGAATACTGGACGAATATAATATATATCCCTACTGAGCCTGATTAGACTTAGAAAGGTCAACGTGGTAGCTGCTATCAATTACATCGCATACTAGATTCAGTGCGATGGAAAATGTTATATTAACAATATTAGGTGAAATATGACGTCCTGTTCCATATGGGTCATTATTATATTTTTGAACAGTTGGAAACGGGATTAATTTTTTTCCATGAATCGCATATTCTTTTAAAGTGTTCATCAATAAGATCATTAACTGATTTGTTTAGTTCCTCAGAATTAAATACAGGTATTATAAATGTTGATAGTTGTTCTTGCGTAATTCCGAAATATTTTAGAAAAACTGTTGTGAAATAGCGATTGCCTGAAACAGGTTGAGATGGATCGTCTTCATTAATTATACTGTGTTCAAAAAATGTTTTTCGAATTGGTGGTGGTAGTACTACTCTTTTCTCTCTGTTAACAAAAACATTATTCATCAACTCTAAGTCTGAAGCAACTTGATTTAAATGTTGTATTGATTCAATTATTTGATTTTTTAAATCATCATTTTTAGAAAAATTAATACTTAAAAGTAAATATTGTATATTTCTAAATACACGTTTATGTTCAGATTTAATCGTATTAGCATAAAAATGTATTAGATCAATATCTAGTGTTGCTATGTTTGCATCTTTCTTCTTGCCACCAATATATTTTATAAAATATTCTGATATCCGATCTATATAATGCACAACTCTCTCAGTACCAGAATACAGTTTCCATGGATAAGCTTCTTCTACTTTTCGATTTTGACTTTTTTCAACATGGAAAACCCTGGAAAATACTGGACAAGACAAACCAAAATTGTTGAAGTAACAAATCATTTGTTGAATGCACAATCATATGTAATTAAATGTTCATGATATAAACAAACATTATAATACATAAATGTTGGTGTAATACAACTTTATATGTATGAAAAAATATCCTGATAAATATAGTTAAATCCTGACCACAACATATTCCTAACCAAAATGCATGCTTACAACAAGCTTGGCGAGCTTATGCAAGCAAGTAAGGGTGCAAAAGAACTTTTTCAAAGTCTGCAAGCTTGCAAAATCTAAAGTACTTAATGCAACTTGCATAAGCTTGAAATAATCAGTTGTGAAAGGGCAGTTCTGTATGAGATCAGTACTTCTTGAAATGTTGAATACATGTTGTGACCAGATCTTATACTCATTATTATAAACTACACTATCAAATTAAAAGATGTTACTTGTAATCTAGTTTTTATTTATAGCATCTAATAATGCACTTGAGGTAAATAAAATACATTTTCGGTATTGCAAAATGCTAAGAACTTGAATTACTAGTGCTTTAAACTCGTACATAAATAAAATATATTATTCCAACATTTTTCTATGTTTAAATTAACTATGAACATATTGATATATGTCAAAATAAACTGAATTATTTCTTGAGCAAGGCAAAATATGAAATATTACTTTGTCTACAAGTGTCTTTTTATTATGTTCAATTTTTACAAATATTATACCGGTATGTTAGAGAAAAATTAAACTTTTTTGCATAAAGGAAATTCTTTACGTGATTGAACACTCTAATAGCTAAGTAGTCAGTTTTTCAGGTGTAAAGAATGTGTAAAGATTCCATTTAGAAAAATGCTGTTAAAAAGTAAGTGCTGATTGCAAAGATAATTACAGACTAACTTAATACAGCAAGATATTTGATGGCAAGAATTTTTAAATCTATTTACCAATAATGTATGTACCATCAAATATAGTCTCGGTAAATCTTGTAATATTAACTTCTGGCATTAAGTTAATGAAAGAACTGTCATATATTTGTTTCAAAGACAATCTGCAGCCAGGAAAAAATACTTGTCAGTTATTTAATTAATAAAACAATTTTTTAAATATATAGTTTTTGTTTTCTTTGAGATAGAGAAGCATTCCATTTTGTCAACATGCTATAAATAATTAAACTTTGTGAATTTTGCTCCTTTAAAAAGAAATCAAATAAAGGTACGCAATGTGGCTTTCCGCGACAGATACTGAATTCGGTATCGAGTCATTAAAAGCGGTAACATCCCCTGTTTACAGTTAGCAGACTGGTTTATGAAATGTAAATGTACATGCAATAAATTTGAGTAGAAAGAACTCAATACAACCATTTTAGCATCGCGTTAAGACGCAATTTTCAAGGTTGAATCGCCACAATTTACGTCATTAATTTGGAAAATTTTAATGCTATCTGAACCAGTATATGTGCAGTAACCGATCCTATATTCAGAGAGATAATCTGCAATCACGGAGTTATAATACCGGTGAATAAACTATAGATTGTTTCGTATTTTGCCAGTTTTCGTGACTTTAGTTTTGCGCTTGCATTGTTTCACTCCTAAATATGTCAAAATATGAACTTATAATGTTGCTTCACCCAATGATTGAGATGGCAACGCTGCAGATCATTATTATGATTATTGTTACACTTGCCAAATCGATGAATGTGCTATCAGCTATCGACAATATGGTTAAATGCACGCTTGTAAATCCCTTTTCCGTTATTCTTAGGGTATTTTTCCTTTCGCATATCAAATCAACAGTTGTTAAGAGGTTATTACTTAGGTTATTATTATTTA
The DNA here is from genome assembly GCA_016746295.1 of Potamilus streckersoni. Taxonomy (NCBI): domain Eukaryota; kingdom Metazoa; phylum Mollusca; class Bivalvia; order Unionida; family Unionidae; genus Potamilus; species Potamilus streckersoni. The sequence continues at coordinate 33,938 of JAEAOA010002113.1, read as the reverse complement.
GTTCTTTACATCCTCACAGAAGATGGCTGTTTTTTTATTTCAAAATCTCCTAAGGTACATAGTTTCATCGGATTTTTGTTGTTTAAAACTCTCAGGTGTCATTAATTTGATATGCGGCGTAGACCTTTCAAAATGAATAGTAAAACTGAAATTTAGGGCTAATTAAAGAATGATCTTGAACAACACTTACTTATAATTCCTGGACTTGATAAGGTATTTTAATAAACTAAAAATGAAATGCTTTTGACAATGAGGTATATATTCATTTTTTTCTTCCTGATTACATAGTACATGTTGCTGAAATCGATTTCAGTGGATGATAACTGGATAACACCAGAAGCTGAGGAGGATGCAAAATTTTATTCTGAGGATTTTGTTTAGCAGAAGTGATTCAGAGTAATTTTAATGTAGTAAAAGTATAGTTTGCTCATACAGATCCTATTCATAGGCTTTTATTTTTATATGATTAAATATTTAATGATTTGACGACTTCATTTTTTTATTGTGACAGAAAGATATCATTCTAACTGATGTTCACCATATAATAACATTTTCATTTTAATATTTGATATTACATACTTTTCGCACATCAAAAGCCAGAAAAATGAAGGTATGTAACTTTGCATAGAATTACAAAACAAGCTTACCGCAACCTTGCATTGCTGTTAAAATCTCTTGTTTTCATGAATTAATTTATGGGTTTTTCAGCTAAATGTTAGTGTTGTTCAGGGTTTCCCAGCGTACCCAGGACAGAGGCTGGAAGATTAGATCAAATATTACAGCGTTTTAGATGCTTAAAATTGTCCAGTGCTTTCCAGCTTATCATGGACAAAACCTGGAATATTAGTCCAAATATTTGAGCGTTTTCCATGATAGAATTTTCCAGCGTTTTCCATCGTTTTTCATGGAATATGATGGACAACCTATAGCCGGATTGTTAATTTCATTTTTGGTGATTTGATTTGTCCAAAAGGGTTCTTATCAAATCCATTTTATAGGGAATTGAACTGTCCAAAGGGTCCCTATCAATAAGGTTTGTGTCGAAAAGAGACCCTTTTACTGAGTAATTGTGATTTAATGTTTCCAAGAGTGTCACTATCATTTGCTGAAATTTGATTTGTGTCCAAAAGGGTCCCTATCAAATTCATTTATGGTTATTCGATTTGTCCAGAACAGTTTCTTTCAAATTCATTTATGAAGAATTGTGTCGAAAGAAGGCCCTATCACTGATTAATTTGTGATTTAATTTGTTTCCAAAAGGGTCCATATCAATGTCACTCATTGACTTTTCATTTATTAGCAGCAGGGCGGGCGAACCCTACACAATTTTGCGACAAAATCGATTAAAGCCTCAGAATGCCCAATAAAGCCTTCCTACGAAATCTCATATTTTAACCAAAAAAAAATAAAGACCCCATTTTACAAATGGAGCCTTAGCGATTTTGTCGTGAATATATTGTCATAAACCACCCTCAAATTGCTGCCAATAATTGCTATCATCTACGTCGCAAATATGTTGTCATCTCGCCCTCCCTGCTGCTGATTAATACAAATTATTTAACTAAATATTTTATCAAGTCCAATACGATATCGTGACCGAGGGTCGTGTAAATTTATTGTTATAAATCCATATGGGACTGACTGAGCATGACTAAAGTAATTTTTAAATCCATTGAAGTCCATATCGGAACACCATCTCTGCCAAATATTTCGTAGCGTATGTGTATCAACGCCATTGAATACAGCAAGAATATTGCAGTTATCGCGAATCACTTTTGGAATTTGAGTGTAGCGTTGAGTGACATATATCACGTCAGTGTTTTTATGCCTACCTCGGGAAAATATTCTAGCAGGGTTCGTTTGATTATCTAACATTACATCATCGTACACTACAAGATTGTTTATGTCTCCATCGAGATCTTCTACTGATGTTGCATCATTAATATCAGTAATAAAGTCGATTACACTTTCACCTTTAATTTCTGATGCATTTTCATTATAATCTTTTAGCACTTCATAGCACCGTTTATCATCTACGGATGGAGCAACTAAATATAATTTGTCCCACTTCATAAATCGCATTATCAAATTAAGCAGCAATTGTGTTTTACCCGATCCAGATGGTCCGATTATAATGGAACGGACAGAATTCGCAAGCGCTGCGTGGTGTTTTACCGGTTCTCTTCTTTTAGTCGCTGAAAATTCAATTATATTCATAACGCTATATATAAATTATGGATCTATATTGTGTTAAATGTAAATAGCGTACTGATACAACCGATCAGACAACCATTACAACTAAAAACAATAGACTAGCGCTTACTGGTAAGTGTGTAACATGTGGTACAAAAAAATTTAGATTTTTAAAAAAAGCAACTCGGAGGTGATATTGCCGCAAAACTTGGAAAACTCCCCAGAACCCCATGGGCAAAATACCCCGGAGAAAAACACATTACAGGATATAGTTACTGTGGTCCCGGAACGAGATTAGATCTCAGACTTGATGATCAAAATCAGCCCCGGCCTGGTGAGTATCCGATAAATGCTATTGATAAGGCATGTCATGCTCAAGATGTTGCATATAAAAGCAATAATTTGCAACAAAGACATCTCGCAGATGTAAAATTAATTCATGCGTTAAATGCTATTCCCGATAAATCCTTCAAAGAAAAATTGGCTTCATGGTTGGTCAAATCAGCTATGAAAGGCAAATTGGTGTTAGGTGCTGGTAATTAAAAACACCAGTGTTTTTATAGTATGGAATCTATTTATTATTCTCCGAAAGGATACTGGAGGGGTAAAGCAGCAATCAGTAAACTCGCTAACGCTGCAAAAGTGAAAAAGTCCACTGCGGAAGATTGGTTATCCAAACAAGCTATATGGCAAATTTGTCTACCACCGCCTAAACAAATTAATTATTCTCATTTTGATGTTACCGTACCCAATGCAGTTCATCAGGCTGATTTATTGTTTTTACCACATGACCATGGTTACAAATACGCGCTAACTGTAGTTGATATTGCGAGTCGATTTAAACAAGCAGAACCATTAAAAACAAAGTCATCTTCTGAAGTCGCTTCTGCATTTGAAAGTATTTATCGACGAGGTCCTCTAAGATGGCCAAATCTATTACAAGTTGATCCTGGCAAAGAGTTTCAAGGTGCTGTTCTATCATCAATGAAAACTCATAATGTTACAATACGACGGGGACATACTGCGTTACATCGTGATCAGGCAATTGTAGAACGATTTAATCGAACTCTTGCAGAACGGTTATTTGGATATCAATATGCAAAAGAATTCATCCAAGAAAAACGATCTCGTGAATGGGTCCAAAGGTTACCGAGAGTAGTTGCAGCGTTAAATAACGAGATTACTCGAACTATTAATATGAAACCAAATATTGCAATAAAAAAATATATACCAGAATAACCACAACGGGTTAGCACTCAGCCACTTCTCGGTAATGTTACTGTGAGATATTTATACGAACCAGGAGAACTTGAAGGTGGTAAAAGAAGAGCTACTGATCCTATATGGAGTGTTACTACGCATAAAATTTCAACCATAACGCGATCAACTGGTAGACCTCCAATCTACAGATTGGATTCAACTGCACCTCAGCGTGGTTTTACACGCGAACCATTACAAGTCATTCCGGACGATACTCAATTACCGCCACATGGTCTTAACTAGCTCCGTTACGTCTATTACACTCAAGACAGGTCAATATCACATTGTTTCTGACATGACCAAGATTGTTATTTTTTCTGTCTACGGTGAATTGTCGAGGGTCTTTATCCGAATACTGCCAGTGCATTATACAATTGCAACTGGCGCAGTGATTATTCTGTTGTTCTTTTAATGTGATCATTACTTCAGCATCAATATCAAATTCTCGTTGTTTTTTTTTGTCCTGCTGTTTGTAACCAGAGAGTTTTATTAATGATGCTAATATCAGTGTTATCATCGTTTGCATTAAAATCATCATCGAAAACAATCCTTCGTAGTTGATTTATTCGTCGCACTCGGACACTGCGAGATAGACTAAATTTGACCATTCAATGCGATTATCAACAATCCAAACAATTGTATCCGTGATGGTCAATCCTTGTGACGAGTGTATTGTTGTTACATAACCAAGCGTCCATGGAGATTTATCAGCGCATAATGCATCTTCTACAGTATTGATATCAACTAGCACAATATCATTTAACTTTAGAATCTGTTTCTCCGTCTGGCCTGGAATTTCAACTTCAATATTCTGCTTTCGTGTGTCCAATGGTCTATAACACAACGGTACTGGAAACGTTGGGAATTTTTTCTTGTATAGCTCAAACAACTTTTTCTGAAGTGCGTCTCTGACTATCTTTCTACTTGCTACTACAAAATCATTTGGTCTCCATGTTTCCCAAAAATCATTCATAGGTGTTTCAGAAATTATTTCACGCGTTACTTCACATTGAATTCTATCGGGTTGTAATCTAATTAGGTTTTTAAACTCACGTAACTGCTCATCGAGTGCTCTATAGTCAGTATCAATTTCTTCGTAATAATCAACAAATCCTTTTAACCAATTATGCGGACTTCTACCAACAAATGGTGGTGGTTGACCATGATCTCCGCACAATATAACTTTTGTATTATTTTGCAATAACCAATCAAGAAACATTTTTAATACATCTTCTGAAACAGTACATGCTTCATCCCAAATAATAACCGCACGAATAAATTTCTCACCCATTCGCTCAGGAGTCCAAGTATCGCCCTTGTATCGAAAAAAACTATGATACGTGCAAGCTTCAACGGAAAATTCTTTGTATTTTTGGTGTTGTATTATCTCTCTCACTAGTCTATGGGTTGGTGTGAGTACAATCATGGACTTTTTCTCTCGATATAATTCTATCACACGTGTTGTCTTTCCAGATCCACCACAACCGTTTAAATAAACTGTTTTATATCTACAAATTGGATCTGATATCGGTGGTGCTTGAGACATAGAAAATCCTTCGGATTTTTCACTGATAGAATTATCGTTCTTCAGGTAACTGCTTTTAATTTCAACGTCTGCTGATTCAGAATAATTGCATTGTATTTCACGTTTAATTCACCATGTTCCCCAAGACTCTTCGCTATTAGTAAATTTAGTTACCTCTTTGATATATTTTTTATCGATATACATTGAATCAATTGCAACTCTAACTGCTATACTAGGAAATCTATTTATCATTGCAAATAAATTGATAGATGCATAACCCAGCATAGAAGCTCTTAAATGTAGATCTGCAGAGCTTTCTCCATCACTGTAAGTAACAATTCTACCTAACTTTGTTTTATTGGACAAGAAGGCTGTTTTACAATTTGCGTATCTATTTTTCTCTACTGCATCTTTAATAACGAAGTCGTATTCGGCATCATCTATAATCAATCGTGAGGATTGTCTTTTAAAGTTGACTTTTTTCCACCTTGTGTAAATTTACCGATTATTCTTCGGCCGAGATCCTTTGCTTCACTATTTCCTTGATCAAATATCTTTTTTGACCATTCAATGATGTACTCCTCGTCAGCATCAATATGTTTTCTAGACTTATCGATTATACTATCAAAACATTCTGGTTCTGGTAACCAGACATTGGTTTGTTTTCGATATGAGATAATCGCTTCGCTGACAATCAACGAAACTAACATTTTACAATCAATCATATATCGCAATAACACTATTGGTAACCACATCCTTTCAGCCATGTGTCTACCAATCCAAACATAACAACACGGATGAAGTCCTTCAGCGAATTCAAATGATACTACGCGAGCAAAACCGGTCAAATCAAAATCAGGCAGTGGTCCATTAATAGCAACGCGAGTCATTTCATGTGTGGGATGTCCAAACCGTTTAAAATTCTCACCAGCGAATCCATATCCTAGAAAACTTCTTGGATAACAGGCAACGATATCAACTGATATCATACTTTCACGATTGTACTTAACGTTCCATAGACCGCCATGATAATATTCCAGACAGCTGGATTGAACATCCTGTAAAAACTCTTTTCGTGTTGGTTTCCAATTATTTTTCTTTCTTGCAAAATGAGCTGCAACCGATGGAATTGTAAAACAATTTGTAAGTAACTGTTCGTAATCGTCGGATTTTTCATTAAAAACGCTAGCGTTTTCACTGAGACTTATTGCTAGATTTTTCATCCTATTATGTAGACTTTCACTACGATATAATTCACCGTTAGGTTTCACAAATTGATTGAATTGGCATTCTTCATCTTCAAAACTATGAAATAGCCATACTGATACAGGGTCGTTTTTACACAAACTAGCAATAGCATCGAATAATCTTTCTTCAGTGAGAATGCCATCCTTGGTAAATTCTCCTGGGATATACTTCACTGTTCTGTCTCGCGGGAATATTGTAACCGCGGATGTCCATGCGTGTTTGTTATGATCAATAATTTTGATTGGAGCTCCGTTTTTATTGTATTTCGATTCGTATAATACTTCGCCGGTTATCGTTGAAATGGTTATCGGAAATCTCAACGACTTTTCCAATCTAGCTATATCGGAAATAGTTGCTCCGTTCTCTTTCACTGTTAGCTCCCATTGACCTACTTTTTTACGTCTTAGATCGGTTAATTTATTCCCATGGAGTGCATTTGTAAAGTGTTCTATGACATGTTGTGCCACACAATTGAGTAGTTTTTCTACTGACGTTGACTGTTTCATTGGTGCTAGTTTTCCAATGTCAGGTTTCTTTTTTAACGGATACATCCCATAAACAATTGCTGTTTCAGAATACGCTTTTTCATAGTATGGTTTATCAATTCCAGTTAACAGCCCAGGTCTGGAATCACGGCTAATAATGACTGTTGTCCTATATTTGAGAATTGGCTCAAATTTGTCTCTTATAACCCAATCGCCCGATTCTAAATTGATAATGAATTTCACTCTGAGAAAATACCTTTTATTGTCAAGTTGTGATAGTATCATAGCTGCTGTTTCATCATTCATTCTAGCATCAACAACACCATCGATTTTAAATGTTGACCAGGTGTGTGATGCACCGTCCTGTTTAAACTCATTAACACAATCTCGTATTTTTCTAATCAGACTTTTATTATTTATTCTCTCTTTTGGTACGTCTTCGAGGGTTCTATCAAGACTGAATTTAATATTTTTCCAAGGCTTGATTGTCGATAATCTCTTGAATTCTTCATTCATATAAATAAGACGAGTATTTAAATAGAAAAATTTGTTTATATATAATGAATCACTGCAAATGGCTTATGATTGGATCAGTAACCCCATGCAATAAATCGTGTAGAGGTGAATTCTGTGGATATCACTTACAGAGTGTCAGAAATAATTCGACAGGCCCGTCCCCATGCATAAATTGTGGGGTGGGTGTGAGAGGAAAATCACAATTATGTATCAATTGTGGGGGTAAGCGGTTTAGAGAATTGAAACGTTTTTATGATAAACGAATAAAAAACGCTATCATTGACCCTAACCATGACTCTGTCAAAGACAAAATCATAAAAAACCCTCAATACTACATTAATAGATTTATAAATAAAGCAAATGAAGAATTAGATAAATAGTATTATTATATATAAATGGAGCAAGAATTCATACCACATCCAATACTTGTTAATTATGAAATATCTGCTGATGGTGATCTTAGAAACCGCAGACTTAAAAAGCATGGAATACGTCTAAAATAATATTTAATCAACTATTTGAAGTCAGTCACTGCTAGTTCTTTTTTTCATGATGGCAAGTATTTTGCATTAAAGCCGCTTTTTGCACATGTTTGTCAATCAAGAATAAGGCTCAAAAGTTATACACACAAGCGGAAAGAGAATATTATATCACACAAAAAGATTACCTCAGGTACACTGCTTTCTTGCTTGACAAACAGTTCTCATATTAGTCACAGTGTCTTTATTACCCTAACGTAAACGGTTCAATGTTGTCAGGTACGCCGTTGTATTTACTTCACGGATGCTGATTACTTTCCTATTTTTGTGAAACTTTTTTTGTTGCATAACATTACGAAAGACAGTCTAATAAGGAAACAAGGTCACCGGAGTGGCCAGTAAACAAGATATAAAAAGGCTTGTAAATTGAACGGATTTGACTTAAAACAGTGTTGATTCTACGTTCGGCAGATATACTGTCAGAGTTGATTTCTGGTAAATGATTTCCGTTTGATGGCGTATATTAAAATATAGTGCTAAATATCTTATCCTCAAAACAATCCGCCAAACTGTTGCGTTTACAGTATATTAGTGAATGCAAGAAACGACCGGCTTTTGTCCAAATATTCTGCAATAAATTTCAATACAAAGCGCTTAACCCGCAAATTAAATGACAAATACTGTTGTTGTTGTTGTTGTTGTTGGGCTTAACGCCATTTTTCAGCACACGATAGGCTATTCATGGCGGCCAGTATTAATGGTGGAGGAAGAAACCGGGAAATCACCGGAAAGAACCACCGACCCACGAGAAGCTACTGGCAAGCTTTCTCATATATCTACATTAGCCGAATCCTAGACTCGAACACACGCAGACAGAGGTGAGATGACAGTGATCCGTAACGGACAGCGCTTTAGACCACTCGGCCACTCGGGGCCCCTACGTATGAATACTGTAGCCATCACAGAGTGAATAGTCAATGGTCTTACCGAATCTGCACAAATCATCTGTTGCAGGAAGAGTACGCACAAAGTTCATACAGTTATTTGGGAAATGCAAATCACCTTGCGGAATATAAATCGGAAAGGATTCAGGTCTAGAAATAAAAACATTAAAGATTCAATAAAAACAGCAAATAAAGTGTTACTGACATCTGAATCATTTGATAAATTTATAATACAGTTTTATCATAAATCATTTGAATTTATGACATTTGTATTTTAATTCCTTATTTCAGTGGCTGGCTAGTACTATGATAAAGTTCACGCAAACAACTGAAATCAAGCTGGTTACTTATTCCTTATTCCTTATTCCCAATTCAATAAGGAATAAGTAACCAGTTATTTATTCCCGATTCAAACATTTTCACATATATTTGAATACTTATTCCTTATTCACAAAAAGATTTTTATTTATTCATTATTGCCAATTCTGTATGTAATTGGTTACCACTTAATTAATGCAGATGAAAGCTCTATAGAGCTAGCATTGGTGTAAATCTGACCAGATCGGTGAAATACGAGTGTTACATAAAGCTGAATATAGACAGATCACGGTGGATACCTAGTAATGGTTTAGGATAATAATAGGACTACGTGTTTGGTAATTTGAAATATAATTAATATTTGTATTAGGCATTTGTTTCGTGTTTTGTATGCATGGAGTTAGGGATTAGTATTCGGGCTCGAAATTGTTCCTATGAATGTAGATATGTTTTAATGATACAGGCGTAATGAGAATTTAAAATTTGATGTACCGCAATAAAAAAAAACATTCCTGAGTAAATAGTGTTAGAATTGTAGATTTTCAAGGCGTTAAATATAGCCAGTACTTTAAGTGAATATAAAGAAAAGAAACCATCTACTTGAACATTCCTGTGTAAACAGTCAAAAAGGGGTGCTTTAGGGGTACCGGCTATGAAAAACGCGATAATGTGCATCAGATGTATCAATATCTTGATTTCATGGAACCCTTACTTAGACAATTTTGATTTCAGTGCCTCTTGTGTAGTATCCACATAAAATCCCTTTCTAACAACAGAGAAAGTTTAAAAGAAATTCGTTGATCCGATTTCGAGAAAGTCGTGACTAAATTGGGCAAGTCGAAAAGAAAACATGCCGTACCATTATATCGTACGTTTACATTTGGGCCATTACATCCACTCTTTATACATGGACCCTTCGTAGATATTATATTACTTGGAGATAGAGTCCACCTACGAAGGAAGTCCTGACGAATTTCGTGGAGACGAAACAGCCAAATAAGGGGCGCCTTAGGGGTACCGGCTATGCAAAACGCGCCCAGGTGAATCCGATGTATCCATAGTTTGATCTCATGGAACCCTTACTTAGCCAATTTCGATATATCTGTTTCCATAGGTCACACATTTTGTAGTAAACAAATTATGAAACCTAAACAAAGATACAGTATATTTTTGAAAAGAAATTTCATTATCTACTACCAATTTTTCAACACTAGCTATCAAGTATAATGTGTTATCATGATTATATAGCAAAAATTTAATCATACCAGATATCGTACGGCGACTTTCGAATAGTTATTTCATTGCTATTTTACCAAGAAGATATTTGCTACCTTTTGCAAAATACTTCTAGTTGTCCAGGTCTATCATGTATTTTTTGTACCGATTTTGGCTGATTGGATCGTGTACATTTTCATATTTTGATGAAAGCGCATTTCTTAAATTTTCCAGATACGGAAAACAGTTGCTATCGTCTGATCTAATAAAACAAATTTTGATTTTGTCATACTTACTAAAACAAATATCTGAAGTGTCATCATTAAATTCAAATGATAATTGCTGGTTATTGACCATTATCATTTTTATTTTGCTTATTTTATTTTAACTCTATCGACTAACGTTAAATTTTCGAATATTATTTTTGATGTTTACACAATATTATTTAAATAATGTCCAAGCACGAGAGTATTAATTCCGTCCTTGCAATACGTTTTATCATGGAAATTGCTTAGTCCACGTTTTATAATTGTATTCGTTTCAAGTTTATGATGATTCGTCCTAATGACATTCGGTTTTATAAAACTGATGTCGTTGTTTAGAGCTGCTTTGAAATCTGCAAAATTCATCATCTTTTTCACATGTCCACGAGGGATACCTTTAGCTTTCTTTGTCAGCTTATTGTCATCTCATATAATAGCATACATTTTGCTTCCTAGTACAACATACTCTCACCAACACAAACAAATTCATCTTTCATTTTTCCAATAATTTGTTTATTCGAATTATCATTTATTTACTATATTGGATAATCTAATAAATCAAATAGATCCTTGTTATTGTAAATATCCTGATAGACATCTTCACATTTTATATTATAAACTGGCGAGTTCGTATCGGTAAATATCAACTCCAAATCTGGCCACATCTTTTTATGTAAAATTATAGTAAAAGTCGTACATTAGCCACTTTGAAATATCAAGCACAGCTGTACCAATATAAATTGGCTTATTTCACTTTAAATTTGTCTTTCGTCGTTTTATTGCAGCAAGATTTTTATTAAATATTTTCATACTAACAAAACTGTCGTCGTTAACTAATTTATTTTTGCGAGTTATGTCATTGACAATCTTAATATTGACCTTTTCCGTATATTTTCCATAGTTTAGCCATGCACTAAGTTATTCATTAAATTGAATTTTTTTTTCAAATTCAGTTTTAGCTACGACACCACTTTTCATATTTAAGTCAATATAATCTGCCATTCACCGCGACTGATTAAACTTTAACACGCGATGAACTTTTCTCATAACTATTAAAGCCTCTACTACTTGCTTTAGATTTTTATAATGCCTAATGTAATTTATTTTATCTAACAAACTTGGAACAAATGTATTAACAATATAATTATTTTGCAGTTGTCATTGCACGTTGTTCAGGCGATAATAAACTATAATCGTACTTCATTGACTCCGCGCAAAATGGATAGTCGTTATGTAGATAATGTAACGAACTAGGATACTCTAGATCAACTTCAACAAAATAGCTGATATCGGTAATTTTTTTCAGTTTCTTTAAGAAATTGGTTTAGAGTTATCCAAAGAAACCCACCGCAAGACATTGTCTGTGATATCACATACCCGTACAAATTCACAGTCTAAATAAATAATGTAACTCGACGGAAGATTTGTATCATATTTGATTTTAGCTACTCCATATTTTTTTGTTATAACACTGATTCCGCCTCTGATGCCTTTTTCAATAAAGTTAAAAATATCGACATCTGTTAAGAGATCTAATTCTAGTTTGCTCGTTTTTTGTAGAGAGTCTAATACATAATTTGCATGACTAACCGGACGAAAATTCTCGAAAACATCTACTAGCAATAATACATCCGTTTTAGATATAAATCGTGATAATCACCAAATGCTTTACAGACAAATTTATTCCACATATCTTGTACATATTTATACTCGTCGTCACTGATGTTGTCATTTTTGAGTTGTGAGTAAAATTCATCTTGGTCATGTAGAGAGGTTTCATTAAATCTGCTCCAAAGGTCAAGATACTCGTACTGAAAGATACCTTTTTTGTCAGATCAGCATAGTTTTCTCCGAAGCAGTTTCGCAGATTATTAAAATGCTACAACCTTTAACGAGCTCGTCTAATGATGCTGCCATAATTTACATGCTGTCGATAAAGCGTAATCTACCGAGCGTCACCGACATATACTTTTCAAAATTATTTGGAATACATTTTATCAAGTTATTCAATCTTAATTTAGCTTTAATATATTTATCTCCAAAAGGTTCTATAATGATAAAATTGTCGTAGCCACGAGAATTATGTAAAACTATGGGAATAAAATCTGAGCATGAAATTTCAAATTACAACTGTTATGAGATGCTCCGCGATATTGGCCGGGCAAATGACAGTGATCTCCCAATTTTAAATTTAGAGACAAATCATGAATTCGACTGATTCGTCAGCTGGTAACAAATTTAGAGTTTAACTAACATTTATCTAAATATGTTAATAATTTTTTGCACACATAAACTTGATCCATTTTATACTGACTCTTACTCATTGTTAATGTTTGGCTTTAGTTTATACCACAAAACCATTTCAAGCTTACTTGATGAAAACATTAAATCATCATTAAAAACAATGATGGAAAGAAAATACAAAGGGTGATTTTGTTAATATTATTGCTACAAGTAAATTTGAAAAGCTAGTTAAGAACCCGGAATGCACATAATAGTATGATTTCAACAGGCCGTTCTGAACGATCCCTTAATTATATAACGATTCTGTGACAAGGTGTTTTCCTTTTGTCACCGCTCCGGTGGCATTGTGGTTAGAGTCTTTTCTTCGGATGATGGATGTCGCGGATTCGAATTCCGGACGAATCATGCCAAAGATTTATAAAATGGTACTAACAGCTGGTGTCACGATAATGTGAATAGGTGGGATATGATGATATATGTCTGCGGCATGATGCCCCAGTGATAAACATCTCTATAAACTGCCATACTGCAAACATCTTAGCGATATGATCCAAAAACTGTTAAAACTACGTTAAAAAGCTAAATTTCTCTCTCGTACTCTCTCTCTCTCTCTCTCTCTCTCTCTCTCTCTCTCTCTCTCTCTCTCTCTCTCTCTCATATACACACATAAAGACACGTTTAAACATTTATAATAAAACTAACAAATGGTTCGGAACAAAATTGTTAAAAGGCTTGCCGTATGTATCACCTAGCAAGAACAAACAAAAACCGAGCACAAACATATAGAACAAACCTTGTCAACACAAGCAAAAATACAAGAAATCCCATCAATGATCAGAGAAAATAGTTAAGCGGAAAATTGAGAGAATACGAAAAGTAAAAAAGACAAAGGATTATTGCAAGATAATAAACAACCTAGGAAATGGTACAGAAGGAGAAGTGTTATCCTTGAAGAATTATATTGTATGAATGTTTTAAAAATAAGTCTAATATAGGAATAAATATAAATCTGTTTAAACTCATTTTACATCCAAGCAACAACAAAATCTAAACATAACAACAACATATTCTGTAGATTAGTAACTGAAATTACATATAAACATTTTGCGTTAGGGTGTATGGAAAATAGGATTAAATTAGCACTCACTGAATGCTACAGAATACAAGTTATGCTGACTGCCAGTTTATCTTTTTAAATATTACTTGCACATTTTATTTATCAAAGAACATGCAATTTGTTTTGCATAAATATATATATAGGTTTCACTCATATGAATGTAATATCGCATATTGACAAATTTCTCTTCCCCCTCTCTCTCTTATATATATATATATATATATATATATATATATATATATATATATATATATATATATATATATATATATATATATATATATATATATATATACCAAATGATCAAATGATACACTCAAGCAAAATCTGCTGTAATTATCCTAATCACTTTTGTTAACTTCAGCTCTGGCACAAGGTAGCCATTCTTAATGCAGTTATTATTTTTGTATGCAAATAAATAGCTATACATGCAATAATTAGATGTGCTTCATCAATGAAAATTGCCCAACATAACATTAACTGAACAACACTTAATGCATTGTACTCACTGGTGTACTAAGGGGTGGGGCTGCAAAGGGTGTGGTTTGCTAGAGTGACAGTCGGGACGGGGGTGCCATAGAGAGAGTGTTGACAAAGCAGTAGCTTGTTATCTGGCACGTTCTTTGTTTGCCTGATTCGAGTATATCCAAAACTTTAAACTTCATTTATCGGTTTTCGTGACCAAATATATTTTATTTTCTGTTTAATACTTCAATGTTCCAATCCCCGCGCTCCTGGTACCACCCTTAGTGCGTTCGTTAGCTGCACATACGAAAACAAAAATTGTGTTTGACAAGTGAGGCAATGGAAGGATCGGCTTCGGTTGCCAACACTTTAGGTACGTCCCTGACTGTGCTGCAGTATATCTTTCATCATATACGATCTACTATAATATTTTTAAAGTTTCTATCAATATACACACCATAACATGGATGATACGAGTATAATTCAAATTATTGCGAGGAAAACAAAGGCAATTTCCTGTGTGTGATGTTTATTTTCATTCCGATTGAAACATGATTAAATATGACACTAAACTTGTGTACATAAATTCCAACTATGGTTATAACAACATAATGCAAAATTAGTTAGAAAACCGATACAAGGAAAATTATATTGTTTATATCTCGAATAAATCATAACATGCAACTTATTACTAGTAGTACACAAAAAATGATGAATGGAATTAATCTTGTTTATATATAAGCATATGTGACCAATGTTTTGAGATTCAAGTAAAAACAAGCTTAACCTTGTATGTAAATATCAATTTAAATTACCAAGAGAACTATTGCTGTACAAAAATCTTTCATAATGGCATAACAGTTAACATTAAAGTTACCGTCTATACATTTACATGAATATAGTACAAAACAATGTATACTTCATAGATCTTGAATGCTTTGATTTACTGACAATATGAAATGTAACTTTTAATTATTTTACTCATATGCTTTAAGACAACTGGAACATCACGTGCTTATTTCTGGCATCAAATTCAGTTTCTTGTTTAAATTAGTAAGAAGACGTATACATTTTGTTAAATAGTTCTCTTGAGGATTTAGATGTGCCATGCAATAAAAATGAGGACAATAACACTATCAATATCTCGTGTAAATATATAAAGTTACATCGCCATCTAGTTTCCATATAGTGACGTTGCTTTTTTAACTGAGATTATTTGATCATGCTTTATTATTTCTTCATCCCCACCTGATGTTATCAAATACGTATATATGTTTTTAATAAATTTTTCGTCTAATGTATGAATTTGTGTACTGTTTTCATGGTTGCTATTGTCCACAGTGTCGATAATTAAATCATTTTCCTGTATTTGTATGTAGTTGCTGTGCTTAAACATTCGGGTAAGATTCTCTATATAATGTAGCAAATCGCTGAAAACACTTTCCCATATTCTCTTTCATGCAATGCAATTATTATTATTTCATATATCATATATATATATATATATATATATATATATATATATATATATATATATATATATATATATATACATTCACCGTTTATTCTCTCTCCATGAGGGGATGTTACGACCATTATGCTGGTAATCGTGTGTATGAAGAGACTGAATGCTTAGAAAACACTTGTTTTTACTGGCAAGTAGAATTGTCTATTAATAAATGCTTCTCTTGTGTATGGAGAAGGATGCAAAATAGAACTTGTATGAATGACGATACTTTATCCTACTTGAAATGTTCCAAAGCAAATAATTGATGATTCAGTCCAGCAGAATAGAAAAAAAAAATCGGTCGGAGTGAGAGAGGGAAGATAAATGTCGATCTTTAATCATTTCCTATAAACTCTACCAAGACGAGGATGAAGCAATTAATCCCGAGGAACACTGATGATTATAACTTCATTAACTTTTCAGCCATACTAATAATTTTGCTTAACTGATATTTCAGGCGTTCTTGCATTGCCTCCTTTCTAAAGCAAAAAATGTATTCTTTTATAGTCACAAACATGTATCCGTTTTGTTAAACGTATTACAAGAACGCGAACCTGTCTGAAATGTGTCTCCAGACATCCTATCATTTAGTACACATTAGTCTCATTCGCAGTATGACAAAACAAATTATCTTTGATGCGAATATTGCATATTGCATTAATGGCGACTTGACTGAAAAGGGGCTCATTTCCAGAGCGCCAATTTGTAGATACTAATACACTGATCACAGTTTCAATAAATCAATGTACGATCAGAAAAAAGATTCTGCAAGAATGAAAATATATAGTACATTTCTGATAGCAAATGTGTTATTATGATATTTATACGAGTACAATTTTAAAAAGAATTTTGAATTTTTACGCAGCAACTTTAGGATTATCCTTCATTGATGTGACACAACACACACACAGACACACATACACACAAACAAATATATATACCCACCCACACACATACACACACACGTGCCTATGTACATATAAATACGGATTTGTTACCTTTCATTAGTCTGCATCGATCATGGTTGAGAATGAATACATCTCCCATTGCAATGTATGAACATCCATGCTTTAATTTCATTAGTCTTTATTCATAATGCATCTTTCAGTTAGATATTTGTTTTCTCTTACGTCTTTTGTAAGACACAAATAAAATAGTGTACGCCGTATCTGATGAATTAAACTGGTTTCACCGCAGTAAAGCCTTTCGTGACGAAAGATATTTTATTTTCTGTTTAATACTTCGATTTCAAATCGCTACGTTCCAGTCTACACCCTTAGTGCGCCCGTTAACTGCGCATACTAGAAAACAAAAATTGTGTTCGACAAGTGTGTCTAAGGTAGGATCCTCCCCGGATGCGAAATAGTTTAGGTACGTTTCTGACTGTGATAATGTATATATTTCATCATGTAATGTCTCCTATAATAATACGAAGTGTACACACCATGGCATGGATGATCTGGGTTGGGTTCGGATTATTGAGAGGAAACTAAAGGCAATTTCCTGTGTAAGATGTTTATTTTCATTCCGACTGAGAAATGATTAAATATCAGACTAAACTCGTGTGCATAAATTCCAACTATGGATATAACAAAGTGTGCAAACTGAGTTAGAAAACCGATACAAGAAAAATGGCATTGTTTATAGCTCCAAAGTATCATAACATGCTACTTATATCTAGTAGTAAACAATAATTAATAAATAGAAATTAAGCATGATTGACTTTTGCATCTAAAAACATGTGACCAATGTTTAGAGATACAAGTAAACACAAGCTTAACCATGCATTTAAATATCAATTTAAAAAAGAGAACTATATTACGGTACAAATTTTTTAATAATGGCATAACATTAAAAGTTTCTTACTACCGTCTATGAATATATGAATATAGTACAAAACAATGTATACTTCATAGATCTTGAATGCTTTGATTTACTGACAATATGAAATGTAACTTTTAATTATTTTACTCATATGCTTTAAGACAACTGGAACATCACGTGCTTATTTCTGGCATCAAATTCAGTTTCTTGTTTAAATTAGTAAGAAGACGTATACATTTTGTTAAATAGTTCTCTTGAGGATTTATATATTCACCGTTGTCCTCAAGCCATTACGGGCTGTTACTACTGTTACTACAATTAGGCCGATAATCGTGTCTTTGAAGAGACTGATTGCTTAGAATAAATTTGTTTTCACTGACAAGTAGAATCGTCTATTAATAAATGCTTCTTTTGAGTATAGAGAAAGGCTCAAAATATAACTTGTATGAATGACGATACTTTATCCTACTTGTAATGTTCCAAAGCTATGCTGATGTTTCGGTCCAGCAGAATGGAACAAAAAAGGTCAGAGAGAGAGAGAGAGAGAGAGAGAGAGAGAGAGAGAGAGAGAGAGAGAGAGAGATGAATGTTGATCTTTTACAATTTCCTATGAACTCTACAAAGACGAGGATGAAGCAATTAATCCCGAGGAACACTGATAATTATAACTCCATTGATCTGTCAGTCACTAATAATTTTACTTTACTGATATTTTTGGAGATCGCTCTGAGTTCTTGGAATACAGATTTGTTACCTTTCATTAGTCTGCATCGATCATGGTTGAGAATGAATACATCTCTCAGTGCAATGTATGAACATCAATGCTTTAATTTTATTATCATTTATTCATAGTGTTTCTTTCAGTGCGATATTTTTTCTCTGACATCTTTTGTAAGATACAAATAAAATAGTGTACACCGTATCGGATGAATTAAACTGGTGTCACAAAAGGAAACACCGTTGGATGTATAGTGTTTATGTAACCATTGCGTCATCAGGTAATATAACTGGAAACATCATTCTCGTCCAATTCAACTTATTGTATGACCTTTAAAGAGGTGTAGTTCAATCTGTTTGCATTTGCAAATGTGACAAGTCTTCCTGTAATAATAATAATAATAATAATAATAATAATAATAATAATAATAATAATAATAATGATGATGATGATGATAATAATAATAATAATAATAATAATAATATAATAATAATAATAATAATAATAATAATAATAATAATAATAATAATAATAATAATAATAATAATAAAAATAAAAATAATAATAATAATAATAATAATAATAATAATAATAATAATACGTAGTTGTTGTGGTAGCACATAACATATATTGTAACAAAGATATCAATGCTATCGTAAGTAAAATGTCGAAGCTAGACAAAATTAGTAAAATAATATCTGAAATTATAATTACCCGCATTGATTATAATTAGTAAAATAATATCTGAAATTATAATTACCCGCATTGATTATAATAGCATTCATCCCTCTTTACATATGCTTATCCATCTAATCAACGACAATCATATTTACATTTGTATACATTCATTGATGCACAGGTATAATAAAGAACTCTCATGTAATAAGGTTCCTGCGCATGTGAAAAAATATTTTATGCTACCTGAACTCAGTTCCCAATAGACATATCCCAGTTTGGGAAATAAGTTTAGATGTACTGTATATGTGAGCATGTGACCACTGTTTTCTTGCTGGGAAACATGGCTTAGAAAGATAATACACACATTTGTTATGTCATTTGGTATGGGATAGGAATAACTGATAAGTTGCTTTACTGCAGACATGTAATTTACATGTTTTGAAGTGGTAAGTAAGCCCCGCTGTCCTACAATTTCAATGTCGTAAAAACAAAGCAATTAGCAATTCCTCTTACACTCTTAAGTATTATTACTGCCACTACCACCACTACTGCTACCATTAATACAAATAACTAACATAACTTCTTCACTGGAGACCTGTAATTTACATGTTTGTAAGTGGTAAGTAAGCCTCGCTGTCTTACAATTTAAATGTAGTAATAACAAAGCAATTAGCAATTCCTCTTACATTTGCCTTTTGACGGCCTTTATATATGCACTTACTTCTCACTGACTCACAACTAGCATTATTGCAGAGGTCATCTCCACAGCAGATATCGCAGGTGCTTATTTGCCGTTTTCTTCCTATAATTTGCATGGTACCCGAACCAGCAAGCTGCACTATATCAATGCCAGTGTGTACACCTTGTAACTCTAGGCTTGCGATCGTATGTATTTGACATTCCTGAAAATGACAAGTGAGAGCATATAGTGAAATGACTTTATATCGGTTCAAAAATTCGTCATTTTGTATAATCTAAAACCATAGAATGTTAAAATATCTTATGAAGTGTCTTATGTCTCCTGGCAGGCTTCAATCATTTTGGTAACCGCTCTGGTGTCCTAGTTGTTAGAGCGTTCGCCTCGGATGCAGGAGGTTAGATCCCAAATCGAGTCATACCAAAGACGTGCGAAAATGGTAGTAACAGTTACTCGCTTGACGCTCAGCATTAAGAGGTTAGAGTTAGGACTAGTCGGCCTGGTGACAGGATAATGTGACTGGGTGGGATATGATGCTACATGTCTGCGGCAGTATACCCCAGTGCTAGATATCACTATAAAGTGCCACTCTGCATACATCGTAACGTTATCACTGAAAAAAATGTTAAAAGCTACGTTACAAATTATGATCACATCACATAATCACATCAATCAGCCTGTGAATACAACGATAAAAGAATTTTATAAAGATCGTAGTATTGCTGAAATATCTCTTGGTTTATACTTAGAAATTCTTTAAATTAAAGGGCACTGTCGTGTTATTCAGCATGCTCTAAGGGGGCTTACATTGCCTCGTTTTTTAGGACTTTGCTTTAAACTTCGAAACATTCTATAAATATACACGACAATTTACTATCAAAATTGCAAATGGATCGTTCAACCATAAAGACATTTATGTCAATCTTTCAGTGAAAGTAAAAATCTTTGATACAGAATTTATGCATTGTTTTAAAAGGACAATTTTGTTTATGGCAATCATATTAAGACATATGAAAATATATTAATATGCCACCACACAATGCAACCAATGCTACACGGCACAAGATGTCTTCTCTGTATATTCTGCTTAACGTCTTCACAGTTATACATAATGCTTGTTTGCAATTACATATGGCAAATATCCTTAGCAATAAATGAAAAATAGTATTCCTTTCCTATTCTAGTTTGAAACAAGTTTGAATGACAGATTCTTTGCTTCCATGCTTTATTATATATACATTAGTCCGATTTACCATCAAAAGCAAGTGTCCATTCTTGTGGAAGATAAAATCTCTACAAGTGGTGTCAACGTGCCCTTGACAATGGTTACTATTGCAAAGCATTGAAAATTCCTTTAAATTATACTATTTCTAAAATCGAAAAAAAATGTTATGCTTTATTATATATGTCATCAATTAATCGTATGTTTACCCGATAATTGTAATTGTTTTGTATTTCTGATCAGATATTGAGAATAAATATTGTTGATGTTTAATTCACAACAGGTTGGATATGCTATAATCGCGCTTTATTAATGTAACTGTTTTACCTATGTAACAAGATATTTTTCCACCGTATATTTTAACTAACAAGGATATAAAGAATACTAATTAATTAATTATAATTAATATAACACAAACCGATTCAGATAATGGTAAGGATACAGCACTCAAGAACGTCTGAAACGCATGAGAAGGAATTTACATCGTTAGCTACTTCATGATATTTCAACGGTATGCCAGTTTTATGGCTAATCAAGACCAAGCTATTGACATTACTAAGCCAGTGCAGTTCTGGTCAGATTTAAATAACTATATAGAGGATCGCAAGTGGGTAATGATATCATATTGAATTTATAAAACAAGTTCAATTATGTCCAGCTTGTACTAGTCTTTCCGTTTGAAATTATGTTTATCACATGGATTGATTTTAATAGAAATAGCTTAGAAATAAAAAAAAACAAGAAATAATTTCGTTCCTTCAGACTCCGACACTTGATAAAGCAAGTTGAATTATGTCCACCTTGCACTAATGTTTGCTTTATATAGTTAAAATTAAAGCATTGCTCGTGTGAAATTATGTTTATGACGTGAATTTATTTAATGGAAATAGTTTGGAGAGAAAGAACAAGAAATAATTTCGTTCATCCTGACTCAGAGTTCACTTTTCATTTTTTGCTTGTAAAGAATAGTCTCATATTCTAGTAGACCTAATAATAATAGTTTTATAACCAGAAATATGTAAACGTAAATTTGTTTTAAATTATAATTCAAAGAACACTCATTCTTCCAAATAAATAAAGCATTTAACATAGATATCATTTTTAATACTTTATGAACACGGAAAATTACATGTAATTTCTTATAGTTTGACTCTGGTTAGGATCGACGAGCTGTGTAGATCGTGGAAACGTTATCAATGTTTCCACCTAAGGTGTGTCACGTTCACTACTAAGTATTCAAGCTGATGGATATTAACGTGTTTGGATGATTGCTAGATACTGATATTCAATGTATGTATGTATGTATGTATGTATGTATGTATGTATGTATGTATGTATGTATGTATGTATGTATGTATGTATGTATGTATGTATGTATGTATGTATGTATGTATGTATGTATGTATGTATGTATGTATGTATGTATGTATGCATGTTTTCATTATTTGGTTTTAATATTGTCAGACAAAGACAATTTTTTAGTCGGAATTGTTTCACATAACAGGAAACGTTATACCTCATTTCAAAAACATTTTGACAGGTGCAAATGCCGCAGCTGGATAATTATCTCTCCAATCAGTTTATGTGCACATTCTTCTGTGAACAGATTAGATCAAATTTACTCATATAACTTTCACCACACTTTTCACAATGTGGATTCTGTTTAATACATCCCTCATCCTTCTATCCATTGACCATTACCTGTTGTTTTATGTGTAAAGAACCCGTGCGGGGGTAAATTTAACACATTCATACAGACGTGACCATTTCTCGCAATGCTTTCTGAGTAATCGATTTGAGATATAGCTAACATAATGTTTATAACAGCAGTAAAAACAAAAAGTTCATGAAGACCATGTAAGTTAATATTCCAACGATCACAACTGATCAGTCAAGAGAATACTGAGCAGGAATTGCATGGGTTTATATAAACCAATAAGACACATATAAAATGATATGTTCGCATGTTGTCACATCAGAAATATTAAACTGCACATAATGCATGTAAGGGATACTCACTACGTGATGAACCATTATGTGCAAGGTCAATTATTTTTGGATATAAATTTGACAGTCTATTATAAACAGTACTCGGGTATAAAATCTTAGTAAATGAAAAGGTAGCTAATTCTGACATTTCTCCACCAATACTCTTTAAAGCATGGATTTAGTGTCACTGTGCAACGAAGAATTCGTTAAGGTAAATCCGCATTTATTATTGATCAGGAGCTATTTTATTTTAAAGATAATTCAATCAATATTTGAGCCCTTTTTAAGTCTCCTGCTTGTTCTATCAATTTTGAAAATCGTTATTGAGCAAACTGATACATACCAGAAACAATATTTGTCAGTAGCACTTCAAAATTATCTTCAGTATTTTCAACTAAATGTATTGACAATAAACTAATTCATATAAATTCATCAAAAGTTCATTAAGTATTTACATACCAGATCCTTTTTTGAAAATTAAACACTTTTAGATAAATGCATTACAGTATATTTACTCACCAGCAACTGCTTGCAACCAAACTCATACTTCGTGACCCCACCAATATTTTTGGCTATCACACTACAAACCTGTAATAAATAAAATAATGATTTTACACAACATGATAAAAGGTGATATTTTGATACAATAAACCCAACTTATTTATATTATTTATTATTATTTAAATTTGAATTTAAAAGTAGCAGTATTAATATCTAAGACACAATTGTACTTAATGTTAATTATCCATATGGAAGGCTTCTCTGATCGTAAAATATAAAATGAGGGGAAATTTAGCAAGACTCATTGACAATATATTAATGTCTTAATCTCTAATGTCGGTTTCGTTTTCAGTGTGTTTATCAATTTTAATATAAAATGTCATTTGCAAACATGTTCATGTTTCTTTCTCTTGCTATTTTATGATCAGTTATTTAACAATTGAAACAATCAATGAATTAATATTTAGAGAAACATGCTTTGTTTTGTTTGCTTTGTTTGTTTGTCTGCATCCTTATCCATCGCCATGAATATAATTACCTCATCGTCCCCACATAGTTTCTTCTTTACGCATTGTAATGGATCAGTGACTACACCTTGCCTTGCGTCTGCCCATTGTCCACAATAATAACACTGTCTTCTGTGATGGCTCACTAAAATATAACATAAGCCGTTACATAATAAATTTGTTTGGTCACACAACATATCGTGCTGAAAAGGGGACAAAAGTTAAATCGAAGGTGTAACATAACAATAAAAATGGTGACAACATTTCCAAAATGGAAACAAATGCAACAATAACCTCTTAACACGAAAGGTTGCTCCAATTTACTAAGCAGCATTGAATTATAAAGCATCAACAAATAATTTAACATATGATAAAGTACGTCCATATACATAGTTTACAGTTTCATAGAATTACATAATGAATATATTGGTAAGTTTTCTTGATTTACGTGAATTGATGTTGAACATGACTAAATATTATTATTATCTATCCGATATTCTATAAACCACAGCTATTAAAACAGCAGTCCGTTGAGTATGCTAACAGATAAAGCTAGAAAAGTAAAACTGTTCATCAACTACAAAACAGTGATGATGCGTAATAATAAAATGTGATTATTAGATGTTGGATCACACAAACATAAAATTCTCTAACAGGAAAACAAAGATCCAAGTTGTACTATTTTTGAAGCTATACAGACAGGGTAGTTACTGCGGCTTCCAAGTCTTAAGTATTCATAAAAATTCTTTACGTAAGCTGCCCCTCTATCTCCTGTCAAACGTAAGACGAATCTTTGCAGAATACCACAATTTACTCGGTCTTCATTACCTTAAGAAAGACCACATAGATCATAGATTAATGATTTTGTTTTTGTTTGGACCATAATGCCATAGTCAACCATGCATCGACAGGACATATGATATTCACAGAGCAAGTGTAAGAGCTAATAGCAATGTCGAATATGTTTTCTAATAAGCCATCATCAGTTTCGTATGTCAGAAGATATGATGGACTTAAGTATCACATGCGAGCAAAACAAACAGCAGAGGAGGTGAACAGAACACTTGCTTGAGACATTATTTATGAAAGATAAAGGTTCCTACAAATGCTGAAAAAACAAGGTCAATAACGATAAACCAAATCCTCTAACCGAGAATATTTATATACGGTTGAGAACAGACCTTAATAATGTAAAATCGTCTGTGGTAGCTCAATTTTATCACTCATTATTTGATGTCTCTTTTTCAATTTTTTTATGCAACTTGTTTACTCTCCGGGTAGCTCAACATTCGGTCGTTCGCCTCCTCTGCTGTTGTAGTAACTAAACAAACATTTTATCAAGACCTATTCGATACCTAGATCTCTGGTTACGTATATTTATTGTTATAAATCCAAATGGAACATTTTGCCTCTGAAAAGAAGTTTTTGAACTTGATTATGCCCATATAACCTGAACACCAAGTCTGATGAATATTTCGCAGAATATGCGTTTCGACTCCATTAAGAATAAATAAAATATTGCAGTTGTCTCTGATCACCTTAGATATTTGTGTATATCGCTGAGTAACATACATCACGTCAGTGTTTTTCTGCCTACATCTGGAAAAAGCCGAGCTGGATTTGATTGTATGTCCAGCATCACATCATTATATACTTTGAGGGTATTAATAAATCCATCGAAGTCATCTATAGATGGGGCTTCATGAATATCCAAATTACAATCAACATCATTGCTGTCTTCTTTCAGCAATTTTGCGTTTTGGTTATAATCTTTAAGTACTTCATAACATCGCTGATCACGCATAAATGGTGCTACTAAATATAATTTATCTCACTTGATCCATCTCATTATTACGTAATGATTTTATCTTATCAGAACCAGATGGGCCTATTATTATCATTCTGATAGAATCTGGTAGTGCTGGATATTGCTTTAATGGTTATTTCTTTCGTGTCGCTGTGAAGTCAAACATATCCATAATATTTGCGTTTATTTTTCGTTCGATGCAGAGCAACGACCGATACATGTGTATTTACAACGATAATAATAAAACATAAATGAGTGCAACTACAGACAAATGTGTAAAATGTGGCACAAGAAAATATAAATTTATATCCCACTCGACTAATGTAAATGGTGGCTAAATAATTAGGGAAATTACCAGGTATTTCATGGATTAAAAACCCTGTGAGAAACATCTTCCTGGATATCATTGTTGTGGTCCTGGAACTAGAATTGCTATCCGATTTGATGATCAAGATCAGCTAAGACATGGAGAGCATCCAATAAAAAAGATTTATCAAGCGTGTCATATTCATGATGATGCGTATAAAAGTAAAGATTTGCAACAATGGCATCTCGCAGATGTAAAATTAATTCATTCGTTTAATTTTATGCCATTTAGAGCTCTCAGTGAAACACTCGCTAGTTTTCTAGTAAAATCTGCTCTAAAAGGTAAAATAAAGTAAGGGGCTGGTATGTAATTATATAGCTATTATAAAGCTATTATAACGTAATCTCTGTTTATTACCCAAGAGGATATTGGAGCGGCAAATCAGCAATTACTTAACTAGCTGAAGCACTGAAAACAACTTCATTTTGATTCACTCTTTTAATGTTTAATTGATTGATTGATTGATTGATTGATTTAATTTTAACGGCGCACCAGCACTTTTAGGCTATTTAGCGCCATACAGTAGGTCATATTTGTAAAAAGAAAGGTTCAATATCGACCAGCGATATAGTAAAAGGTCCACAGTAGTTAAATATAAAATGGTAAATGTTGGTAACAGTTAAAGATATTGGTTCCCGATCAACGGGAAATGTAAATGATGTATCTTGATGAACGATGTAAATAATAGTTGGTATTTGCATTAGTTAAAAATTAGTTTGGGTAAGATCATACAGTTACAGTTAAAATAAAGATTTACTTCCTTTAGGAAATCTAAAATACTAGTGATTTGAATAGTATCAAAAAGTTCCTGCATGTCGTGTCGTGTACATTATAGTATTTATCACGCGTAGGTTGCAGGTCGGAACACGTGGTCTTAAAGTGTTTAACAGTAAATGGTACATTGCAAGGAACGCACTCTGGTAGATCTTCACCTTTTAGTATGTGTGAGTGGGTAATCTATGTATGACCGATTCTAATTCCTGCAATGACAACCTCCTCCCTACGAATAGTTCTGTAGGAAGGAGTCCATTCTCCCAAGATTGGTTTGATGGCATGAAGTTTGTTATTGATTGCATCATCCCATGATAACTGCCACTTTTGACTTAGATACTTTTTGATACAAGGTTTAACATCAGAATATGGTAATTTAAAATCCGATGGTTCTAAAGATAGAGCCATTTCAGCAGCCCGGTCTGCTTCTTCGTTACCTCTAATACCAATATGGCTAGGTAGCCAACAGTATACTATATTGCATGAGGCACTAATCTCAGAGTTTTTGACCAGAACATTCACCAATAGTGGATTATCTAGTTTGATATTGTGTAGCGCCTGAAGCACTGATAATGAGTCACAGAAGATAATACTATTTAGAATGTGTTTAGATTTAATAAATGTCAGAGCAAGGTCTATTGCTCTGATTTCCGCTGAAAATATGGATGCATCATTTGGCAAACGCTCTTTGGTTATGTGTTTGCCACTGACGAAGGCTGCAGCAGCCTTATCAGCAACCTTTGATCCATCAGTATAAAATCTAGCATAATGTGTAAAGTCATTGAGAAGATCATGATAAGACTTCAAGAATAGGATAGGGTTTGTCTCAGATTTTTTCCGATCGTGTAACGTAAAATTCACTTGGGGTTGCTTAATGAGCCAAGGTGGTGTTTTCGAGACAAATGTTTTCCGGATTGAAGATAGATTACATTTGATTTGGTCAAAGCAGGATGATATTCTGAAACCAAATGAAGGTATAGCATTTGGTTTATTTACGTATAAGATTTTGTAATTTGGATGAAAAACGGCCGAAAAAGCGGGATTCAGAGGGTTGGATTGTAACTTAAGAGCATAATGTGCAGAAAGCATTTCTCTGCGATGCGATAAAGGTGGTTCATTTGCTTCCACGAGAAGGCTTTCACACGGAGATGTCTTAAATGCTCCTAGAGCAAGTCTTATTCCCTGATTATGAATTGGGTCAAGCATTTTCAAATAAGACCTCCTAGCTGAACCATAAACAATGCATCCATTGTCTAAGATGGAACGGATAAATGTTCTATAAAAATTAAGGAGGACTTTTTTATCAGCACCCCAATCAGTGTGAGCAATTACTTTAATCAAATTTAAGGCTTTTAAGCATTTAGCTTTCAAATTCTTAATGTGTGGTATGAATGTCAGCTTTTTGTCAAATAGAATACCCAAGAATTTTGTTTCCTCAACAACTGGTATAAGTGTTCCATCCAGCGTGAGTTTAGGGTTATCATGATGTCTTCGCAACTGACAAAAATGCATGCATACTGTTTTTGATTTTGAAAATTTTAAACCTTTATTACTGGCCCAACTTTGAATCTTATTGATATTTTGCTGGAGTTGCTTCTCAATTGTATGCATGTGCTTTGATCGATAAAAAATTAAAAAATCGTCAACATATAATGAGCAATCAACACCGGGAGCTAAGCATTTGGTGACACTATTGATTTTGATGTTAAAAAGCGTCACAGATAAAATACTGCCCTGGGGCACACCCATCTCTTGCTGGTGCGTATCGGAGAGGGTAGAGCCCACTCGAACTGTGAATTCCCTGTCAGAGAGAAAATTGGAGATAAATGAGGGCAGACGGCCTTTGAGTCCCAGATCGTGCAGGTCTTTTAGTATCCCGTACTTCCATGTTGTGTCATAAGCCTTTTCTAAATAAAAAAAACGCTACTAAATGTTCTTTTTTGATAAAAGTATCACGAATGAATGTTTCTAGTCTAACTAGATAATCATTAGTACTCCGTCCATATCGAAAGCCACTTTGGAAAGGAGATATTAAATTGTTAGTTTCCAAGTACCAGAGAAGTTGAGAATTGATCATTCGTTCCATTGTTTTGCACACACAGCTTGTCAGTGCAATTGGTCGGTAGCTATTGGGGTCTTTGCTATCTTTACCGGGTTTGGGAACTGGTATTACAGTTGCTTCTTTCCAGTTTTTTTGTATATTACCAGTAAGCCATAAATCATTAGAGAATTTCAAAAGAGTTGTTAATGATGATTTTGGAAGGTGTTTCAAAAACTGGTAATGTATTTCATCAGGCCCAGTGGATGTATCATGGGTCTTATCTAAAGCCTCCCTAAGCTCCAATAATGAGAACAACTGATTATAAGTTTCCAAGTTGTTGGATGTGAATTTTAAACGTGACTTTTCTTTTTGAGCTTTAAGTTTTTGGAAGGCTTCGGTATAATTAGATGATGATAAATTTTTGGAGAAACTGTCACCAAGAGTATTTGCAATGTCACGTTTTGAATTAAAGTTGTTATTGTTTAGTTGCAGGTCGTGAAGAGGGTTTTGTTTGTTCTTTCCGTTTATTTTGCGTACAGTATCCCAAACCTTCTGAACAGGGGAACGAGAGTCTAAAGAAGAAACATATTTCTTCCATGATGCTCGTTTACTTTCCCTGATTGTGCGACGAGCTTTGGCTCGGGCAATACGATATATATTTAAGTTTTCGGGCTTCGGATGATTATTAAATTTGTTTAATGCTTTTCGACGTAGTCTAATGGCTTCCGTACATTCCTTAGTGACCCAAGGTTTTAAGATTCTTTTACAGTTGGTAGAGGACTTGTGAATAGAGTCTTCTGCAATTTCTATTAAAATAGATGTACACAGCTGAATGGGATCGTTGACATTGAAAACGGTGTCCTCATTCAACCTAGTTTTGCAGAGTATTTCGAAGTTGACCCAGTCAGACTTCTTTAGATTACATTGTGGAATTACTTCATCAATTGTAGAGTTAAGATTTACAAGGGAGATTGGGAAGTCATCGCTACTGTGAAGATCATCAGCGACCTTCCATTCATAGTCCAAAAGCAGCGAGGGAGAACAAATTGTCCAATCGATGCATGTGTATGTACCCGTGCCTGGGTGTAGGTATGTAGGTGTTTTGGTATTATAGAGACACAGATCGTGTCTAGAAATAAAGTCTTCAATTTTGTGACCTCTATCACTTATATGATTTGATCCCCATAAAATATTATGGGCATTAAAATCTCTGAGTAAAACAAATGGTGCAGGAAGTTGTTGAAGAAGGGTATCTAATTCGTTTGGAACTAGGTTAGTGTTTGGTGGTAAGTAAATAGAGCAAAATGTAATCACTCGCTGAAGAGTGACGCTTACAGCAATGGCTTGTAAATTTGTGTTTAGAGGAATGACCTTATGAGGGGCTCTATTGTTCACAATAACAGAGACTCCCCCTGAGGCCCTGTCAACATTCTGAGAGTAGTGGTTAAACAGGGAGTAGTTTTTAAGTGTGATGTCTGTATTTTTCAAAAATGTTTCCTGAAGACATAGTACTACAGGATCATGTTCATCTAAAAGCAGAAGAATATCATGGTAGTTGGCTTTAAGTACTGTACAATTCCATTGTAAAATGGTGTTCTTCATTTCAGCTGTATATTAGACCTTTCGAGTGGCAAATAATTTGGTTATTTATCTGGAGGAAGTACGGGGGTGTATCTTTTGTTATTGGATCTGGATTTACCCTGAGGACATGAAGCAGATTCCTCCGCATCCATGTCCTCTAGGTCTCCAAACCTGTTGTGTGTTTTTATAGGGTCGTCAGACCTTTTTATGCCTATTTGTTTGAAGCCTTTTCTTGCTATTTGGTGATTTTGGTGGTGAGGTAATGTTGAATGTTGTTTGCGTCGATGTAGAGTTTTTCTGCGGTCTATAGTGTGGGATGTTTGAGTCAGCATGGGGTTCAGGCGGGTTTGTTTGAGTTTGTGCGTCTTTCGTTGCTTTCTGGCTGCTCTTTACTACAGTTGAGAAGGATGGGCCGGGGAATGATCTAGCTTGAACAAGCTTCCTGGCCTCTGGATAGGGAATATTATTAGTGTATTTAATCCTCTGGATTTCGTTCTCCTGTCTCCAAGTGTCGCATTCCTTGGAACTAGCATGATGTTCTTTGCCGCAGTTTACGCAGTGCGGAGTGGCCTTGCACTCTGATTCCCGGTGGGAGGAGTCGCCACACCGGCCACAGATTTGGCTTCTAGAGCATCTGTCTTCATGATGGCCGTACTTTTGGCATTTGTAACATCGGAGGGGATTTGGTATATATACCTCAACCTTAACTTGTAAGAAGCCAACCTTGACCACTTTAGGTAATATGGGCTTATTAAAGGTAAGTATCATAGTGTTGGTGTCCTGCAGATTGTTGTTTCGTTTGATACGAATTTTACGGACTGCAGTGACACCTTCATTTTTCATGCCCTCGACGATGTCCTTGTCGCAGACTCCAGCAAAGTCACGGCAACGAATGATGCCTTTTGATGAATTAAGTGTAGAGTGGGCGGAGCAGGTTACTGGAATATCGTGTAAGGTCTTAATTTTCAGTATATTTTCAGTTTGAGCTTTGCGCTCACACTCTACAAGTAGGTCACCTGATCTTAGCTTCTTCACACTTTTCGGCTTGCCAACTAATCCAAGTATAGTCTTTTCGACTATAAATGGTGGCAATGTGGCAAGTTGTTTAGCTTCGTCTTTTGAATGGATGACCATGAAGCGAGGAAAGGATTCCACACTACATGGTCCATCATCCGACTCTGATGACACAGTTTTTGGTACGTTTTGGAGTTTTTTTTAAATTCTCCATGATGGCAGTTTGAAAGATTCAGCACCCGTGCTCCCCACCCACCAAGGAGCCCAACAAGGGGACACCTTTCAATTGCCAGGGATACACAAATACCATACTCATTTGGTAAAATTACCTTTGCTTGACCATGAAGTCGCCAATTTCGAAGGTCAGTAAAATTACCCCCTGATTGACCCGTTAAGCCACCGCCTTCTAGGGAGTCTTCTAAGATTTAGGAAAGGGAAAGATATAGGAATAGAATATAGGGGCAACGGTGGTATCAAGCGAGATACAAGAATAAAGTAAAAGGAGGTGAGAGAGTAATAAAAACTTCCTAGGGCTCGGCGTGACCAGCCGATTTGACGAGACCGGGCCCATCTCAACCACCCATCTTAAGAGAAGTAGAGGCCAAAGTAGTGTGTTGCAACTACCAGGATCCTTTACTCCTCCGTTACGGGTCGCAACCCACGGCAAACAGGTTGCCTCTACTTAGTCGCCTTTTACGACACGTAGCGAGGCACGGCGGGCCAATTCTACAACCCCGGACCCGCAGGGGGTTTAATGTTTAATAAAATCATCGATCTCATTTCTGAGCTGGTTATTAGTTGCAAATTTAGATAAATTAACTTGCTGCTCACATTTAACACGAGATGTTTCGTAAATATCTACCATTATATTTATTAATGTCTGTTTAAATATGACAATATGACAGCGTTTTATGAGTAGGTTTTGTTGATTTTTATACAACAGCAAGTACATAAATTATTTCACGACCACATATTGGTGTATCCGTTAATGTTTGTGTTGGTAGCGTTGTATACCAGATTGTACTACTTTGCATGCTGCTAACATATTCGAAAATTTCTTTAGGTGGTGCTAGTCCATACGAATCGAAATAAACAATTCCACGTTGATCAATTGCATACGCAGACAAGTGAGTGCCTGGTACAGAGTTTTTATCGATGTTATTGTTAGAAGTTTCAATATCGTTTGATTGTTTTGGTAATTGATCACATATAAAAAGACCTCTTAAGAAGTTTTATCTTTAATATGTTAGCAGCATGAAGTAGATCACAATTTGACATAGGCACAATCAATGAATTGTCCCGGGAAGTCTTAGACCCTTTCAGTACCATGATCATGGAGTCCCTGGCAATCTTAGACCCCTTCTTTTTTTCGGAGGTTTTAATTCCTTGACCCGTTGCTTTCTTTATCAGCTAGGCCCTCAGTAGCAACTAATGCTGGTATAGCTAAAAAGTGGAAATATACCACCCGTCTTAGCGATGTCTTTGATGGCGCCCACATAAAGATTAATTTGTACACCTTTATTTGATTTTTTGGATTCATTGAAGATTTCGAATGAAAACGATAATTTAGATATACCAGTCATTAGTTTTTCTTTAGCGATAGTTTTATTCCACTGCTATTTTTGGACCTAATTGCAACACTTTAAAGTGACCAGGAGTCAGACTAGCATTAACATAATTATTATGAGACATCTAATTACATGTGCTCTATTGGAGCATCAACAACTCTCATTCGTCAACCAACACCTTCAAGTAACATTTATTTATTGCTGAGTGTAACAGCAATTGCTCTGTAATTAGCAATAGCTTTTATTGTCACACGAGCTCGAAAATGTATATCAACCACTGATTGCCTAGTTAAATCTAAATGTTCGTATGAAACGTAATTAATCGGATCTAAAGATGTAAAATCTTGCTGTGATATTTGTAATCCAGTTCTCATGAAGGTCATTAATCGATGGTAAGCACGTGCTACATGATTTTGACAGAAATTCAGTAATATATCCTCATATGATTCTCAATGTCCATTTATCATCAATGAAGCCTCAGAAACACCAAGATCGTCAAATATCAACTTTGAATTTACTCGTGCAGCGTCTTGCAATGTGATAATCATGTGCCTTGGCATGGATATTCTCACTTGAGAGGCTATTTGCCATTTAAATAAATCGTTAATGTTATTCTGGATAGAATCTGTGATCATCGTTAAACATGATAACATTGATTTGCCATCTTGAATCATGAAAGATAGTAACCGATATTCTTCAAATATTGATGGAGTCATTATCGACATCTATAATGAAAGTTTTGTAAAAATTACTTTACCAGCATCACCAGCGGGTCACCATATTGCTTTTTCATTGTAGGTTGCTATTCGTACAAGTACAACTGTATGCTTAGCTCCGAAAATGACTTTTCTGACATTAGTACAGAATCCAAAAAG